>CM071930.1:47847740-48447740 GCA_016081115.2 Rehmannia glutinosa
TTCGGTATGCCCGTTCAATTACATGTACCTAACTTTTTCCAATCTTTAGAAGAATGAAAAAATGAAGAAATCCAGGCATAATATTAGCAAATTCATTGCACCACATTTTAAAACTTTTTGAGCTAAAACATCTTAATAAACGAGTCAAATTATAATGTTCAGAAGCATACATCTTTTTAAATGTAAAAGGAATGTTATGAATCATTTTTAAGTGTTTGTAAAGTTAAACTGGAATGCAATGAACCTAATTTGAAAAAGTAAATAAATCAAACAAAAATTGTACCAAAAAGAAAATAATATAAGATGAGCATTGTGGAGGATCTTACTGCTCAAAATATTGTTTACACCTCATATTCTATCGCACCGATAATTTACATGTATTTTTAAAATAATTATAGTAATTTTCCAAGTATAAATTTATGGGTTTTATAAAACAAATCCAATGATAATGCTTTAAAGCTAAAATATTTCTTTCACACGTGAATTATTCCTTATTTCCAAAATTAAATATTTAATCATAGCATTCTGGATTTTAAATTCGGAAGGAGTCTCTTATGAGGAATTGTCTCACGGATCTAAGTCCGTGCAGAGCGGGCCCAACTCGAGGCTTATCGATATTCCCAAATATATCGATCTCCAGTATTCTTTGTTAGTGTTGCTTAATTGTAAAATTTGGTCTTTGAAACAGTGCAAGTTCAGCGTTGTAACTCTGGTGATGTGACAGGTTGCACATAAGCTTAAAGGCGGATTTTTATGCCAAATTATGTGATGTGATTTTGGCATGTTGACTATATTGAAGATGTTCTGAAATTATTAGATAAATTTATCAATTGATTCGACCATTTTTATAAATACCAATTATCCTTTTAAACCACTTTCCTTGTATGCAGGTTTTACACAAGGAAATAATTTTATTTCGCGTTTGATTTCCTTGCAAGCAAAAATCGCCCGGCGAAATCGGAGATGAGATTTGGCAGTTGATTTATAAGAAGAGAAGTAAATTTTGGAGAAGTGATCGAAAGAAAGCACATTTGAGCAATATTCGCTTCTTCAAGAAATCGTTTATTCTATACTTTCTTGGGGAGAAAAGGTGAAGATCTCGGCGTGGATCGGCCTGAGCCGTTTAAGTTTGAAGTTGGAGGATTCAGCAAGGTTGAGGATATGGAAAGATTCAATCAAGAGATTAGTTTTATCACAGTGTTGGTGAATTGATAAAAAGTGAGTATTTATGCTTTTAAATGGAAATCCGATGCGTATTTGTAATAAGCTTTATTTTCTAATATTGGATTGTTTTTAACCATTTGAAAGTGATAATATAAATGCATTAAGATTGAGGAATCTAACTACGTTAAATCTCCGTGTTATTTTTTTTGCTCTTGTGTGTGTATTATTTGGTTTAGTGTTACAACATCTACTATGACATACAGTCTGTTGGTTAAAGGATTAATTTAAGGCATCAGATTCAAACAATTGTGCAAACCTTCCACTAATCCTTATTAGTGTGATCACCATTATTTTTATACCCCATGCACTAACATGGATAGTTATTTGAGAGGCTCGATTTCACATTTGTCTCTTCTCATTGGAACAAATTTATCCCCTCTTTGGAAAGCAAAGATGAGAGCACCTTCATCAAATCTATAGATGAGCGTGCGTGGAAATCTATCTATTGATTGGACACCTCTATCACGTTGTTGATGGTAAGAATGTTCCAAGAATGAAATTCAATGGACAATTCTTGTGAACGATTGTAAATTCAAACTCCAGCACCTAAATGCAATCTTTAGTACGAGATGAAAATCGATTAAAGCTGATCTCTACATATGAAACCTCGAAGAAACATGGGATATCTGTAAGTTGCATATGAAGGAAGCTGAAGGCTAAGAAATGTCTAAACTACAAATGCTTACTTCTAAATTTGAGAATCTTCGCATGGTGAAAATGAAACCATAAGTGATTTTAATTACAAACTCTGTGATATTTCAGTGAGTCTTTTGCCTTCAGGGAAATAAATACTCTAATTTTAAACTTGTCAAGAAAGTTTTAAAGGTCTCTTCCCAAGATTTGCCTACAAAGCAGCTGCTATAGAAGAATCAAAGGTTTCCGGAGATGAAACTTGATGAAGCGGTAAAGAGTCTCTTCAAACCTTTGAAATGAACGCACTTGAAGAAACAAGGAAAGGAAAGAGAAACTCAAAAGAAGCAAGCTACTAAGAAAGAAAAAAAGCGAGGGAGATTGATTTTGGTGAAACATCGGATGAGTTAACTCTTGAAGTAGGAAAATAGATTCAAGAACCATTTGCATTGCTTACCAAGAATTTCAACAAACTCTTCAAGCAGAATGACAAAGAGAGAAATTTTCCCAGGAACCGGAGAAAGAATGTGGAGAGCTTTGGATATTCAAATTTGAATGTGCAAATACCGAAGAAGAATGGTAAATCATTCACCACATCATGGGCGATGATGATCAGGATGAAGATGAAGAAGAAGAGAATGTGAGCAATTAAGTTGCCTTCAACTATTACAAAGGAAGAGGTTGGTTGTAATCAAACGCACTCCAGGTCTTTCGGTGTTACTACCACGATAGGTATAACTTTAACTTTTCTTTTTCTACAACATGCTAAATTTTGTACTTCTGTAGAGAGAAGCGATTGGATAATGGGATTTCTAAAGGATGAGTCAAAGTAGATGAAGAAGAAGCTTGAGAAGAGTTTGCAAAATAATAACTCGAAAAATGCTTGATTATGACAGACAAATGAGAACTGGAAAAGGAAGTAGTGTGTCTTCTTTGCTGAAAAATAGACACTCAAAGGAGAGGTAATTAAGTTCGAAGATTTGGCATTTGAAAGAAAGGAAGAAGAACTTGCCAAAGTGAAGAAAAAACTTCGGTGAGATGACAACTTGTCAAAAAAAAGCCAGAACACGAGGCAAGGAGACTAGATGAAATTCTATCTAGGAGGAAAATCTAGCAAGATTGTGAATATATTGGTTTTGGTTTTAATACTAACAAAAACTTTGCTAAAAAAGATAAAAATTCTAAGATTGTTTTGTTAAAGTAGGAACATGATTGATCGAGAATGGAAAAAGAAGTAATCTTTGTCCCTGTCATCGTCGGCTATTGCAATCGTCGGCCATATAAGACCTAAGTGTTATCATCTTGAAACACTATAGGCAAAGGAGTGCAAACTCGGTGTTCCAACATTAGCAAAAGAAACACTCCTCATTTTAAAATTTATTTATCAAACAAACGAGAAAATGCGGGTTAGGAAGGATGGAGTTTTTCTTGCTATATTGTGCACCAACTACTTAATAGCCAATGTATTTGAATCATGGTACTTTGGCCGGTGGTTGCTCTCGTCATATGTTTGGAGA
The DNA here is from genome assembly GCA_016081115.2 of Rehmannia glutinosa. NCBI lineage: Eukaryota > Viridiplantae > Streptophyta > Magnoliopsida > Lamiales > Orobanchaceae > Rehmannia > Rehmannia glutinosa. The sequence goes on from CM071930.1 coordinate 47,851,112, forward strand.
GTTGAAAAAACGGGTGAATTTGAAAAATATGAAAATGGATTGGTCACTTTTTGGTGATGGTGCTAAAGGTAAAGTTTTTTGGGAAAAGGAACATGAGCGTGTACGAGTCTTTCTTCGCTCAAAAATATTTTGTATGTTGAAGGATTGAAAGCGATCTTATAAGTATTAGTCAGCTTTGTGATGATGATTTGCTTGTGAGATTTGATAAAAATGTGTGCTTTTTTGATAAAGCGACAAATGCATTTTGAAATGTAATAGATCCTCGATAAGCGTTATACGATACGTAAACAAGTTCGGTGTTTCTTCAGCTTCTCTTATGTGCAATAAATCCCCTCTTAAGTAATCTTGAATTGTGGCACCAAAAATTAGGACACCACGAATTTTTTTGGTATCTTTGAATCTTATTAAAATAGGAGTTGTGTCAAAGGGGAGTTCCTAAACTTCATAAAGATCATTACGGTTTATGTGATTAGTGTCGATTGGGAAACGAAAGGGAAGCACATAAGGTGTTGCAACATCTCAACATTTCTTGTCACGGAAATTATGCATATGGACCTTATGGGACCAATGCGGTCTAAAGCTTATAGGTGGTAGAAATATGTGTTTTGTGTGTCGATGATTTTCAGTTACTTGGGTTGACTTTATTAGAAAAATCTGACACTTTCACATTTTCAAAAAAGTTGGTGCTTAGATTGAAAAATGAAAAAAAGGTTCTAATATTGAAAGAATCGAAGTAATCACAGTAGAGAATTTCAAAATGTTAATTTCTCTAATTTTGTGAAAAACTTGGAATCTTTCATGAGTTTTTGGCACCTATTACCCTCGGCAAAATGGAGGTTGTAGAAAGAAAAGAATAGGACTCTTCCAGAGATGGCACACGTGTTATGATTAACTCCAAGAAAATCTCTCCTAAATTGTGAAATTTGTGAGAAATCTTTGCTTGTTACATCATTAATAGGTTTATTTACGTCTTGATACTAACATGACACCCTATGAAATTTGGAAAGGTAAAAGCCCGATATGATTCTTTCGTAGTTTGGATGTGTTTGTTATATCCTTAATGACAAGCAAACATCTTGGTAAGTTTGATTCGAAAAGTGATGTAGGAATTTTACTCGGATATTTTGTTAATAGCAAAGGCTATAGAGTTTATAACATGAGAACTCGAACTATCATTGAATCTATAAATGTTGTTGTGGGCGATTGTAAAGATTTTGCGAAATATCAAAGATAAAGATGAAGAAGGAAGCGGTAAAGCTCATCCAACAGAGTGTTGAAAATGAAACAAGTGATGTTACAATTTGTTAGATAAATGTTTTTATCATAATTTTGATGATTTTAAATAGTTTTATACCAAAACAATGTTTAAAAATGTTGTCCAAATACTATAAGATTGCTTTAAAATATTTTTACTAATTTTTCGGAGTATTTCTTGAAGTTTATTTTAAAACAAAACTTGGACAACACTTCGTCTCATGTCTAAGTTTGCCTCGACACTTTGAAGATGTATTTTTGAAGCAAAAGCAGGGCGAAGAAAAACACAAGGGTCACCCGGTCGACCGGGCGTCGGCCGTAAGCGTCGGCCGTCGCCCGTGGTCGGTGGGTATCTGAACATGTTGCAAACTCTGTTCTTCAAATCGCTGGTGACCAAGTGTACGGACACGAGGTCAACGGTCGGACCCCCGTCGATTAGTGCGCCTGTGTAAAAATGTGTTCTTATTTTCAAGCGTCTATTTACCTTTCGACCGGTGCTTTATTATTTGACGAAAAATCTAACTGTTGTGCAACAGACAACTTTTTTCCTAATATATGGGGTTGATTTCTAACAGCTATATTCTTCATTTGTCTTGCAATTTTTTACAGATTTGAATCTCCTAGGAGGAGCCTATCATGTAAAAGACATCTTCTATAAATAGATGAAGAATTGAAGCAACAAACAAGAGAGAATATTACAACACAACAAGATAAATTCAAGCAAACATATTTGTTCTTCATTATTATTGTTCTTGTTGTAATTTGCTTAGCTTATCACTTTCACATCTTGAGGTCTAAGCTTATTTCTTGATTACACTTGCACTCAAATTTGTATTATCCATTATCGAGTTGTAATATTGAATTTGGGTTATTCAAGAGAAAATATCCTTGTGAGTGTTCTTGTGATAAAAGCACCTTGGATGATACAGGTGATAGGTGCAAGAAGATTGTGGTGATCTTCTTATTGAAGAGGTTGGTGCTCTTTAAGGTGTTGAAGAATTTAGTATTCTTCAAGTCGGAAGATTGTGATAATCTTCACAAGGTTAGATTGAAGATTGTGTAATCTTGAAGTGAGATTGTGGTAATCTCGAAAAGAGATTTGTAAGGTGTTGTTGTATTAATTGTGGTAATTAATAAAATTCTTTTTCTTTTTCAAATCCATCCTGGAATCTTGGGGTGGTAGAGGATTAGGCCACTAGGTGGGTTGAACCTCTATAAATCGGCGGCGTGTTGTTTACTTCACCTTTATATTCTTGTCTTGGCTTGTTGGATTCGAAAAAGAGGGCATAATCGAGAAAATGGAGATAATCTATTCACCCCCTAGATTATTGTAGCGCTTGGACTTACAAGTGGTATCAAAACCAAACTCTTTGGCAAGCTCGTTCCACATCGCGAGTAAAGAGGAGCGATCATCGACTCTACGAATGAAGTCTACCTTACCGGCGTCTCCACCACCAAGCCACCACTATTTGATTCAATAATTATATATTTTGGAAAAAGAATGGAATGCTATCTACAAGGTTGCGGGTTCGATATTTGGAATACCATCATTAATGGAGAATCCATTCCGATGAAAACACACTTCACACCTCCCAGAAGTCCTCAAGGAGCTCAATGACGAAGAGAAGAAAATCATCTCCTTAAATGGTAAAGCTCTCGATATTTTTATTGTTCACTTACCATTTTGGAATATGATCATATTGTAGGAATTAAATCGGCACATGACGTATGGAAAATTAGAAGAAGTATATACAAATGAAAGGAATCACACAAAAGCATCTACTTCTCAAGCGGGTACAACATCAAACCCAACTACATGGGATGAGCTTTCACAACTTCCAACGATGATGAAAATGAATGGTGTCTTATGGGCTTGAAGAAGAAAAAGAGGTAAGTTCTAAACCTTCTACTTCCTATGATAATGAATTACAAAATGATTATAATGATTTGCAAAATGATTTTGATGAGCTTCAAAATGAATTCCAAAGCTTACTTGTTAAATACAAAAATTTGAAAAAGGAATTCAATGTTTTGAAAAATGATAAGGATAGTTTATTTGCTTCCTATGAATCACTATCATGTGCTCACACCACCACTCTTGATAAGGTTAGAAACCTTCAAAAAGAAAATAGTACTCTTGTTGAGGATATTAATTGCATGTAAAAGGATTTATCAAAATTGACTTGAGTCATAGATAAAATGACCAAAATTGTTGATGTTAATAGTTGTGATAATTGAAACTAGAACTTGATCATAAGCTAATGTTGTCAACCATATGAAAAAGAATCAAGTCTCTATGCATGTTGGTCATTATGCTCCTAGAACTATTACATGTTTTTATTGTGGTAAAAAGGGTCACACGGTTAATACTTGTCGGGCTAGAAATAGCTCTAATCATTATTGGAGACCTAAACATCTCAAAGCTAATCCTAAAGGACCCAAAAACTTGAGGTACCACAAAACAATGTCATATTAGGTACGTGAATAATAATCAAGGAAATTCATACGCCAGAAGGCGTCAAATGACCGTCTCATTTGATCAAAGGAGAAAGACATCACCACAATGAATTTCCAAGAGAAAGACACTATCAACAATGGGAAGGACACAATGCTTGGAAATGGAGAAATTGGAAGAGCTATCATCAACAAGATGATTTTCAAAGGAGAAGATATCATCAACAATGGGAAAGACACAACCTATGGAAATGGCGTAATTGGTAAACAAGTATCTCCTATTTAAATATGCATTTTATTTTGTTTTTATGCATGTTTTTATTTGTGTCTTAATTGTCAAAATGATTTTTCAAAATATTTTTAAAATAAGGTCCTCCATATACTTGTGCTTTTAAAATCTTTTGAAAAGGAGACCTTGAATGATGTTCTTAAAACTCTTGTGTATTTCCTAGAACTTGTATGTGTATTATCTCTTATGGATTTATATAGCATAAGTATACTTGTGGTACATCTTATTGCTTTAGCCTACACTTGTATCATATTGTTTTGTATAAGATTTGCTTTAAGAATTGTGTAGGATTTATATATCTTCATTAATGGTTATCCACTCATTATTTGACAAGAGAGACATAAACTATCGAAGCACGCTCACCATTATTATTCATCTCATAGACTCGATATATTTTGCCATATTCCTACGTGCTTGCTTTTCAAGATATTTCAAAGTATTTCATACAAGTGCCATTTAGAGGATTTTTGATTGTTGAAAGCGCTATTCGATAAAAGCTTGTTTTATCGAGACTTGTAAAGGATTATATTTTTGATAAAATATTTGATTTTTTATCCTCCTCTTAAATTATGCACATATTCATTATTGTCAAAACTCTTGTTCAAATACTTCTCTTAAATGAGGTCTCAACTATATGCTCTCGGGTTTTCATATTTCAAAATAGACCTTATATAGCTTTCTATAAGCTTATTTGAACTTACATGTTTTATGAAACTCTTGATGATTTGTTTTTAAGCATAGTATGTGCTCCTTATTATAGTGTTTCTATCATTCGATATTATTATGCTCTTGTACAAGATATCGTGTTAAGATTTTGTAGAAATTTTTGGTATTGTGGAACAAGCTTAATGACCAAGAAGCAAGGTTAGTAGCTCAAAGGTATTGTCATGAAGAAAGTATTGATTTTGATGATACATTTGCCCCTATAACACATTTAGAAGCAATTCACATTTTACTTGCCTATTCTTGTTTTAAGAAAATTTCAAGCTTTACCAAATGGATGTTAAATCCACCTTTCTAAATGGTTTTATTCAAATAGTCTATGTAAAACAACCGGGGTTTGAAAATTTCTCTAGGCAAATGATTTTTATAGAAGGCCTTGTATGATTTAAAACAAGCACCCCGTGTATGGTATGATAGACTTATCTATTTTCTTTTGCAAAATGGTTTCACAAGAGGTAAAGTTGATACTACTCCTTTGTTTTGAAAAGGGCAAGAATCTTACTTGTGCAAATTTATATTGATGATATCATTTTTGTGCTACTAATGAATCTTTGTGCAAGATATTTTATAAGTTGATACAAGGTGAATTTAAGATGATCATGATGGGGAGCTCAATTTCTTCTTTGGACTTCAAGTTAAACAATGCTAAGAAGGTGATTATATTTCAAAATCAAAGTATACAATAGAACCTTTGAAGAAGTTAGACATTGAAGAAGGAAGAACCATTTCAACCTCTATGGCTACCAATGTAAAGATTGACAAAGGTTGAGGAAGGCATATTGATTGACAATCAAATTCGAGGTATGTTTATCTAAGTTTATTACTCCTTTAGACTCGACATTTTCTATGTCTTATGTCTATATGCTCGACTTGAAAACTATCCCACGAATCTCATTAAAGTCTTAGTTAAAAGAAATTTTCAAATATTTGAAAGGCACTTCTTCTTATGGCTTGTATATCCAAAATTTTAAAACGTTCATATTTTTCGGGATAACAAGTCCGGTGATTATAATTTCTCAAAATATGGTTCATCATAATCGAACTAAACATATTGAGATTCGATATTTTTGTAAGGGATTGTGTTTTAAAACGAAAAATTGAGATGTGTTTAATTCGGTCTCAAGGATAACTCACGGATATTTGTTTTCAACCGTTTATCGCCGAGTCTTTTACCTCATTTCGAGCTTAATTATGACATAATGTATATTGAATGAGGTCTACGTTTGCATTTTGCACGTTTTTAAAACTTAGGGGCGAAAAATCGGATTTTTAGTTCAAACTTCCAGATTTTGCAAGCGGCAGTGAAACCGATTTGCTGGCCGAAAGGTGTGGCCCTGTCGCCCGGTCGCCTACAACTATTTTTTGGTTCTGTCTGTTCTTATACTTAGCCATTTTGATGTGTTTAGTTCATTTTTCGTCCCCTTTGCCATTTTCACACACAATTCACTTCAAAGGTGTTTTATTGCATAAAATATATATCTTGGGGATTAAATTGCTCGTTTATCATCATTGTTGCTCATCTTTACCGATTAAATGGTAAGAATCCTACCTCTTTGTTTGGGTTGAACCCATGAGAACTTGGCTTAAATGTTCATTTCTTTATGCACGGTCGTATATGTTTGTGGTGAGCTTATTAATTGTTGTTGGATGATATTTGTAAAATTGCTTTTGGTGATGAAAAACTTGGCTTGATTATATTTACAAGGGCTATATATATCTTCTTCTATTTTTGGCCTTGCCAAGTGTTCGATAAAATGTTTCAATGAAAAATTCATCACCTATATGATTCTCTCAATTTCAAATGTCTTATATATTTATGGAGATCATGTTTTGCAAATCAAATGAGCTTTTATGAGCTTTCTATAAGTCATATGATCGACTTTTCCCTCATAATTGGTTTATAAGCTTCAATATTCAAATAGCTCGATAAATCGGTTAAATTGTGCACTTTGATATGGATATATGATGTTTTTATTGTGCTAACATTCTTTTTCATGATTCAAAGGGGGAGAAATAGGTTATAAGCTCTTTAGCTCAAAGAAGCTAAGATAAGCTCAACGGAAGAAGCTATAAGTTGTGGCTATTAAAAGTCAAAAGTTGTGAATCATACTTAGTCCATTTGATGTATTATGGACTCATATACATGTCTAATGATGTTTTGTTGACAGGGGGAGCTTATAAGCTCTTGATACTTAAGCTCGATATGTAAAAGCTGAGCTTTTAGCTTTTTGGTTGATTGATTCTATATTACTCTTGTTGTGCATGTTGATAGGAGGAGCTTTTACAAAAATGTTTTGAAAATCTATACTCCCATCCTTGTGATTATATTGCGTGGAATGTTGTCGTTCATGGATACTTCATTTAACTAAAAATTGTTTTGTTTTCAAAATCGACCTCTTTAAATTGTTTTGGTTTGTAATCATCAAAAGGGGAGTTTGTTAGATAAATGTTTTTATCATGATTTTGATGATTTTGTTTTAAAGAGTTTTTATACCAAAACAATGTTTTAAAATGTTGTCCAAATACTCCCGATTGCTTTAAAATATTTTTACTAATTTTTCGTAGTATTTCTTGAAGTTTATTTTCGACAAAAATTGGACAACACTTTGTCTCGTGCTCAAATGAAGTGTCCCTATAGGGCAACCGTACCTAAAGATGTATTTTTGAAATAGAAAACGAGGATCAAGAAAACTGAGGGTCGGTCGGTCCCTTGGGCGTCGATCGCAGAGCGTCGATCGGTGCATCATGGTCGGTCCGATATCTCAACAGGAGTTGCAAACTCTGTTCTTCAAATCGCCTGGTCGATGGTGGACACGGTCGACCGTCAGGTTCGTCGATAGGTTACCCTGTTGTTGTATTAATTGTGGTAATTAATAAAATTCTTTTTTCTTTTTGAAATCTATCCCGGAGATACTGGGGTGGTAGAGGATTAGGCCCTAGGTGGGTTGAACCTCTATAAATCGACGCGTGTTGTTTACTTCCCGCATCTATATTATTGTCTTGGCTTGTTTGATTCGAAAAAGAGGGCATAATCGAGAAAATGGAGATAATCTATTCACTCCTCCCTCTAGATTATCGTAGCCGCTTGGACTTACAACAACATCTGGTTACGCACCAGAGACTGATGCTGAATCATATCCTGAGTCAGATGCAGATGAAGCCACTGAGTTTGATGTTTTTTATCAAGTCAGAAAAGAACCACCAAGTAGGATAAAGAAAAACCATCAAGTGGATCAAGTGATTGGGCAAGTATTCGAGGGCATTAAAACAAGAGGTAAAGAGAAGGTCAATTACAGGGAAATGTATTTGTCTATTTTACTTCTCTCATTGAACCCAAAAATATTAAAGAAGCTCTTGTTGATGAATATTGGGTGAATGATATGCAATTAGAACTGGAACAATTTGAAAGAAACAATGTGTGGGATCTTGTACCTAGGCCAGAAAATTTTAATGTTATTGGAACCAAGTGGATTTTCAAAAATAAAACTGATAAACTTGGTAACATAACTAGAAACAAGGCTAGGCTAGTGGCTCAAGGCTACACTCAGGTGGAAGGAGTGGACTTTGATGAAACCTTTGCCCCTGTGGCCAGGCTTGAGTCCATAAGACTTCTCCTTGCTTTTGCTTGCGTTCTTAAAATAAAATTATTTCAGATGGATGTCAAAAGTGCCTTCCTAAATGGTTTTCTGAATGAGAAAGTGTTTGTTGAGCATCCCAAAGGTTTTTGAAAATCCCCATTTTTCCAACCATGTTTTTAAACTAAAAAGGCTCTATATGGGTTGAAGCAAGCTCCTCGGGCTTGGTATGAAAGATTGACAACTTTTTTATGTGATAAGGGTTATAAAAAGGAAGTGTTGATAAAACTCTATTCATCCAAAAATTTAAGAATGGTATCACCATTGCTCAAATTTATGTTGATGACATAGTATTTGGATCAACCTCTAAACAAAAGCTTGATGAGTTTGTTGGTTACATGTCTTCTGCGTTTGAAATGAGCATGGTAGGTGAGTTGAACTATTTTCTTGGGCTTGAAGTTAAACAGTTTGACAAAGGTATTTTTATCACTCAGAATAAGTATGCCAAGAACCTTGTTAAAAGATTTGGGCTGGACAATAAAAAGCACATGAAAACTCCTATGGGGACTAATGATAAATTGTCCAAAGACGAAAGTGGTACTTCTATTGATCCTACTCTTTGCAGAAGTATGATAGGGAGTCTTTTGTATCTCACTGCTAGCAGACCTGATATTAGATATAGTATATGTGTTTGTGCTAGATATCAGTCTTGTCCCAAAGAGTCTCATTTGAAAGTTATGTAAAGATTCATTCGTTATATAAATGGGACTATAGAACTTGGTATCATGTACTCTTCTGATACTAACACTAATTTGGCTGGTTTTAGTGATGATGATTGGGCCGGTGACGTTAATGACAGAAAAAGCACCACTGGAGGGTGTTTCTACCTTGGAAATAATATGGGTTCCTGGTACAGTAAGAAACAGAATTGTGTTTCATTATCTACTGCTGAATCTGAGTATATAGCATTAGGAAGTTGTTGCTCCCAAATGTTATGGATGAGACAAATGTTGACTGATTATGGGGTTGACGAAAAAATCCTTACTGCTTATTGTGATAATTCGAGTGCCATAAATATTTTTAAAAACCCAGTGCAACACTCCAGAATAAAATACATCGATATTCGACACCATTTCATTGAGACGTGGTTGAGAATCTTGTTATGATCTTCTCCGAGAAAGTGCTACTCCGTGTTTTCAAAGGCGAGCGAAAAGCTACCGGTGGCTAATTATTTAGGTGTTGTTGATTCCTTTCACTCAAAACGATTTTTTAATGGGAAAGGATTTTGATCCATTGACTTTTATGACGATGTTTTTGAAAAAGGTGGTACAACACTGGTTACAACACCAAAACGCTCAAGCGATTTTTAATGGGAAAGGATTTTTGATCCATTGCACGATGTTTTTATTCTGTCGAGGAAATAAACTCATCATTCTAGACATCTCTCAGGATCTATTTTGGGCTTGTGGAAAATATTTTCTTTCTTGATTCGATGTGGTGTATTATTTTTGAAAATGATTTTTTCCTTAAATTTGTCTCTAATAATAAAAGGTATTGTTCATTTGTGCTTATTTTGGATTAATTGCACACCTTGAATTATGGGACTCTTCCAAAAATATTTTGAATTTCAAAATTGCGATTGGGATTTTTTTTTTGGAAACTACCATGTTGGCCGCCAATATTATCTCTCTAAACATGGAAGTTATATCTCTCTCAATTCTATATACTCGCATTCATTGTGTGATTTGAAAAGTCTGAGTTTCTTCTTTCCTTTCCCAATTTTTTTATATGTTCTCTTTCTCACCCAAATCTTCTAGAATATCTTGTGGGTTGTTCGATTTCTTTTTCAGATTCTAGTCAGATGATTCGCACGAGAGAACAAACCCTTCGAGAGTTGAGAGAAATTGCTAGTCGAAGGAGAAATAGGGAAAACCCCGGTGCTGAAAACCCTGTTCGAGCGCGAGACGATCATCACGCCATTTCTTGGTGCCACACGGTATGGAAACCTCTCAGGATCATCTATTGGGTGTTGATTTGAACAACCCTCCACCTGTTGAACCAATCTCTAGTTGTTCTAGGCCTGTTGATAGTTCAAACCCTGAAGCAAGAGAAGAAGGTCTTTCATCCATGGGTAATGTCAATCAACCACCCAGTTTGTCTCATCTCTCATCTCATGTCAAACCTGCAGATCAAAGTTTCCAGAAAACTTACAATCGAAAAAGAAAAAGATATGTACATGTTGAAAATGAAGCAGAGGAGGAAGTATTTGTGGTAAGGAACGGGCCAACCCATCTCAGAAACCATCCAAGAGGATCATAAAGCAGATGGTGTTCACTGACTCTGAAGATGAAATTCCAAGGGAAGATCCACTGGTCAACCTCCCTGTTCGTTCAAGTGGGATTGAACCATCTGAGGATAGTTCTTCGCCAGATTCGCTTAGTGAAAGCAGTCAGTCATACATTGCACGGGATGATGGTACACATATGGATGCTAATGAAGGTGTTGATCTCAGTGATGACACACTTGGTTCACACACTGACACTGAGAAGTCCGACCATGAGCCCTCCGACTCTTAATTTGAGGCTGGCAAATGTCAGTTCTCGCATTCTATTCTACTGAAAACAAAAATCTTTGGGAGACTATTGTTCAACGAGAAATTTTGTGTGAAAGGGCTATTAATGTGGATGATCATGCTAAGTTTGGTATCCTAACACTTCTTGGGGACATGGACCTTCCCGGTTTCATTACTCATATTGGGAAATATGTAGATCGTGTTGTTCGGGAATTTTATTGCAATCTGGCCCTTAGGTTTACTGATTTTAAGTCTACTAAATATGGGTTTGTATGGGTCATAAGGACGATATATTCATTCACTACAGAGGATATAAATGGAGTTTTGGAAGGAAACGATGTGGCTAATGTGGACCTTCCTTCTGATATGGATGCGATTGCAAAGGAGCTTGGTGCGGGTGTAAAAGAAGTATGGCCTGGTACACAAGAAAAATTTAAAGCCAATAACTTGACCAAGAAGTACACTATTCTTCACAAGATTGCCCTTTGTGACTGGACTCCAACAAAGCATTCATCCTCGGTTACTACGGATCAAGTGATCTTGTTATACTACATTGGGACCAGACATCCGTACAACATTGGGAAACTAATCTTTGACATCATCGGAACCCATCCGGTTACACTAAGATTTATGGTATTCTTCCTTCCCATCCTTAATTTATAAAGTTCTTGTCTCACAGGACTTTAAAAAAGAAGGCATCCGAGGATCTTGTTGCTATCCCCGCTCCCATCTCCATCATAGTTAAAATCCTTAAGAGTGATAAGATTAATGACCTGGTTCTCCCTCCTCCTGCTGGTTATCTCGTTGGTGTTTTTTCAGTGTTCCAACACCAGGGAATTCAGCACTTGAAGCCAGATTGCATATCGAGATATCCAAGGCGTAAAACCCAAATCAAGATCTTTGGACCTCAAAGAAATTGGAAGCCCAAAACCTTCTTCTGACTTCGTGCCCCTACTAGTTCCTTGGCACCTATTGCTCAGAAAGGGGGAGTAAATGTTGATGCTAATGCTTCTCTTGATGATTTGGCGGATGCAGCCATTGCTGATGAAGATGCACATTCTGAGGGGGAGTCTAGTGCTGAGAAAGATGCTGCTTCGGAGGGGGAGTCTCAATCTGAAGATGAGGGTGATATTGATGCTGACTCTGAGGGGGAGTCAAAGGAAGAAAGTGGGTCTGATTGAGATCACTACATGCTTGGGTTTATCTTGTGTTTTTTGGTTCAAGTGATAAATTGTGATAAACTAGTTCTTTTGGACAATGTGTTGGATGAATTTGAACTATGTATGCATGCTTTTTGAACTGTGCTAACTTGCAGGGCTTTTTTGATTCCTAGTGTTGCATCTTATCTATATCTATTTTGATATTATCCTATGAAGTGTTGTTTTGACCAAAAGTGCCAAAGGGGGAGATTGTTAGTGTTACTTAATTGGCAAATTTTGTCTTTGAGCACAGTGCAAGTTCTAGTGTTGTAACTCTGGTGATGCAATACGGTTACTTAACTGGTGGATTTTATGCCAAATTCGTCTTTGTGATTTTTGGCATGTTGTCTATATTGTGAATGTTGCTGATATTATTGGATAGATTTATCTTAATTGATTCAGTCATTTTTATAAATGCCAATTATCCTTTTTAAATCACTTTCCTTGTGTACATGATTCTTACCCACAAGGAAAATATTTTATTTTTGCTGATTTCCTTCCTTAAGCAAGAAATCGCCCACTTGAAATCGGGATGAGATTTCTTCTTGATTGCTATAATAAGAGAAGTCAAGCTTTTGTAGAAGTGATCGAGAAAAGCACATTTGAGCAATATTCGCACTTCTTCAAGAAATCGTTTATTCAATATTTTTATTCTTCGAGAGAAGAAGGTGAAAATCTACGGCGTGGATCGACTCGACCGTTCAAGGATTTGAAGTTGGAGGGATTCCAACAAGGTTGAGGTTGTGGAAGAATCAATCAAGAGATTAGTTTTATACGAGTGTTGGTGAATTGATAAAGAAGGAGTCTTTATGCTTTTCAGTAAATCGATCGTATTTGTAATAAGCTTTGCTTTTCTAATCTTTGGATTATTATTTCTTCTCTCAGGTGTGGCCTCGTGCATTAAGATTGAGGAATCTAAGCACATTAAAAATCTCCGTATTATTTTTATACCGTTGTGTGCATGTGTGGTTTGGTTCGGTGTTACAACATCTACTAACAACACCTTACGAATCAACTGGATAAAGTTAATTTAAGACATCGATTCTAACAATTACCCATCACGCAACTCGCAGCATTCTTCCACCATGTCTTCCGCCACCAACCGCTTCAACGATCACCACCTTTCTAAGTCACATTAATCATGAACCCTCAAAATAAACTTGACATTCGCACCCATATAAAATAAAGTGACAATAATATTTGCGAGAAGATTTCAATTTGAATTCACCCATTTTATTAATCTCAATTGAAAAACCCAATTGGATAATACATCATGTTAATAAATATATTATTTAACACTTTTAAAATAAAATGCATTACTTTTTAAATAAAGAGTAATAGTTTTGAAGAAAATAATGTATAATTTTAAAAGATTTAGTGAATAATACTTTTATAATAAAAAAATAATACTTTCGAGTAATCAATTATACTTTTCAAGCAAACATTATAAATACTTTTAAAGGGATTAATAAGTAATAATTTTGAAATAAAAAGTATTACTTTTCAAGTAAAAAATAATATTTTTAAAGGAAATAGTATATAGTTTTAAATGATGTAGTAAGTAATACTTTTACAATAAAAAGTAATATTATTTGAGTTAAAAATGATACTTATCAAGCAAAATATTAATACTTCTAAAGAGATTAGTAATTAATAATTTTTAGGTAAAAAGTATCAATTTTAAAGGTAAATAGTATACAATTTTAAAAGATGTAGTAAGTAATACTTTTACAATAAGAAGTTAACACTTTTCAAGTGAAATGATATATTTTTCTCAAGTAAACACCAATACTTCTAAATGGATTAATAAGTAATAATTTTTAGGTATAAAGTATTTCTTTTTAAGTAAAATTAATAGTTTTGAAAGAAATAATATAATTTTAAAGAGTATAATACAGTTTTTGTCCAGTAAAAAGTAATAATTTTTGAATACAAAGTAATATTATTTTAATACAATGTGATATTATTATTTTTAATAAACATCGTACTTCAAAAAAGAATAGAATAATAATTTTGATGTTAAAAGCATTATTATATTATTATTTTGACAACATCAGTTAGCTTATTTGAATTGAAGTAACTAAAACTAATCAATTTCTACTAATATCCCATTAATACAATGGAGGTTGTCCTACCAAGTCAAATAAGATAAAATTGAGAAATAGTGGGGTCGGGAAAGGGGGAACCGTTAAGTCTAACCCTGGACGTAATACGTGGTTATTGAGACAAAATAAGTGTAGTATGGAAAATTACAACTTTGCCACCAGTTAGTTCTTCAAATTGCATAAGGGGGCTCCGGGGCATGGGCATAGATCCGTCTCACGGACTTAGATACGTGAGGCCGTCTTATACAAGTTTTTGCCTAAATTCAAAGAGATCTATCAATTACACGCATATACCAAAATAAAAAAAAATAATGCAATACAATTAATAATTCGACGAATATGTTTCATATATTTAATGGCGAGATTAAGTTGATGTATAAAAATAGTTCCCTATTTCTATGGGATTCAACCAAAAAGAATTATAGAAACTTAAATTCTCAATTTTATCACTTTGGTAAAACCATATATATGCATCCTGTAGAGTTTTGGCAGTTCATGCAAACTGTATGAAATTTTCTATCCCAATATAGTATTTCATCACTTATTCCACTGCACGAATAATTGTCACCTATTTTTCTCTCAATAGTTATCACTTCCCTTATAAAAACACCATAATTTATGCTTCGAAATTAATATGGTAATTTTTATACACGTGGCAATCATCCAGGTCGAAGAAGAGATGAAACTCCATGTTAGAATACATAAGATCCCATCCATTTACAAATTAGTAAAAAAATCCCAAATTTTGCCACACAATTCACAGTAGTTACCAATCCTTTAATACTATAATTGTGTGTGTGTGTGTATATATATATTAGACTATTTTTATGCTGGAAATTTGGTTTGAAGATATGGTTTTGATCCACATTTGACCAAATATTTAAGTGATTTTCATTTGTGGAAAATGAAAATAAAGTTGAAATAGATAATTATACTCTACGTACGAAGTGAGTAGACCAGATTAGTATTTTGTATTTCTCAAAACCAAATTTATGTGAATGAGAAATTAATGCACAAAGTTGGTCACTTAAACATAAAACTGTTATGGAAATTGGAAATGCGCATGGATTTGTAAACTAAAATGTGCTCACCTTATATGGTCCAAGTTGGATTACTGAGTTTGGGCCCCTAAGGGTACCATAAGTTTTAGACAAGGGAAGACCTACATGCTAGTGGTTTCGATCCAAATATATGCGTCATCAACTGGCTGGGGCTCGGGTAGTGGACATGGGCATCCCTTATCTTTTTGGATAAAAATTATTTGAATTCTCTAAAAAAATAACTATGCGATCATGGGACTCTGATTGACATGTATTTTGGGCTTAATCTTAGCTAGAATGTGTTGATATGCATGCATTATATGAGTAAATAGGGTTATATTCCTGTTTTGTGGTAAAGGATTATGCTTTGCTCATTTTGTAAGAATTTATCGATAATTGTAGCATTTGGGCAATAATTCGGAGCATTGCAATCGCCAATATTTGATGTGAAGTACGAAGTTTGGAGTCGAGTCGAGAAGAAGTCAGACGAGCCGTGCGAAAAACGGAAGAAAACCGCCTAGTACGCGTTGCTACAGGTGAGCACGGGCAGGGCGTGCTCCCTAGCACCGCCCGTGCTTAACTCAGACCTGAAGACTCAATGTTCTACATATAGCACGGGCAGCCCGTGCCAAAGAGCACGACCCGTGCTCCATTCTGTGAATTGAACAAGTCGTGCGGCTACCAGCACGGGCTGGGCATGCCGTATGGCACGGCCCGTGCTCCTCTGCGGGAAAAACATAGTTTGATTCGTTTTCAACTAGGTTTCGACCCAAACGAAGTACAAATAGACCCGGGGCGGCCACAAACAGGGACACGCTGATTTTTGCCCTAGAAACCAGAGAGAAGAGCAGTTTTCCACCGGAAACTTGGAGAGATCGATCAAGACCGCAACCACATCTTCGAGGATTGAAGATAGATCGAGAGATCGTCATCATCCCCGAGTTCACTCATTCCATAGTATTGTTATTTCATCTAGTTAGATTTTGAATATGAATAATTTGTCTATGAATTGTTTATCTTCGATGTCGGCTAAACATTTTGTGATTCCGGGTTTGGGAGTAGGTTAATGAACACTTTTATTTGATGATTAATGACAACCTGAAGTTAATGTTTTCTTCATCTATTCAAGTACTTTGCTTTAATTCTTGTTTTATCAAAAGGCCATTGATTTCAACTTGTTTAATGTATTGATTCATAGTTCTAACCGATGAGTTTCAATACTAGATCTTGAGTACTTGACACAAATAGCTTGCATGATTGAGAAGTCTCGTGAATATTTGTGAGACCTTATAATCTTTTGAACTTTTGGGAGTTGGATATCTCATGTTAAGTAAAGATGCTAGCATAGATATTCCAATGAACGCTTTTACATACATCTCAAGAGAGAGGGTAAATTACTTTGGTGATTGGTCTATAGAGAAGAATACACTTAACTTTGGTTTGATTAATCTGATAATAAAAGGAGGATATTAATAAAACCATAACCCATGAATCCATTCATTCATACTTGATCTTTCAATCGCTCTTTGCTTTGTTATTTTAGGATTAATTTATGCTTTAGTATTAACAAAACCAATCCTTCAAATTTCGATAGTCTAGATAAAAGTAAGGCTATTCTAATCCAGTAATTAGTACATTAATTTATTAGTCCCTGTGGATTCGACCTTGCTAACCCTATTCTATAAACTGCACCGTACACTTGCGGTGAAGCTAAAAATAAGGCGAACAAGTTTTTTTGATTGTTGCGACTAATTAAATTTTTAGTACTAATATTGCGATAAATAGAATTGTTTTTAATTTAGACATTTTTTTCTTTCTTTTTTTAGTTTGTTGTTTAATTTTACTTCTACTGTATTTGACTTGTTTTCTTTAGTTGGTTCAGGTAGTGCATGAACACACGCTCGACGCAAGGAGAATTAGCACCGTTCATACCGGAGGTTGAGGCTTTTGCTAGGCGGAATAGTGCGGCTACTAAATGGGGTAAAGCAGAAAGAGAGCAAGGACAGACTATGACAGACGTAGAAGGTAACAACGGAAGCAATAATGGGGTTGAAAACAAAGGTAACAATCGGGCCAGAAGGGCCAACGTCGAGTTACCAATACCAGAGGTTCCAGTGGCTCCGACAGTCCAACAACAGGCGATTTGCGATTACTTTCGCCCAATCAATCGCAACTATGGTGGAATTGCCAATGTCCCAATAAATGCAAATAACTTTGAGCTAAAGCCAGCACTGATCTCGATGGTGCAGCAGAATCAGTTTGGGGGTTTCCCGTCTGAGGACCCCAACTCTCATCTTGCGAATTTCATACAGATCTGCAATACTATCAAGATGAATGGGGTGACTGATGATGCTATATGTCCTCGCCTATTCCCTTTATCTTTAAGGGATAAGCCTAGGAACTAGCTAGGCACCCTAACTCAGGGGAGTGTGAACAACTGGGAGGAGCTGAGTCAGAGGTTTCTGTTTAAATACTTCCCACCAAGTAAGACACTACAACTCAAAAGTGAAATCACTCAGTTTAGGCAGTTTGATTCGAGCCTTCGTATGAGGCCGGGAGAGATTCCGGATTTGTTGAGGAAGTGCCCACAAAGACGGATTTCGAAGATCAACGCTCGCTTCTTTTTACAATGGGGTTGATGGGGCAGACTAGATCGTTTGTGGATGCCGCAGTAGGGGGCGTGTTACTCGCGAGGTTTCCGGAGGATGCATTCAACTTGCTGGAGGAGATGGCCATGAATAGCTATCAGTGGCCCTCCGAAAGAACTAATGTGAAAAGGGTAGCCGGAGTTTCTGATTCGAACCCAATTAAAGAGTTGACAGCCCAGATGGCCGTATTGACAAATCAGTTGAGTACTTTGACTAAGGCAAATGAGGGAAACGCGGGTGCAAGTAATGGGAGAGTTCCTCTAGATCTGATAGAGGAAGCAAATTATGTGAATAACCGGAATTTCAACAATTTCCGGAAACAATCAAAATCCCACTCATTACCATCCGGGCTTGAGGAACCACGAGAACTTCTCCTACGCAAACACGAAGAACGTGATGCAACCACCACCGGGGTTTAATGTGACAAACAATGTCATTACTGCAGATCCTAAGCCAACCATGGATGATATGTTCACCTCGTTTATGAGTGAGACGAGGAACAGGTTCAAAAAGGATGAGACAAAGATGGATAAAATCGAAAACCATGTCACACAATTGGGGTCCCAGATGAAGAATCTTGAAACCCAAATTGGTCAAATAGCTACGATTATTGGTGGGCAGCATCAGAAAGGCTAATTTCCGAGCAACACTGAGGTTAACCCAAAGGAGCAGTGTAAAGCCATTCGTCTGAGGAGTGGAATGGAATACGAGGGGCCGAAAATGCCATAGATCGCTGAACAGTCACGGGGGAGCACGGCCCATGCGCCACCGCACGGCCCGTCCTTTTCCCCAACGTTTTCAAAAGAAAAGTTAATGTCCCCCTTCCTTTTCCCCAACGTTTTCAAAAGAAAAGTTAGACGCGCAATTTGCTATGTTTTTGGATATTTTTAAGAAACTGCATATTAACATTCCTTTTGCAGACGCATTGGAGCAGATGCCTAATTACGCTAAATTTTTTAAGGATGTTATGTCAAAGAAATGAAAGATGACTGGTTTCGAGACTTCAATCTAACAGAAGAGTGCAGTATAATAATCCAAAGAAAACTACCACAAAAATTAAAAGATCCGGGGAGTTTCACTATCTCTTGTGCTATTGGTGATGTTTTCTTTGAGAAAGCACTATGTGATTTAGGAGCGAGTATTAACTTGATGCCTTTGTCTATTTTCAGGCAACTTGGATTGGGAGAGGTGAAGCCATCTACGGTCACCTTACAACTCGCGGACCGATCACTCACGTATCCAAAGGGAATCATCGAGGATGTGCTTGTCAAATAGATAAATTCATATTCCCTGTGGACTTTTTGGTGCTGGATATGGAGGAGGATAAAGACGTTCCTTTGATACTTGGGCATCCATTCCTAGCTACGGGAAGGCCTTAATAGATGTGCAAAAGGGAGAGCTCACATTACGAGTTAATGATGAGCATGTTTTATTTACTATCTATAAGGCATTTCAAATTCATGATGGTGTGGAACATTGTAATTTCATTGACGTAGTTGAATCTTGCATTGATGAGATGCGGATCATACATTGTTTAGGGATAATTTGGAGTTTGGTATGACACATTCGTGTTCAACATCAAACATGACCATTGATATTGATAACCAAGACTTGTATGATTGCGTTTGTGCTTTAGATAACACGCAGAAAAACGTGCGGGAGTCCGTTCTACAGGGGCGCATGACTCGTGCTCTAGAGCACGCCCAGGTCATGCTCATGGTCGAAGGAAAAGCTGAAAAAATCGACGGCAGCACGGCCCGTGCCTATGAGCACGGTTAGCCCGTGCCTAAGGTCGAAGAAAAATATGAAAAATCTGAAGACCGCACGGCCAGTGCTCCTGAGCACGGGCAGCCCGTGCCTGTATTCGAGAGGAAGAATGAGAAGTCTGAAGATGGCACGGCCTGTGCTCCTGAGCACGGGCATCCCGTGCACCCATCCGAAGGGACCGTTTCGAACCCATAACTCAAACCCTTGCCCGAGCATCTCAAATATGCATTCCTTGGAGTGAATAACACGAGTCCGGTAATCGTATCATCTCTTTTAACTTCAGTTCAACTAGATAATTGCTTAGGGTCTTAAGAAAACATAAGTCGGCGATAGGTTTGTCAATCTCTTATTTAAAAGGCATCAGTCCATCGATTGTAATGAATAAGATTAGAATGGAAGATGTCTATAAACCTTCGGTGCAAAATCAAAGAAGATTAAACCCTATAATGCAAGAAGTCATTAGAAAATAAGTTTTAAAATGGTTAGATCTTTGGAATTATATATGCTATTTTCGACAAAGGTGCTTGAGTAAGTCCAGTGCAAGTGGTACCGAAGAAAGGGGGATGACGGTAGTTAGAAACGAAAGTGATGAACTGATTGCCACTAGGGTAGTTACTGGGTGGCGTATTTGCATTGATTATAGGAAGTTAAATGATGCTACTCGCAAAGATCACTTTCCCCTCCCCTTTATTGATATGATGCTTGATCGTTTGGCGGGATATGATTACTACTGTTTTCTCGATGGTTACTCCGGGTATAATCAGATCATGATTGCCCCGGAGGACCAAGAGAAGACGACCTTTACATGTCTCTATGGTACATTTGCATTTCGCAGAATGCCATTCGGACTATGTAGCGCACCCGCAACTTTTCAGCGATGCATGATGGCTATCTTCCATGATTTCATTGAGAAAATAATGGAGGTTTTTATGAATGATTTTTCTGTGTTTGGAGACTCATTTGATCATTGCTTGGATAACCTTTCTCTAGTTTTGCAGAGATGCGAAGAGACTAACCTTGTTTTAAATTGGGAAAAGTGCCATTTCATGGTACGAGATGGCATTGTTTTAGACCACCGAGTTTCTTTTGCAGGTTTGGAAGTTGATAGAGCGAAGGTCGTGGCAATTGAGAAACTCCCACCTCCAACAAACGAGAAAGCCATTCGAAGCTTTTTTGAGCACGCCGGATTCTA
This sequence comes from Rehmannia glutinosa, assembly GCA_016081115.2. Classification (NCBI taxonomy): domain Eukaryota; kingdom Viridiplantae; phylum Streptophyta; class Magnoliopsida; order Lamiales; family Orobanchaceae; genus Rehmannia; species Rehmannia glutinosa. The sequence continues at coordinate 47,871,930 of CM071930.1, forward strand.
CAGAAGGTTTATCCGTGACTTTTCTAAAATCACTAAACCTTTAATTCAGTTATTAGAAAAAGATACCGCTTTCAATTTTTCCGATGATTGTTTGCAGGCTTTTGAGATTCTGAAGAAGGCTTTGGTGACAGTACCAATTGTAGTAGTTTCGGATTGGAGTCAGCCCTTCGAGCTAATGGGTGTGATGCCAGCGACTTTGCAGTTGGGGCTGTTTTGGGTCAGAAAAGAGACAAGATGTTCAGAGCCATCTACTATGCGAGCAGGGCTTTAGACAGCGCCCATCAAAACTACACCACCACTGAGAAGGAAATGCTGGCCATAGTGTTTGCATTTGATAAGTTCCGATCTTACTTGATTGGAACTAAGACGATAGTCCACACCGACCACGCGGCGATCAAATATCTATTCGACAAGAAGGATGCCAAACCGAGCGATTCGGTGGATCCTTTTGTTATTCTGAATTCGATGTGGAGTTTCGGGATAGAAAGGGTGCGAGAATGTAGTAGCCGATCACTTGTCCAGATCGAATACAAAAAGGAGGAGAAAGAAGGCACGGAAGCTAAATTCCCATGGTATGCAGATTTTGTTAACTATTTTGTTGCATGGGTATTGCCTCCGGATTTATCGTCTTATCAAAAGAAGAAATTCCTCCATGATGTCAAGTTCTTCATGTGGGACGACCCGACCCTTGCTCTTTAAGAAATGCCTCAAGAAGAGTGGGATGGAGTTTCACACGGTGTCATTCTTCACCTTCAGGGGACACTTCGGTCCGACTTGTACGGCGGTAAAGGTATTGCAAAGTGGTTTATATCGCCTACGTTATCTAATGATTGCTATCTATTTGTATAGAAGTGTGATAGGTGCGGCGGATGGGGAATATCTCGAGATGACATGAGATGCCCATGACCAATGTGATGGAGGTCGAGCTCTTTGATGTGTGGGGGATCGACTTCATGGGCCCCTTCCCATCTTCATCGGGTTATCAATATATTCTACTTGTAGTGGAGTACGTATCTCGATGGGTTGAGGCAATTAAAGCCTGACGGACCAATGATGCGTGAGTAGTGCTCAAATTCCTAAAGAAAAATATATTCACTCGGTTTGGAACCCCGAGAGCTTTGATTAGCGACGGGGGGTCACACTTTGTGAATAAATTGATAAGCACTTTACTTGCGAAGTACGGGGTCAAGCACAATGTGGCATTAGCATACCATCCGCAAGCAAACGGGCAAGCAGAGGTAGCCAATCGCGAGATTAAGCAAATTTTGGAAAAGACAGTGAATATAAATCGCAAGGGTTGGGCTATGAAGTTAGATGATGCGTTGTGGGCATATCGGACTGCATACAAGACACCATTGGGCACATCACACCATATCAGTTAGTATTCGGGAAATCGTGCCACTTGCACATGGAATTGGAGCATAAGGCGTTTTGGGCTGTGAAGAAGTTGAATTTTGACTTCCAAGCAGCGGGTGAGAAAAGGCTCTTGCACTTAAATGATATGGAGAAATTCTGGGATGAAGCTCATGAAAATTCCCGGATTTACAAGGAGCGAACCAAAATATGGCATGATCGAATGATAAAGAAAAGGGAATTTTTACCGGGTGAACAAGTCCTTTTGTTTAACTCGCGTCTTAAACTCTTTCCGGTAAAACATAAGTCTAGATGGTTGGGGCCGTTTGTGATAAAGAAGGTGTTAAATCCTCCGGGAATAGTGGAGTTGTTGAGCCAAGATGGGGAGACGTTCATGGTGAATGGCCGCAGGATTAGCGTTACCGAGCCGAGATCAAAATAAAAGTGACACGCCTCACTTTGCTAGAGCCGTGATCGAGTAAACAGGCATCAATCTATAGACGATAAATTTAGCACTTGTTGGGAGGCAACCCAATGGTTTTTCTGTTTTATTTCTTCCCATGTTTTCTTGGTTTGTTTTTTCCCTTTTCTAAGTTAGGATTTATTGGCTTCCATAGTTAGGATTTTCTTGTTTTCCATTTTTTTTTTAAAAAAATGAAAAATCGAACACAATGTGCGGTACCTAGCACGAGTAGCCCGTGCGCCGCAAGACGCCCGTCTTTGGTACCAAAGACTTGAGGATTTTTGTTCGGCCCCCAGCACGGGCAACCCGTGCCATATGGCATGGCCCGTGCTCTTTCCAGATTTTGGGGCTCGAATGTTCGGCCCCTAGCACGGGCCGCCCGTGCCGTTTGGCACGGCCCGTGCTCCTCTTCGCTGGGGCAGTAATAAGACGGGCAGAGAACACTTTTCTTCACACCAAAACTCCTCCCCCTCGCGCGAACAGAACAAAGATCGAGCCCCCTCAATAATTTTGAAACTTTCTCTTGGATTATCACCCCAAATCACTTCCCACACTACTCTAACACGATTTACACTTGTAAAATGCTTTGAAGAGAAGATTTGAGTAGAAAAGCACCTAGGGTTTTCAAACTTCAACTCTTTTCGAATTCTCGGGATTTAAGGTATGAATTGCATCTTTTACTTGAATTTCTTGAGGATTATGGATTAGGGTTTCTATATGATGCCTGTTTGATGCTTTTGCCATGAATTTGATTGAAAATTTCTTGTGGCATTTTATCGAACACCTTGTGGGTTGTTGAATTATGATGATTTTGGTTGATTGCTAGATGAATTATACATGAACTCAATTGTTTAGGGTGTTAGTGACTAGGATTCTCTGCAATTATATTGTTGTTTGGGCTTGGAAGCTTAATTGTGAATTGAATTGTTGAGATGAGACATTATGGCTTACGTTAATTGTTGTATGTAATTCATCGTTTGTTTTACTTGGCCTGTACGGATTCTCACGATTGTTTTGCCAGGTACTCATTCGAAAAAATGGCTGAACCACAGAACCAAAGAGGTCGGGGTGGATGTCTAAGGAGACCCGCTCGGGATACATGAGGAGGTGTGGCACATGTTTGAACGAGTGGGATGGACCGCCTTCATGCAAGGGCGGTGGCCGACATTCAAAACACTCGCCCTTGAGTTCTTAAGCACGGTGCAGATTACGGAGATACAACCCAGAAACGAAACTCAGAAAATCCATTTCAGATTGGGCAACGTATGGACAAACGTCACTATCGCCAAACTAAACAGATTTTTGGGGTACCATCAGATGCCCCATACCAACCCGTCGCAAATTACAACTCGCGTGAATTCTGGAGAATGTTGACTGAAACCCCAGAAACCGGCCTAATGCAATATGCGGTGCACACATCCAATGCCTCGTCACTCCGCAACCCCATATTCCGTTACATCAAAAAGTGACGGCCCATTCAGTGTTCGCCCAGCACAACAACGGGGGTATGCAAGCGAGAGAGCTATACCTACTTTGGTGTATGATCACCCGCACCCCTTATAATAGGGCGACACACTTTGTGGAACACGCTGTTTACATCTCTCAGCAGGAAGCGGGAATAATATTAATTGGGGGAATGATCACCCCCATTGCTCGACCTTTTGTGGTTGACACGAGCCGCATGGAGCCGATAGATGGCAGTCGCAGTGTTAACATGCAAGCCCTCCGCACCATGAAGATTATCACTGAAGAGGAGCATATCCTCTGTTTTCAACAAAAAGTCGCCTGCTTTCCCTCTCCCTAACCCACTCCTTTCATTGTGTGGTGGACAATCAAATTAACTGGCTCCTGCACTCTGAGGCTCATATCAGGGTCATGGACGGCCTAACTACACGAAAAATGAGAAGGGTAGCTGGGTTACCCGATGAAGAGGACTTGGTGATGGAGGCGCAGGAGTATGATAGGCATGAGAGGGGATTCAAGCAGGGCTTCCAGCAGGGAGGATTCGAGCAAGGCGGCCAACAGGGTCGGCCCGATATTCCAGAAAGCTCCCACCAAGCTGAGGAGCGTGGGGGACAGTACGATCATGATAGATTATGTGCTTTTCAGGAAAGCTTGCGCCAGTATAGGGACGACTTCAGTGCTTTCCGAGCAGAGCAAGAACAAAGGTACCAAGTCCATGAACAAAGGTACCAAATTCAGGAACAAAGGTACCAAGATCAGGACTTGTGGTACCAAGCCCAGGAGCAGCGGGAGTTGGAGATATTGCAGACGTTGCATCAAATTCAAAATTGGCATATCTCCCAGGGCCACTTTCCGCCGCCACCCCCATAGTAATCCAGGTCCTGTCCACACTTTTCTTTGAAATTCTACCTTCTCTTCTATGCACTTTAATTTCATTCAATTTTGGGGGAGAGGTAGTAATTTTTTTGAAGGGTGTGGCGTTTTGCATTCATGTAGTTGCATTTAGAGCATGTAGTTTGCATTGCATTAGTTGTTTTTGATTATTTTAGCACGTTTATTGCTTTAGCACGTTTAGTGTTTTCTTAGTTGTTTAGGGAGTGAGTTGACCGCTATTGTGTGTTTGTTGATATTGGGAGCATGTGTTGAGCAGTTTATGTTATTTTGAATTAGGTGTTGAGCGTGAGTTGACCGGGTTGAGAATAATTAATATGGAGCATGTGATTATTGCCTTATTGGGATCATGGTGAATATACTTTGAATTATGCATGTACAAGCCTGTGAGCTTTTGAGCCTTTATTGCTTTCATCTTATGCAGTCTTGTTTGTGATTGAGTGAGTCATTCATGTTGATTTGAATTCTAGAACTTGCTCTGGTATCTCCGTGAAGGTCACATGTTGTATGCATTCATGAAAATGATTTTAGGCCACTTTTGTTAAGCCTTTTTGCCTACCTTATGATATTGGATTTCCCTAGTTAGCCAATTTGAGCCTATTGCCTGATTTTTGATAGCCACATTTCAAGCCTTAGAACTTAGTTTGATTTATCTGTTACCCTAAGCTTGAGCGTATAACATTGAGTAAAGGGATTGAATAAAGGGTTGAATGAGAGGGTATCGAGAAGTTAGAATATAGTGTGTGTGTTAGGTGATTGGGAATAAAAGAAGAAAAGGAGGCAAAGGGAGATACTCACAAAAATTTCGAAGAAAACAAAAACGACTGAAAAAAGTGAGTCGGCAGTACGAAAAACATAGGTTGGAAATTGTGATGTAAGGCGAAGAATAATTCGTATGAAAAAATGAAGGGAGAAATAGAGAGGTGATAAGATATAAGGTGATTGGGAGTACATAGTTGGTTGGTATTAGAATAACTGTTAGAGAAAAACGATGTGCTTACCAATCTATACGCTTGAGTTGAGTCACTTTATCCATATTTCCCTACCTTAACCAAAGAGCTTTCATTACAACCATAAACAAAGTCCTTTCTGATTTGTGAATTGCATACAAACGAGTGGCGGAGATGTGAGATGATTTGCAAGCATATGGTAATGTCTTCAATATTGATATGATTTGAGCGAATACACGTCCCTTATAATTCTAGTGAGTATAGTATACATTTTATCCATGAGAGGCGTGATTTGAAGTGTTTTACCATAATTTTAATAGACTTGTGCTCCGTGTTAGCTATTTGAAACTTGGTTGGTTTGTGCTTGATGTCTATGGATATATGACATGAATTGTGATGCAGTGTTCTTGAGTTGCTCTTCTTTACCCCATTTGTGTTGTCTTATTTATAAAGTGTTGACCGGGACTGTCAACAGTTTAAGTTTGGGGTTTTGATTGACATGTATTTTAGGCTTAATCTTGGCTAGAATGTGTTGATATGCATGCATTATATGAGTAAATAGGGTTATATTCTGTTTTGTGGAAAGGATTACGCTTTTTGCTCGTTTTGTAGGAATTTATCGATAATTGTAGCATTTGGGCAACAATTCGGAGCATTGCAATCGCCAATATTTGATGTAAAGTACGAAGTTTGGAGTCGAGTCGATAAGAAGTCAGACGAACCGTGCGAAAAACGGAAGAAAACCGCCGAGTACGCGTTGCTACAGATGAGCACGGGCAGGGCATGCTCCCTAGCACCGCCCGTGCTTAACTTAGACCTGAAGACTCAATGTTCGACATATAGCACGAGCATCCCGTGCCAAAGAGCACGGCCCGTGCTCCACTCTGTGAATTGAACAACTCGTGCGGCTACCAGCACGGGGTGGGCGTGCCGTATGGCACGACCCGTGCTCCTCTGTGGGAAAAACAGAGTTTGATTCGTTTTCAACTAGGTTTCGATCCAAATGAAGTACAAATAGACCCGGGGCGACCACAAACTGGGACACGCTGATATTTGCCCTAGAAACCAGAGAGAAGAGCAGTTTTCCACCGGAAACTTGGAGAGATCGATCAAGACCGCAACCACACCTTCGAGGATTGAAGATAGATCGAGAGATCTTCATCATCCCCTAGTTCACTCATTCCATAGTATCATTATTTCAATTAGTTAGATTTTGAATATGAATAATTTGTCTATGAATTGTTTATCTTCGATGTCTGGCTAAACATCTTGTGATTCTCGGGTTTGGGAGTAGGTTAATGAACACTCTTATTTGATGATTAATGACAACTGAAGTTAATGTTTTCTTCATCTATTCAAGTACTTTGCTTTAATTCTTATTTTATCAAAAGGCCATTGATTTCAACTTGTTTAATGTATTGATTCATAATTCTAACCGATGAGTTTCAATACTAGATCTTGAGTACTTGACACAAATAGCTTGCATGATTGAGAAGTCTGTGAATATTTGTGAGACCTTATAATCTTTTGAACGTTTGGGAGTTGGATATCTCATGTTAAGTAGAGATGCTAGCATAGATATTCAATCAACGCTTTTACATACATCTCGAGAGAGAGGGTAAATTACTTTGGTGATTGATCTATAGAGAAGAATACACTTAACTTTGAGTTGATTAATCTGATAATAAAAGGGGGATATTAACTGAAACCATAACCCAGGAATCCATTCATTCATACTTGATCTTTCAATCGCTCTTTGCTTTGTTATTTTAGGATTAATTTCTGCTTTAGTATTAACAAAACCAATCCTTCAAATTTCGATAGTCTAGATAAAAATAAGGCTATACTAATCCAGTAATTAGTACATTAATTTATTAGTCCCTGTGGATTCGACCTTGCTAACCCTATTCTATAAACTGCACCGTACACTTGTGGTGAAGCTAAAAATAAAGCGAATGACTCTCTCGCACACTTGAAGACTCGGTTGAACTGGGTGTGTGATCGCGCATTATATGCGCGTTCGCGCCACTTGGACAAAGAGTTTGTGAGGTCGCGCAAATCGGATAGCAGCAAAAATGCATGTGGTTGATCGCGCGTTTTGTGCGTTGTCGCGCGGTTTCAAACTAATGTGTCTGGTTAGTGCAGAAATGTGTGTTTTGGCCATAGAACATGTCTTTGACTCTTTTCAAGCTAAAAGTCATGTCTATTTTCATAGGTCGTGTCCAACATTATAAATGTTCCCCTACATATCTGAAATTCAAAAAGATAACACACACACAATAAATTGAATCAACATATTAATATTTCTCTTTTCGTCAAAGTTTGAAAGTGCTTGACACTTAAGAGTTCATTGTGTTCTTAAGTTTCTTTTGCTACTAACATAAGAACGGAAGTCGTTGTATCTTAGAGATGATTATCTAACCATTAAAATACTTATACATGGGACAATTTTGTCTTGTGGAAATAGGAACCAATTTTAACCTCAACTTCAATTTTTTATCTCGTGTTTCCAGCTATATCTTAGAAAACCAACATACTTGTGTAACATTTTATTCATAAATTTTGATGTTAGTTATGGCTATAGTTACATAAATATTAGGGTCAAATCTGTAAAATATGTAATCTTTACTTCATACATTTCCACCACAAACTCCTTCAAAATCAATCCTCATAATTAAAAGAAACGAAATAATTATAGAATAGAAACCATAAAATATCTATAATCATGTACATTAGTCCAAAAAAATAATCCAAAGCTCATTAAAATAAAATGATAAATAACAATTTTACAAAAAATAAAATCTCAATAGGGCTTTATATTTTTCCTAATTTCCTCAACCCATTAACATTACCGAAAACCCCACTAAATGCTGTCTGTACGGCAGGTACGACCGCAGCTTCTCACCGCCGTCTGGATTATACGACGGAGGTGGAGGCGGCGCTGATTTCACTTTCCCGCCACCCTCCGGCGTTTCTTTAACTTTCGTTTCATTTTCCCTTTTCCTCGCAGTGTTGGTGTGAGATAGTAAGACGACATTGTCCTTACTTCCATAGCTGTGGCTCCTGTGCTATAGGTCTTTGAATCTCCATCTCTTCGAATTGCCGCCGGTGGAGCTGCTCTTCCTGCACTGGCCGTCCTCCTCCGCCGACTCTGCCTTCGGCCGCCACACGCAGTACGTTTCCGCCGCCACCCCGTCCAGATCGTCGGCCTCCGATGACGACGTCGTTTCTCGTTCCTCATTAAACAGCTTCCTCAATGGATGCCGAACCTTCGAGCCTCCGAAGAATCCGAATTCAGTTGTCCTTTTCGTTTTGAAATTTCACATGCCCGAGCAATAAATCTCTATTGAAAACCGGATTAACGGGTCGGATCTTACCGTTTTGGAAAATCTCATCAGCCGAAATCTGAGACGATGATTGGGAATCCCTTGTCGCGAAAGCGAACTCAAAATCTTCGTCACCATCATCGTCATCTGGGTCACGGTGATGCGAATTTCGTCCTTGTTCAGCTCGTTGATCCGCTGAATGTTCTCGCTTATTGAAATAAAGCTCATCGTGGAAATCATCGGAATCGAATTCATCGGCGACCCGTGCTGCAATTCCCACGAGTTTACAATTGGAATAGCTGTTGAAGCTTGGGGAGAGCGAGATTAATGGACACGCTGGCATTTTCTTTTCCGAGAAAAAATTACAGTTAATTCAATAATGGTGGAAAACCTTTAGTGTGTGCAGTGTGTGTGTTTGGTTGAAGGAATGGAAAGTGTGGGGGTTATTGGTGAGCAGAGGAGACTTTATAGCCAAATGGCTGTGGAGATTGTATTCAGGGTGTTTGGAAAATGAGACAAAGATAAAAGCAACCAAACAAAAAAGAAAACGAAACAAAGGTGTAGGCGCCGATTTTGTGGGTGTGGTGGCACTTGGCTGCGTTGTTTATAAACCAGTAAGGCAGTAACGAGAGTTTGACTTTTCACTTTTTGTGCTCATTTAATCGGTTCGGTTTAGGGGGATTTTGTAGGTACACCTTTCACATCTACGTTTAGATTTATTAATTCTTTACTTTTTAATTTTGAAAGATAAATTATATTTGGTGGCTGATGCTACCTTTTATGACAAATCACTCCAAATTATGATTTCTGATCGACACTCAAATCAGCACATTGATCGAGAGAGAAATTAAGACAGTAAACAAATACTGAATTAATGCTTAAGAGTTATTATCAGAGAATCAACTTACAAATAAAGAGGAGGGACCTTTATATACCTGGTGATGGGCCTCGTGGGCCGTATATAGGGCTGTAATTGAACAGAGCGTTCGGCAAACAACTCGTAAATATGCTCGGATAACGTTCGTTTATTTAGTTAAGTGAGCATAAACGAACACATTTTGAGGCTCGTGTAATAAACGAACAGAGCTTGAACAATTCTATACCCATTTACTAAAAGCTCGTGAACAAGTTTGTTTAGTGTTCGTTTATAAATGTTCAAGAACAAGCTCATATAATATTTTTTTAGACTTGTTCGTGAACAAACTCGTTAAGGACTCGACTAATAGCTTGATTATTTTAAAAAAATAATTAAAAATATTTTATTTTAATAAAATTAAAAAGACTTAAAGCCCTTAAGATACATAATACTCTCTAAACCCTACCCTAATACGTAATATAGTGAAAAAAATCATTATATAAGCTCTGGCCCATATATTTTCAATTATTTCTAATATAGTTTGGCTGCCAATTGTTTAGTTAGTTACTTAGTGTATGTGTATTTATTTTTTGACAATAATTTATATGTATTTTCATCTATAAGTTTGAAAAAATGTTTGTTTGTTTATCGTTCACTTAAAAAAGTCAAATTTTTGTTTATTTGTTGTTCGCGAACAAAGTTATTAATTGTTTGAACATATTGAACACGAACTCAAAACGAACACGTTCACGAACATGTTCACAAACACATTCAAGCATTAAATTTTCTTATCAAGCCGAACACGAACAAGCTTTTTTAAAATTGAATCAAGCTCAAGCCAAGCTTGAACATGTATAAAATTAAACGAACATATGGCAAACAAGTTAAAGCTCGGCTCGGCTCGGATCGTTTACACCCCTAGCCGTATAGGACAAATTGGCATGTGGGTCAGTCTCATACGCCTTTAAGTCAAATTATTCCATTAATAGCTCATTGAGTAATTAATAGTATTCCAATATATAAAACGAATTATATATTAATTATAAATATCGTTTTTGCACTCAACAATGGCCTTTGTCGTTTGATTGGCTTATGAACTATATTCATCCAATAATGAATACGCATGTGAATGAATATGTGAGTTGAAAACTAGAAACCTCATATTTTTTTCTATATTTATTAAAGAAAAGTTCTTTATTCTATATTTCTCCAATGCTTAATCATTTTAATTATTTGAAACTAAGATATAGTAAATTACTGTTAAGTAAAGAAATAATGCGGTACAATAAATTTTCAATAGATATATAAAATTGTTATTTTTTAGATATGAAAAATACTACTTAAAAGCAAATAATGTCTCGAGAAATATAATTGGGAAAAGTTACTAATATTTAAAAATAAAATAACTTGTGAATGTCAAGAAAAGGGGAAAAAAAGAAAAAGAGGGAAATAATCACGTGTTTATATTATAGAGCTTTGATTTATATTTGCTTGGTTTATACGTAACGCATGCTGTTGTTCACACGCGGGAAATAATTTATCATTTCTTATTGTGTGTTTGTCCATCTGCTAGTTTCTACCTTTGACAAAATTATTAAATTAATTGCGGGGTGGCTGTGTTTCTGCTGTTATCATAATAACTTAGACGGTTATTTCGTTTTCATGTTGTCTCTAAGAACTATTCGATTGGTAATTTGGTATACTTTGTAGATTTTCTACCATGTGATATGTTTTTATTTGGTATTTTAATATATTATCTGAATATTATGTGTATAATAATTTCGTTCTATATATATGTGGTAATTATTCTATATACGTAATATTCAAAGGATGAATAATTAAATTCTTTTTATTCTCTGTTGTCTATAGGAATTCCTTGTGTATGACCAAGTACGGAGAGGTTTCTATTGATTGGTTGCTCTCTCCAAGAAATTACTCCCAATTAACTATTTCCATTATAACATCATTTCATAATAATTTTAAGTAACTAAATTATTGTGTTTTGTAAATATTATTTCTTATAAATATAATAATTATTAGTCATTGAGTTATCACAATTCGCAATGTCTATGGGCAGTCACTAAGTTTTTAATAATTTATTAATTTTAAATTTCATTTAAGAAATGATGGGACTACTAACATTATTTTTCAGATTATACAAATGAATTCATGTGGCACACCTAATAATCTACAAGATTTTCCGTTTTCAATTGTGTAATCATCTTACACAAAAACTCATGTCGCCGCCTAACTAGTCCGACTGTTAGATGGATCGAATTGAACCGGTGATATTTTCGTGATAGTAGCAGTGGTATTTTAGTGGTTTTCAGGGACCACTAGTATTAACAGTCTTTCTGAAAAGTATTAGCCGTCCTTCTAAAACGTATTAATAGTTCTTCTGAAATGTATTAGTAGTTCCCTGAAGAGTATATTTTAGTATTTCTCTTGAATATACTCCCAAAATATATTAACAGTCCCTCAAAAAAATATTAGTAGTTCATCGAAAAAGTACTAGTAATTCCCTGGAGAGTATTTTAGTAGTTTCCTTGAATATAATTAAATTTTTCTCCCGAAATGTATTAACAGTCCTTCTGAAAAGTATTAGTCGTCCTTCTATAAAGTATTAGCAGTTCTTCTGAAATGTATTAGTAATAGTTTCCTGAAAAGTATTTTAGTATTTCTCATGAATATACTCCCAAAATGTATTAGTAGTCCCTCAAAAAAGTATTCGTAGTTTTTCGAAAAAGTATTAGTAGTTCCTTGGAGAGTATTTTAGTAGCTTCCCTGAATATAATTAAATTTTCTCCCGAAATGTATTAACAGTCCTTCTGAAAAGTATTAGTTGTCCTTCTAAAAAGTATTAGTAGTTCTTCTGAAATGTATTAGTAGTTCATTGAACAGTATTTTATTAGTCCTTCTAAAAGTATTAGTTTGTTTTCTGTTAAAAGTATTAGTAGTCCCAGTGAAATGTATTAGTAGTTCCCTGAAAAATATTAGTTTTTTCCCCTGAAATGCTTTTAGTAATTTCCCTCTGGATAGTATTACTTTTTCCAATAAAAAGTATTAGTGGTTCCACTGAAAACTATTAGTTGTTTCCCTAAAAAATATTAGTTTTTCTCTTGAAAAATATTAGTATTCCGCTAAAAAGTATTAGCAGTTAACAACAGAAGTTTGGTCTAATTACAAAAAAAGCTCCAATTATCTTTCAAACTTACAAATACTCCTTTGGGATTTGTATTTCCCTAATAAAAACCCCTCTTGATTGTGAAATTTTTAAAATAGAAACAAATGTCAAGTGGTATTTGTAATTTGGAAAGATAATTGTTTTTTTTTTGGGTAATTAGACGAAACCTCAGGGGTAGTTTTTGTAATTATCCTAAATATTTTATGGTTTCTGATCATCATCAATTTAGTCCAATTATCCAAACTTAGCGTGAAGTTTTTACCCATCATTCGTTTTGGCTGCGTAAACGAATCTTTCATATTCAACTTCGAATTTCCTCCCCTAGTTTAGCAAAGAGAGAATCAAGGAAGAAGAATGGGGCTGCTCTCCAATTATCTCGAACCTTCTGCTTCTAATTAATTTCTTGTTTTGGCTGAATCATATATAGTCTAAATATGTTTTTTTGTGTGTGTTTTTCGTTCATGTGCTGTTGTGAATAAAAATGCGCAGAATCGAAAGGAACAGTCTCAAACTAGGGGATCACATCTATTCATGGCGCACCACATATATTTATGCTCATCACGGTTAGTTTTAGTTGAACTTATGTAATTTTTAATGCTCTTTTAAGGATTCGGGTCGGGTTTGGGGGATCAGTCTAACGAACTTACATTACAAGAAAATTTCAGTTTACCGACAGAATTTACCGACAGAAATAATTTTGTTACTAAATTTTATAATTTCCTACATAATACCTACAGAATAAAAAATATCATTTTTCCCGAAATTATACCGACAAATTACCGACAGATTTCAATTACCGATAGATTTTCTGTAGGTATTTACCAACAGTTTTAGATTCTGTAGATAAATATTTTACCTACAATGCTTTTACCTACACTTTACAATTTTCTTAATATTTACCTACATATTTTTCTGTAGATAAACTAGTTTTTTCTTGTAGTGTTAGATCCGTTAGACCATCTGATAGGAGACTAGCTCATCATTTTATAGCCTAATTATCACCAATACACATTGATTGTATTGATAAAGTATACTACAACATAAATGACATTAGGTAACACTCAAAAAATGTTACCTAATGGCGATAAAATGTTACTATAGACAATATGTAGCACTTTTATGGCGCTACAGTTGCCCGTGCTACCTATAGTCAAAGGTATCACTTTTATTAGCTTTTAGTAACACTTTTTCTAAGTGTTACATTAAGTTTTCTATTGGTAACACTTTGAAGCAATATTTCTAAAGTGTTACATATGAATCTTATGTAACACTTTTTTGTAACACTTTTTATATTTGTAACACTTTAAAAAAAATACTTCTAAAGTGTTACATATGAATCTTATGTAAGACTTCATAGAAATACTATTTTTTGTCACCAAGTAGATTCGAACCCACAACTTGTTATGTATGGAAGTGGCAATTTGCCACTAAGCTAAGTTGATTCTTATTACAATTTTTGCTTTATTTTATATATACACATACACACAAACATATATAAACATATATTATATGTATATATAATATATTTTATATAATAAAAATTATATTTTATAATATATGTATTAAATTATATTATACATTGTATATATCAAGTTTTATATTGTATAGTATATAGTTGGAAAATCGTATTATATTATATATTAAAGGACACAATAAATTAAAAATATAAAAAATATATAAAATAAATTTATCGACTAATAAATATTCAATCGGTAAAAATAAAAAATATATAAAAATATAAAATTAATTTACCGACATATAAAAAAGTTCAAACAGTAAAAAAATTAAATAATAAAGAAAATAACGAAATAATAATTTACCGATGGAAAAAATTCCTAAGTAATTACCGACAACATCAATTTTCATTGGTAATTTTTTTAAAAAAAGTAAAAAAAAAATTAAAAAAAGGTTAACGATGAAATTTGTCTCCATTAGTAAAAATTAAAAAATTAAATAAATAATAATAAAAAAATATATACATGCGCATTTTTCGTCGGTATTAAGACGAAATTAATTGCCTTCGTAAAAAAAACATAATAAAAGTAAAACTAAAATACTTTGTAAAAAGTAAACAAAAATTCAGTTAAAAAAACAGAGTACATGATGTCTACAAATTTTAGGTTTGGTGACATCAATTAATTAAATAAATCTTTGACATGATTTAATGATAGTTATATAATTTTGTGTTACTAAAATATAGCTTAAAAAGTGTTACAATAAATAAAATATATTGTTGCCAAAAGTGCTTCTTAAATAAAGTGATACCTATTTGCGTTACAAAAGTAATAACAAAAACAAAGTGATACTTAAAAAGTGTTACTTATATAAAAGTGTTACATATAAGCGTTACATATTGATAAAAGTGTTACCTATTTGCGTTACAAAAGAAATAACAAAAAAAAGTGATACTTAAAAAGTGTTACTTATATAAAAGTGTTACATATAAGTGTTACATATTGATAAAGTGCTACAAAAGTGTTACATAATAATTGTAATGTAAAAAGTGTTACAAACATGTGTTACATATGTACCTTATGTAAAAAGTGCTACAAAATTTGTGTTACCTAATGTCATTTATATTGTAGTATAGTTAATTTAATATCTACTGAAAATATTAATTAGAATATAAGATCAAATTAAACATTCCTTCAAAAAAAAAAAAAGATGAAACATAATTTGGAAATACATCGAACAAGCCAACATGGAACTACTGCAACCTATCGACGCTATCGTTAAAAAAACATACACCCGTCCACTCTATAAAAGCCACTTACAAACAACCAAAATTTAATTTTGCTTCCAGTGGCGGATCCAGAAATTCGAAAATGGGGGTACGATAAATTTTAGGCTAATCGTAGTTAGATTCTATAACTATTTTTTTGGAACAAAGTGTTTGTAGGGGGAAGGAAATGTGGGAAATTGTGTAAAAAATATGAAAAAAAATTGATTTTTTTGGATTTTAATTGTTAAAAATACCATTTTATATAAAAATTGGGGGTACAAAATATTATTAATATTATTTTTTAAACTAATTTTTTTATTTTTTTTTTCAAATTGGGGGTACAGTTGTACCCCCAAATGACCAAGTGGCTCCGCCACTGTTTGCTTCTAAACCTAAGTCCTACCTAAGTGGAAAATCATGCAGTCAATAACAAACTTTGAAGCTAAAATCTGAGTTGGAATGGAGGACAACTGGCAAGCCATAATGTCTTCAGCAAACTGACAAAATAATTCATTCCTACGTGATTTTTAGTTGATAGACTACCTAAATTTTGTCATTATTCTTGATTATTACATAATTGATGAGAAATACTATATATATGGATACATTGATTAAGTATAGTTGGATTTCGAGCTGCACATTAATTCAAGTGAACTTCGTGAGCAAGTAAAGGGGCATTGATGGGCTTTTGAATATTGGGGGAAAGGGTTTGTCTGTTTGTTTGGATCAAGTCAATTATTTTATAATTATTTGGTAATTAAATGTATGATGTATTGGGCACATATATATATTTGAAATAAAATATACAAATGGTGAATACTGGACTTGTTGTATATGTTATATTTAGGCTCTCCCAACTCTTCCTCTCATTCCACTCTCTAAAAAAACCCAAACCCTAAAACTTTAAACCCCCCCCTCCCTCCCCATCCCCAACGGCTGCCCCCTTCCCCCCCCCTCCCTCTCTTCTCCTCCTCCTCCTCCCCTTATCCCCCTCCCGGCCTCCCCAACCATGTTTCACATGGAGGCCAATGAAGGCATATCTTTTGTGTTATCCTACGGAGGTGATCGGATTCTCCGATCGAGAGTGGAGGCAAGTCGGAGGTCGGAGCTACAAAGAGGAGAGTTGGAGCCGGGTAGGTGATGGGTTGCGGTTGAAGATCGGGTGAGCACTACTACAGATTGTACTTTTAACATCGGTTCTGGAGGACTTTCCACATCGGTTTCTGAACCGATGTTGAATGTGGCGATGTGGAAAATGGAACTTTTCAACATCAGGTAAGCAACCGATGTAGACAATTCCCTTCTACATTGGTTAGGTTTAACCGATGTCCAACAGTGATGTCTATAATCATATTTTACTGCATTTTATTTGAATAACCGATGTCAAATGGGAACAAACGACAACGGTTGCTAATGTAAACCGATGTGAAATTAAGATATTGTATATCCGTTTTCAAGAGGAACCGATGTAAAGAACTTCCTTCTACATCGGTTTGCCACTAACCGATGTCACGTTTTCGATGTTTTACATCGGTTATTTTCACAACCGATGTAAATTCTCTCTCTCTTTTTTTTTTTAATTTGACAATGCACGAATGCAACCCATACAAAATGCCCTGTAGAGCAAAAATAATGCTTGCAAAACCTGTTGAATATTTAAGTAACATATCCACACCACTAATATATCCACACCAATAAGTCACAATGCATAAGATAACTAGTTTAATATATCCACACCAATAAGTCTCAATGCATAAGATAACTAGTTATTCCAAAAGCATCAACATATTTTTCAAAACAACTAATGAAAAATTAACTTGAAATCATAACAATTACAACTTGGAAATTCTTAGGAAAAGAGGACTGCTCAGTTTTCTTGTATTCGTCACAACCATCTTCTCGCAAAAACATGAAATCTTAAAGACCGTGAAACATTGGAGCAACGCCTTATTTCCTCGGCTAGAAATCCTTAACTTTGTTAAAAATAGTTACTCAAATTAACAAAAAGGCATGACAAACTCAATAAAGATATATTCTATAGAGAATGGAAAAAAATACTTCATTTTTTATACAATTATATAGAACAATAAAAAGACAGACTTTTTGAAGACCTAAATACTAGTCAAAATGTATAAGATAACTAGGTCATTCCCAAATGAATGCAAATAATTCTAAATATACCTGATGGAGTAGTATTTTTAATTTCTAAAAAGTATCTCGCCCAATTCACCCGAACTTCTTTAATTATCTTTTCAGAGAGTGGTTCGGGATCATTAAAGACCTGCAACATATAATTTGATGTAATTAACACAATAACAATAAAAATTTATTATCAATCTAACTTGATAAAGTAAAAAACAGTCTTACCTCCTGCCACGAATTCGTAATACCCGCTCGGACTATGGTGTACATCCAGTGCATCACATAATAACCGCACTCATAGTCTCTGTTTTGTATATTGCACTTTAAAAGGCAAAAATGTGAAATTTATATATATAATATATATTTGACATAATTGTTGCAGAAGCTAATAAATTACAACTTACTTTAGGGAAAATCCATTGAAGGCTCTTGGATCTCTTGGATTTACCATCCAACAAATTACATGAGGCCATAGCACTAATTAAAAAAAAAGTGAATTATATGTACGATCGAAGCATATGATACAAAGCATAACATAAACGTGTTACAAAGTAAAATTTACCTCTGTACTATGGTTTTGATGTCTGAATCAGGCTTTTGTCTCAATGAACACAACCACACCACAACATTTTCCTTAGGACAAAGTAGCAAGAGTTGCCAGTGATGACTGCATATCATTGAGAATAAATTTAGTGTATTTTTATTTAATAAGACAAAAAAATAAAGTGTATACTTTCTGAATTGAATTTAGGATTATATATTTATATGTTAATAAATTGAGATGTACTTACTTGTTGATGTAAGCTCCAATGTAAACATGTTTTTTGGTTTTCTGCATATGATTCATAACATATGTTGTGGATTCAGGTATCTTATTTCTTGAATTTTGTATGGATTGGGGCTCAAGGAATCCATACATTATATCTTCCCCCGACTCCATACTTACTTTTTTCAGAAACCTAACATTTGAAAAAAGAAATGTTAACTGTAACTTAAAGACATGTAATAAAATAATTAAATTTGAACTTACGTGATCCACAATTGTATAACTAATATGCTAAGATACACATTGCCCTGACAGATTTCCAAAGCTTCTTGATGATGTATGTACAATGGGAGATCACTGTCCACGCCAAATATGGTCGCATCCCATGGTACTTGCAAAGGACTTTGGTAAAGGACGGGGATGACTTTAAGCAATTCCAAAATGGGATCTATGGGTTCCGATCTATCAGCAGGTGAAACCCGTTTCTTGTGTCGCTCAATATCCTAAACGTAGCTTAATATTATTGAAAAAGAACTATATTTTATTAAATTCAATTGTTAATAAAAGAAATACTTAATGAAATACCTTGGTTGAAACAGCTTGGAGAAGATGTCTCGGCCATGCAATAAAACCACCTAAGGCCTCCCCTACTAAACTGACCTCTTTAGTGGGCACGGGGATTGGTGCATTAGCATCTCGAACATCCTTAACCACCACCCTCACCAAATCATCAGACAGATGCAACCCGTGTATGGTTGTACCCCCCTCATGAACTCTCCCAAGGGCCACTAGTCGGAGAATACCCTCATCAACGTATAACTCACACCGATAAGAGATATCATTATGAGTACTCTTCTCCCCCGAGGGATCTATAGAAAGAGCACAACTCTTTTTTGTGCTGACATGTGGACCAATAGGTGTATCTGGATCAACTGGAGGCTGCTGGAAATGAACACCCAAAGATTTAAGTACATGGGCAAATTGTTTCATCAGATTTTGTGTGACCTCTAACGTAACCTTCTGTGTTACGCGCTCCAACTCTGTTGGGCTAACTGATGATGATGGGGTGTGACTACGTGAAGGTGCTCCAAAGTAATCACGAATCCCCACCCCAAATCCAGCAGTACGAACATGACCCGGGTGCTCTGGTTTCCCAATGGCAGAAGTCAGTATATCCTCACGTCCATGGGAAACGAAGGAACCTGTATGGACTCCTCTTCCAACTGGTCCTACAATCAACAAAATAGAAACTTATAACATAGTTCGTAATGTTGTTCTATTTAATTATAAATTTATCGCATTTTTAAAACTTACAATCCTCTGAGCAATCTGGTATGATGCCTCAGATGTCATCTCGCCAGTCTTTTTTGTTCGACCCCGCTTCCACTTGTAATGGCGTGGTGGAGGAGATGGAGGATCAACAACTATATCAGAACCAGATTGTGATGCTTCTTCCTGACGTTTCTTTAACTTCTCCGCCATGATCTTTTCCTCTAGCAAGGCATAACCACCACGAGACATAACGTGTGGAGCAACGTTCTTTTCCTGGATCGCCTGTGCCTTTTTTCTTTTTTCCTGTGATGAATAACACAAATTTAATTTAAAACATGCACGTGCACAAAGATTTTATATGAAGTATTGACAATAGATTGCGACTGGTTTCATTTTTAAGTATTTATCCTAACATGGATGGTTTGAAAAGTTTGGTTCTTTTTATGCCACTCCTTTTAAGTTTGAAAAGTATGTAACTGGACAGTAGCAACAATTTTAAATTATGGTCGAAAATTATAAGTTTGAAAAGTATATAGCATAGGCTTGTTTGTTTTGTGGTGTATGGAAATTAGGGTTTAAAATTACCACAAATTTGGGTGAGGAGGAGAAGAATCTGACTATAACCGGTAGCAATTCGGTGGAGATGAGGCTGACTCTAATCAGCGGCAAAACGTGGAGATGAGTTCTACTCTAAGAGGCGGCTTGAGGAGAGAAATAGAGAAGGGGCGTAGGACTGATATGGAGACTAAGAAATAATACGTGATTTGGGTAACTTAATTGGATATTAACCTACAACAGTTTATTTAATTAACTTTTTTTTTATTTCAAAAAAAAAATTAATTAATTTTTTTTTTCTCAGAATTTTAATTAATTAAGTAACTGATGTATAAATTCAATTACAAAGGTAACCGCTGTAAAATAAAGAAAGTCCACATCTGTTAAATAGTAACCATAGTAAAATATTTTGTTTACATCGGTTGATTGAAATAACCGCGGTAAATTTTTATTTTTTACATCGTTTATTTACTAAACAGCTGTAAATTTCTTAAAATATTACAATTATGCCACCGCCTCCTTTTTTACATCGGTTCCAAAAAGAACCGATGTAATGTCCTGTGGTCAAATCTATATTTTGTAGTAGTGGAGGGAGAGGCATTTTTCATTTATTTTTTTCGATTTTTCTGTTTTTTTTTTTTTTTTTTTTTAGTCTTTATTTTACCGGTTGATTTGCGAAACTCGTAGGTGGTCAGTTATTTCTGTCTTGCAGTGCGTGAAGTAGCCCGTGCCCGGATTTGTTCGAGTTGGGTAGTCTCCCTTGAGGAGTGCCTTAGTCCTCCTTTCGGAGGTGGTTTAGTTTTCTTTTGTTTTGTGTTTTTTTTAGTTGTTTCTTGTTTAATTTGCTCCCTCGATTTATGGTGGTTTTACCTCTCGTACAGAGTTCTCCCCTTGACATGTATCAATGTATGTATGTTTAAGGTGGCCACTTTGCCAGTTGGCAGTGTAAGTTTTGTTTTGTTAATGTATAAAATTTCTATCGTTTCGGAAAAAAAGTATATGTTATATTTAGCATCTACAACATTGATCATATCGTTTTACGTGACAAAATTAATAATTTTATTAAGTGACTCACATATTTATACACAATGGATTTGGATCTAGTGAGTCCATATATGTTATATAAGTATGTGAGACCAAATTTGGAACATTGGATTAATTTTTAAACGGTTTAGATTTAACAGATTTTTAAGTTTTTTTTTATAGTAATTAAATTTATTAATGAAAAAGACACTTTGGTAATTTTAACTTAATATCAATTATTGTGAGGAAGTTATTTTTGGTGGTGCCTTTTCAAGTTCCTAGAATCATGGGATTGCAATTGGAGAGGATTTTATTTGTGTATCTCTTCCCTCTAAGTCTTCCCTTTGTGAGTCTGTAAAAACTGAAAGAAGTAGTCCTCCCAATCTCTCTCGTGCTTTCATTAAAAACTGAAAGAAGTCCTCCCAATTTCTCCTCTTATTGAACCCTTTTTTTATCTATTGAATACACACAGAAACACACACAATTCCATCTCGGCCCACATCGTCTCCGAATCGACGGCAACAACATCTTCCGCGACTCGACGGCGCCCACATGGCCTTTGACTCAACCAAAACATCATCCGGATTTTGAGGATCGCCTATTTTCAAGAGGACAAGGGTTTATTTTTTGTCATATTTTAGAATATTTTTTGAGAATATTTTGGGTTCAATCTATTGTATAAGGCATTTGATAATATATAATGTTTCTGATTTTTTAATAAATTTTTTGATGTTGTTACAGTTTCAATCCCTAGAATTATTGTGTGTGTCTATTATTTTCTTGCGTTTGTTGGACTGTAGGGTGTATGGTTAGATTTTCATTTTCTTAGATTTTCATGGACTTTGACGATTTTTTGCTCTGTTTTGATTGAGTTTGGAGTTGGGTAAAATTATTTTGGTAGTAATAGGAATTTCTTTCAGGGGAATAGGATTTTAAGGATTGCTCTGTTTTGTTTAAGTATATGGCAACTACTTATTGATGTTTTTAGTATTGCTTATTCATGTTTGGTTCATTGCTTATGTATGTTTTCTTTATTGTTCTAAGTAAATAGGGTTTTAATTGAAAAACAAATTGGGGAAATATGGTTTAATTATGATTGCTCTGTTTTAATTGAAAAAACAAAATGGGAAAAAATAGGGTTTAATTAGGATTGTTGTGTTTTTTTAAGTATTGGCAACTGCTTATTGAGGTTTTTAGTGATGCTTATGTAAGTTTGTTTTATTCCTTATGTATGCGTTGTTTTAATGTTTTTAATAAGATTACACTTTCATCGACTTAATTTAATTTTAGTGTTGGCAATTTTATATTTTTTCATGTATTGATAAAATAATTTTAGTCTAAACCTTAACTTGGCTGTGATAAGATTTTCAGTGGAAGACTTAACACCCTTGAATTTGGTTTAAGTTTGTTTTAACACTTGGTTTTAGCACTTTGTTAATTATCAGTTGGATAGCAAATTATCTGCAGATATAAATGATATGCAGAAATTAAATGCTGAAATGTAAATGACACAATAATTTTTATAGAGGTTCGAAGATGGGGTAATTCTTCTACTCCTCTCTTCTCCAACTCCTGGAGGAATCCACTAAGTATTGATCAGAGTACAAAGTGGTTATCAGTCTAGATATAAGTCTTGATCACACAGCTTACTTGATCCTTTGGGAGTCAGTCTGGAGATGCCTTGGTTACACAGCTGGCTTCTCGTCCGACTCTCGTCCGACTAAACCTTCTTCACAGTATTTGCCGCTTTGCTACTTGACTCACTTGCTCAAGCTTCTTGGATTTGATCACAAAGCCCTCCAATAATTTGAGACTGGTTTGACCTTGAACCTTTCTACAATCCTCCTTGGAATGTAGACCCCTTTTGACTCTTCAAAAGTTTCCTCTTTAACAGTTTGAAGTTGTCTTTCCTTCACAGCTTGGTGTTGGATTGATTTCCTTCGAAATTTAGGCTTGAGGATTTGTTTGAATAACTTGAGAATAGTTTTCAGGTTACAATTCGAATAATAACTTGATAGTTCGTGGTTTTTTTGGTATTCAAGGTAACCTTTTGTCAAAATGATTCCTCAGCCTTTTATAGTGAACTTTTAAAAATCTGCCCGTTGAAGAGATAGGCTGATTTCAAAAGTCACATGTGTTCGTTGGCTTGTCTTGTTGCAATCCTCGATATTGACATTTCCTCATATTAAATGAGCATTCAGCTTTTCAGAGTCTGACACAAGGTGTAGTGCTTCCCATTGGTTTATTCCTTTTGCACGCTTCTGGGACTGAGCACTTTAAGACATGGCAGCATGGAATTATTACTTGTTTAGGTAATATTCTTAACTTCTGTGCAACGGATTCTTTTGAGTTAACTCATCTTTGCAGCTGCCTTTTCCCAGGTGACTTGAGTCTGCTCCAATGATTGAAAGACTCATCTGTCACTTCAACTTGACTTGGCTTCTTGAGTTGACTTGACTGACACTTCACACTAGCTGTATCTTAGGTGATACTCCTTAAGTCGAGTTCTTGACTTCTCCTCCTTGCCATATTCAGCTGTTCCACAACGGAGTCTTCATTTTAGCCTTCAGTTGATTTCTTGTATATCCTGGCATAGCTGACTTGACTTAGCTCGTACAACCCTATCTATTACAATGCAAATTACAAGGAAAATGGGGTGCCAACTTTCTAGTCTAAGTTTTACATGGCATTCATCAAAATCTAAACAATAAATTCCCAACAATTTCCCCATTTTTGATGATGCCAAAACTTAAAACATACATACAAAATGTAAATAACAAAGATACATACAGACAATGTAGAAATAGAGAATGTATGCGTAGAATCAAACGTTTTATTGATCATAACATTCTTGTCCTTTACACAGCTGTTTACAATGTGTATCAGAGCGAACATACCATTCTATTTCTACGCAAAAAATAGAAATTACAGAGTTTTTCATAGAATGTACAAAAGACTTACATACATATGTATTTACAATAGTAAAATACATGAAGGGGTGGACAACAACACTTCATCGCCTTCGCTGCATCCTTCTATCTTCTTCAGCTCTGTCGTCTTCTGGTCTTTTTCTCTTCTTCTCATCTTCAGCTGCTTTCTTTTTCTCATAGGCTCTTCTAGCAACTTCGTCTTTTCTCTTTCATCTTGCCTTTCTTCCCACAACTGAGTTTGTCTCTTATTTTCTTCTTCGATTCTCTTTACATACTCAATATTTTTTTTCTCCACTTCCAGATTTGCTATGGCATCATATCCAGCCCAATAGATCCCTCATTTCTTTCCTGGATCTATGTATTCAATGTTTTTGGGTAGAGGTCTAGGTCTGAAACCTCTTCCTCCACTTCTTCTACCTCTTCCTCTGGGCGTGTATTGTACTGGAACATTCTTCTTTCCAGCAGAGTGACTGCTAGTAGTCTGTTGCCTGTCAGCTTCTTCGCACATCTTGAGGCCTTTTTCCCAATACAAGTCCCAGGCTTGGTCCATTGACATGCCTTCGAAGTATCCTTTGGATTCGAGCGTTTTGAATTCATCAACTGATCTAGGCTCGTTTCCGACGTCTGAAATGGCATCAGTGTCTCTTCCTGCTGGAATGCCTCCATATTGTTTCAATATGTCCATCACACGGGCATCCATTTTTCCTTCGACCTCCTTCATCCCTGCTTCTACTATTTTTCTCTTCTCGGACATAGGTACAACAGAGTGTTGGAGCGACAGAGTCACTAGAAGTTTGCTGATTATGTCAGCTGTGACAAGTCCTTGTTGAGGGGTTCTGGCAACCATTAGAGTCATATCCTTTGAATCTTCCCCCTCAACTGCTTTTCCCTTATCTTTCATCTGATCTTCAGCTGTTTTCTTCTGCTTCTCAACAGCTGCGTCCTTTTTCTCAACTGCCGACCCTTTTAACGTCTTTAGGTATTCCTACCTCCTTCATCCCTACAGCTACTATTTTTCTCTTCTCGGACAAAGGTACAACAGAGTGTTGGAGCGGCAAAGTCATTGGAAATTTGCTGATTATGTCAGCTGTGACAAGTCCTCGTTGAGGGGTTCTAGCAACCATTAGAGTCATATCCTTTGAACCTTTCGCCTCAACTACTTTTCCCTTATCTTTCATCTGATCTTCAGCTGTTTTCTTCTATTTCTCAACAGTTGCATCCTTTTTCTCAACTACCGATAGCTGAAGTTTGCTTTGAGTCTGCTGCGGCGTATGCTGTTCGGAATTCGGAGCGAGTGGCTTTAGATTCGGCTGCCACCAGCTTCATTTCAGTCATAAGAAGGCTGAACTTTTCATTGATATTCTCCTCCACGCACAGAAGTTCTTTTCGATGAAATTCGCGCAGCAGTTCCATTTCAGTGGTGTGGGAGGCATGCATTCTATCAATATTTTCTTGCATCCTCCTCTTCATGTCAGCATTATCAGCACTCCAGATCAACATTTTATTATACAATGATTTGAAATATCTGACCTGTTCTAGACGTATTGTACGCTGCTGTTGATGCCATTCCCTGAGTCTGACCACTCTTCCACGCAGATCGGCAGTAAGATTGGCATGTCGATTATCCAGCCGCATATCCATGGTGGCCTGGTGCTTTTCCATCTTCTCAATCTCTACAAAGATTGTCTTGAAGACCTCTCGAACCTCAGCTATCACCTATGTCTCAGCTGGTGGCCAAGCAGCATCAAAGTCAAAGTCTGCTAGGACGATGGTATCTGTGGGAATAACTGGATCAGGTCTGACGTTGAAGCATCTCCGCTCTCGAGCTGTTTCTTCATCAAGTCCAGGCAACTCAATTGAGAAAGGGAAAGTCTCTTCAAATGCATCGTCACGGACATATGGTATGGCTTCCACCGTTATTCGTTCATGTGATGTGCCCGGTTGAGTTGAATCTGCTGCGCCGTTGGGAGCTCGCGTGGTGATTGTTTTTCATTTTGGGCCTCTGGTGGTATTGACCCACTGGCCGAGCCTCACTGTCGAATGCCTTCTTCGATCTCATTTGGTTTGTCCTTTTGAGTCGATGTTCTCTCGGCCTTATCAAGTAGCGTCATCGGAAGATGATGAGACTTGAAGGGGTGGATCATCATCAAAATTGAACATTTGTCGAGCAGCCTTGAGGTCTTGCTTGCTCGTACTGGGTTGAACATCCTCAGCTGAGTCTTTTAGATTTGCAGGAGGGAAGGACTCAGCTTCATCTTCACCTTCAGATCCCAGAAAGGTTATGTCAGGGTTGTCTTGGGAATCATGAAGGGCACTTATCTCCTTCTCAGAATCATCAATGTGGACAGGAGGGATGTTCTGTGTTTCTGCCTCTTTACCTCGGGAAGTCTCAACCTCCCGTAGGACTTCAGTACCTCATGCAGTCTCAACTGCAACAAGGCCTTGGATATTCCCTTCGATAGACTCAGCTATCTTAGTGTCTTCTATGGTGGCATCCACCGGAGTTTCAACTCCGTGGATTGCACTTTCATTGCCCAGAGTGTTAACTCCTGGGGCGTAACCATCTCGTGCCTCGATCGCATCGCAGGCGTCATCACCTGCAGAGAAGCTTGGCACTTCACCGAGACAGACTCAACTGTCCGAGCTTCTTCAGTGAAAACTTGTTGTGTTTCTTTTTCTTGTTTCTTCTCCACTTCGCCTCCTAGATTTATGGTGGATTCATCTGCAGCATCCTCCGACCTAGCCGCAGCTGTGGAGGAGTTTCCCCCGGTGGCACACCAGCTGAGTGACTTGTGATGGGGTCCCCACATCCTCTGAGTGAGCTAGGGAAGTGGTTGCAGCCATGACAGTGGCAATCTGTTGTACCACTCCCAATGGATCAATCTCCAGCTGAGTTTTAGAAGACTCTCCAGGTCCTTCCGTCAGCTGTTGCTCATGCATTATCCTGGATTCAAAGATGGCTTGCTACATTTCCAACTCCTCAGTAGCAGCAGCTGGGTCCAAGTCCTCATCACTTCATGAGAAGGCATCGAAGTGAGGATGAGTGTGGTCAGTGGTTCCAGTGAAAGGAAAAATATTGGCCTTCTCATGGGGACTTCCTCCGCCAATCTCTCCTTCTCCTTTCCTTTGAAGATCTGCAAGATATCTAGGCAGTTCTCTTCATCCAGTGCCTGGACCACTGTGGTCAACCCGAGGAAATTCATCAATTCTTCATCTTCTTCAATGAATTCAGGTCTCTTGAACTGCTCCCTTGATCGACTAAGTTTCCATTTCCTCCATTCTCTAAGACGACGATTTTGGATGTCCGGATACGGTGGAGAGAGCATGATCACATCATCGTCATCTTCTTGTTGTTGTCCTCCTTTCTCGGAATGGAGGGTAGCGAGCTTGCCGCTTCTTCACCTCAAAGATCATCGCCGCAGTGGAGATACGATCCTATCGGCTGTGAGACTCGGCTATCTCTGTTGTCTCTTGTTCTTTATTTTGTCTACAACGGGTCTTCGACTTGCCTCTGCTGATCGGCCTCTCAGAGACTTGGTTGTTTCATCAATAATGCTGGAGATCGCACTTCTCCAACAGTCTCGGAGATCTGTTCAAGGCCGAGTTGCAGACTCATTTGTCTTTTCAAGCTCAACGCTTGGCAAGTCTTCTCCTTCTCTTAGTTTTCACGGATGAATGTCCGGTTCTACTTCCGGTTCTCAAAGGTAAAGGCCTTTGGAATTGCCTTAGAGGCATTTGCCTTTTCTCACCTTGGCAGACCTCTTCTTCTTTATTCCCGGAGAAGGTATTAAAGATTCCTTATCAACGCGGTACTGAGGGGCGGGAAACACGATCGCAGGGGGGTGACTCGGCTGCGCAGGGGCAAGTGCGGTTTTTTCTTTTCTTTGGGGGCGTTGGCTTTTGTTGCATGGGCAGCTTTCTTTTTCGGAGGGGAGGCAATAGTTGTTTCCTCGGGGTCAGCTAATTTTCCCTCACTGGTGTCCGCCCGCTTGGCATAAGCTCTCTTCTGGGCTCCAGACAAGTTAGCCCGAAACATCTTTTTGTTGACATGGAACGACTTTCCATGTCAGAGTGGAACACCCTTCACCTCCATCAACCAGGCCAACTACAAGGCCATAGCCCAAAGATCCTCCGAATGACCCATCGTCCTTGAAGGACTTATTTCCAACATTCTGGCGCAGACTCGGGCCTTTGAGACGACTGCGCATTGACCTTCTTTCTCTCCATGATCGCAACCATGACGTTCAGCTTTGTTTTGGATAGCTGATTGAAGCTTCCAAACCTTATATCCACACATTTCGCGACGATATCCATCAACTTGTGATAATCGTCCTTCAGCAGCTTCTTATCAGCTGTGTAAACTACCTTCGTAGCACATTCAGGTCTGGCCACTTCCTTCCATGCAGCAGCCAAGTTTACATTAGCCTCAAATATTTCCGGCACTCCTTCCGACGGCAAGCAAACAGTGCTCCGCTAAATCTTCAGCAGTGATTGTAAAATCCTTTCCGTGAATAGAGGACTTGATGCCCTCATCGTGAACTTCAGCGTTCACGTAGAACTGTGCTACTTCCTCAACGTAAGTCATCTGAAACTCCATCGTGAGAAAGGATTTCAGTCTAGATTTCTCGATTTTGTCAGCTATCTTCTTCACAAGGGTTTCATCGGAACCCTGTTTAACCATCCCTTCAAAATCCACAATAGAACCAGTGTGAATTTGCTTCCCTAGCTTGGTGAAATCGTAGGTTGATGCCATTTTTCTGAGTTTTTACCGAATGAACTTTGACGAACTTGCTTTGAAGATTTGGTATGGTTTTGAGAGAAAAAATGCTTTCTTTGCTTTTGGAGAGATGAACAGTTTTGAGTAATGTGAGAGAGAAACTGAACAAAATGGTATATATGGGTTATGAAAGGACGTGCTTTCGATTTTTGAAATTTTATCAAGATCGGCGACTCAGATTTAGCACGCCGATTAGCATTTAATTGACCGCATTTAATGCGGCAGCATTTATATCCAATCATATGCTTTGTCGTGCAGCTTTTGACTGTACCTGTCATTATTACGCTGACATCATTCTTAAAAATATTCCCGCTTATTAAAAACGACTGCGTTTTTTGTCACTGATCTCATAAATGACCCAGCTTACTCCTTAGCTGACTCAACTCTTCTTCTCTCTATTCGAGTAGTGACTCAGCTGTCAGCTAACTCGATACAGCTGAATTTCCGATACGGCTGATTCACTTAGCTGATTCACACGCTCTGCTCTATTTTCATCTTTTCACGTGCCATGTCTTCAAATCTAGCTCATGCTTAAGCTCTTCAAATCTTGATTCACATAATGGCTGTGTGAATATGTCATCTAACTGTTTATCAGTTGAGATGTATTCCAAGGTGATGTGTTTCTTTTCAACATGATCTCTTATGAAATGATATCTGACATCAATGTGCTTTGTTCTTGAATGCAACACAGGATTTTGATTGATTGCAATAGAACTTTTGTTATCGCACATAATTGGAATCTCTTTTTCTTCAATTTCATAATCTCTCAGCTGTTGTCTCATCCATAAGACTTGGGCACAACTTGTTTGCCACGCCTATGTACTCACTTCATTTTGTGGATGTGGCTATTGAGTTTTGCTTCTTGCTAAACCAGGAAACCAGTCTGTTTCCAAGAATCTGACATGTACCAAGTACTTTTCCTGTCAACCCTACATCCACCATAGTCAGAGTCTGCATAACCAATAAGCTTGAATCCACCTTCCTTTGGATACCATAGGCCAACTTCTTGGTATCCCTTCAAATATCTTAGGATTCTCTTAGCTGCAGTCATGTGACTTTCTTTTGGAGCAGACTGGAATCTTGCACATAGACCTACAGAAAGGTGATGTCTGGCCTACTTGTTGTGAGATAGAGCAGTGATCCAATAAGTGCTCAGACATTTTTGATCCACAGCTTACCATCCGCATCCATATCCATCTTGATCGATATATTCATTGGTATTTTCACAGAAGACTTCTCTTCCATACCAAATTTCTTCATTAAATATCCGGTATACTTTATCTGACTAATGAAGGTTCCATCCTTCAGCTGTTTAACTTGAAGTCCTAGAAAGAATGTCAGTTCACCAATCATGCTCATCTCAAATTTGCCTTGCATGAGGTTTGAGAACTTATCACACAACTCCTTGTTTGTGGATTCAAAAATGATATCATCCACATATATTTGAACAAGCAGTCTCTCCATCTTAAATTCTGAAGAGTGTTCTGTCTACTCTGCCTTTGGTGAATCCATTATCTGTCAGAAATTGAGATAATGTATCATACCATGCTCTGGGTGCTTGTTTCAATCCATATAGAGCTTTCTTGAGCTTGTACACCTTATCTCCAAGAGTCTTCTGCCCAAAACCTGGAGGTTGTTCAACATAGACTTCTTCTTCCAACAATCCATTTAAGAATGCACTTTTCACATCCATTTGATATACAGTGAAGTTCTTGTGTGCAGCATAGGCAAGAAACATCCTTATCGCTTCTAATCTTGCAACAAGAGCAAATGTTTCATCAAAATCTATTCCTTCTTCTTGGCAATACCCTTTGGCTACCAATCTTGCTTTGTTTCTTACCACAGATCCTTCCTCATTCATCTTGTTTCTGAATACCCATTTTGTGCCAATAACATTTTGATGGGTTGGTCTTTGTACCAGTTCCCATACTTTATTTCTTTCAAACTGATTCAGCTCTTCTTGCATGGCTTGAATCCAATGAGTATCATCCAATGCTTGGGACACATCTTTTGGCTCTATTTGGGAAATAAAACAAGTGAACACAGCTTCTTGTTGAGCTCTGGATCTGGTTCTTACACCATCGCATACATCTCCAATGACTAACTCTGGTGGATGGTCTCTCAGCCATCTCACATTAGGTTGGAGTAAGTCACCTGGTTGAGTTGATCGTCTTCTTGTTGTGTGTTATCTTGAGCACTCTCTCATCATCATCTAGCCGCAGATTCTCCACTGTCTTTGAGATTCAACTATCTCATCTTCATCTTGATTGATTGCTCCCGCCTTCACCTTCAACATAGGGACTCTTCCGCATAGTTGGCTGATTTAGCTTATCTGGTAACTCTTCAATGTCTTCTCCATTTACATTGAGTTCATCAAGAACAAAATGGATAGACTCTTATGTGACCATAGTCCTCTTGTTCAACACTCTATAGGCTTTGCTTTCGGTTGAGTATCCCAAAAAGATACCTTCATCGACTTTAGCATCAAAAGCCTTGATTATCCTTTCCATTATTGTGGATAAAACATTTACATCCAAATATTCTAAAATATGCAACATTTGGCTTTCTCCCCGTCCAAACCTCATAAGGAGTCTTTGTCGCTTGTCTATTTATCATGCATCTATTTTTGAGTATAGCATGCAAAGTATTGATGGCTTAAGCCCAAAACCTTTTAGGCAATCCACCTTCGCCTAACATGGTTCTTGCTGACTTCCTTGAGAGTTCTATTCCTTCTTTCTCGCTACTCCATTCTCACTGTGGAGTCCTTGTCGCAGATAATTCATGAGCTATACCATTTTCAATACAATACTCGAGTTATTATTCCATTGACAAACTCGGTTCCTCTATCGATCTTATCTTTATAATGGTTTGACTATTCTCATTTTGAACTCTTTTCATCGATTGAGGTAACTTTCAGAAAGTTTCTTTTTTACACATGAAGATTGTTCATGTATATCTTGAATAATCATCCACCACTACTAGAGTGTATTTCTTTCCACTTATGTTAGTGGCTCAATGGACCAAATAGATCCATATGCAAATGATGCAATATCCTTGTTGAAGATGGACTTGACTTCTCTTTGAATGATGATTTGATCTGCTTTCCCATCTCGCATGCATCACAAACGCTTTCCTTCTTGTACACTGAGTCTGGTAGTCCTTCTACAAGATTACTCATTGCAAGCTTGTTGATTGTCTTCAAATTCAGATGACTCGGCTTCTTGTGCCACAACCAACTTGATTCGACTGTAATCTTTGCTAGCAGACAAGTGATTGGTGTGGCAGTCGACCAATCTACCACATACATGTTCTTCTGTCTGGATCCTTGCAACACCACTTCATTTGGTTCAGTGTCTTTGATTTGACATACTCCCATATTGAATCCAACATTATAGCCCTTGTCACAGAGTTGGCTGATGCTTAACAAGTTGAAGTTGAGGCCTTCGACATAAGCAAAATCTGTGATTTCTAATCCATTTTTCTTGATGGATCCAGTGCCTCTTATTTTCCCTGGAGCTTCATTTCCTCCAAATATGACTTTTGCACATCTAATATCCTTGAATTTTGACAGATTTTTCTTGTTCTCTGTCATGTGTCTGGAACAACCACTATCCATGTACCAGGTTCCTTGGCACTCAGCTGTTCCTTGAACCTGCAGTCAAGGAAATTAGTTTTTAGGTACACATACTTGCCTGGGTCCTGAGGGGTTAGTGTTGTAAGATGATCCAACCAACCTATAGCCAAATGATCTGACTCTAAGAGGTTGCCATCTATCTGTGCCATAATCAAAATTCATTTTGGCAAATTGCTTGGGGGCTTTAGGTTCATACATCTGTCTCTTTTGTATGTATGCCTGTGTGTGTGTGCTTTAGCAATTGGCTTCTTTGGGTAGTTGTGATATTTCTGAGTGTAGTGCTTGTGTGCATATGTGTGCTGATGATAGCTCTTTTGCCTTTGGAATGACCTTTGCTGAGTTATAGGTCTTTGCCATTTTGCCATGTATTCCATAGGTCTTTGCTGATATTTCACATTATTCCAATCAGCTTGACTTTGGTAGTTTCTACCATTCCCATCATTTGTGTTCCTTTGATAGAACTTCTGGGGATTCTGGTAGCACTGCTTTCTTCTTCACAGAGTACTTCTGTTTGGAGTTTTTGAGGAACTCGCCTGGATTTCTTCTCACTGTCCTCTCAAAGATACTCAATCGGGTCCGTATTCCTTTTTCTTTATATCCAAGGCCGTATGTTTGTGATTGTGCTTTGGAATGAATGTGTGCAAAGCATTTGGTGTCTTGGATTTTTTAGATGCTTCATTACTTGAAGATCCTTTTTCCAAGATCACTCTGGGAGTTTGACTATGTACAAAGGAATTGAATCCTATGCCTGTCTTGTCTCCACATTCTTTTTGGCTCATGATAAGGTCATCCAATGATTTAGATGCCTTTGTGAATGAAACAATCACATTTTTGAGATCATTTTCTCTCTTTTCTATAGCTATCTCTCGCTATTAGTTTAGCATTTTCGGCCTTGACTATGTGACTTAGAGTACTCACTCCTTAGTCACCAAATTTGTGAGTTTTGGCTTTTGAGGGTTTGTTTTCCTCATTTAATAGTGTGTGTGAGGACATAATATGCTCAAAGTCTTTCATCATTTTGCCTAATGAATCATAAAGATCAGTGGGTGATGAAGTGTGTGTGTCACAGTCGCTATTACTAGATTAAGGCTTCTTCTTCAGAGTCACTTGAGTAGTCAGCTTCACTACTCTCTAAGTCTGCTACTTCCTTTAACTTAGTTGTCTCAGCAGTCTCAGCAGCCAACATTGCCTTTTTCTTTTCTTGTCTTCTTTCTCTGAAGATTCTTCTTTCTTCTTCATTTCTGTATTCATTGACTACAGGATATGGACAGTCAATAGCAAAATGTCCTGGTTGTCTGCAATTCAAACACATGTTTTCAACTTTTTGGTCAGCTCTCTCATTTCTTGGGTTGTCAGCTCTTTGATATTCGACCTTTTGATACTCAGCTCTCTTTTGTGGCCTATCTTCCCTTGACTTGGAGGGAGTTGAGTGCCTTCTGGAGGATTCGCATTTGTTTCTTTTGTAGTTCTTGTTGAAGAACTTGTTGAATCTTTTAACCATGAAGGCAATTTCCTCCACAAATTAAAGTTAATTTAGCCCAGATTTCTTTGGTTGTCTTGCAAGATTTGACTTTGTTGAACAGGGCATTTTCCAAAGTCTTGTAAAGTATATCCTTGGCTACATTGTCTAGGTTGTATCTTTTTCTGTCATCATTTGTCCGTTCAGCTCTTGGTTTTTCAACCATAGATGGTCTAGGGGCAGCAGCCTCTTCTCCTTCAGCTGCCGTAGTCTCCTTACAGTTGTCTTCACCTTCATTATTTGCAGTGGCCCATCCTCTATCACTATCCACATCTCATCATGTAAAGTTGATAGATGAGCCTGCATACGTATTTTCCAGTCATCAAATTCTTCAATGGTGAACATAGGAATGCGTGTCAAATTTGCTTCCATGATAATAACTTTTGCAAAAAAAAAGCTTTTGAAAGAACAAGTGTTAAAAACTTCTTTGAAAGATTGGAGATCTAGTTCAGTAACCAGTGCGGAAGGCTCAATGAACCAACCGCTCTGATACCACTTGTAGGTCCCAAGGGGTGTGAGTAAGGTTTAGAAGGGGGGGTTGAATAAACCTTACCAACTTTTCGATTTTAGTCCTTTTAAAATAATACAGAGTTAAATACACAGCTAAGTCCTTGAGGGACAGCTAGGTTAGTTAACCAGCAGAGTTAGCCACTCAACAGACTCGATTGAGCTGTTGATAAAATAACTCAGCTCTTTAGTCTAAACCTTAACTTGGCTGTGATAAGATTTTCAGCGGAAGACTTAACACCCTTGAATTTGGTTTAAGGTTTTTTTAACACTTGGTTTTAGCACTTTGTTAATTATTAGTTGGATAACAAATTATCAGCAGATATAAAATGATATGCAGAAATTAAATGCTGAAATGTAAATGACACAATAATTTTTATAGAGGTTCGAAGATGGGGTAATTCTTCTACTCCTCTCTTCTACAACTCCTAGAGGAATACACTAAGTATTGATCAGAATACAAAGTGGTTATCAGTCTAGATAAAAGTCTTGATCACACATCTGACTTGATCCTTTGGGACTCAGTCTGGAGATGCCTTGGTCACACAGCTGGCTTCTCGTCCGACTCAGCTTCTTCACACGGGCGGCCGCTTTGTTACTTCTACTCACTCCGCTCAAGCTTCTTGGATTTGATCACGAAGTCCTCCAATAACTTGAGACTAGTTCGACCTTGAATGTTTCTACAATCCTCCTTGGAATGTAGACCCCTTTTGACTCTTCAAAAGTTTCCTATTCAACAGTTTGAAGTTGTCTTTCCTTCATAGCTTGGTGTCGGATTGATTTCTTTCGAAATTTAGGCTTGAGGATTTGCTTGAATAACTTGAAAATAGTTTTCAGGTTAAAGTTCGAATAATAGCTTGATAGTTCGTGGTTTTTTTGGTATTCAAGGTAACCTTTTCTCAAAGTGATTCCTCAGCCTTTTATAGTGAACTTTTAAAAATCTGCCCGTTGAAGAGATAGGCTGATTTCAAAAGTCACTTGTGTTTGTTGGCTTGTCTTGTTGCAGT
Organism: Rehmannia glutinosa; assembly: GCA_016081115.2. Classification (NCBI taxonomy): domain Eukaryota; kingdom Viridiplantae; phylum Streptophyta; class Magnoliopsida; order Lamiales; family Orobanchaceae; genus Rehmannia; species Rehmannia glutinosa. The sequence goes on from CM071930.1 coordinate 47,907,271, forward strand.
CCTCGATATTGACATTTCCTCGTATTAAATGACTTGTTGCAGTCCTCGATATTGACATTTCCTCGTATTAAATGAGCATTCAACTTTTCAGATTCTGACACAAGGTGCATTACTTCCCATTGGTTTATTCCTTTTGCACGCTTCTGGGACTGAGCACTTTAAGACATGGCAGCATGGAAGTATTACTTGTTTAGGTAATATTCTTGACTTCTGTGCAACGAATTCTTTTCAGTTAACTCCTCTTTGCAAATTTGCCTTTTCCCAGGTGACTTGAGTCCGCTCCAATGATTGAATGTCTCATCGTCACTTCAACTTGACTTGGCTTCTTGAGTTGACTTGATCGAAACTTCACACACGATTGTATCTTAGCCGATACTCCTTGATCGAGTTCTTGACTTCTCCTCCTTGCCATACTTATCATTTGTCCCAAATGAGTCTTCATTTTAGCCTTGATTGACTTCTTGTATATCCGGCATAGCCGACTTGACTTAGCTCGAACAGCTCTATCTATTACAATGCAAATTACAAGGAAAATGAGGTGCCAACTTTCTAGTCTAAGTTTTACATGGCATTCATCAAAATCTAAACGATAAATTTCCCAACAGAATTTACTTATTTTATAGCAAAAAATGTATATACAATATTATATTCAACAAAATCCATATATATATTTATATATATTTATTTCCAAAATCAATATATAATATACTCCTAATAAATATAAATCTCGTTGCATGTTTGTTAAGTTAATTTTGAAATTTTAGTTACGTTCTCCAGATTTGTATTGTATTATTCGAACTGTGTAGTGTACTATTTGAATTTTTCATATAATAACTACGAGATATTTCGCTATACTTGCCCAACAATAATTATGATTTCGTAAGAAATTAATCAAAATAAATATTGATTCTTGTGGGAAAAATGTTCTTAGATAAGCATGTGAATATCTACGAAAATTGAACTTACTCAAAATAATAAATTTTATTTATTTAAATTAAGAAAGTAAAAAACCTGTATATTTTTTTAAAATATAATCATAAAAGTTTTTACCAAAATTATGCTAAGGTTAAAAAAACAGATTTATTGAAAACAGGGAATTATATATTTTTAAATTTGGAAAGTAAGATGCATTAAATAATTTAAGATTTTATATCATAGTTTTTCATTTATATAAATAGTCTTAGATTTATTTTGTAATTTTCACATTCTTAAAATGATTCAATAAGTGAGTGATTATTTTTGAATTTATCCAATAATTTATATTCTTATTATAGTAACTTTTAGATTTATTTTCATACTTTTTAGATTTAATATGGTGATTTTAAGACTTATCCAATAAATTTTGAAGCTTTATTTCATAAGTCTTCATTTATTTTATAATTTTGTGAATTCTTAGATAAGTTTAGATTTATTAAATATTTTATAGATTTTATATTCTTGTTTTTTAGTTTATTACATTTATTTTGTATTTTAAGTTTCTAATCTTATTTGGTGAGTCTTATCAAATAACATTTAGATTTATTTTATATTATTTTATTCATGAAATAATTTTTAAATTTTATTTCTTAAGTCCCATGAGGCCCAAACTATTACTCAAAGCCCATGAGACCCAAAATTTCCAGGTGTAAATAGTCAAACTTCATTCATTTGCATGTTAATCACACTTTTATTTTTTATGTTCTTTTAAACTTTGGATTATCACAGATCACATACTTACTTGAGCATCTAGAGATTTTCCTGTTACAACCCAGGACCCTTCTATTTTCCAACTTTGTGTTATTCGTGTTGTAAGTCAGTTCCCTCCACGTGACATACCTTGTCTATTGGAGTTACTCAATGATTTTACTAACTACATTGACTGGAGTGATATACGAGTTTTAACATTTAATAGCATCGGTCCCCTACATCAAATATATTGATCGTCTTTCCTCATTTACTTCCATCATAAAATGAAAAATTCACTAGTACATAATTGATCATTTGCATCGGTTGTAAGCGATATTAATCACCGGTTGTAACCGACACGTAAAATAAACAATAGGCATCGGTTGCTAAGCAAACTAAATACATAATATTCACCAAAAGCGTCGGTTTTCCGCAAACAATCGATCTATAAAGTTAGTTTAGGCGTCGGTTTGTAACAGGAACCGATGCCTATTATAATTTTTTATTCAATTTCCTACCTCCCTCCGCATAAACAATTTAATAATCCACAAACAATAAGAAGGTTATTTTCATAATCTTGCTTACACAACAATTTAAAATTCTGGACACATCTAGTTCTTTTTATGTGTAGAATTGCAAAATGATCTCATGTATGCATTCATGAAGCAACAAGAAAACAAATGGAGTAAACCTACATTAATTGCAGGCATTAAACAGACGACTTCATTTAGATATTGACCATAGCAAGATTTAAGTAAAAAGTAATTTTATTTAAAACCGGACGATAGAAATAACCACAACAATAGCTACTGACTGATTATTCATCAAAGCTGCAATAATATATTGCGAAGATTATGTTGGAAATTTGGTTTTGATAAAGTGGGTGTCGTCCCGACTTTGACCAAATTTTCGGTGGCTAAGAATTTAATTCTGGAGGAATTAAATTGTGAATTGTTAATCTACCTTTCGAGTAGATGTTCGTAGTATTTTATATTTCTCAAAACCGAATTTCGGTGATGAGTGAGAAATTAATACACGATGTTGGCCACGCGAATGGGCATAGTTTATCCTAGTATATATACTAGAAGGTGTTATTGGTTGGATATACTATAACACAAGTGTATGATCACAAATGGGCCTTGAACCGGACCGACCCTTTGGGCTCGGGTTCAAGTTTAGTTGTTTTGTAACTTGAAAATGGGCTTGGCCCAAATTCAAGTAACTATTTGGCCTGATGAATCTAGACATTGTAGGTGTCTAGGTTCATGTGTGGATGAATCTAGACATTGGAGGTGTCTAGGAGGTTCATGTGGCTTTTGGAGTTTGTAACTCCTCAAGTAGTGGTCATATAAGAGGTTTGTAACTCATGTGAGTTACATATGGTTAAATGCCCACTCTCTTAATCTTTAATTCCCTACAAGTGTTGGAAATGATGGCCTATATAAGTCTTAGGCGTTTTGCTGCTTGGAGGGAGTTAGGAAGGAAGAGATGGAGTTAGTATACACAGAAAAATCGCATATCTCTGCATATTTTTCAAGTGTTGGTAAAAGTGTTGTAACTTTTCGACGAACATTTTCAAGAACACTTCCTTCTCGCACTCGTGTCCAAAGAACAGATTCTCGCTCCTTCGAGTTCGAAAGGTACCTTTGTGTCAGGGGTGCTACTGCACACAAAGGAGGTAAAGCCATTTTATCTTTGGGAACATTACGTCAAACCGTGAGCACTAGCCGGGACGTATTTGTCTTGCAGATAGAGTTCTACTCGACTCGGCTTTTGTTTTTCAAGTTCACGATTCATGCTCGAGTTGGATTCCATTCAAGACTTGTAATAGTTAGGTTTTACATTTCTTGTAATTTTATGTTTCTATTTTGTAAGCCATCTTGAAGGCTTTTCCCATTGTAACCATTGTAATATTTTCCAACAATCGCAAGACAAATATCGCACCTTCACGATGGCGAGGAGAAACATAACCTTAGCTTGGAGATGAATCTGACAGAAGACTTTCCGGTTGATGCTGGAAGTATTGTTGTTGCTAAAAACGCGTTGCGTTTGAAGCATGGGGCTAGGATGGTGATATCCTATGCTGTGACTTTGTCCTTAACGGACTTAGTGGTATACTTTACTGTATGTATTGTGTGGTTTGAACTGAGGATGTTTTTCCAACAAGTTCATGGTTTTGAAAAGAAATACGAAATGAGGATGTGATTCCAAGAGGTTCGTTATTTCTAGTTTTTTGGATTGAGAAATGGATGATTCCAAGAATCCAAAAATGTGTTGAAACTAGTGTAAAGGTTTCGACTGATCCCGCATGATATTCATGCTGAAGGGATGTGGTTTAAATGAAAAATTCTAAATGGTTTGCATTGTTTAGATGTTGTTACCAGGTTGGAAATATTCATAAATTCCTAAATGTATAACTGGAAGGAATTTGGATTAGTGGTCTGATTGTTCGATTGGAAATCGAAGAAAGCAATCGAGGGCCTGAAGCTAAATCCATGAAAGTCTTGGTAGAGACTTGAAAAAACTGTGTTGGAATACTTTTTAAGAATTCTAACGGATCCAGTGACTGTGGGGGTATAACCATACTTTCTGTCTCATTTTGGCTTTCGAGCTTCAGTTGCAGATTTAAGTGTTGTAGAAAGTGTTGTCGGAGGTGTTGTAACACCAGAAGCGACATTGTACCACAGTTGCAGAAAGTGTTGTCTGAGGTGTTACACGTAAAAATGTATTAATCGAAAGACATTTGCAGGAGATGTTGCCAAAAGTGTTGTAACACCTAAGGCAATTTCAGAACCAAGTGTGAGGTCTGAAATGTTGCTGAAGGTGTGCCAACATCTAAGGTCACACTCGCTGTAAAATGGTTCGAACAAAATTGTCGGAACAAGGTTCTGAAATTTGTTTGAATGAGGTTCTAATGTTATTTTTGGAACGAGGTTCTAATGGTTTTAGAACAACGGAAAGCATTCTAATGCTAATGAAAAGACCAGGAGCTGTGAAAGTTCTGGCGTAATCCGGAGTTGAACAAAGAAACACAGAATATGTGGGGGGAGGCTGTTTTAACGGCGTACCACATATTGGATAAAATCACACTTAAATGGAAAGATAACACTCCTTACGAATTGTGGAAAAATCGTAAGCCTTCTTATAAATACCTAAAAGTGTGGGGGTGTTTGGCTAAGGTTGCAATACCTGAACCAAAGCAAGCAAAAATCGGCCCTAAAACGGTCGATTGTGTTTTTATTGGTTATGCACTTAACAGTAGTGTATATCGTTTTATGGTACATAAGTCAGAAAATCCGGGAATGATAGTTGGTACCATAATTGAGTCAAGGAATGCTATATTCTTTGAGCATATTTATCCTTGTAAAGAATGGATAAATGGAAGTTAAAAGAAACGACTGAATTTAGATGTTTCTTGAGGTGTTTCTGAAAGTGTTACTACGGGTGTTATAACATCTGGAACAACTGCAGGTGTTACTGCAGATGTTGCTGCTTCGGGTGTTATAATATCTGGAAAAACACTTGGTACGACACTTGCTGTCACATTTGACAGAACAGTCAGTTCAACACCGAGTGGTGAAGAACTAAGACGGAGTAAGAGGCCAAAGGTGGTTAAGTCCTTTGGACTTGACTTTCTAACGTTGAAGTTAGAAGGTGAGCCGAACTCGATTAAGGAGGCTCTGAGTAGTCCAGATGCTTCGCTCTGGCAAGAAGCAATCAATAGTGAAATCGAGTCTATTCTGCAAAACCATACGAGGGAGTTGGTTGATCTCCCTGTTGGTCTTAAACCTCTAGGATGTAAGTGGATCCTAAAGAAGTATAAAGCAGATAGAACTATTGATAAGTATCAAGCACGGCTTGTAGCCAAAGGCTTTAAACAGAAAGAAGGGTATGACTTCTTTGACACTTATTCTCCGATAACGTGGATTGCGTCTATTCGGGTGCTTCTCGCGATTGCTGCTATGCACAATCTAGAGATTCATCAGATGGATGTCAAGACTGCGTTTCTGAATGGAGAGATAGATGCTGAAATCTATATGGAACAACCTGAAGGGTTTGTTGCACCCAGTCAAGAAAAGAAGGTGTGCAAGTTGATAAGATCCTTGTATGGACTGAAACAAGCTCCAAAACAATGGCATCTTAAGTTTGACAACTCGATGTTGTCAAACGGGTATAAAATCAATGAATGTGATAAATGCGTATATGTCAAATGGGACATCGGAAGCATTTGTCGTAGTTTGTCTATACGTAGATGATTTGTTAATCATGGACAGTAGTCATGATGTTATCATGGACACGAAAAATGTTAAAGAGAAACTTTGACATGAAGGATATGAGAACCGGCGCGATGTGATCCGGGGATAAAAATCGCAGAACTCATGATGGAATTATCTTGTCACAATCCCACTATGTGGAGAAAGTGCTCAAGAAATTCAATGCTTTTTTGATTCATCGTCAAAGACGCCATTGATTTAAGTGTAAATCTGGTTGCTAATGAAGCAGAACCAGTGGCTCAGATGAAATACTAACGTATTATAGGCAGTCTGATGTACATTACAAATTGTACACGTCCAGACTTGGCCTACCTTGTAAATATGTTGAGTAGGTTCACAAGCAATCCAAGCCACGAGCATTGGAAAGCGTTAACCAAGGTGTTAAAATACTTGAAGTATACCTTGGAGTATGGGCTATACTACTCGAGATATTCGACTGTACTTGAAGGGTATAGTGATGCTAGTTGGATTTTGGATTCGAAAGATTCTTATTCCACTAGTGGATAAATATTCACCATTGGAGGTGGTGCGGTATCGTGGAAGTCCACGAAACAAACGTGTATAGCTCGGTCCACCATGGAATCAGAGTTTATAGCTTTGGATAAAGCTGGTGAAGAAGCAAAGTAGCTTCAAAACGTTTTGGAAGATATTCCATGTTGGAGGAAGCCTGTGCCTTCGTTGATGATTCACTGTGATAGCCAAGCGGCTATAGGAAGGGCACAGAGCAATATGTATAACGGTAAGTCTAGACATATTCGTCGGAGACATAATACCGTTAGACAATTGATCTCAAGTGGTGTGATGTCAATTGACTACGTCAAGTCGAAAGACAATTTGGCAGATCCTTTGACGAAAGGATTAAATCGACATCAATTGTAAATTGCTAGAGGGAATGGGCTTAAAGTCCACAAAGTAAAAATAACCATCATAGTGGTAACCCAACCATGATGACTGGAGATCCCAAGAACTTGGTTCAATGGGAAAACTAAGCTATGAAGGTTAAGTTGTAACACTTGGAAACAATGTTTCAACCCATCCCTAGAGAGCAATGCCAAGTGTTGAACACCTGCAAGTTGTGGTGAGGCTAAGTCATTTGACTTTTAATGATTCCTACACCTCGTTGAGGTAGAGTATGGCAGGATACTTGGATAGGAGATCACCTATATAAGTGAGAAGTGAGGGCCGCTTCAAAGTAACACTTATGAAATCCAAAGTGGTGTCCATGGCCAGAAACGGACACAAACGTGAGAACAGCAGGGGTTGAGACCTTACTGTGTTAATGCTATTGTCTCGGTATACACCGTGGAGGAATAGTTCAAGGCATTACGTCCACTAGGCCGCCAGTGTACCCGATAGTATTGACTATGGAAGGTTCAAAGCCACAAGCTACCTATCCTGATGCAGTATTGTCTCTTGAGGACTGGTTTGCGTGTCTGCATTCATGCATGCATTAATTTCCACTCATGTGGGGGATTGTTGGAAATTTGGTTTTGATAAAGTGGGTGTCGTCCCGACTTTGACCAAATTTTCGGTGGCTAAGAATTTAATTCTGGAGGAATTAAATTGTGAATTGTTAATCTACCTTTCGAGTAGATGTTCGTAGTATTTTATATTTCTCAAAACCGAATTTCGGTGATGAGTGAGAAATTAATACACGATGTTGGCCACGCGAATGGGCATAGTTTATCCTAGTATATATACTAGAAGGTGTTATTGGTTGGATATACTATAACACAAGTGTATGATCACAAATGGGCCTTGAACCGGACCGACCCTTTGGGCTCGGGTTCAAGTTTAGTTGTTTTGTAACTTGAAAATGGGCTTGGCCCAAATTCAAGTAACTGTTGGGCCTGATGAATCTAGACATTGTAGGTGTCTAGGTTCATGTGTGGATGAATCTAGACATTGGAGGTGTCTAAGAGGTTCATGTGGCTTTTGGAGTTTGTAACTCCTCAAGTAGTGGTCATATAAGAGGTTTGTAACTCATGGGAGTTACATATGGTTAAATGCCCACTCTCTTAATCTTTAATTCCCTACAAGTGTTGGAAATGATGGCCTATATAAGTCTTAGGCGTTTTGCTGCTTGGAGGGAGTTAGGAAGGAAGAGATGGAGTTAGTATACACATAAAAATCGCATATCTCTGTATATTTTTCAAGTGTTGGTAAAAGTGTTGTAACTTTTCGACGAACATTTTCAAGAACACTTCCTTCTGCACTCGTGTCCAGCAACCAGTTCTCGCTCCTTCGAGTTCGAAAGGTACCTTTGTGTCAGGGGTGCTACTGCACACAAAGGAGGTAAAGCCATTTTATCTTTGGGAACATTACGTTAAACCGTGAGCACTAGCCGGGACGTATTTGTCTTGCAGATAGAGTTCTACTCGACTCGGCTTTTGTTTTTCAAGTTCTGTCAGATTCATGCTTCTGGAGTTGGATTCCATTCAAGACTTGTAATAGTTAGGTTTTACATTTCTTGTAATTTTATGTTTCTATTTTGTAAGCCATCTTGAAGGCTTTTCCCATTGTAACCATTGTAATATTTTCCAACAATGCATCTCAAGTGGATGATCACAATAGGCCACGGGCCGGCCCGACTCTTTGGGCTCGGGTCCAGGTTCCGTTAGTTTGTCACTCGAAAATGGGCTTGGCCCAAATTCAAGTGAGTGGTGGGCCTAATGTATCTGGACATTGGAGGTGTCCAGGTTCATGTAAGTCTCTTGGAGTTTGTAACTCCCAAGATAGTGGTCATAATGTGATTTGTAACTCTTGGAAGTTACATTTGGTTAATTGCCCATTTTCTATCATTAAATCTCCTCCATGTGTTGGGAATTGCAGCCTTTATATGCTTAGCTTGCATTCAGATTCGTAGAGAATGAGATGAAAGGAAATCATGGGAAATAGGGAGAAAGAGAGAGAGTTAGAAAATATTCTGCAGAATGTTATTCTGTCCAGATGATGTTATCCCGAATGTCGTCACATCTGTCGTCACATCTCTCGCTGCATCTTCCTTTTCTCGCATTTTTCGAGTCAAGCAAGCCGCCCGCTCCTCCTAGTTCGAAAGGTGCCTTTGTGTCAGGGGTGCTACTGCACACAAAGGAGGTAAAGCCGTTTTATCTTTGGGGACATTACGTCAAACCGTGAGCACTAGCCGGGACGTATTTGTCTTGCGGATAGAGTTCTACTCGACTCGGCTTTTGTTTTTCAAGTTTTGTCAGATTCATGCTTATGGAGTTGGAGTCCATTCAAGACTTGTAATAGTTAGATTTTACTTTTCTTATAATTTTATGTTTCTGTTTTGTAAGCCATCTTGAAGGCTATTCCCGATGTAAATTGTTGTAATATTTCCAACAGATTAATACAACATTTTGAGCTACCAAGTTTTTCATATCCATTCTTTTTTATGATGGATCATAGAGGATCGATTTTTCCATATGCCATCAACATAAACTTGATCTGCAATAAATTATACAATTGTTCAATGTTGGAATTTTTTTTGGTAAATAACATAACTTTAATCCAGGAGCCTTCATATCGAATTATCAAGAATCAAAGACTAGATTGCGGAAGCGCGTCGAGTCCATTGCGTCGAAGTCTCAAAGCACCGAGGAGAACCCTTTAGTTTTCTCCGTATGTTTCTATCTGACGATGGGATAGCATAATAGAATATCGTACAATATGTGACATAGGAACCATAACCCTTATATAACTGTGTTATATTAGGTATTCTATTTTAACCCATCATTAAAATAGAAATAACACATTAAGTCTCTACACATTAAAGGTCCACACCTTATTAGATACATTAAATCTCAATTCTCTAAACCTTATTTGATCACTTATAAAATGGGCTTAACCTTAATTAACAGTCCAAAATACGTAGTTATTTCATATATAAGCCCAATGTTGGATTATTGATTCAACAATCTCCCACTTTTACGTGTAACCTTATAATTATTTATTGTAAAAAATAATCATATGAGCTCAACTTTGTTGTCATAACTAAATGTATCTGTAACCAATCCGGTCCATTAATCGTATCAACATAAGATCAATGCGGCCTTCGTTACATTTATCGTAACTCGATCCATAAATAGTCATGTATACAATACAATTAAAGACATGGATCATGATGTGGATGTGTAGCATGGAAATTTCTTGCAATGTGATCTAAACATGTCTATTTCCAAACTGGTCCACCTTATCTTAGTGAGATCAAACCATATGTCAGAATCAAAGTGTAGATGACCTCAAACTTTATCTCTGTGCAAAGTAAAACTTTAAAATATCCTTAAACTGAAGTAACTGAAACTGTATCTACATTAAAAGAGCATTATAATTACAAACTACCACTAAAACTAAATATTCTTTAAAACTATATATCATGAATGGTACGACACCCATATGAGCAACGAGCTCACAAAACCTTTTGGGTGGCAATCCTTTAGCAAATGGATTCACAATATTGGAGTTCGTACCTCTATAATCTATAGACACCTGTCCACTTTGATTTATTTCTTTAACAACTAAGAACTTGATCTGTTTATGCTTAGTCTTCGTCGAGATCATGTTGCTCCAATACAATAGTATAGAAATTTTCGATATTTAAGGATTATGTTTCTCTTGTGGTTATTTATGGCTTGAGTAATACAAAATTTTAGATTTTGGATAAGGATGTTGGTTTATGTGGATTGAACTCATAGACTTGGATTTTGTTGATTTACGAAACTCGAACTTATTGTTAGATAAATGTTTTTATCATAATTTTGATGATTATGTGTAACTGAGTTTTTATACCAAATGTCTCTTATTGTTGTCCAAATACTCCTAATCGGTTTTAAACTATTCTTCGGAGTATTTCTTGTAGTTTATTTTCGTATATTCAAAATAATCCGTTTCGAGCGATATAAAAAGTGATTTTTTATGTTTCAAAGTGTTTTCAACAATTACCGAATACCATCAAGGTAAAATAGCGCTCGAAAAATGAAGTCGGAAATATTTGACAGACCGAAAACTCCCTAGAATAGGTTGACCGGTCGACCCCTAGGTCAACCGGTGCCTGAAGTTCAAGATTACATTTCTCAGACAAAAAATAACCAGGGATGGGTCTACCCCATGGGTTGACCCAGGTGTAATCCCCTCCCCTGCCTCTCTGTCTCAAATGTCCTTTATTTTGTATTCAATCAGGGACAGATTGACCTATAGGTCGACCCCCCGATTGACCTGTGTGGGTCTCTACGCAACAGACTGATTTTCAAATCTTTCTACTGCTCGACCGGTCGACCACGACCAGCTCAAAATCAGGCAATTTTGAGCCTGTGGAAGACAACTTTTGCTGAAATTGTGGGATTAATTTATAACAGCTATATTCTTGATTAAATCTACATTTTCTTTACAGATTTCATTCTCCAAGAGGAGCCTATCAATATTCAAGACCTCTCATATAAATAGAAGAAGATTTAAAGCAACACAACACAATACAACACAACAAGAAAATCTGCAAATTTGTCTAAGTCTTTATTTCAACATTCTTGTTGTAATAGCCTAAGATTATCACTCTCACATCTTGCTTATTAGGCTTTCATTCTTGATTACACTTGCACGTTAAAGTTGTATACTTCATTATCGAGATGTAATCTTGAACTTGTTTCTATCATCCAAAACAATATATTCATGTTAGTGTTCTTGTGGTAAGAGCACACTTGGTTGATTCTAGGTGTTGAGGAGTTTGGTGCTCTTCGAGGTGAAGAAGAGTGTGGTGCTCTTCGAGGTGTTGGAAGAGTTTGGTGCTCTTCAAGGTGTAGAAGAGTTTGGTGCACTTCGAGTGGATGATTGTGGTAATCTTCATAGGTGTCGTTGTAAGAAGAATGTGGTACTCTTCAAGGTGATGTTGTAATAGTTTTGGTAACTATTAATAAAATTCTTTTTCTTTTTCGAAATCCATCCTGGATATACTAGGGTGGTAGAGCAACGTAGTCCCTAGGTGGGGTGAAGCTCTACAAATCGACGTGTGTTGTTTATTTTCCCATACTTGCATTATTGCTTTCATCTTCACATTCAAAAAAGAGGGCGTAATTCGGAAAATCGGCATAATCTATTCACCCCCCTTTAGATTATCGTACCCACTTGGACTAACAAGTGGTATCAGAGCCAAACACTTTGGCAAGCTCATTCTACATCGCGAGTAAAGAGAAAAGATCCATGGCTACGAACGAGAGCTATCTAGCAACCGGTGCTTCATTCAATAGATCGCCTCTCTTTGACTCCAACAATTATTCATTTTGGAAAGATAGAATGGAGTGCTTCTTACAAGATTGCAGGTTCGATATTTGGAACATGGTCATTAATGGAGTATCTACACCAATGAAGAAAAAGGAGGACGGTACTCAAATCCCCAAAGGCCTCAAGGAGTTCAATGATGAAGACAAGAAAATATTCTCCTTAAACGGTAAAGCTCTTAACATCCTTCATTGTTCTCTTACTGCTAAGGAATATAACCGTATTAGAGGAATTCGGTTGGCCCATGGAGTGTGGGAAAAATTAGAAACTATTTATGAAGGCACTAAGAAAGTTAAACAAGCTAGAAAAACAATGCTTGTTAAAGATTTCGAAAACTTCATAATGCAAGAGGGTGAAGGGATTTCAAAAATGGTAGAAAGGCTAGACAACATCGTTAATTCTTTGTGGGCACTTGGAAAATTCATTTGGGAAGAAGACAAACTTTCCAAATTTTTAAATGCTCTTCCCGGTTCTTAGTCTGAAAAGGTGACGGCTATCATGGAAGCTGAAAATTTGAAAACTCTAAATTTTGATGAGCTTATTGGAAATATTCTCATCTATGAAGTATATGCAAATGAAAAGAGTAACTCAAAAGCATCCACCTCTCAACCAAACATAATATCATATCCAAAAACATGGGATGAGCTTCTTGCAACATCCGATGATGAAGAAGCCGAGCAATGTCTAATGGGCATCAAAGAAGACAATGAGGTACGCTCTAACTATTCTATTTATTTTAGTAATGAATTGCAAGATGATTATGATGAACTGCAAAATGATTTGGATGAGCTACAAAATGAATTCCAAAGATTGCTCTTTAAATTCAAAAATTTGAAAAAGGAATTCAACACTATGAAAAATGAAAAGGATAGTTTACTTGTTTCATATGAATCACTTTCTTATGCTCACACTACTACACTTGATAAGGTTAGAAACCTTTAAAAAGAAAATGAAACTAAGAACATGGATTGCAAGAAAAGGATATGATGAAGTTTAATTTGAGTACCGATAAAATGACCAAAATTCTTCATGTTCAATATTGTGATCATTTGAAACTAGGACTTGGTTATAAGACAAATGTTATTAATAATATGAAATGAACCAAGTATCTATGCATGTTAAAAATTATGTTTCTAGAACTATTACATGTTTTTATTGTGGTAAAAGTGGTCACACGGCAAATACTTGTTGGGCTAGAAATAGTTCAAATTATTATTGGAGACCTAAACGTATCAATGCTAATCCAAAAGGACCCAAACACTTGAAGGTACCACAAGAAAATTTCATGTTAGGTACTCGGTGAAACAAAAAATCAAAGTAAATATAAATTGTCAAATAGACAAAAATTATCGCGCCATATGATCGAACGAGGAGATATTATCAACAGAGTCGTGTTTCAAGAAGAAGGTATATTCAACAATGGGAAAGACTCAACCCTTGTCAATGGCGAAATTGGTAGCTCTTATCCTCTTCTTGAATTATGCATTTTATTTTGTCTTTTATAAATATTGCACATATTCATGTCTTTATTCTTGACTTGATTGTCAAAAATTTTTTTCAAAATGTTTCTTATAAATGAGGTCTCAACTATATGCTCCCAAATTCTCAAAATTCAAAAGAGACCTTATGTAGCTTTCTATAAGCATATTAGAACTTACATGTTTTTATTAAACTCTTGATGGTTTTTACAAAAAACATAGTGTGTGCTACTTGTTTAATTTCTAAATTGGTTTGTATCAATATTGTGAATATTATTCGGTACTACTAAACTCTTGTGCAAGGATTATTCTTGAGGTTTTATAGAAGATACTTGGTGTTAAAGGACAAATGATCATCAAGATATCAATGATTATCTACATCAAATTGGTCAAGTTTGAATTGGTTGACGAAAACACAATCGAGGTATGTTCATCAACTTTTATTTTACTCTCATAGACTCGATATTCTTCATGATGTATGCCTATGCACTTGATTTTAAAGCAACCCCAAATAATCTCATATGCTTGCCGTTAAAAGGATTTTTCGATATTTGAAAGGTACTATTTCATATGGCTTGTTTTATCTAAAGAACGAATTTTTTTTCTTAAAGGATATAGTGATTCGGACCATGCGGGAAATATTGATGATTGCAAAAGTACTTCCGGATCATGTCAATATTTAGGCGATTGTCTAGTATCTTAGTTTTCAAAGAAACAAAATTGTGTATCCTTATCAACGGCTGAAGCCGAATATATTTCCACGGCCTTTTGTTGTACTCAACTTCTTTGGATGAAACAAACCTTAGCAGATTACAAATGTTCTTTTGAAAATGTTCCTATCTTTTGTGATAATTCATCCACTATAAATATTGCTCAAAACACGGTTCATCATAACCGTACTAAACATATTGAGGTTCATCATCATTTTCTAAGGGATTGCGTTTCTAAACAAAAAATTGAGATGTCTTTTGTTCCGTCTCAAGATCAACTCGCGGATATTTTTACAAATCCACTTACCGCCGAGTCTTTTGCTTCAATTCGAGCTCGTTTAGGGATAATGCATATTAAATAAGGTCTATGATTCCATTTTGTGCATTTTTAAAACTTAGGGGTGAAAAATCGGATTTTTGGATCAAAATTCGGACAGAATCAGAAAATGGCTTCAGGGACCAGATGACCACGTGGTCGACCGGTCGACCTGGTAGCTGGACCGGTCGACCACCCCCTGGACCGATCGACCAGGCTTAAATTTTGGATAAATTGGTTCTGTTCATAGACTTTGTATTTCACTCGATTTCTTCCATTTTTCGACCCCTTTGCAAAATTCACACACAATTCACTCAAAATATTGTATTTCTTGACAATTCTATTTTTTTTTAGTTTATATTATTGGTATATCATTCATAATACTCGACTTCTCCGATCAATTTGTAAGTTTAATTTCTTTTTAATCTCAATTGGGTTGAACCCTGGAGAAAATGCTTATATGTAGGTCCCAAGGGGTGTAAGTAAGGTTTAGAAGGGGGGGATTGAATAAACCTTACTAACTTTTCGATTTTAGTCCTTTTAAAATATTACAGAGTTAATTACACAGCTAAGTCCTTGAGGGACAGCTAAGTTAGTTAATCAGCAGAGTTAGCCACTCAACAGACTCGATAGAGCTGTTGATAGAATAACTCAGCTGTTTTTAGACTAAACCTTAACTTGGCTGTGATGAGTTTTTCAGCGAAAGACTTAACACCTTGAATTTGATTTAACTTTGTTTTAAACATTTGGTTTTAGCACTTTGTTATTTATCAGTTGGATAACAAATTATCAGCAGATATAAAGTATGTGTGCATGAATTTAAATATGCTAAAATACAAATGACACAAGTAAATTTTATAGAGGTTCGAAGATGGGGTAATTCTTCTACTCCTCTCTTCTCCAACTCGTAGAGGAATCCACTAAGTAATGATCAGAGTACAAAGTGGTTATCAGTCTAGAGACAAGTCTTGATCACCAGCTGACTTGCTCCTTGGACACAGTTTGGAGATGCCTTGGTCACACAACTGGCATCTCGTCCGACTCAGCTTCTTCATTATATGGCGCTTTGCTACTTCAGCTTACTTTCTCAAGCTTCTTGGATTTGATCACGAAGCCCTCCAATAACTTGAGATTGGTTCGACCTTGAACCTTCCTACAATTCTCCTTGGAAAGTAGACCCCTTTTGATTCTTCAAAAGTTTCCTCTTGAACAGTTTGAAGTTGTCTTTCCTTCACAGCTTGGTGTTGGATCGATTTCCTTCAAGATTTAGGCTTGAGGAATTTGCTTGATAACTTGAGAATATTTTGCAGGTTACAGTTTGAATATTGCTTGATCGTTCGTGGTTCAGGTATGCAAGGTAACCTTTTCTCAATGTGATTCATCAGCCTTTTATAGTGAACTTTAAAAAATCTGCCCGTTGAAGAGATAGGCTGATTTTCAAAAGTCACTAGTGTTTGTTGGCTTGTTTTTTCTTGGTCTTCAATCTTGAGATGTAGACCTTTCCTTGTATTAAATGAATGTTCAGGTTTTCAGAATCTGACACGAGGTGCAGTGCTTCCCATTGGTTTATTCCTTTTGCACGCTTTTGGGACTGAGAACTTTAAGACATGGCAAAGCATGGAAGTATTACTTATTTAAGTAAACTCCTTGACTTACGCAACGGATTCTTTTCGATTAACTCTCTTTTGCTTTTTCCCCAGGTGACTTGAGTCGCTTCACTCATTGAGAGACTCTTCTATCACATCAACTTATGACATGGCTTTTGACTTAACCGACTTTTCACACGCTTGTCCTTTAGTCGTTATATCCGCAATGATCGAGTGCTTGGTCTTCTATTTTTGGCCATACTCACTGCTCCACAATGTGAGTCTTCACATCACTTCTTGATTAACTTCTTGTATTCCCACCATAGTTGACTTAACTCATTTCATTCATTCAGCCCTAACTATTATAATGAGAATTACAAGGAAAATGGGGTGTCAACATCCTAATCTAAGTTTTACATGGCATTCATCAAAATCTATAAAATAAATTTCCTAACAATTTCCCCCTTTTTGATGATGCCAAAACTTAAATTCATACAAACAAAATGCAAAAAGCAAAGATACATAGACAATGCAGTAACAAGAAATGTATGCATAGAATCAATCTTTTTATTGATCATAACATTCTTGTGCTTTACACAAATTGTTTACAATGTGTACTGTGAGCAATCGAGCATACTTTTATCTATGCAAATTACTGATTTTTCATTGAATGTACGAGAAGACTTACATGCATGTGTATTTACAAAAGTAAAATACATGAAGGGGTTAGCAAAGAACACTTCATCGCCTTCACGCCTCCTTCTTCTTTCTTCTTCTGTCTTCGTCTCGACTCTCTTTCTCTTTTTTCTTTTCTTCTTGACTCCTTTCTTCTTTTCATATGCCTTCTTTGCAGCTTCATCTTTCCTTTTTCTTTCTTGTCTCTCTTGCCACAAATTTGAGTTTGCCTCTTATTTTCTTCTTCGATTCTTTTGACATATTCAACATTTTTCCTCTCCACTTCCAGATTGGCTACTTCATCGTATCCAGCCCAGTAGATCCTTCCCTTCTTGCCTGGATCTACATATTCAATATTTTTGGGTAGAGGTCTAGATTTAAAGCCTCTACCTTCACCACTTCTTCCTCCTCCTATGGGCGTATAATGTACCGGAGTCTTCTTCTTACCAGCTGAGTGACTGCTAGTTGTCTGTTGCCTATCAGCTTCTTCGCACAGCTTCAGACCTTTCTCCCATTACAAGTCCCAAGCTTGGGCTATGGACATGTTTTTGAAGTATCCTTCGGATTCGAGCATTTTGAACTCTTCAACTGATCATGGCTCTTGTCCGTCATCTGGAATGGCATCTGTATCTTTTCCTGTCGGAATGCCTCCAAACTGTTTCATCATTTCTTCAATACAGGCATCCATTCTCTTGTCGAACTCCTCTATCTCTGTTTCTACAATTTTTCTCTTTTGAGACACAGGCACAACCGAGTGTTGGAGCGGCAGAGTCACCGAAAGTTTGCTGATTATGCTAGCTGTGACATGACCTTGCTGAGGAGTTTCTGCAAGCATTAAGGTCACATCCTTTGACCTTTTCCCTTCAACAACTTTTCCCTTCTTCTTTCTCTTCTCATCAGTTGTCTCTTTCTTCTTCTCAACAGTTGTCTCCTTCAACATCTTCAGGTATTCCTCTTCCCCCTTTTTGTCATCATCAAAGGAGAGAGGAACTCCTGGAAACAGCCTAGCAAGCATGAAGTCCAGTCAGCTGATAGCGGAGTTCTGCTTGGAGTCTGCTATGGAGTATGCTGCTCGAAATTCTGAGAGAGTGGCTTTGGACCCGGCTGCCACCAGTTTCATTTCAGCCATGAGAAGGCTGAATTTGGCATTCATATTCTCCTCAACGCGCAGAAGTTTTTTTCTGTGAAATTCACGCAGCAGCTCCATCTCTGTTGTATGAGAGGCATGCATTCTGCCAATATTGTCCTGCATCTTACGCTTCATGTTAGCATTATCAGCGCTCCAGACCAGCATTTTGTTGTACAATGCTTCAAAATATCTGACTTGTTCGTATGCATTGTACTCTACTACTGACACCATTCCCTGATTCTGACCATTATCCCTCGCAAGTCTGCCGTGATGTTGGCATCCCTGTTGTCCAGCCGCATATCCAGTGAGGCCTGGTGCCGTTCAATCTTCTCAATCTCACAAAGGATTGTCTTGAAGACTTCACGTACCTCAGCTGTCACCTTGGTTTCAGCTGGCGACCAAGCAGCATCAAAATCAAAATATGCTGGAACAATTGAATCGGAGGGAGTAACTGGATCAACTCTGATGTTGAAGCGTCTCTGCTCATGAGATGTTTCTTCTTCAAAATCGGGCAGCTCATTCGAGAAAGGGAAAGTTTCTTCGAATGCATCATCACGTACATATGGTATTGATTCTATAGTTGTTCGTGCCTGTGATGTGCCTGGTTGAGTCGAGCCTGCTGCAGACTTTGGGAGCTCGCGAGATGACTCGGTCTCACCGGGCCTTGGTGAGTGGGTTGGTTAATCGATCGTGCCTCACTGTCTTAATAGCTTCTTCGGCCTCAATAGATTCTGCGAAATGAATTTGCTTGTCTTCAGCTGCACCATCAGCGTCATCGGAGGATGATGAAGCCTGAGGGCTTGGTTCATCATCACAATTGAACGCTTGACGAGCAGCTTTGAATTCGGCATACTCAGACTTGGAAGAACATCCTCAGCTGAGTCCTTTGCAGCAGAGGTTGACTCAGCTGAGTCTTCAGATCCCAAGAATGTTGTATCAGGATTATCCTGGGAATCATGAAGAGCGCTGATTTCCTCTTCTGAGTCATCAATGATGACTTGAGGAATGCTCTTTTCTCCTTGATTTTTACCCAGGGAAGTCTCAACCTCCCTTGGGCTTTCATTACCTCCTGTAGTCTCAACTGCAGCGAGGCCTTGTACATTCCCTTTGACAGACATAACTGTCTTAGGGTCTTCTGCAGTGGCATCCATAGGATTCTGAACTCCTTGGATTGCACTTTCACTGAACAGAGTGTTAACTCCCAGGGCAGATCCATCATGTGCCTCGACTGCAATAGCAGCGTCCTCAGCCAGCAAAGCTGTTGGCACTTCAGCTAGACAGACTCAACTGTCCGAGCTTCGTTAGTGACAACTTGTTGTTGTTCTTTTTCTTTTTCTTTCTCCACTTCGCCTCCTTCCTTCATTGTGGAGTCATATGCAGCATCCTCCGACCTAGACTGCAGTGGAGTGAGTTTCCCCCTCAGCTGGCGCACCAGCTGAGTGACTGATGGTGGGGTCACTATGTTTCAGACTCCCGGCTACTTCCATTGAGTGCTCAGCCATGGGGGCAGGTGGTAAAACACCTTCATTAGGGGTTGGCTCAACTTGGGTGCCCAAGTTCCCAATGTCATTGCCAAATCCCTTGGATCCATCCTCTGAGTCAACTGGGGATGTGGTTGCAAAGAATAATCGCGGGCAATCTATTGTACCATGGATCAATTTCCAGGAGAGATTTGGAGGACTCTCCTGGTCCTTCCATCATCTGATGTTCATGCATCGATTTGGATTCCCGCAAGGCTTGCTGCATATCCAACTTCTCCTTTGCAGCAACATGATCCATGTCCTCATCACTTTCCGAGAGCATATCAATGTGAGGATGAGTGTGCTCCGAGTTCCAGTGAGTGGGCATATATTCGCTTACACGAGCTTGACTTCCTCTCGCTAGCTTTTCCTTTTCTTTTTCTTTGAATATATGCAGGATATCCAGGCAATTATCTTCATTAAGTGCTTGAAGCACGGTGGTCAATCCAAGGAACTTCATCAATTTCTTCCTCTTCCTCAATGAATTCAGGGCGCTCAAACTATACCCGAGTGACTCAGCCTTCCATTTCCTCCACTCGCAAACGGTTTCGATATCTAGATATAATGGAGAGTACATGATTACATCATCATCTTCATCCTCTCCTTGTGCCTTTCCTTTTCAGGAATGGAAGGCAACATACTTTGCTGCTCTCCACCTTCAAAAAGATCCGTGGCGAGTGGAGACACGCTTCTTTCAAGAGGGATTCTCATTGTCTCCGCTACTTCTTCTTCTTTCTCAGTTGATCTGTCCACAGCTGGGTCTCCTAATTGCCTCTGCTGACCATCCTCAGCAGACTTGGTTGTTTCTTCAATAACTTCTAGAGACTGCACTTCTTCAGCAGTCTCAGAGATTTTCTCCACCTGAGTGAAAAACTCAGCTGTCTTCTCAAGCTCCGAGAGCTTGGTGAGTCTTCTTCTTCTCTTGGTCCTTACCAGAGGGATTTCTAGTTCGGATACCTCTTCCTCAGGTTCTTCGGCGGTGGGGGCCGGTGCATCTTTCTTTGATAGAGAAGCTGCCTTCCTTGGCTTGGCAGTCTTTCTCTTCCTGATGGTTGGAGAAGGTATTTGGGCTTCCTTCTCCGCCTCGACTGCGTGGGTAGGAGACACAGCTGCTCAGGGAGGTGACTCGGGTGCGGGGGCACGGGCGTCTTTCTTCTTTGCTGCAGGGGCAGCTTTCTTCTTAGCAGCTGCAAGGGCATCTCTCTTCTTTGGAGGGGAGAAAGCAGCTGTGTCGATGAGGTCAGCTGATTCCCCCTCACTGGTATCTTCCCTCTTGGCATAGGCTCTCTTCTGGGCGCATGACAGGTTGGCCCTGAACATTTTTTTGTTTACATGGAAAGGTTTTCCATGTCTAAGAGGGATTCCCTTTACCTCCATCAAATGGCAAATAACTAGGCCATAGCCAAGTGATCCTCCAAAGGATCCGTCCTCCTTGATGGATTTGTTGCCAACGTTCTGGCAGAGTCTGTTGTATACGAATTCTGCCCAATTGATCTTCATTTCTTCCATGATCGCAACCATGACGATCAGCTTGGTTTTGGACAGCTATTGAAGCTGCCAAACTTCATGTCTACACTCTTAGCGATGATATCCATCAGTTTATGATAATCGTCCTTCAGTAGCTTCTTGTCAGCTGTGTAGACCACTTTTGCAGCACACTCGGGTTTGGCCACTTCCTTCCATGCAGCAGCCAAGTTGACATCGGCTTCATATATCTCCGACATGCCTTCTGACTGCAGTAAAAAGTGCTCCGCAAGGTCCTTAGCAGTGATTAATATGTCCTTGCGGTGGACGGAGGACTTAATCCCTTCGTCCTGCACCTCGGCGTTAACATAAAACTGGGCAACTTCTTCAACATATGTCATTTGATACTCCATCGTGAGAAAAGGTTTGAGTCCTGATTTTTCAATTTTATCTGCTATTTTCTTCATAAGGGTTTCATCGGAACCCTGCTTTATCATTCCCTCAAAATCCACAGTTGATCCTGTGTGGATTCGCTTGCCAAGCTTAGTGAAGTCATGTGCTGGTGCCATTTTTAGTGTGTTTTACCGAACGAGACTTGGTAAACCGACTTGAGAACTTGTAGGGTTTTTGAGAGAGAAAAGTTTGCTTTTTTTTGCTTGGGAAGATGAACAGTTTTGGAAAAAGTGAGAGAGAGAGGATTGAAAAGCCGTATATAAGGGTTATGAAAGGACGGGTTTTTGGATTTTGAAATTTGATCAAGATCAATGGCCCAGATTTAGCACGTCACACTGCATTTAATTGCTCGCATCTAATGCGGTAGCATTTATATCCAATCATATGCTTACTGTGCAGCTTTTGACTATACCCGTCATTATTACGCTGACGTCATCCTTAAAAACATTCTCGCTCATTAAAAACGACCGCGTTTTTGTCACTTAGCTCATAAATGACTCAGCTTTCTCCACAAATGACTCAACTCTTCTTCTCTATTTTTGTATAGTGACTCAGCTGTCAGCTAACTCGATACAACTGACTTTCCGATACGGCTGATTCACTTTGTTGATTCACGGAGTTTGTTCTATTTTCATCTTTTCACGTTCCATCTTTTCTCATTGAGTCTTCTGAGTATCAACTAAGCTCAATTAACCCTATCTCATGTTTAAGCTCTTCAAATCTTGATTCACATAAGGGTTTGGTGAATATGTCAGCTAACTGTTTATCAGTTGAGATATATTCCAAAGTGATGTCTTTCTTTTCAACATGATCTCTTATAAAATGATATTTGACATCAATGTGCTTTGTTCTTGAATGCAACACAGGATTCTGAGTGATTGCAATAGCACTTGTGTTATCACACATAATTGGAATCTCTTTTTCTTCAATTTCATAATCTCTTAGCTGTTGTCTCATCCATAAGACTTGGGCACTTGTTTGCCGCAGCTATACTATGTACTGTCTTGTTGTGTGGATGTGGCTACTGAATTTTGCTTCTTCCTAAACCACGAAATCAGTCTATTTCCAAGCATTTGGCATGTACCAGAGGTACTCTTCCTGTCAACCCTACATCCAGCATAGTCAGAGTATGAATAACCAATAAGCTTGAATCCACATTCCTTTGGATACCATAAGCCAACTTCTTGGCATCCCTTCAAATATCTTAGGATTCTCTTAGTCATAAATCATATGGATTTCTTTTGGTGCAGATTGAAATCTTGCACATACACCTACTACAAAGGTGATGTCTGACCTGCTTGCTGTTAGATAGAGCAGTGATCCAATAAGTGATCTGTATCTTGTTTAATCTACAGCTTTACCATCTGCATCCATGTCCATCTTGACTGATGTATTCATTGGTATTTTCACAGAAGACTTCTCTCCCTACCAAATTTCTTCATTAAATCTCTGGTGTACTTTGTTTGACTTGTGAAGGTTCCATCCTTCAGCTGCTTAACTTGAAGTCCTAGAAAGAATGTAAGCTCTCCCATCATGCTCATTTTAAATTTGCCTTGCATGAGGTTTAAGAACTTATCACCCAACTCTTTGTTTGTGGATCCAAAAATTATATCATCCACATATATTTGAACAAGCAGTATACTCTCCCCATCTTGAATTCTGAAGAGTGTTTTATCTACTTTGCCTTTGGTGAATCGATTGTCAGTTAGAAAATGTGACAATGTGTCATACCATGCTCTAGGTGCTTGTTTCAATCCATATAGAGCTTTCTTGAGCTTGTACACCTTATCTCCAATTGTTTTTCGCTCAAAACCTGGAGGTTGCTCAAAGATAGACTTCTTCTTCCAACAATCCATTTAAAAATGCACTTTTCACATCCATTTGATATACAATAAAGTTCTTGTGTGCAGCATAGGCAAGAAACATCCTTATTGCTTCTAGTCTTGCAACAGGAGCAAATGCTTCATCAAAATCTATTCCCTCTTCTTGGCAATACCCTTTGGCTACCAATCTTGCTTTGTTTCTTACCACATATCCTTCCTTATTCATCTTGTTTATGAAGACTCATTTTACGCCAATAACATTTTGATGGGTTGGTCTATGCACCAATTCCCATACCTTGTTTCTTTCAAACTGATTCACCTCTTCTTGCATGGCTTGAATCCAATGGGTGTCATCCAATGCTTGGGACACATCTTTTGGCTCTATTTGGGAAATAAAACAAGTGTACTTATTCCGAGCTCGATCGGTTCTCACACCATTTCTCACATCTCCAATGACAAGCTCGTTGGATGGTCTCTCACCATCTCACATCAAAGTTGAAGCAAATCAATCGGGTTCAAATTGTCTTGCTTTTGTGTTTTCTTGAGCAACTCTTTCATTATCATTCAGCTGCAGATTTTCCAGCTGTCTTTGAGACTCAACTGTCTCATCTTCATCTTGATTGATTGCTCCAGCTTCAGCTTCAACATAGGGACTCTTCTGTATAGTTGGTCGATTCAAATTTTATCGCCTAACTCTTCAATATCTTCTCCATTCACATTTGGTTCATCAAAAACCACATGAATAGACTCTTCTGTGACCATAGTCCTCTTGTTCAGCACTCTATAGGCTTTGCTTTCAGCTTAGTATCCCAAAAAGATACCTCTATCAGATCTTATCTTGATAATAGTTTGACTCTTCTCATTTTGAACTCTTCTCATCAGCTGAGATAACTTCTGCAAGGTCTCCTTCTTTTTGCACATGAAGATTGTCCATGTATATCTTGAATAATCATCCACCACCACTAAGGTGTATTTCTTTCCACTTATACTAGCTGGCTCAACTGGACCAAATAAATCCATATGCAACAGATGCAATATTCTTGTTGAAGATGGACTAGACTTCTGTTGGAATGATGATTTGATCTGCTTTCCATCTGACATGCATCACAAACACTTTCCTTCTTGTACACTGAGTCTAGCAGTCCTTCTACAAGATGACTCCTTGCAAGCTTGTTGATTGTCTTGAAGTTCAGATGACTCAACTTTTACAGCCAACTTGATTCGGCTGTACTCTTTGCTAACAAACAAGTGCTTGGTGTGGCAGTCGACCAGTCTACCACATAAATGTTTTTTTGTCTGGATCCTTGCAACACTACTTCATTTGATTCAGTATCTTTAATTTGGCACACACCCATATTGAATCCAACATTATAGCCCTTGTCACCGAGTTGGCTGATGCTTAACAGGTTGAAGTTGAGGCCTTCAACATATGCAACATCTGTGATTTCTAATCCATTTTTCTTGATGGATCCAGTGCCTCTTATTTCCCCTGGAGCTTCATTTCCTCCAAATATGACTTTTGCACCTCTAATTTCCTTGAATTTTGACAGATTTTTCTTGTTTCATGTCATATGTCTGTAACAGCCACTATCCATGTACCAGTTTCCTTGGCACTCAGTTGTTCCTTGAACCTACAATCAAGGAAATTAGTTTTTAGGTACCCATACTTGCCTGGGTCCTGAGGGGTTAGTGCTGTAAGATGATCCAACCAATATATAACCAAATGATCTGACTTTAAGAGGTTGCCATCTATTTAAGAGGTTGTCATCTATCTGTGCCATAATCATAACTCACTTTGGCAAATTGCTTAGGGGCTTTAGGTTCATACATCTGTCTCTTTTGTCTATATGTCTGTGTGTGTGTTTTAGCAATTGCCTTATTTGTGTGATTGTGATATTTCTGAGTGTAGTGCCTAGGTGCATATGTGTGCTGATGATAGCTCTTTTGCCTTTGGAATGACCTTTGCTGAGCTCTAGGCCTTTGCCATTTGGGCTTATATTCCATAGGTCTTTGCTGATATTTCACATTATTCCAATCAGCTTGGCTTGGGTAGTTTCTACTATTCCCATCATATGTGTTTCTTTGATAAAAATTCAGGGTTTTTGGTAGCTCTGTTTATTCTTCACAGAGTACTTCCTATTTGGAGTTTTTGAGGAACTCACTTTTGGATTTCTTCTCGTTGTCCTCTCAAAGATACTCAATCGGTGTTTTTCTTTTCCTTTATATCTAAGGCCAGTTTGTTTGTGATTGTGCTTTGAAGTGAATGTGGGTGCAGCATTTGGTGTTTTGGATTTTTGAGATGCTTCATTACTTGAAGATCCTTTTTCCAAAATCAATCTGGGAGTTTGACTGGTTACAAGGGAATTGAATCGTATGCCTGTCTTGTCTCCACATTCTTTTTGGCTCAAAATAACATCCAATGATTTAGATGCCTTTGTAAATGATGCAATCACATTTTTTAGATCATTTTCCCTCTTTTCTATAGCAGATTATCTCTCGCTATTAGTTTAGCATTCTCGGCCTTGACTCTTTGTTCTCATCGGCCTATGTGACTTAGAGTACTCGGCTCCTTAGTGTTTGTGAGTTTTGGCTTTTGAAATGTTTGTTTTCCTCGTTTAATAGTGTGTGTGAGGATTTAATGTGCTCAAAGTCTTCCATCATTTTGCCTAATGAATCATAAAGATCAGTGGGTGATGAAGTGTGTGCGTCACAATCACTATCACTAGAATCTGAGTGAGATGAGTTAGAGTGTACCTCATCTTCTTGGTCATTAGACAGATCATTGCTTCTTCTTCAGAATCACTTGAGTAGTTAGCTTCACTACTCTCTGAGTCTGCTGCTTCTTTAGACTTAGCTGTCTCAGCTATCTCTGCAGCCCAACATAGCCCTTTTCTTTTCCTGTCTTCTTTCTCTGAAGACTCTTCTTTCTTCTTCATTCTTGTATTTATTGACTACTGGATATGGACATTTAATAGCAAAGTGTCCTGGTTGTCTACAATTCCAACACAGGCTCTCAGCTCTTTGATTAGCTCTTTTCGTTCTTGGGTATTATCAGTTCTCTGATATTCAACCTTTTGATGCTCACCTTTCTTGGGTGGCCTATCTTCCCTTGACTTGGAGGGAGCTGAATGTCTCCTGGAGGATTCACCCTTGTTTCTTTTATAGTTCTTATAGAAGAACTTGTTGAATCTTGTAACCATCAGGGCAATTTCCTCCTGGTCAATGGCTTCCTTGACTTCAGCTCTCGTCCCATCCTTGACTATAAGTGCAGTTGTTTTGGGTACAACTGTCTCCTCTTGATCTTTTCTTCTTAGCTCAAACTCATAGTCTTTGAGGTCTGAGAATAGCTCATGATTGGATGTTGTTGTGAGGTTCTTTGAATGTCTCAGGGCCATAACCTTCATTTCCCATTCACCGGGAGGCTTTCGAGAATCTTCATACACATTTCTTTCGTGTATATTCTTTCCCAAGTGCTGATAATTCATTTGTGATTTCATGAATCGAGCATCCGGTGATCCAAGGTTTCACCGCAAGCATTTTAAAATTTTCAAATTTCTCAGACAAAGAACACACAATTTGTTTTCTTTAATTTGCTCGATCCTTCACAAATTAAAGTTAATTTATCCTGCATTTGTTTTGCGTTTGGCAAGATTTGACTTTGTTGAACATTGCTTTGTCCAAGGTTTTGTAAAGTATGTCCTTGGCCACATTATCCAAATTGTATCTTTTTTGCCCTCGTTTGTCCATTCGGTCCTTGGTTTCTCAACCAGTATCTGGTCTTGCTTCAAGAAGAACTTCTTCTCCTTCGGCCTTCGGCCGCTTCTCTGTCTGTTTGTGTTCACTTTCAGTATTTGCAGTGGCCCATCCTCTATTACTATCCACATTTCATCATGTAAAGCAGTTAGATGAGCCTGCATACGAATTTTCCAGTCATCAAATTCCTCAATAGTGAACATAGGGATGCGTGTCAAATTTGCTTCCATGATAATAACTTTGCTGAATAAAAGAGATGATTTTTGAAAGAGCAAGTGTTAAAAACTTCTTTGAAATATTGGAGATCTAGTTCAGTAACCAGTGCGGAAGGCTCAATGAACCAACCGCTCTGATACCACTTGTAGGTCCCAAGGGGTGTGAGTAAGGTTTAGAAGGGGGGGTTTGAATAAACTTTACCAACTTTTCGATTTTAGTCCTTTTAAAATATTACAGAGTTAATTACACAGCTAAGTCCTTGAGGGACAACTAAGTTAGTTAATCAGCAGAGTTAGCCACTCAACAGACTCGATAGAGCTGTTGATAGAATAACTCAGTTGTTTTTAGACTAAACCTTAATTTGGCTGTGATGAGTTTTTCAGCGGAAGACTTAACACCCTTGAATTTGATTTAACTTTGTTTTAAACACTTGGTTTTAGCACTTTGTTATTTATCAGTTGGATAGCAAATTATCAGCAGATATAAAGTATGTGTGCAGGAATGTAAATATGCTGAAATGTAAATGACACGAGTAAATTTTATAGAGGTTCGAAGATGGGGTAATTCTTCTGATCCTCTCTTCTCCAACTCCTGGAGGAATCCACTAAGTAATGATCAGAGTACAAAGTGGTTATCAGTCTAGAGACACGTCTTAATCACGCAGGTGACTTGCTCCTTGGACTCAGTCTGGAGATGCCTTGGTCACACAGCTGGCTTCTCGTCCGACTCAGCTTCTTCACAGGGCGGCTGCCTTGCTATTTCAGCTTACTTTCTCAAGCTTCTTGGATTTGATCACGAAGCCCTCCAATAACTTGAGATTGGTTCGACCTTGAACCTTCCTACAATCCTCCTTGCAATGTAGACCCTTTTTTATTCTTCAAAAGTTTCCTCTTCAACAGTTTGAAGTTGTCTTTCCTTCACAGCTCGGTGTTGGGTCAATTTTCTTCAAGATTTAGGCTTGAAGATTTTGCTTGAATAACTTGAGAATATTTTGCAGGTTACAGTTTGAATCTTGCTTGATCGTTCGTGGTTCTGGTATGCAAGGTAACCTTTTATCAATGTGATTCATCAGCCTTTTATAGTGAACTTTCAAAAATCTGCCCGTTTGAAGAGATAGCCGGATTTTCAAAAGTCACTAGTGTTCATTGGCTTGTCTTTTCTTGGTCTTCAATCTTGAGATGTAGACCTTTCCTCGTATTAAATGAATGTTCAGCCTTTTAGAATCGACACGAGGTGCAAAGATCTTCCCATTGGTTTATTCCTTTTGCACGCTTCTCGGGATCGAGCACTTTAAGACATGGCAAAGCATGGAAGTATTACTTATTTAAGTAAACTCATTGACTCAGGCAAACGGATTCTTTTGATTAACTCCTCTTCTTTGCATGCCTTTTTCCCAGGTGACTTGAGTCGCTTCACTCATTGAGAGACTCTTCTGTCACATCAACTTATGACATGGCTTTTGACTTAACCGACTTTTCACACGAGTCTTTGTCCTTTAGTTTATCCGCAATGAGTCCTTGGTCTTCTATTTTTGGCCATACTCAGCTGTTCCACAGCGGAGTCTTCACTTCACTTCTTCAGTTGACTTCTTGTATTCCCAGCCATAGCTGACTTGACTCAGCTCATTCCGCCCTAACTATTATAATGAGAATTACAAGGAAAATGGTGTGCCAACATTCTAATCTAAGTTTTACATGACATTCATCAAAATCTATAAAATAAATTTCCTAACATTATATTTTTGTATCTTGATGCAATTCTTGTATATTTGTAATTAAAATTATGTATGATGTTGGATTATTCTTGTATAATTATGATTGGTGATGATTGTTTTGGCATGATTGCATTTACAAGCATTACATACATCTTCGGTTTCACTCTACGTACGCCAAGTGCTATATAAAATATTTCAATGACAATTTCTTTGTCTACATGACTCTCTTCTTTTTAAGAGACTTACTAATTTATAGAGATCATGTTTTGTCATTAAAATGGGCGTTTACAAATCATCTTATCAAATGTTCCCTTAATTCTTGGATATTTAAGCTTCATGCTCAAAAGTTCGATAAATTGGTTCAGTTGGGCACTTTGATATGAATATATGATGTTTTTATCGTGCTAACATTCTTTTTGATGATTCCAAATGGGGAGAAACATGAAATAAGCTCATTAGCTCAAAGAAGCTAGAAAGAGCTCGAAGAAAAAGCTATAAGTTGTGGCTATTAAAAGTCAAAGGTTGTGGATGTAACTTAGTCCAGTGGTTGTATTATGGACTTTTATACTTGTATACTGATTGTTTTTACCGGGGGAGCTTTTAAGCTCATGATATTCAAGCTCAATATGTTAAAGCTGAGCTTTTAGCTTTTTAATTGTTTGCTTCTACTTACTCTTGTTGTTCATATTGATAGGGGGAGCTTTTATAAAATGTTTTTGAAAAATCTTTGCTCCTATACTTGTGTGTTCAACGGATTGTCGTTTTTATCCGGTAAAATGCGTTTTGTTTTTAAAATCGATCTCCTAAAATTATTTTGGTTTGTAATCATCAAAAAAGTGGAGTTTGTTAGATAAATGTTTTTATCATAATTTTGATGATTATGTTTAACTGAGTTTTTATACCAAAACAATGTCTCTTATTTTTGTCCAAATACTCCTAATCGGTTTCAAAATATTCTTAGGAGTATTTCTTGTAGTTTATTTTCGTATATTCAAAACAATTCATTTTGAGCGATATAAAAAGTGATTTTTTATGTTTCAAAGTGTTTTCAACAATTACCGAATACCATCAAGGTAAAACAGCACTCGAAAAACGAAGTCAGAATTTTTTTACGGACCGAAAACTCCCTGGAATAGTTGATCGGTCGACCCCTAGGTCAACCGGTGCCTGAAGTTCAAGATTACATTTTTCAGCCAAAAAAATACCCAGGGATGGGTCGACCGGCCCATAGGTTGACCCAGGTGTAATCCCCTCCTCTGCCTCTCTATCTCAAATGTCCTTCATTCTGTATTCGATCAGGGTGGTCGACCGGTCGACCGCTATCTCTATGCAAGGGACTGATTTTCAAATCTTTCTACTGCTCGACCGGTCGACCCACAGGTCGACCAGCTCAAAATCAGACGATTTTGAGCCTGTGGGAGACAACTTTGCTGAAATTATGGGATTGATTTGTAACAGCTATATTCTTAATTAAATCTATATTTTCTTTACAAATTTCATTCTCCATGAGGAGCCTGTCAATATTCAAGACCTCTCCTATAAATAGAGGACGATTTAAAGCAACACAACAAGAGAGCACACAATACAACACAACAAGAAAATCTGCAAATTTGTCTAAGTCTTTATTTTCAACATTCTTGTTGTAATAGCCTACGATTATCACTTTAACATCTTGCTTATTAGGCTTTCATTCTTGATTATACTTTCACTTCAAAGTTGTATACTTCATTATCGAGTTGTAATCTTAAATTTGTTTCTATCATCCAAAACAAGATATCCTTGTTAGTGTTCTTGTGATAAGAGCACACTTGGTTGATTCCAGGTATTGAGGATTTTGGTGCTCTTCGAGGTAAAGAAGAGTGTGGTGCTCTTGGAGGTGTTGGAAGAGTTTTGGTGCTCTTCAAGGTGTAGAAGAGTTTGGTGCTCTTCGAGTTGGAAGATTGTGGTAATCTTCATAGATGCCGTTGTAAGAAGAGTGTGGTACTCTTGAAGGTGATGTTGTAATAGTTTTGGTAACTATTAATAAAATTCTTTTTTTTTCGAAATCCATCCCAGATATACTAGGGTGGTAGAGCACGTAGTCCTTAGGTGGGGTGAAGCTCTATAAATCAACGTGTGTTGTTTATTTTTCCGCACTTGCATTATTGCTTTCATCTTCACATTCAAAAAAGATGGCGTAATTCAGAAAATTGGCATAATCTATTCACCCCCTCTAGATTATCGTACTCACTTGGACTAACACTTATTTCTTCTTAAGGATTCAGATTTGCTAAATCCCTAAACCTGGAATTATAACTCTTGAATCTTGATCCTAGACCATTTGTTTTGAGCCGCCTCGACAATAGCATATCTCATAGCCAGAAATGTAGCTTCTGTTAAAATTTAAACAAAGTCTTTAAGAAGAACACCAAAACAAAACAGTCTTTTGAGCAGCATCTGTCACCAAACAACCCAACCCAGCCACACCATTGTTGATTCTCGAAGAACTCACTGACACAAGGTGCAGCCTTTCCCCATTGTCAACAATGTTATCTTGATTCTGAAATGCAACAAAACCAGGCTTCAATGCAGTATCCAAGTAACAAAGTCTATCTATTACAATCATGCAGTTTAAGTCATTCCTCAAAGGCACAATTCACAATTCAAGCTCAGATTTTTTAATCCCTTGGAAGATTCATAAGTTCCTAGATTCCCAAAGCCACCATAATAAATATGTGGACAATTGAATTCTATCTAAAACAACCTCCTTATTTCCAGCTTTGCACACAAAGAACCACCAGTCTTGGAAGCTAAATTTGAGAATATAGGACCATCACAAGAAAGAGGGGCAATTCTCTAGCTCAGTTGAGCCCTACTTCAAGAAAAAAAGATGTGCTCCATAGATTCATCTTGCTCCCCATAGAAACCACATCCGGTGTCCAAATTAGTATCTTTTTTGCTCAGTTGCACCCTAGTAGGCAAGATTTGATGCCAACACTTCCATAGGAAGTGCTTAATCTTTCCTTTAATAGGAAGATTCCAAGTTAATTTCCACATAGATGCAAGACCAACTTTAGCACAATTAGATTCAGCCCCATCAACATCCTTAATTATCCTATGCAGACATGTGTCGTACACTGATTTGATAGGAAATTTGTCTTTAGGATCAAAGTGCCATATAAGTTTATCCCTCCCTCCATATTGGCTGATAGGAATACTGGGAATACAAAGAGCATCATCAAGGCAGAAGACATTGAAAATAAGGTCCTTATTCCATTCTTGACCATCATTCGTCATCAGTTCTCTCAACCAAACTAAGTTATCACCCAAATGACGACCTTGCCTAGGTTTGAAACAGGGGTTTTAGGGAGCCAAGGAGATTTCCAAATTTGAATAGAATTACCATCCTTAACTTGATACTTAATACTCATTTTCAAATAATCCAAAGCAGAGATCCAACCTTTCAAAGCCAAGAACCAGAGCTACGAGGCACAATGTCAAATAGCTTCTTATTATGAAAATATTTTCCTTTAAGGACTTTGAAAACAAGGTTAGGTTGAGTAATTACAAGACTCCAAAATCATTTAGTTAAAATAGCATCATTAAATAATTAGATACTTTTTGAACCCCAGTCCCTCAAACTCTTTAGGAGAAGCCTTTTTTTTCCAGCTAGACTAATGAATTTTACACTGACCCTCCATTTGACTGCCCTCCAAAACCTAGTTGCCATCCTACAAATTTCTTTACACATCTCTACCGAGATATTAAAACAAGACATAACATATGTAGGAAGAGCACAAATGACAAATTTAAGAATCATTTGTTTTCCTGCAAAGCTTAAGAAATTATTTTTCCAATTAAGCATTCTGGTTTGCGTTGTCTAATAGATATTTGAAAGTGTCCTTTTTAGACCTGCCAATCTCAATAGGCAACCCAAGTATTTTGTAGAATGAAGCTCAGAGATTCCCTGAAGAATGATACAGATTGAGGACTTGATATGAGTAGAAGTATTTTTACTAAACATAATAGATGATTTGTCAAAATTGACCAGTTGACATGAAGCATCACATTATTTTTTCAAAACTAGTAAGGTACACGTGCGTTGCACATGATCCAAATAATTTTACTAATTTAATTAAAACCAAAATCATTATTAGTCAGAATTATTATTGATTAAATTATTTTGTATTTATTGCGAATGTTGATAATATGTTTTGATCTTGAAATAAAATTTGCAAGATTAAAATAAAACTTATATATTTATATATTTGATCCTAGTAGGTGAAACATGCAGTTTAAGAAATAAAATTTGCTAGATTAAAATGAAACTTATATATTCTATATATTTGATCCTAGTAGGTGAAACATGCATGTTTAAGACATTTTGAACCCAAAATTAAGGAACTTAAATGACATTATCATTAAACTTAATAAAATGGAGAAACAAACTAAAGAGTAATACAAATAATTAAGAAAAGTTTTTTTCTTAAATCATTTTGTATTAGTCCTTCTCTTGTTTTATTTTTTTAACTGTCACCATCTTCTTCATATTCGACTCTAAGACTTTTTTTGCATATTTAATTTTGAAACTTTGTATGGTATTTTCATTACCACTTGAAATTAAGATGTCATATTCCATGTGCTTCTTTTCTGTTGATCTTTGTTTGTTTTCGTCATACCTATTTCATTTCAAATGCATTCTTAGCCAGAGTCGATCGGTTGATGTATTAGACATCCTCTTTTTATCCTCTCCAAAATGGACTCTATCGTTTGAATCACTTAAATAACAATATACAACCTATCACATATATAGCTTGTACATTTTTATTTAGAGCGGTAAGAAAATGAAATTCCATTTATACTTGTAAGTTTGACACTCTATATTAATTTGTTCATGTTCTCCTTAGTTAAATCAATTTTTAATATTTCGTAAATAAATATATAATATGCTAATCAATTAAAATTGGAAACAATCAATAATTTAAATTCAAATGAAATAAAAATTCATATTATATTATATAAATGATTGAAGAAATTCTCGATAAAGATACTTTATATCATATTATCTCATTTTTAAGCACATCATAAAACATTTTGTAAGTATTGTTTTGGAGATATAGTTCTAACTCAAATATTTTTTAAATTTTGATTTATCCAATAAATCACGCGATTTAGGAGGTGAATTAGCTAGTTAAAAACTATGGATATAAATCATTTAAGATATATTCTAAAATTAAACTCTGTTGCTTCTTGAGAGATACCCAATTGTGAATTTCTTAAGATTTTTAATGGGGCATTTCGGATAATATTTTCACGGGTTAATTGCACTTTTGGTACCCAATGTATTAACGGTTTTCACTTTTGGTACCCGCTTTTTTGGGCATATCATTATAAGTACCTGACATTTTAAAATTCACTCATTTTTGGCACATTCTGTTAGTTAGTTGTTAAAGACTAATGGTTGGACCTGGAGTAGCAGGTTTTCAAGTAAAAAAAAAACTAATTTCCGGTTAAAATTGACGACATGCCGGATTCCAGCCAAACCACCGCCGGATACCTACACCAAAATGAAGCCCCAACCCAGGCGACCAAGACCCACCCTGCCCCCGGAAATGACGCCGGAATTTGCACCAAAAATGGTGGAGAAAAGGCAAAATCACGCGTGTGCAGTGGCGCACACTTCACGACGTATCCAACGTCGATTCCAGCGACACCAAGTGTCGTGCCACCACACATTTTGAATGTATCCACAAGTCTTATAATGTTCATGGGTCAATTTCAGGTTTTGAGTTCGTCTCAAGTGCCAATTGACGATAATTCAAAAAACCCAAAGTCTCATTCAAATCCAAATTCTATCCAAGATACTTCTCCAAATCCAAAATTGACCATACCATCATCTTCTTTATCTCAATGTGCACAAAGTCCACTCCTCAATTGGTCAGATTTTCCCTCGAACCAAAAATGCACAAAAGGGGATCTTAAAATCGATTCTTCGACTTTAGCGCCCATTTCTCCATGTTGCCAGCCGAATTGGCCTCCGGCCAAGAAGACAAAGTTGCTCAAACTAAAATTTCTAGTCAGTTGCCCCACCTTCGTCCAACAGTGCTCCGACATTGTCCAGCCGGTCACTTGCTACAGTAGGTCACCTGTTAGTTTTTAACAACTAACTAACAGAATGTGCCAACAATGATCAAATTTGAAACATTTGGTACTGATAATGATATGCCCAAATAAGCGAGTACCGAAACTGAAAACTGCTAATGCTTTGGGTACCAAAAGTGAATTTATCCCATATTTTCACTATCCTAAATTATTCATACTCTTGAGTATAAGAAAATTAATATGACAAAAGTTTTCATAATTCACATTATACAATCCAAATATATAGTGCTTGTTTGAGAGCACTTTTGACATGGATTTTTGACCTAAAAGTTCATTTCCATCATAATGGTGGTTAATTTAAAATGAACTTTTGAATAAACCACTCTTCACAAAAGTCCATTATACAGAAGTCATAATTGAAGGCTTTTGGAAAGGCAAAATTATATTCTTAAAATACTAATAATATATATGATGTAAACTATTTTATTTTATCATGACTAATTATAAATACCTTTTTCTCTTTTTAAGTATGAAATTCCTAAAGTATTACATTTATTTATCTCTAGTTGTTATATAATTTTTTTTAATAATATATTAAGATTTTTTTTAGAACATGTAGACTATTTTATTATTGTTTACAAAATAAATCATTTTCCAAATTTTATGCCAGGTATGTTGCTAAGTATGCACCATGTCACCAAATTCTATTCACATAGGCATTAATCTTGTTACTTCGGCATTTTTGGAATATGATACCCCAAAATTGAAGAATATGACCAAATGTGCAATCTTTTAAAGTTAGTGATTGTCAAACGCCATCCCCAAAATATAGAGGACTAAAAGTGTACTTAAGCCAACTAAGAAGACTAAAAATATAATTTTGCCCTTTTTGAAAGATCACTTATTAAAAAGTCCATTTTCTGAATTATTAGTATTAATCTATCCCATGATGTAAAAGGTATAGCTAGGATAGATCAATTAGGTTTGCCATCATTTATAGTTGTTAGAAGACACTAATTCGCGTATAAACTTCTATCTCTTGTAATTTCTATATGTAATAAATAGGTCGGGTATGTGATCTTAATCCCCCATCCGATTTTGGGACTGAAAGGTCACGAGTTCGATTCCCCCTACCAACACTTTCTTGGTTGAGCCTGTCACACAGGGCTTGCCTAGTGTGGTTTACCTGGTTGGCGTAGTTTGCAGGCTAGTACGTCCAGCCCGAGGGTTTATCCAGTGCGCACTTTAAGAGTAGCGGCTGCGGGTTTCCCGTCATAAAAAAATGTGGCTAAAAGGTTGATAATAATCCTTTTCCTAAGTAATGTGACGGTAGAGGTTAACCAATCATGGATATTGTGGTCTTTGGCCACTATCCTGAGAATGGTCTTTGGTCCCGGTTTTCATCATCTTATTCTTGGGTCTTCTCAACCTCACATTTAAAAAGAAATCAAATGTGTTCACTGTAATATTTAAAGAATACTTCCCCATCTCACTTCTAACAACTGGACAATATACACAAACTTTGATTCCTGCATGAACATATGACAGTAAGAAATTCACAGCTGATAGGCAAACATCAATGTATTCTTTATATCCTTTGATTCTGTGAATACCATCAATTGTTATGCCGTCAACATGGTCAAACAAACCAATCACAATAGCCACTAAATAAGTCGACATAAGTATTGATTATTCAAAGACGCCCATAAATTTAACCAATACATGGAAGGTAGCCTACAAAGAGAAGATCAATATATAACCGAACAAAGATCATGAACATAGAGAATGACTAAAATCAAGCATCAAATTAGTTTCATAAAACTAATAGAACTAATAAATAAAAATATAAATGTGGATTGTCATGAAAATATTATCCAATGTGTAGTTTCTCTCTAAGCCTAAATTCCATATCACTTCTAACATAAATTTTTCAATGAACCAAATATTAGATTAATATCCAAGAAAGATTGCAGAAACTTGTATCATCTGGTTTTCGCAAACAAACGTCAAATATATATTCATAAAAGCACAAGCTTTTCGTGTTCCAGGAATATACAAAGAAAATAATAACTTAACTTCATTATCCGCTGCCTCAAATTGACAGTTGCAGCCTAAAACCTTCTTCTAATATGGACTTGTCTTCAGCACTAATAGGTGAATTAAGTTATGCATCCGAGTCTCCTTCCATCCAATATCTTCTTCTCTCATATTGGTATTCTGTTTTAGATCTTCTGACATTTGAGTCCATTTTCTGCTCTATTTTTTTAACTATCATATCAGTTTTATAAAATAGGAAACATCTGAAAACATCAAATTAACCAAAATACTAAGTCATATAAGTAGGAAGTCTTTGCAATTCCAGAAGGTGGATAAAACAAGCAATATAAATTAAACCTCGAAATGGTCCGGAAAAAGTTGAGCAGAGCAAAAGGGGACCCTGAGATCAATCTGTACAGTTAGTCTTCTTCCTCACCCTTTTTGTCAGCAAAATATAATAAGTCATTTACATTCTCGTCTTTATTGGAAGCAACCACTTGAAGCCTCTCCGACAACACGCCCAAGAAACCAGTAAATGAGAAAAGGGGATTAAAACAAATTATGCTGAAAAAACAAACTCCCACCAAACTTTGCCCCACCATATCCTTAAATAGTTCACAGTTGGTATTACATACAATCAAAATAATTAACTCATTTATATGTTATGATTCTGTCACAAATAAATAACAAATACAACACTTCCATAGTTTTGAGTTACATGAACTTGTTAACTATCACACCAGATAAAGTTCCTTTTGTTTTTCATCTATTGAGTAAACGTGAATACAAAAACAATGAATAAAGAAAATAATCATACCTGAGAAAGAAAATGGAAGACTCTCACCCACAAAAAGTGATTCTTCAGATAATGAAAAAGACCCTCATCCATTGCAGTTCAAACAAACAAAATTCTAGGCAATTTCTGCAAAATAACCAAAAATTAGAAACGCATGAGCTTTAGAAGAAGAATAACTGGGAGCAAATTAAGATGTTGAAAGAAAATTAAATCCCAATTCTATTTCCAAATCGAAAAAATACATTTCTAATATTTTCGAACTAAATTTTGTCGTTGAAGAATGTAATGGTGGAACTAACCTGTGGGTAATTCGAATTGACACAAAAGAGATTAGAATTTGTGTATGAGTGTTGTACCGTTCATGTTTGTTCTCTTATGTTTGTATTCTTCCGAATCCCTTAATCGATTTCTGACTTTGAGTGTCGTGAGATGAGTTTTCACAGTTGTGCCTTTTGGGATGAAACTTTATCAATTTATGCCTTATGAGTGTCATGAGATGAATTTTCTAAACAGTGCCTTTTGGGATATTTACAGCTTAATTGACTTCTGCCTTTTGAGTGCCATGAGATTAATTAATTTTCTAAGTAGTGCCTTTTGGGATATTTACAATTTAACCAGGTTAATATGTAGAGTGTAGGGATATTTTAGTCCATCAATATTTTTGCAAAAACATTCATCCTTTTATGGTAGTAGTAGAAGTAGATAGTAGATAGTAGATAGATAGTAGATTAGCACTAAAACAACATGTTTAGCATTAGCTTTGCAAAATATGATAAAATCATATGCAAAAAATAGATGAGTGATGACAAGGGAATAAGGGCTGATTTGACTGCCTTGGAAATCAAGAGTTCTTCTTGCATGCTTGAAGAGATTGGACAGAACCTCAGGAATTAAGATGAATAGGCAAAAGAAAAATGGGGTCTCCTTGCCTAATGCCTCTAGAGGCTCTACAAGAAAAATGATCTATCATAACACAAATTTAATGATGCTACCAAAAGGCATCATTATAAACTAGTATTTAATGACGCTTTTTAAAAAGCATTGTAAATTATAAAAATTAGTGACATTTACTAGAAATCATTAGCATTTTAGTCAATATAATGACATATTAATTGAAGAGTCATTATCTTAATAAAATTACCAACTTTTTTATAAGTGTCACAATAATTATAGAATTTACATACGCTTTTTATTTGTGTCCTTAAAATGACAACGCCTAGTAAAAAGCGTCATAAAATTGATGACAAATTTTAATTTAGTTACGGAATTTTATATTTATCACCAAATATTTAAAATTTACTTACACGTTTATTGTTTGTATCATGACAATGACAACACTTATTAAAAAATGTCATAAAATTTATAACATTTTCTATTTTACTTACGTTTTTTTTTTATTTGTCACCAATTTTTTTAAATTTACTTACACTTTTATTGTTTGCGTCATTAAAATAACGACACTAGTTAAAAAGCGTCACAAAGCTAAAAATTAGAATATATATCCCACATCGAAAGATTGAAGTGTAGAGAATGATGTTGAGAGTTATATAATTGACTAACAATAAATATATATTTTAAATGAGTCGAATTAAATATTAAGTTTAATATTTTTATAAATTATTAAATAATTGATCTCTAATAAATTTTACAAAATCTAGAAATGTATAATTCATCAAAGTTTTGATGACATTAATTTTCAAAAGCGTCGCGACTTTAAGGACGTTCAATAGCGTCTCTAAATTTAACAACGCTTTTAGCATTATCAAAACTTCATTTAAAATATATTAAATCTTTAGTAATTGTGGCATAAAGTAGCATCACCACATAATGACACATTTGATAAAAGCGTCAGAAAATGAATTTTACCTACGCATATATATTGCGTCACAAATATTTTCATGACCAAATTTAACAACGCAACTCATGACGCTTTCAAAATCATAGGTAAAGTACTTTGTGACGCTAATGAGCGTCACCAAGTGAAAATTTTAGCATCACTAAACACAATTTGTTTTTATAGTGAGGGGAAACAAAACCAGAAGGTTGTCCATTCAAGTTGAAAGAGAAGACAACAAATTCCACACAAGCTTTAATCCAAGAGATAAATATTATGGAAAAACCCATTATAGTCAGAATAGCAACAATGAAAGACTATTCCACCCTATCAAATGCTTTTGCCACGTCAAGTTTCATGGCCATAAATGATTTTTTGCATTTTCTAATATTATTCAAATTATGAATACATTCGTTAGCAATAACCATATTGTCAATAATTTGTCTCTCGGGAATGAAAGTAGATTGATTTTTACTGATGCACAGAGAAGCACAGACTTGATCCTATTAGCAATGATTTTTGATATAACTTTGTAAGTAACAGAACATAGGCTAATCTATTTATAATTATCTACACTTATCTTAAAAGTATGAATGGTTCATAAAAATTTTTATTCGGCAAAAATATCGTTTTGGCATAGAAAATTTCAAGGGCAGCTAAGTAATTTGATATTTAATTTGCTTTTATTTATTCAA
This sequence comes from Rehmannia glutinosa, assembly GCA_016081115.2. NCBI lineage: Eukaryota > Viridiplantae > Streptophyta > Magnoliopsida > Lamiales > Orobanchaceae > Rehmannia > Rehmannia glutinosa. Next base: position 47,947,763 of record CM071930.1, read on the forward strand.
TTATAAGATAAGTGACCTTTTGAATTCTACACTTCAAAAGTATTTATTCTTTCATGTTTAACACTTAAACTATTTTGAATTTTCAAATAATTTTAGTTTCATATTGAAAGAATTATAGCACGGATAAATACCAAAAATTTCGCAGAGTATAGATGTGATTGCAGATGTGATCACATTTCAATCACATTCAGCAGAATTTCGAAAACAAAAACAAGACACCAAATATAAAAATTTATCTACAAGCCAACTAGCTTGTAGAAGTGCCTGGCGAAACTGTCCACTAATAAAATCGTTTTGATTCTGTATACAAAAATACTAAAACCAACTAGTAGAAAATCAACGAAAAAACTCTTATCTAGAGTAGATCTGATCTATGTAATTCAACTCATCCAACAATAGACATGTGTGGACTACGTTAATCACAATACTAAACAATGGATGAAAAAGCTAACAAACACAATTGCAGGACTGAATGTTATCTCAGATGTAGTCACATTCGAAATCGCATCATGGGCAATGAGACTCCTTGTGCTTGTATGACTCTTAATTCTCTCAAGACTCTTGTAACTCTGGTGTATTTCTTGCGTAAATATTATGGACATCCTTTTCTCTTTATATAGGCGTCCAAGTCCATCAAAGAGTCCTAATACACAAGGAAAGAAAATATATACAAATATATGACAATTATATCACTTATGTTAGGAAATAATATAAATATCAGAGAGTCCTAATATATCTATATCATATTAATATGATTTCTTTCCTAATCTATATCCAACTCTATCTTACCATAAGTCTAGAAAGGCAAAACAAATCAAAACACAATCTTTTATTTTAGGAAATTATTTAGGCGTAAAAATTACGCCCTAATAATATCCCTTTTTGCCTTTCTGGACAAAATACTTTTCAAGCACAAATCAAACAAACTCCCCCTAAATTGCATGCACAAAAATCTCCCCTCAAACGCATCTTTGAACAAAATACAATCGCATAAGAGAGCTCATTTCAAAACAGCAACAAACATCCAGAAAGCAATCAAATATCAGATATCCAGAAAACTCTCCCTAAATCGAAAGTATCACTTCAACCTTTTTCTCCCCCTTTTTGTCCAGAAAACATAGGTAACAAAATCATGTATGCTCCCCCTGACTTGGACACGGAAAAGTACAATTCAAATTCAAAATTTTGAGGAGAATAACGGATCACAAGTCTTTAAACTTTTTGGAAAATAAGCATAAGAAATGTGATCAAGAATAAAGAAAAGTCAAGATTTTCCATAACTTAGGATTCCCAAAAATATAGAAATAGAATCCCACAAATCAGTGACACTCTTAACCAAAAGATATAGATAATTCTGAGCAAAATCTATTCAAATATTCGAAGTCCTTCAAACCGTGTATAACCTACAAAATATATCCATCAAGATTTTTGAGATTTTGGGAAGAAAAAAATATTAAATTCATATTATATATGGAAACCAAATCTCAGTGATATAGCCAACATCACCAGGACATGCAAAACTTAATATATGCCTAAACACACAAAAACAATCGCACACAAAAAGAAAGACGTGCTGCAGCAATGGATATAGGTTCAAATGTCGTCACATTTTGAGTCACATCTGTACTAACTGATTCAATGAATCGCAATCCGAAATCCTATGTTTTCTAAATTTTCGAGTTTTCTCCAATTTTTCCAAGTCTCATGAGGGAGTTAACCGAAAGGGAGCTTTCACTCAAATGCCTTAGGTAGCTCTTTTTTCACATGATCATGCCTTTTTAGACAGCAATAAGCTTGAAGAAATTAGTCACAAGGAATAGTTGCACATAATGGGTTGGTAGTTTTTTCCTATAAGGCCTCCAAACATGATAAAGACTTTATTTATAACTCAGCTGCTGGGAAAAATACCATCATTTTTTTTTGAATTGGAGGGATCAACTCACACTGGTTTTCCAAGTGAGACGATATATGTGACTAGTTCAAACCATCAATCCACTTTTTGCATAAATGCATGATGACCTTACTATGCAGGGATGTCTACAAAAAATTCAAAAAGAAATAGATGAGAGGAATAGAGATGCAGTGTTTGGATATCACAGCGGATGTGATGTGCAATGTTGTGACATCTCTTGTAACATTTCAGAGAACACACAAACCGAGAGACTTCCTTAAATTAGAGAATCTCTCAAAATTCAAAAGCCTTGGTGAAGATGTATGCAAGCTGATTTTTAGTAACAACATACTCAATGTGAATTGTATTTTTCTGAACTAAGTCTCGAATAAAGTGATGTCTAGTATCTATGTGTTTAGTACGAGAATGTTGGACATGATTTTTCAAGATATCAATCGTACTCATATTATCACAATAAATGGTTAAAATATCACAATGAAAATCATTTTCATTTCTATTGAATTGATCAAAATCTTCATGCAAAGCATTGTTCCGAAAATCACCTTTCAAAGCATCAAACACATTTTTAGGCTTAGAAAAAGTGACACAACAAAAAGTTTTTACCATTGAACAAGTAGAAGACAAACACACTAGTCTTACCATATGTCGATAGTTTACCCTTTTTTTTTTCCTTCTAGTTCTTATGCCTTCAGATACATCACATATGACTTGAGAGATTGGATAATCCTTTTGAATTCTGCTTGGGGGATCTTGTCTTTCATTGATGATTAAATCATGTCCTTCCAAATTTGTTTCAATATAAGGGTCAGAATTAGTTTCATTCTCTGCAGATCCAGATGTGGTAGTAGATGTTATGACATCTGGGGCAATATCTTTTACGACATCTGGGACAACATCGTTTATCAGTAGTCGATTCATGTTGCGAAGATGTGGTCGCAGATGTTGTATCATTCGGTATAACATCTGGTACAGTTTGCGACTGTTAAGCCCATGACGTTTTGATCAAGTCATCAAATAGGTATTCTTCCATGGTTTCTGCAAGACTAGAAAGATCATCGAATACAATATTTATAGATTCCACTACCGTCTTTGTCCGGAGATTATAAACTCGATATGCATGGCTATTTGAAGAGTAGCCTAAGAAAAGACTTTTGTCACCCTTTAAGCCAAATTGAGCAATGTTATCTCAATTATTCAGGACATAGAAAATACAACCAAAGACATGAAAATATTCGAGGTTTGGCTTCTTTCCCAAAAGTATTTCATAAGGGGCCATCAAACTTCCAGGCCTCAAATATACACGATTGGCAATGACATGCAGTATTTAGAGCTTCTGCCCAAAAACTTTTTGAAAGTCTTTTAGAACTCAACATGACACGGGATGTCTTATGCAATGTACGATTTTTCCTCTCTGCCACTCCATTATGTTTTGGAATTTTAGGTACGAAAAATTCATGAGAAATCATATTTCTATCACAAAAAGACGAGAAAGAAGAGTTCGCAAATTCTTTACCATGGTTCGACCTAATTTTAATAACTGTTAGCCTATACAGATTAACAACTCTTCTATGCCAACTTCAAATACTTCATATGTTTCAGATTTCTCATGTAAAAAATAGATCCAAGTAAAATGTGAAAAATCATCAACAATCACAAAAAAATATTTCCTTCCACCAATACTTTCAACTTCGACTAGACCCATAATGTCCATATGAAGCAATTCAAAATACCGTGTGGTGTTGAAATGTGGTAACATTCGGTGTGACACTCTTCTTTGTTTATCTTTTTGACAACTCCCACACACATTATCATTCTTCATGCAAAATTTCGGAAAATCACGATCAGCCTCAAATTTTATAAGATCCCTTATTTTCTTAAAACTTATATGACCTAATTTTTGGTGCCATAGGTCAGATTCATCTGTGTGTGCAGTGTGACACATTTTTTATTAAAAAACCGATAGCAGTTATCAGATGATCTTAAACCAACAAGAATACACGTGTTAGATTCATTAAAAACCTCACAAGATTTTTTGTTGAATTTAACATAGAGATTATCATCACACAATTGGCTAATACTAAAGAGATTAGCATTTAGACCATCCACATGCAATACATTTTGTAGCCTAGCTAGGCCATCAACATTCAAAGTCCCTTTTCCAACAATTTTTCCTTTACTTCCACCTCCATAGGTCACATTACCACCATCATGCTTCACATAGTCAGTCAAATACTCCAAAGTACCTGTCATGTGTTGTGAACACCCGCTATCAAAGTACCAAGATCCTGCAATGTTAGATCTCAAAGAAGTATGGATAACATGATATTTAACATCAGATTTCTTAACCCAGACAGATTTGGAAAATTTTGAAATGTGATTACGAGGATGTCATAACATTACGGATGACATCTGACATGCAGAATTTCTGTTCGCCAAATCTAATTTTATTTTGTAACAAAATGGCTTAATATGTCCAGGAGCATGACAATAGTGACAAATAAAGTAGCGTTTACGAGGTTTAGACTTCTGTGAAAAACTCTTCATATTGTTGGAGGAATCTGAAGATTCTCCTTGTTCTTTTGTTTTAACAAATACAAGAGTTTTATAACCAAGGCAAGCTTTATCATCACTACCCAAAGAAAGTATATATCCAGTTTTGCTTTCCCAGAATTAAACTGCTTCATAATTTCAAGAGAATCTTCAAGTCTAGAATTTACCTTTTCGAAGTCAAGATCCTTCTTGGTAAGTGCAGCCTCTAACCTGGTAATTTCTGAAGATTCTCCTTGTTCTTTTGTATTAACAAATACAGGAGTTTTATAACCAAGACCAACTTTATCATCACTACCCAAAGAAAGTATATATCCAGTTTTGCTTTCCCAGAATTAAACTTCTTCATGATTTCAAGAGAATCTTCAAGTTTAGAATTTACCTTTTCGAAGTCAAGATACTTCTTGGTAAGGGCAGCCTCTAGCCTGGTAATTACTTCCTTCTGTTCAACATTTTCCTTCTTGAGTCGATCTTTCTCTTTTTTGAGGATGTCATTCAGTTTAATCCTCTTTAGCCAATCTTTATACAACTTCGTGTATGTGTCTTCCAAGCTTTCACCATCTGAATCGTCATCCTATTCAAAATCATCAGGAACAAAGGTAGAATTGAAACAAAAAAGGTTAGAGACAGGTATGAAATCATGTTTTTCAGATGTGACCTCAGAAGTGATCGGAGAAGGTGTGATCACATCTCGGGCCACACCTCTGGCAACACCTGAAGGATTTATTTGGAGAGACTTTCGATCTTTCACCAAAGTGGTCAGAACCTTGTGTTCTTCCTGTTCATTCTTCTCATTGTCAGATTCGTTATCACTCAAAATCACACTCAGGCTCATTCCCTTTTTCATAAGAGTATTAGCCCATTAGGCAGCATAATGACCATACCCAATACACGCTCTACACCTAATGGAATCAAGGGTTTTTGTATCAAACTTTTTCTGATTGTCAACTGAGGGGCGAAAAGTAGGGACACTAGGAATATCCATGCTAACAAATATACAGGATCAAAACTTAGTGTCGTCAAGTGTCGACTTTAGATGCCAATTGAAAGAATTATAGCACGGAAAAATACCAAAAATTTCGTAGAGTATAGATGTGAATGCAGATATGATCACATTTACAATCACATGCAGCGGAATTTCGAAAACAGAAGCAAGACACCAAATATAAAGTTTTATCTACAAGACAACTAGCTTGTAGAAGTGTCAATATGGCGAAACTTTTCACTAGTAAAATTGTTTTGATTATGTATACAAAAATACTAAAACCAACTAGTAGAAAATAAACGAAAAAACTCCTATCTAGAGTAGATCTTATCTATGTAATTCAACTCATCCAACAATAGACATGTGTGGACTACGTTAATCACAATACTAAAAATAATAGATGAAAAAGCTAACAAACACAACTGCAGGACTGAATGTTATTTCAGATGTAGTCACATTCGAGATCGCATCCAGGGCAGTAAGACTCATTGTGCTTGTATGACTCTTAATTCTCTCAAGACTCTTGTAACTCTGGTGTATTTCTTGTGTAAACATTATGAATGTCCTCTTCTCTTTATATAGGCGTCCAAGTCCATCAAAGAGTTCTACTACACAAGGAAAGAAGATATATACAAATATATGACAAATATATCAATTATGTTAGGAAACAAGATAAATATCAAAGAGTACTCCTAATATATCTATACCATATCAATATGATTGCTTTCCTAATCTATATCCAACTCAATCTTACCATAAGTCTAGAATGGCAAAACAAATCAAAATACAATCTTTTATTTTAGGAAATTATGCCCTAACACATATTGGGAGTGTTTGCAAACACTAAAAATAAGTGATTTTCAATTTTTTGCTTAAAAAAAAGCAGTTTTTAGTGTTTGTATATACCAATTTCTGCTTCTAATTCTGCTTCATTTAATTAGAATCTAAAAGCAGGGAGATGGGTGCTTTAGATTCTGCTTTTGCTTCTAGTTTGAATTTTACAAATAAATAAGTACTTTTACTATTTTTTCACCAAACACTCTCAACTTCTCATTCTCAACTTTTAATTCTATTTTCAAACACTACCAAAGTTTTTGCAAACACTCCCATTAAACTAGATTTTGAGAGCTTTCTAAGGATTTCGCATGAGAAAATTTTAACCATTTAAAGTACAACACAATGTAAAATAAAAGTATTTATGTTTTTTTATAATTTTAACAATTTACTATATATATAAAAGAGGAAAGAAAGAAAGAAAGAAAGATCATTTCAAAATAAAAATATAAAGAAAAAAAATTAGGTGTTTTGATGCTAACAATTAATAAATGTATCAGTTTTCTATCTGAACTAATTACTTGGATAAAGATTTATATTTTTGTTTATATCTATATATTTATCTAAACATATATATATATATATATACCATTAATAAAGTGCATGCATGGTTTATCGAAACTTTTGATTTTACAAAAGTATATTTGACATGGTTATTTTAAGGACAAGTAATTATTTTGTTATTTATTTAAGTTTTGTTCGTTTATTTATAGGATAAACGTTCATTTTATACCAAAAATAATTCAAAAATTGTATGTACTGTTTTAGTTATAATACTAAGAATACTTTCAACTTCAAATAGGATAAGTTTCAAATTAAACTAGGTTTCAAAATCTCTACCCTACAAGTCCTTATAGAAAATAATTTCAATTGTTTTGTTGAGTATGATGCAAATTATATATTTGTGATATTATTTTTGTATTTTCTAAATAATTTAATATATCTATTATAAATGTACATGAAAAAGACCAAATTTCAACAAACATGAGAAGAAGAAAAATATAGTTGTTTTGATGCTAAATAAAAAATAGAGAAAAATACATATTTTTTATGGTCGCAAAATTCTCCCACGATTAATAATATGTAATTTCAAAAATAATTTTGTTGATGATTGGTAAAGAATTAATATAGAAAATATGAGAGTTTTCTTATTTATATTTAATTCCTATTTCATGCATATTTTGTTCAAATAAGCCATATCAATATAATAAAAAGTATAAAAAAAAGAATTAGATCAACATGTAAAAAAAAAAGAAAAAATAAGAATCAAAACAAGTAAATTTCTTGCACCAAAAAATCACCTTTTAATTTTAATTATACGTGTTTACATGACTTTTACTTAATTTTCGAAATATTACATTATAGGTTTCAACTTCTAATTTATTATTATTTTTATATATTATGATTTCAATCTCTCAATTATTTCTTTTCCTACATATTGTGGGATATCTTAAATATATGTTATTGGTACATAGGATTTGATTTTACCAAGGAAAATATATATAAAAATATAGCATTAAAAATTGTATAAAATATTTATTTAAAAAAATAGAAGGCAAGCTTTGTTAGTCCAAGTGGCTACGATAATCTAGAGGGGGTGAATAGATTATGACGATTTTGTGCAAATCACCCTCTTTTTCGAATCAACAAGTAAATGACAAGAATGTAAATGCGGAAATTAAACAACACTCGTTGATTTAAAGAGGTTCAACCCACCTAGGGCCTAATCCTCTACCACCCCAGTATCTCTGGGATGGATTTCAAAAAGATAAAAAGATTTTATTAATTACCATAATTAATACAACACCTTGAAGATCACCACAATCCTCTTACAACACCTTCAAGGAGATTACCACAATCTTCCTTCACCACCTTTGAAGAGTACCACACTCTTCAAACACCTATCACCTAGATCACCCAAGTGTATTCTTACCACAAGAATACTCACAAGGATGTCTTGTGTTGAATGATGGACAAAATTCAAGATTACAACTCTATGAAACCAATACAAAGATTGAGTGCAAGTGTAATCAAGAATCAAAAAAGCCTAGACCTCAAAGATGTGCAAATGAAAGTACTTAGGCTATTACAACAAGAATGTAAAAATGAAAGCTTGAACAATTTGCAGATTTCTTGTTGTGTGTTTTGCTTGTATGTGTTGTATCTTGTGTCTTCAATTCACCCTCTATTTATAGGGAAGTCTTCACCAACATAGGCTCCCAACATAGGCTCCTCTATCTTCACTTTTGTCTACAAAAAGAAGATCACAAGATGTAGAAATATTGTACAAAAATCAAAAGTAAATCTTGCTGTCAAAAATTTCAAACAGCATAATTTTGCTGTCACAAAATAGCATAGGGCGACCGATTGCCCTGTTGAAGATTTCGACCGTTTGAAAAAAAATAGTGCGATCCAGGTACAGGTCGTCAGGGGGGTCTACCGGCCGACGGAGGGGTGCGACCGGTCGGCCTCACCCTTGACCGGTCCCCCTCCTTCTTTTTTTCACAGAATTTGTTTCTATTTCGTTCTGTTTCATTTTTTCAACTCTTAGTGCAATCGGACGACGATAGGCGACCGGTCGACCTCCAATATTAAATGTTGTCCGATTTTTATCAAAAATAAACTTCAAAAAATACTCCAAAAAATTAGTAAAAATATTTTAAATCACTTGGGAGTATTTGACAAGATTTATAAACATAGTTTTGGTGTAAAAACCAATTTAAACAAAACCATCAAAAGTGTTGTCCATTTTTATCAAAAAATAAATTCTAAAAAATACTCCAAAAATTAGCAAAAACATTTTAAATCATTTAGGAGTATTTGGACAACATTTATTATCATTGTTTTGGTATAAAAACTCATTTAAACATAATCATCAAAATCTTGATAAAAACATTTATCTAACAAACTCCCCCTTTTTGATGATTACAAACCAAAATAATTTTAGGTAGTTGATTTTAAAACAAAACCAATTTTCCGGTCTAAAACATCAAACCATTACAAGCAAGATTTATCATAAGTACAAATACACAAGGATAGGAGCAAAGATTTTTCAAAATCATTTTTGCACAAGCTCCCCCTATCAATATGCATATCAAGAACAAGTATACAAGCAACTACTAAAAGCTTAAAGCTTAGCTTTTACAACTTAAAGCTTAGCTTTTACAACTTAAGCTTGAATATCGTGAGCTTATAAGCTCCCCCTGTCACAAAAGCATCATATGTCAAGTATAAAAGTCCATAATACATCACATGGACCAAGTATAATCCATAGCTTTTGGCTTTTAAGAGCTTTAGCTTATAGCTTTTCTTGCGAGCTTATTTACGCTTCTTTGAGCTTATGAGCGTTTTTCTTGTTTCTCTCCCTTTGGAATCATCAAAAATAATGTTAGCACGATAAAAACATCATACAATTATATCAAAGTGCGCAATTTTATAGATTTATCGAGCATATTGAGCATTTAAGCTTAACTTCTGAATAAAAGGGAAAAATTGCTCATTTGATTTGTAAAAGCTCATTTGATTGATAAAACATGATCTCTATAAACTTATAAGTCTTTTCAAATCAAGAAATCATGTAGGTGATGAATTTTTCATTGAAACATTTTGTCGAACACTTGGCGTGCATTGAATAAAACAAGAGAAATATAACGCCTTTGGGATTCGTTTAAGCCAAAAACTTTCATCACCAATTTCAATACCACAATATACATTCATCATCAATCATCATAAACAACATATTAAAACAAGAATTTCAACAATATATCAAGATACAAGTACATTCTCAAGGGCTCAACCCAGTTGAGATTAAAAGGAGAAATTCTTACCATCTAATCTGTAAAGATGAACAATGATGATAATAATCGAGCCTCATGAAGTCCAAAATATAAAATGTATGCAATAAAACAAATTTGAAGTGAAATTTGTGTGGAAATTGCGTAGGGGACGAAAAATTGACAAAATGAGCCAAAATGGCTGAAACTGAAAATAGAAACGATTTAAACCATAAAATGGTGAGGGGCGACCGGTTGGTGGGGTGGGCGACCGGTCGACGTCATGGGCGACTGGTCGGCCTTCCCCCAACCAGCCCAGTGTTCTTTCTGTTTTTCAAAAATCCGAGTTTTTAACCAAAAATCCAATTTTTCGCCCCTAAGTTTTAAAATCGTGCAAAATGCAATCATAGACCTCATTCAATATGCATTATGCCTAACCGAGCTCGTATTGACGCAAAAGTCTCGGAAGATAGCGGTTTTGTAAAAATGTCCGCTAATTGATCTTGAGATGGTACAAAAGATATCTCAATTTTTCGTTTTGAAACACAATCCCTTAGAAAATGATGTCGAATCTCAATATGTTTAGTACGGTTATGATGAGCGGGTTTTGAGCAATGTTTATAGCGGATATATTATCACAAAAGATAGGAACACTTTCAAAAGAACATTTATAATCCGCTAAGGTTTGTTTCATCCAAAGAAGTTGTGTACAACAAAATGCGGAAATATATTTTGCTTGCCGTTGAAAGTGAAACACAATTTTGTTTCTTTGAAAACCAAGAAACTAGGCAATCGCCTAGAAATTGACATGATCCGGAAGTACTTTTTCGATCATCAATATTTCCCGCATAATCCGAATCACTATAACCTTTAAGAGAAAAATTTTCATTCTTTGGATAGAATAAACCATATTGAATAGTGCGTTTCAAATATCGAAAAATCCTTTTAACGGCACTCATATGAGATTCTTTGGGATTGCTTTGAAAACGAGCACATAGGCATACGGCATGAAGAATATCCGGTCTACTTACGGTTAAATAAAGTAAACTACCAATCATACCTCGATATTTGGATTCATCAACCGACTTGCCTTTTTCATCTTTGTCAATCTTGACGTTTGTTGCCATTGGGGTAGAGACGGTTCTTCCTTCTTCAATGCCAAATTTCTTCAAAAGCTCCTTTGTATATTTTGATTGAGAAATATAAATTCCTTCTTGTCATTGCTTAATTTGAAGTCCAAGGAAGAAGTTGAGCTCCCCCATCATGCTCATTTCAAATTCACCTTGCATTAACTTAGAAAATTTCTTGCACAAGGATTCATTAGTAGCACCAAAAATAATATCATCAACATAAATTTGCACTAATAAGCAATCTTGCCCTTTTTCAAAAACAAAGAGAGTAGTATCAACTTTACCTCTTGTAAAACCATTTTGCAAAATAAAAGAGCTAAGTCTATCATACCATGCACGGGGTGCTTGTTTCAAACCATACAAGGCCTTTTTAAGTCTATAAACATCATTAGGCCTAGAAAATTTTCAAACCCCGGAGGTTGTTTTACATAGACTTCTTCTTGAATAATACCATTTAAAAATGCGGATTTTACATTCATTTGGTAAAGCTTGAAATTTTTAAAACAAGAATAGGCAAGTAAAATACGAATAGCTTCTAAACGTGCTACGGGTGCAAATGTTTCATCATAATCAATACCTTCTTCTTGACAATAACCTTGAGCTACTAACCTTGCTTTGTTTGAACAATATTGCCTTGGTCATCGAGCTTGTTCGAAATACCCATTTTGTACCAATAATGGTTTGAGATGGAGGACAAGGTACTAATTCCCATACATCATTCCTTTCAAATTGATTCAACTCCTCTTGCATTTCTAAAAACCAATCCTCATCTTCAATGGCTTCCTTAGCATTTTTAGGCTCTTTTTGAGAAATAAGAACTTTCTCGGCAAATTTTCCTCGAGTCATTACTTTATCAAGGGGATCACCAATAATAAGATCTTTTGGGTGATCTCCCTTAAATTTCAATGCTACGGGAAGATTCGAAGTATCACCTTTATCTTCTTGAGGAACATTTGAGCTTGAAGGTTGATCATTTTGAGTAACATCTTGAACAATGGGTTCAACAATATCTTCTTCATCACTTTCATCATTGGGTATCCTTTCAACACCCGAAGCTTCATTGAATTTGACATGGATGGATTCTTCAACAACCCCACTAGTCTTATTGTAAACCCGGTATGCTTTGCTCTTGGTTGAATACCCCACAAATATTCCTTCATCGGCCTTAGGATCAAGTTTGTCTAATTGATCCTTAGTATTCAAAATAAAACATTTACATCCAAATATTTTGAAATAACTAATATTTGGAGTTCTTCCTTTCCAAAGCTCATATGGAGTTTTATTCATTTTAGGACGAATATAAACTCAATTAATGACATAGCAAGTGGTACTTACGGCTTCGGCCCAAAAATATTTTGGAAGTGAAAATTCATTGAGCATGGACCGACTCATTTCTTGAAGTGTCCGATTCTTCCTTTCGGCCACTCCATTTTGACGAGGTGTCATTGGAGCCGAAAAATTATGACTATATCCCTTGGTTTCACAAAAGACTCTAAATTCGCCGTCAAATTCTCCACCTCGATCACTTCAAATAGACTTAATAGTATCTTCCTTTTCATTTTCAATAAGTCTACACAACTTAACAAACTCATTGATGGCATCGCTTTTATTTGTAAGAAATAGAGCCCAAGTATATCTAGAAAAATCATCAACTATAACAAAAGTGTAATGTTTTCCACTTAGACTTGCCGTACCAATATCCCCATACAAATCAAGATGAAGCATTTGTAGGGGTTTGGTAGTGGAAATTTCATTTTTGGGCTTAAAACTACTCTTAACTAATTTGTTCTTTTGACAAGTGTCACATAAGCCAAGATTTTCAAAATTCGATTTGGGTAGTCCTTTTACATGTTGGTTTTTGTAAATGGTTTGCAAATTTTTGTATCCAACATGCCCAAGTCGCCTATGCCATTAACTAGTTAAATCATTATTGGCGACAAGACAAGAAACATTTTCACTAACCAAATCACTTGTACAAATTTTGTAAAGATTGCCTTTTCTAATTGTTTCACAAATAATTTTATCATTTTTGAAAATAAGGCATTTTTCTTTATTAAAAACAACATTATAATTTGAATCACAAAGTTGGCTAACACTTATCAAATTGAACTTAAGCCCTTCTACTAAAAGAACATTACTAAGAGAGAAAGAAGAGTTACCAATTTCTCCATTTCCAAGAATTCTTCCTTTGTCATTGCCGAACATGACCATACCCTCTTCTTGGAGCTTGATGTTGGTAAAAAGTTCTCTCTTTCCGGTCATATGGTGTGAACATCCGCTGTCCACGAGCCATTTTGAATCTTCCGTTGTTGTTATAGCCCCTATAACCTACAAATGAATTATTTTTAGGTACCCTATAATTTTGGGGTCCATGGGGTTAGCCTTGAGACCTTTAGGTCTCCAATAATAGCTAAAATTATTCTTCAATTTACAATTGCTAGCATAGTGTCCATTCTTACCACAATAAAAACAAGTAATAATACGAGGACTACTAGCACGTACAAAGGTTGGACCTTGGTCTTTTTTCTTAAAAGCATTTTGAAAAGGTTTGTAACCAAGTCCTAATTTAGAATGCTCACCTCTTTGTGCATCTAAAATTTTAGTGACTTTATCCGTACTTAAATTGAAACGATGCACATCCTTTTTCAAATTTTTAATATCATTTGTGAGCGTTTGTTTTTCGGTTTCAAGAGTACGGACCATAGTAAGAGTAATAGCATGAGCTTTATCAAGAGAATCATAAGAAGTAAATAATTTATCTTTTTCTAGTTTAAGCTCTTTATGCTCCTTTTTCAAATTCTTGTATTTAACAATCAAATTTTGAAACTCATTTTGCAATTAATCAAAATCACATTGTAATTCATCAACTAGGAAGAAGATGAAGCATTAGAGCGCACTCGGTATTTTCATCGTCTATGGCCATAAGACTATGTTCGGATTCTCCTTCCTTGTCGGTTGTTTCAAGTAATTTATCCCAAGTCTTGACGTCCGCATTTAACGCCTTCTTTTTCGGAAAAGGTTTTTTCTTCTTTTGTTCCTCTTCCTCTAATTTTGGGCAATCGGCTATGTAGTGCCCGGATTTTCCGCATTTGAAACAAGAATTGTCTCTTGGCTCTCTTGATTTATTTTTGTTTACAAATTTTGCAAATTTTCTCAAGATTTTGAGCTTCCGTGATTGTCGTCACCTTTTCGGACCATGAGCCGGGAAGGACATTTAAGACTTTGGTCACCTTATCTTCTTCGGAGATGACCTTTCCAAGAGCCACAAGAGGATTGACAATGTTGTCAAGCCTTTCCACCATTTTTGATATGCTTTCACCATCATGCATATTGAAATTTTCAAAGTCTTTCACAAGCATTGTTTTTCTTGTTTGCTTCACTTTCTTTGTGCCCTCATAGATGGTTTCTAATTTTTCCCAAACTTTATGTGCCGACCGTATGCCTCTTATGCGATTATATTCGGTGGCGGTAAGAGAGCAATGTAAAATATTTAAGGCCTTACCGTTTAAAGAGAAAGCCTTCTTGTCATTTTCATCGTATTCCTTGAATGGCTTGGGAGTTGTGGTACCATCCTCCAATTTTGTTGTTGGTTGAGCGTCGAATAGTGGTTGTTGGCGTCGAATAGTGGTACCATCCTCCATGCGGTCTTTCCAAAATGCGTAGATGTTGGCGTCGAATAGTGGTGGCTTGTTGGTGGAGGCGCCGGTGGTGAGATAAGCTTCATTCATATCCATGGATCTTTCCTCTTAACTCGGAACGAGCTAGCCAAAGAGTTTGGCTTTGATATCACTTGTTAGTCCAAGTGACTACGATAATCTAGAGGGGGTGAATATATTATGCCGATTTTGTGCAAATCACCCTCTTTTTCGAATCAACAAGTAAATGACAAGAATGTAAATGTGGAAATTAAACAACACTCGTTGATTTAAAGAGGTTCAACCCACCAAGGGCGTAATCCTCTACCACCCCAGTATCTCCGGGATGGATTTCAAAAAGAAAAAAATATTTTATTAATTACCACAATTAATACAATACCTTGAAGATCACCACAATCCTCTTACAACACCTTCAAGGAGATTACCACAATCTTCCTTCATCACCTTTTAAGAGTACCACACTCTTCAAACACCTATCACCTAGATCACCCAAGTGTATTCTTACCACAAGAATACTCACAAGGATGTCTTGTGTTGAATGATGGACAAAATTCAAGATTACAACTCTATGAAACCAATACAAAGATTGAGTGCAAGTGTAATCAAGAATCAAAAAAGCCTAGACCTCAAAGATGTGCAAGTGAAAGTACTTAGGCTATTACAACAAGAATGCAAAAAATGAAAGCTTGAACAATTTGCAGATTTCTTGTTGTGTGTTTTGCTTGTATGTGTTGTATCTTGTGTCTTCAATTCATCCTCTATTTATAGGGAAGTCTTCACCAACATAGGCTCCTCTATCTTCACTTTTGTCTACAAAAAGAAGATCACAAGATGTAGAAATATTGTACAAAAATCAAAAGTAAATCTCGCTGTCAAAAATTTCAAACAAAGATAATTTTGTCATCACAAAATAGCATAGTAGGCGCCGGTTGCCCTGTTGAAGATTTCGACCGCTTGAAAAAAATAGTGCGATCCGGTACATGTCGTCGGGGGTCGACCGGCCGACCTCACCTTGACCGTCCCCTCCTTCTTTTTCACGTAATTTGTTTTGCTTTCGCTCGCTTTCATTTTTTCAACTCTTCGTCTGGTCGACGACGATAGGCACCGGTCGACTTCCAATATTAAATGTTGTCCGATTTTTATCAAAAATAAACTTCAAGAAATACTCCAAAAATTAGCAAAAACATTTTAAATCACTTGGGAGTATTTTGACAACATTTATAAATGTAGTTTTGGTGTAAAAACCAATTTAAACAAAACCATCAAAAGTGTTGTCCATTTTTATCAAAAAATAAATTCTAAGAAATACTCCAAAAATTAGCAAAAATATTTTAAATCATTTAGGAGTATTTGGACAACATTTATTATCATTGTTTTGGTATAAAAAGTCATTTAAACATAATCATCAAAATCTTGATAAAAACATTTATCTAACAATCTTAAGAAAAATTAAATATTTTAAATTGACATTCATGATAAAACTTTAATGTAATTTGAAACTTATGCCCTTAAAAGAATTTATAAAATTAAATTTAAAAGATCATATATGCTATGTAAAAAAACTCATTTAATTTTTATATGATATGTACAAATTGACATTTTTGATAACAATTTCAGTTCAATTAAAAAAGTAGTCTTTAGGATTAGTAAGGATTTACGCGTAAAATAATAATTATTATAAAATTTAGCAAAAAATATTATACTATAAAATATTATGAAAAAACTAAAACGAGAATCGGAAATGAAAATTCACTGTGTGTATATGAAATTGTAATAAATAAATGAACAAACAAAAACATGAATAAATTTTATATTGATGTCAAAGTTTAGTAAATCTTAAATTAAATGTTAATTCGATTAAATATATAATATTCAATTATTTTTCATTACCAAATTTACGTTATTAAACCATCTATAGTAAAAAGTGGAGTGAAATGATCGTGTTTCGTGCCAAGCAATAAGAGTTATCCCAGGCATAAGGAGGCATAAGTGGTAGTTAAGGGTTTTTTACAACTTAATATTAAAAAAAATTGGCAACTAATTTTTCTTATTTGATATAAAATTCAATCACAAGTTTAAACAAATACTTTTTTTTTCTGAAAAAGTTTAAACAAATACTAAAGTACTATTTAACTTCTTTTTTTCAATAAAGAACCAAAAAATGGTTTGATAATTATATTTATAAGAATTAATATGATTTATAAATAAAATTAAATGAGATAAATTTTAAATGTACGGTCTTTTCAAACAAACATAGTTTGGTTTTAGTATATTAAGAACGATTACGATTTTCATAACTATATGGCTACAACATTTTCAACTATGTAGATTTTAAAATAAACCAAAATAGTCAAATTCAATTGTAAGTACCATCTCGAATAGTATAATATATCTTTCTAAAACTTTATGTAATTTACTGAGTTGGTTTTTATTTTGTTATATAACTTTTTCAAACTTATATTTTTGCAAAATAATTTTCAAACATAAAAGTTAGTTAGTATTATATTTATTATTGAAAATTGACCCATGAAAATTAGAAACTTAATTTCCTTTCATAAGACTATTTAGGGTTTTATTATTTATTAAGTGAAGATATTCTATGTACAATTGAATAGAGTTTCAAAATTCATATTTCGACTTGTCACCTTTACAAAGTTTAATTTAATATCCGAATGTCGGTAAAAATATTGATAAATTTTATATATATATATATATATATATATTAGGTTAAGATTTAATATTTTGAGACACTAAAAATGGAGGATCAGATGATTTAAGGTTTAAGTGTTATGATAAATATATTGACTTTGTTATTAGAAATTAAAATAATATATGAAAGGCTTTTTCTAGTTATAATTTATATTTTAATTTTTGTTTTCCTGATTAAATTTCTTTAATTGAAGAACTGAAATAGAATAAAAGAAGTAAGTATAAGAAGTATAAGGATATGATTAACTTTTATTATTTTTTTGAATTAAATAACAATAACTAATAAAATCATGATACTATGCAGGACTTTGGCATAAAAGTAATTTAGTCAATTAACTTTTTTATTAATACGATAACATGTGATTTATCAATCATTAGCTTATAAATTACATCTAGATTATTAGATTGATTATATAAAATGCATTCAATGTTAAAAGAGTTCTAAAATGAATTAAGAAAACAAACTATTTCTTCCATCGAAATGAAATTAAATATTGACGGATGAATTGTAAGCTAATATAGGAATTTATTTTGTTATACTAATTTTAAAATTTATGTTGGATTGAGATCTTAAAAATAATTTTTGACAATTCATATCGGTCTATAGTTGCGTAAAAACCAAATTATATATCAAAGTATTTTAAATATTTTAATTTAAGTAATTTGAGTATTTAATTATTATTTATTTCTTTGTAAATTACTCTTTAATTATTAATATTAATCAATAAAATTATTAAATAATATAATTATTCTAATAAAGTAATGTAAATCACGTGCGTTTGTGTTTCTTACTTGTAGGTCTAAAGTGAGCAATGGTGGTGGGGTGTTTGATTTTACAGATAAGAGTGATGAGTGTGTGACTTGTGACTTTAGGGAGTTTAGAGAATTTGAAAAAATCTTGAACAACACTCACAAACTCATGCTTAATAGAAATTCAGAAATGATGAAAGAAAATAGTAGATATACCATTTATTCCAGGTGCTTTGTTTGGGTGCTGATCCTTGAGAGCTTTTTTAACTTCTTTTTCCTCCACTTGACAGGTCAAAGTGTGTTTTATAGGAGCTGTAATGGATTCAGGGATACCTTTCAGAACATCATCAGGAGACCCAGGCTTAGAGGATATAAAGAGCTTCGAGTAATGATCTGTGATTTCCTTGCCACTGGTGTTAAACAGTCTCATTATCTTTTAGCAATCTATCAATGCAATTCCCTCTTCTTCTTTGCAAAGTACAAAGAAGAACTTAGTGTTTTTGTCTCCATCTGAATTCGAGACTTTTGTCTCCAAAAAGATTCTACATTTTGTTATGCACTTAAGGATATTTTTTATGATTCCATTCAATTCACTCCCTTTCAGCACCCTGAATCACCATATCATCTAACTCTTTTTTACTTTGTTGGATCAAAACATTTGCATTGCTTTTGCAATTCTATAGTTTTGAATTTGAAAATGAGGGGTGAGTATCAATCACATGTTGCTTCCAAGCTTTCTCAATAGTTTGAAGGACACCATCCTTATGATTCCACTTTGCATCAACAAAGAATATGTGTCTCCTTGAGTTCTGCAAATTCATCTCATCAAGAACAAGCATCACATGATCAGAAGAATGCATAGGAACATGATGAACCACTTCATTAGGGAACTCCAACATCCAGTCTGGAGCAACAAAAATCATGTCCAGTCTCTCCTCAACAAAACCTTCCCCCTCCTTCTTTTTTCACAGAATTTG
This sequence comes from Rehmannia glutinosa, assembly GCA_016081115.2. Taxonomy (NCBI): domain Eukaryota; kingdom Viridiplantae; phylum Streptophyta; class Magnoliopsida; order Lamiales; family Orobanchaceae; genus Rehmannia; species Rehmannia glutinosa. Next base: position 47,967,036 of record CM071930.1, read on the forward strand.
TTTCTGTTTCGTTCTGTTTCATTTTTTCAACTCTTCAGGTACCGGTCGACGTATAGGGCGACCGGTCGACCTCCAATATTAAATGTTGTCCGATTTTTATCAAAAATAAACTTCAAGAAATACTCCAAAAAATTAGCAAAAACATTTTAAATCACTTGGGAGTATTTTGACAACATTTATAAATGTAGTTTTGGTGTAAAAACCAATTTAAACAAAACCATCAAAAGTGTTGTCCATTTTTATCAAAAAATAAATTCTAAGAAATACTCCAAAAATTAGCAAAAATATTTTAAATCATTTAGGAGTATTTGGACAACATTTATTATCATTGTTTTGGTATAAAAAGTCATTTAAACATAATCATCAAAATCTTGATAAAAACATTTATCTAACAATCTTAAGAAAAATTAAATATTTTAAATTGACATTCATGATAAAACTTTAATGTAATTTGAAACTTATGCCCTTAAAAGAATTTATAAAATTAAATTTAAAAGATCATATATGCTATGTAAAAAAACTCATTTAATTTTTATATGATATGTACAAATTGACATTTTTGATAACAATTTCAGTTCAATTAAAAAAGTAGTCTTTTAGGATTAGTAAGGATTTACGCGTAAAATAATAATTATTATAAAAGTTAGCAAAAAATATTATGAAAAAACTAAAACGAGAATCGAAAATGAAAATTCACTGTGTGTATATGAAATTGTAATAAATAAATGAACAAACAAAAACATGAATAAATTTTATATTGATGTCAAAGTTTAGTAAATCTTAAATTAAATGTTAATTCGATTAAATATATAATATTCAATTATTTTTCATTACCAAATTTACGTTATTAAACCATCTATAGTAAAAAGTGGAGTGAAATGATCGTGTTTTCGTGCCAAGCAATAAGAGTTATCCAGGCATAAGGAGGCATAAGTGGTAGTTAAGGGTTTTTTACAACTTAATATTAAAAAAAATTGGCAACTAATTTTTCTTATTTGATATAAAATTCAATCACAAGTTTAAACAAATACTTTTTTTTTCTGAAAAAGTTTAAACAAATACTAAAGTACTATTTAACTTCTTTTTTCAATAAAGAACCAAAAAATGGTTTGATAATTATATTTATAAGAATTAATATGATTTATAAATAAAATTAAATGAGATAAATTTTAAATGTACGGTCTTTTCAAACAAACATAGTTTGGTTTTAGTATATTAAGAACGATTACGATTTTCATAACTATATGGCTACAACATTTTCAACTATGTAGATTTTAAAATAAACCAAAATAGTCAAATTCAATTGTAAGTACCATCTCGAATAGTATAATATATCTTTCTAAAACTTTATGTAATTTACTGAGTTGGTTTTTATTTTGTTATATAACTTTTTCAAACTTATATTTTTGCAAAATAATTTTCAAACATAAAAGTTAGTTAGTATTATATTTATTATTGAAAATTGACCCATGAAAATTAGAAACTTAATTTCCTTTCATAAGACTATTTAGGGTTTTATTATTTATTAAGTGAAGATATTCTATGTACAATTGAATAGAGTTTCAAAATTCATATTTCGACTTGTCACCTTTACAAAGTTTAATTTAATATCTGAATGTCGGTAAAAATATTGGATAAATTTATATATATATATATATATATATATATTAGGTTAAGATTTAATATTTTGAGACACTAAAAATGGAGGACTGCAGATTTAAGGTTTAAGTGTTATGATAAATATATTGACTTTGTTATTAGAAATTAAAATAATATATGAAAGGCTTTTTCTAGTTATAATTTATATTTTAATTTTTGTTTTCCGGATTAAATTTCTTTAATTGAAGAACTGAAATAGAATAAAAGAAGTAAGTATAAGAAGTATAAGGATATGATTAACTTTTATTATTTTTTTGAATTAAATAACAATAACTAATAAAATCATGATACTATGCAGGACTTTGGCATAAAAGTAATTTAGTCAATTAACTTTTTTATTAATACGATAACATGTGATTTATCAATCATTAGCTTATAAATTACATCTAGATTATTAGATTGATTATATAAAATGCATTCAATGTTAAAAGAGTTCTAAAATGAATTAAGAAAACAAACTATTTCTTCCATCGAAATGAAATTAAAGATTGACGGATGAATTGTAAGCTAATATAGGAATTTATTTTGTTATACTAATTTTAAAATTTATGTTGGATTGAGATCTTAAAAATAATTTTTTGACAATTCATATCGGTCTATAGTTGCAGAAAACCAAATTATATATCAAAGTATTTTAAATATTTTAATTTAAGTAATTTGAGTATTTAATTATTATTTATTTCTTTGTAAATTACTCTTTAATTATTAATATTAATCAATAAAATTATTAAATAATATAATTATTCTAATAAAGTAATGTAAATCACGTGCGTTTGTGTTTCTTACTAGTAGGTCTAAAGTGAGCAATGGTGGTGGGGTGTTTGATTTTACAGATAAGAGTGATGAGTGTGTGACTTGTGACTTTAGGGAGTTTAGAGAATTTGAAAAAATCTTGAACAACACTCACAAACTCATGCTTAATAGAAATTCAGAAATGATGAAAGAAAATAGTAGATATACCATTTATTTCAGGTGCTTTGTTTGGGTGCTGATCCTTGAGAGCTTTTTTAACTTCTTTTTCCTCCACTTGACAGGTCAAAGTGTGTTTTATAGGAGCTGTAATGGATTCAGGGATACCTTCCAGAACATCATCAGGAGACCCAGGCTTAGAGGATTTAAAGAGCTTCGAGTAATGATCTGTGATTTCCTTGCCAATTGAATCTCTGGTGTTAAACAGTCTCATTATCTTTTAGCAATCTATCAATGCAATTCCCTCTTCTTCTTTGCAAAGTACAAAGAAGAACTTAGTGTTTTTGTCTCCATCTGAATTCGAGACTTTTGTCTCCAAAAAGATTCTACATTTTGTTATGCACTTAAGGATATTTTTTATGATTCCATTCAATTCACTCCCTTTCAGCACCCTGAATCACCATATCATCTAACTCTTTTTACTTTGTTGGATCAAAACATTTGCATTGCTTTTGCAATTCTATAGTTTTGAATTTGAAAATGAGGGGTGAGTATCAATCACATGTTGCTTCCAAGCTTTCTCAATAGTTTGAAGGACACCATCCTTATGATTCCACTTTGCATCAACAAAGAATATGTGTCTCCTTGAGTTCTGCAAATTCATCTCATCAAGAACAAGCATCACATGATCAGAAGAATGCATAGGAACATGATGAACCACTTCATTAGGGAACTCCAACATCCAGTCTGGAGCAACAAAAATCATGTCCAGTCTCTCCTCAACAAAACCTTCCCCCTCCTATTATTGGCCCAAGTGAAGTGACGCCCTTTAAATGAGATGTTGTCCATGCTCATGTTCTTGATGAAACAGTTTAATTAATTGAAGCTAGAATGAGCTCTAACTTTGCCTCCCATCTTATCAAGATTGGATGAAATATCATTAAAATCTCCATAAATGAGCCATTTTTACGTCACCTATGCTTTTCATTCCCTAAAAATTCCCACTGCATTTTTCTTTTAGCATCATCATTACTCGCATAGACAAACATTGTCCAATACTTCTCACTATGCCCTTTCCTAATGAAACAGTCTTCAACATAGAACTTACAACTAAATATTTCACATATAGTAATATTAGTGGTCCATCCAAAGAGAAGACCACCACTCTTTCTCGAGGGATCTACACAATGTCATCTATCTTCAAGCTTAATCTTTTTGCAAACAGTAGCAACAATCTTTTTTTTTTCTTTTTTGTTTCAGAAATAAAAAATAGACTAGGGAGATGGGTCTTTAAAGCTCCTTTCAACAGGAAAATTGTAAAAGGTAATCCCAACTCTCTATAATTCCACAGACAAACTTTTATTAATCATGGAGGGACAATTTAAGGTTGGCTCTCGCTACCTCTTCAGTGATAACTGCTTCAAAACAACTTAATTCTACTTTCTTGCTTTTTTATGAGGAGTGTTATCTTCATTTGAGATAATATCAATAAACCTCGGACTTCTTGTATTATAAGGGTGGCAATCCCTACACGATACGATAACCTGATACAAACCCGACCCGACGTTATTGAGAGAAACCTGAACACGAACACAAGAAACCCGAACACGAAAATGACTCACGAATCTAACACGATGTTACTAATTTGACTAAAATATGGTTATTTTTTATTTTAATTATTTTTTAATATATTTTAAGCATAACCCAAAATCAATCCAAAACCAAATACGAACTCGAAATGATGACCAAAATTGCCACTCATATTGTATTGTGAATATTTTTTCCCATTTAGCTCCTTAGGTGCTATGTCTTTGATCACTCATTTGCCTTTAGAGCTAATCAACCGTTTTTTTTCCAAATCCCTTCCTCTAAATGTTTCCTCCTCCAGCCACTTATCCTCCATGGCATCCCTGGTAAATTCGAAGCACATAGGTTGGCACAGGCCAGTCAGATAATTTGAAGAGGGTTGAGGATTCAGACGAATATTAATTCTCCCTTTACCAGTATCTAAGCTTTCCTCTGCTGCAATACCCTTATGATCATTTTTTTGAGGCACAAAAGTTGTGGGAATGGGCTTATACTCAGTGCAAATAACCAAATTGTTCCCAATTCCCTCTTCAGGAATGTTCTCAGCTCCTTCTTCAATAGAATTGGAGTGCAGTTTCCTTTCTTCTTTGGAAACTTTTTTGACAATCCCAGGACTTTGAAAACCCTAAAAACGTTATGAATTTTGTTGCATCTTATTACTTCTAGCATTATTGCACCAATCTAAAGCTCTTAGCCAATCTCCAAAGTGCCCTGTTTTGATTTCCTTTTTCTGAAAGTTTTTTTTCCCTATGTTTCACATATATTTTCACTATGCCCAACAATCCCACAATAAAAATAAAGCCCTAATAAATTCTCATATATAAAATCAACCCAGACTTTAGAGGAACCCATGTTAATGTGAGTACCTCTAATAAGCGATTTATCAAAGTTTACTTCCACAAGAATTTTGGCGAATCTTCCCTTGACACTCTCTTTCTCCGGTATAATGATATCTAACATATTATCAAAGAGTTGTCCAATCTTGATTTAGGAAGGTAAATCAGATGTACCTGACCTAGGGACCCACAAAGTGAGATGAAGTGTGTTCCACGAAGCGACCTGGCCAAGGATCCCTAAAAAGCTAGGTGAGGTACTTTGTTCGAGGGTACCTAAAATAGAACGCACGTTAGGATAGCCGGGATGGCTCCCAGCTAAGGCCCTCCGATGCCTAAGTCAGAATCAGTTAGTTGAGGTACTTAGAAAGCTAATGAGCGAGGTAATTTAAAATAATGACAAGTTACCTTTTACCTTGATTTGCGTGCTGTATTTATAGTATTGTTCACCGAGTAATGCAGATCACCGTACACGTGGTGCCCGATCGATGGTGCGTGGCTCGCAGGCAATCCGACCCGGTCATCCGGGTCGGGACCCATATAAAAAAATCGCGGATCCTGAGGGTATTTTGGTAATTTCGCGAGGCGAGGTCAAGATGGTCAACTCGAGCTAGGCGAGGCTATACTGGTAATTTCCACATCATTTACTCCCCCAGTTACTTTAGTAATTTATTGCTGAAGTGACTCGATGCAAGTCCTCGAATTCGAAGTGACACGGAGCCCAAACCTATGAATTCGAAAAGACCCTTCCATCTCAGCCGTTCAATTTGAATAGCCTTTTGATCGAAACCGTTGATTTTCCCACCCTTTTCTCTCTATATATATATATATATATATAAGATGGTCTTTCAAAACCCTCACTTTTCACATTTTTTACCCCGGATCATCTCATTTTGCTCGGCTCGGCCCACGACCAGATTTTGACTTCGTGCTCCTCCACTTCACTTGACTTAAAGGTAGGTTCTCTTTCTCTCTCTATTTTAAATTTTCTTATTCTTTTATGGCGACCCCTCATCCATCTACGCGACCCTCTAGTTCGCGGTCGAACTCTGGTTCGTCCTCAAACTCGGGGTCATCTGACTCCAGCTCATCTTCGAGCTCTTCTACTTCTACTAGCGGGGCGACCCATATTCCTCCTTCTCAAGATAGGGTATCCCGCGAGGCCACCCCATCGACGACCTCGGAACACGTCGCCCCCAGCTTTACTTAGGTCCCGAGTCTCCGTTCACGATATAGGCACCATTAGGAAAAACTTCTTCATCCCCGCTTCGTACCAAATCATAATTCCTACTACTAGTGATAGGATAGACAAGCCTCCACCTTGCTTCTTAGCCTTTCACCTCGCTAGCCTCGAGGCGGGTCTTAGGTTCCCTTTGGCTCGCCCCGTTGCTGACATTTTAAGAGGGCTCGATGTTTACCCGCTCAGCTCGTCCCAAATTTCTACCGTCACATCGTAAGTTTTATCATTTTAATGAAACATTTCGGCGAGGCCGCCTCGCTTTCTCACTTTTGCGAACTATATGTCATCCATTCTTCTACCACCACTACTAACTCCGTATTCTTTTATATCTCGCCTCGCACTAACCGAAAATTTTTACACCGATTTCCTTCCTCGGTGTGGCCTTGGAAAGATAGGTTCATATTCATTCGAGCTCCTATTGAAAATCCTTGGGACCTACCTTCAAATTGGAGATTGAGCCGACCTCGCCTTCGAGGCCTGCCTCCTGTTTCTTGGGGTGCCGACTTCATTTCTATGTTGACCCAAAATTGGTATGAGGCTTGCGACCTCATTACCGAAGAGGTTCTATCCCTCGTCGGCCTTAGCCCCGCTCCTCGCCATGAAACTCTAACACTTGGGAATCTATTTCTCTTTATTTTTTTCCAGTTCGCCTATCATGCTTATATTGATGCCTTTTTCTTTACTTGTGTAGATATGGCGGTCCGATCTGCCGTACTTGACAAGGCCCTCGCCAACAATAAAGAGGCCCTACTGGCTCGCAAGCGAGCTCGCCAAGATGCTGTTGGGTCGGATTTACCGCTAGGCGTGGCCGTAGCTTCGGCCCCTGTTGTGACCATAGCCATCGACCCCGCTCCCGAGGTGCCCCCAAAGAAAGCCAGCAAGGCCTCGGGTAGCAAGTCGAGGGAGGAGAAAGGAAAAGCGGTGGCTGAAGGTTCCGCCCCAAAAAAGGCAAAAACTCTCAAGGCTAGGAGCTCGCCTGACTCTATGGGTGCCTCCCCTGAGATGCGGGCCCACGATGAGATCGAGCCTACCGATGCAAATCTCCCTATGGTGGACCGAATGATGATGTGGTTGAACCGAAGCGAGTCTCATCTCCAGGCCCAGCGGCTCGCGAGAAGGCTCCCAACCTTAGGCCTCGAGTTCGCGAGCTTGCCATGCCTCGTACCATCCCCAACTGGAACATCAGCTCGCGGAGCTCGGTCCTCGAAATGAAGGCTCGGGAGGATTCCTTTGAATTGTATAACTATACTACCCTCCCCACCGACCAGTTTGCCTTGATGACCACGGAGTTTATGCGCCTCGAAGAGTTGGCGGCCCACGAAGTCATGTCGGTATGTGAACTCCTTTAAATTATCTCTGCTGCCTCGTTTTTATCTCGCTTCGCTGTCACTTACTTCGCTTTTTCCTTTTCGCAGCTCTCTGCCCTGTTGCATCAAATGGCACTTCGTGGTGCCGATTGGAGGCATCAGAACGAAGTGTTCGTCAATCAACTGAGCAAGGTCCACGCGAAGCTCCGAACTGCCGAAGCGGATAAGGCAAAAGCCATCAAGGAGGCTCGAGCCAAACTTCTCAAGAAAGTAGCCGATCTGAAAACCCAGCTCGCCTCATCCCAAAGCGAGCTCAAAACTCGTGAGCGGCTCCATGCCAATGAGGTGGCAGATTTCTTTGAGAGAGGTCGGAAACAAGGTCTCGAGGATTACCTCTCCTCTGAAGAGCATAAGGCTTCGCTAGCATCATCTCGCCTCACTGGAGTCCAATCTTTTCTTCAGTCCTCCTCCTGCGAGAAGCTCATAGCCGAACGAGCCGTGGTGTGCCTTTTCGATGGCTTCGAGCGATGCCATGAACAGGGAATTAAGAAGGGAGCTTTCAAGGCTGATTTCGACCCCGAAAAGCTTGACCCCTTTGAGAAGGACGAGCCGAAGGCAGACGTCACTGAAGGCGAAGGTGAAGTTGGCAACTCGCGTGATGTGGAAATCATCGACGAGGTGGAGGAGGTTGATGAGTTGACCGAGCTCGTGAAACCTTTTTTAGCATCGTAGGGATCATTCATGTAACTCATTGACGAAGTACTTAACTTTGATGTATTTTCATTGACAATTTCATCGCCTCTTAATGTACTTGATTTTACTTCGCTTTTGGTGTATTGTTTTTACCTTACCTCACTTGTGTCTCATTTCGATGTACTGCACTTCGTTTTTATATGTTGCATGCTCTTTACTTCGCTTCACTTTTTTTTTTAAGCATCCCTTGGGTCCTAGGCTTCTTCGCGAGGCTAGGTCCCTGGGCGAGCCTAGGTCCCTTGCTTAGGTCCATGGCAGGCTTTGCCAGCCTAAATGAATACTTATGGCCTAGATCCCTCGTGGGGTCGTCTTGGGCCTGCTATTCTTTTAAGGGGCTTCGCTTGCGAGCCTAGGTCCCTTTGTTGGGACCATTGTGGGCTTTGCCAGCCTAAAAGGGAGCTTATGGCCTAGATCCTTCGTGGGATCGTCTTGGGCCTGCTAGCCTTTTAGGGGGCTTAACTTGTGAGCCTAGGTCCCTTTGTTGGGACCATTGTGGGCCTTTGCCAGCCTAAAAGGGAGCTTATAACCTAGATCCTTCGTGGGATCGTCTTGGGCCTGCTAGCCTTTTAGGGGGCTTAAGTTGCGAGCCTATGTCCCTTTGTTGGGACCATTGTGGGCTTTGCCAGCCTAAAAGGGAGCTTATGGCCTAGATCCTTCGTGGGATCGTCTTGGGCCTGCTAGCCTTTTATGTAAGTCCAAGCGGCTACGATAATCTAGAGGGGGGGTGAATAGATTATCTCCATCTTTTCGATTTCGCCCTCTTTTTAAAACCGAATGCTCAAATACAATAATAAAGGTGCGGAATATAAACAACACACTTCGATTTAAAGAGGTTCAACCCACCTAGGCCTAATCCTCTACCACCCCAAAGATATCCGGATGGATTTCGAAAAGAAAAAGAATTTTATTAATTACCAAAATTAATACAAATTCAACTTACAACACTTTGAAGAGCACCACACTCTTCTTCAACACCACCTTTGGAGATTACCACAATCTCCCTTTGAAGATTACCACAATCTTCCTTCAACGGCACCTTGTGAAGATTACCACAATCTTCAACCTTGAAGAATACCAAATTCTTCAACACCTCAATAAGAAGATTACCACAATCTTCTCACACCTAACACCTAGATCACCCAAGTGTGTTCTTACCACAAGAACACTCACAAGGATATCTTGTGTTTGAATGACGACCACAAATTCAAGATTACAACTCGATAATGAATAATACAATTGAGTGCAAGTGTAATCAAGAATAGCCTAGACCTCAAGAATGTGAAAGTGAATAGCTAGGCAAATTACAACAAGAAATAAGACAATGAAAGACCAAGTGTTTGCTTGAAGTGTATCTTGTTGTGTAGTATCTCAATTGTTGTTTTGGTTGCTCCAAAACTTCCTCTATTTATAGGAGATGATTGATCAAGCATAGGCTCCTCTTGGGGATTGAAAATCTACAGAAAAATACAATAAAAATCAAGAATATAGCTGTTAGAAATCAATCCCACAATTTAAGGAAAGTTTGTCTCTGTTTGTCAAACGGTCATATTTTTTTCATCAATACATAGGGCGCACGGTCGCACAGAGATAAGAGTTAAAGAGAACACTTTGAAAAATACAACAGGCGACGGTCGACGTAGGCTTCACCGGTCGACCCCTGTTTCAACCGTCCTCTTGTTTCAAAAATGCAAGGTTTTGTTCTGCTTTCAAAACGAAACTTGCAGGTACTTGGTCGACGCCGGACAGCGGCACGGCCGACCGCTTGTTTTTCTTTCCGTCTCATTTTCTGCTTCTAAAAACATCTTCGTGTATGGGTTGCCCCTATAGGCGACGTAGGTCGACCACGAGACAGTAAATATTGTCCAATTTTTGTCGAAAATAAAACTCAAGAAATACTCCGAAAATTTAGTAAAAACATTTTAAACCGATCGGAAGTATTAGGACAACATTTAGAAACATCGTTTGAGAGTGAAAACCAATAACGTAAAATCATTAAAAGCGTTGTCCAATTTAGACGAAAATAAACTTGAGAAAATACTCAGGAAAATATTAAAACCATTTTAAATCATTTAGGAGTATTTGGACAACCTTTAAAAGCATTGTTTTGGTGATAAAATAAAATCATCAAAATTAAGATAAAAACATGTATCAAACAATCTCCCCTTTTTGATGATTACAAACCAAAACAATTTTTACACAAACTAAGAGAGTAATTTAGAAATGATTTTCCGGTAAAAACATTTGACCGTTTGGAAGCAACCAAAATTTCCAAAATATTAAAGCAACCAAGTAGGAGTAAATATTTTCAATAATAAGCACAAGCTCCCCTATCAACAAGCACATCAAGAATAATGTAAGGGCAATAATCCATAAGCTAAAAACTTTTAGCTTTTACGATTTGATCAAGAGCTTATAAGCTCCCCCTGTCACAAAACAACATTAAACAATAATATAAGTCCATCAAGCAACAATTGGACTAAGAACAAATCACAACTTATGGCTTTTATGAGCCATAGCTTATAGCTTTTATGACAAGCTTTTATTAGCTTCTTTGAGCTAATGAGCCAATATCCTGTTTCTCCCCCTTTGGAATCATCAAAAAGAATGTTAGGATGATAAAAACATCATAGAAGTATATCAAAGTGCGCCAAAGAAATGGTTTATCAACCATTGAGCAATTTAGGCTTAAAAGCCAAGGAAAATGGGAGAAATGTATTATGAAGAGTTCATACGCTCGTTTTATTTCCCAAAACATGATCTCAATGAGTATAGAAGACTTTTGGAAGCGAGAGAATCATGTATAAGTTGAAATTTTCATTGCGACATTTTAACAAACACCTTGTGTGTGTGAAAAATAGAAGAGGTTGTATATAACCTTTGTAAATGGTTCAAGCCAAAAAAAAATTTTCATATCATCAATCAACCTCATTTCAAAGCTCAAAAAAAAAATCATATGTACCATATGCAACAATTTGTTCATCAATTAAGAAGCTCAAAGTAGATTCTCAAGGGTTCAACCCAATTGAGATAAGCTAAGAATGATCAAGGCATTTCAAATGCCAACAATTAGAGCATCTAACAAGTAATAAGTCATGCTTTCAACAATACATGTATCAAATGTCCCAATATATTCAACTAAGCATAACAAAGCAAAAAGAAGCACTTTTACCATCAAGTACTTCATACCAATTATCAAACAATGCTTTAGAGTATTTTTACCATCAAATACTCCATCATAAATCATGATCATCCACAAGTCATTATCAACTTGCAATATTAACCCTTTTAAGAAAAACAAGCAAATATCATTAGTACAAATGAGTTTTACAAAGATTCATCAAAATACAAAACATCATTAATGAAAATGCTAGAAAGTGAAGGGGGTGGGGTAACATCATTCCTCATCCGAGGAGAAGCAAGATCCGGGAATAAAGTCCTTGATGAATTTCTTTAACTTGCCGATAGACTTTTGCATTTTAGAGGTCTTTTGCTCCAAAGCCTCATACCTCGTCTCATGAAAAGCCCTCATCTCATCAAATTCGGCTTGACTATACCTCCTAGGCGGTTGAGCACCCAGATTACCCTCCGGATTGCTCGGTTCGCCTTCTTCCACCAATCTTGCGGCCCCGGCGTCATCAAAGATGTCATTAGGATCGGAGACTCTTGACCTCTTCCTCTCGCCATTTTGGTAGGTCGGATGTCCATATTCTTGCGATCGTGACTATTTGGGTGATATTATCAATGTCGAAGTCATTTTTGAAAAACTTCCGAGTTAAACTCCGACGAAGGAAGTCCCGATTGAATAAGAAGTTTACAAATCCAATTTCCCATGACCAACTTCTTATTACCTTGAGTAATGGACTCGATAAGACATTGAATAAGTATGGCACCAAAGTTAAGTGGTTCCCTCCTAGCAATCTTATAAGTCAAAAAGTAATCCATATTGCTAGGCATCTTTCCGACTTACCACAAATGCAATATGCGACAATGACCGATAAAATGCGATGCTCAAGTGTCATTGCCAACAAAGAATACTTAGGCCATACTCCCAAATACGTCTTGACTTCTTTCATCGATACCCCCAACATTTCATCATTCCAAGTCCCGCAAGAGAAATAATCCCAACCACCTTCTCTAACATGTAAAAGCGGCAAATATCATTGGGAGTCCATCTAAAATGACGACCCTTTATAAGTTTAATTAACGGCAATCGCTTTCTATCATTATCATATTCAACCCACATATTTGCATAAAAGAGTTGGATAATATCATCATCATACAACACATAAGCATGTTCCCATAAATACATCCAACCTTGCTCCTCAAAAAATCCTCTAATCGTAGGATACTCATTCGTAAATGAACTAAAACGACACATTTTAGTCCGAGCAATCGACTTTCCTCCCATTCCCGAGTCCTCATAATACCATTCCGCATATTTATGAATGAAATTAAGAACATTGTGGGAATTAGGGGCTTGAGTAACAAAGGATTTTTTACCTTTCGCCCAACGGCAATTTTGGAGCGAAATCGTTCCGCGTAGCTCGGTAATTTGGGCCCGAGAGAGAATGGGATTTTGAACATCATCACCTTCTTGAGCCACGTTTCTTTGAGCGGCTCGAATATCCCTTTGTTCGGCTTCCTCTTGCCGATTTCTTGACGAACCCTCTCCGCCCCTTCTACGCTTGAGATGGGATTTCGACCGGTGGAATTCTTTGGAGGAGCCATATATGTAAGATTCTTGTGAAAATAAGAAGATTAGCAACAAGAATCGTGAAAAATGATGAAGAATTGAAGATTTTAAAGAAAGGGGGTGTAATACGCTGATAAGGGTTTGGGGGGGGATTTTTCTTCTTCTGTTGCGAAATGAAGAACAGAATGTTATAAGCTGAAAAATAACCCTGGGCGACCGGTCGAGGTAGGGTGCGACCGGTCGAGGTGCAGGGCGACCGGTCGCCCCTGCTGTGACCGTCCCAGGTGATTTTTCTTTCTCCCAGAGTTTTCCAAAATTCGATTTTTCACCCCAAAAGTTTTAAAACTTTGCAAAAAAAAAATAATTTTGGACTATATCCAACAAATATGGGTTTTGGAAAACATATAGATGATAAAATCGAGACTAAACACGTAGTGCCTTTTAAGATAAAAAATTTGCAAGAACAATTAGGGGCACTTAAGGGGTCAAAATGAAATATCTTGAAAGATATGTGCATAAACATAAAAACGAGTTTTAAGGAAAAATACGAGTAGACATACCTCGATGGTTTAAGAAACTTGATGACGTAATAGCCAATGAGTATGAAGTATGTATCCTACACAATTCTTAGACAACATATGCATAGAAAATACAAGTTCAAATAGACACTTGTAAGTCCAAGCGTAAAAACATGCCTCAATCAATCACAAAAATATCTTGTATAAGAGCATAGTAGAAATAGACACTATATATATAGACCATGAAGCAATAAACACATACTATGCATTTAGAAGATCATCAAGAGTCTAATAAATCATGCAAGTTCAAATAAGCTTAAGAAAGCTACAAAAGGTCTCTTTTGAAATTTGAAAATCCGAAACCATATAGTTGAGACCTTATTTAAAAGAAGTATTTGAACAAGAGTTGATACGGCAAATATGTGCAATCAAATATCGAATAGTGCCTTTCAAAAAATCTAAAAATCCTCTTAATGGCACTTGTATGAAATACTATGAAAAACAAGCACATAGGCACATGGCAATACATATATCGAGTCTATAAGAGTAAGAATAACACAAGTAAACGTACTCGATAATTTATGCCTTTCTTGACAAATAATGACGTAAATGGCCATTTGTGAAAATATGTAAATTCTACACAATTCTTAAAACATATCTAGCACAAATCATAATGATAAAAGTGTAGGCTAAGAGATATCACAAGTAAGCTCATGCCATAAAAATCCATAAAAGATGATAACACACTTTAGTCTACAAAAATGCACAAGAGTTTTAAAAACATCATATAAGGTCTTCTTTTTCAAAAATATTTTAAAAGCACAAGTATATATTGAAGACCTTAATTAAAAATAAATATTTGAAAACTCATTTTGCAATTAAGACACAAATAAAAGCATGCATAATAACAAAATAAAATGCATATTTAAATAGGAGATACGGGTTACCAATTACGCCATTTCCATGGGTTGTGTCGTTCCCATTGTTGATGATATCTTCCCTGAGAAGTCACTTTGTTGATGATGACTTCTTTGATTGCTCCATTTCCAAGGTTTGTTGCTTTCCCATTGTTGAAAGTCTCTTCTTCTTTGAAAATCATCTTGTTGATGATGTCTTTGCCATTTCCGAGGATTGTGTTCTTCCCATTTTTGATTATACCCTCTTCTTGAAATTGGCTTTATTTAAAATAGTTTCTCCTTCTTTGATCAAATGAAACGGTCACTTGATGTCTTCTTGGCGGTATAAATTTTCTTCGATCATTATTTCACGGTACCTAATATGACATTGTTTTGTGGTACCCTTATGTGTTTGGGTCCTTTGGGATTAGTCTTGAGACTTTTAGGTCTCCAACAATAATTGGAGCTATTTCTAGCCCGACAAGTATTTACCGTGTGACCCTTTTTACCGCAATAAAAGCATGTAATAATTCTAGGAGCATAATGACCAACGTGCTTAGAGACTTGATTCCTTTTCATGTGATTGACACCCTTAGGCTTATGATCAAGTTCTAGTTTCAATTATCACAACAATCAACAATATCGGTCATCTTATCGGACTAAGTTGGATTTAGATAAATCATTTTTCAAGCAATTTATATCCTCAACAAGAGTACTATTTTCTTTCTCAAGGTTTCTAACCTTGTCAAGAGTGGTGGTGTGAGCACATGATAGTGATTCATAGGAAGTAAATAAACTATCCTTATCATTTTTTAAAATATTGAATTCCTTTTTCAAATTTTTGTATCTAACAAGTAAGCTTTGGAATTCATTTTGAAGTTCATCATAATCATTTTGTAAATCACTATAATCATTTTGAATAACGATATCATAAGAAGTAGAGGGCTTAAGACATACCTCATTTTCTTCATTGATGCCCGTAAGGCAATATTCAACTTCTTCACATTTGGAAGTTGTAAGAGGCTTATTCCTTAGATTTGAGCTTGTATGACCTTGAGAAGTAGATGCTTTTGTTTGACTCCTTTCATTTGCAAATACTCCATAGATGGCTTCTAATTTTTGCCATACTTCATGTGCGGACTTTATTCCTACAATATGTTCATATTCTAAATTAGTAAATGAACAATACAAAATATTTAAAGCCTTACCGTTTAAGGAGATGATTTTCTTTTCTTCATCATTGAGCTTTTGAAGCCTTTTGAGGTGTATGGTGTATCTTTCGTCGGAATGGATTCTCCATTAATGACGGTGTTCCAAATGTCGAACCCGCAACCTTGTAGATAGCATTCCATTCTTTCTTTCCAAAAATTAAAATTCTTGGAATCAAATAGTGGTGGCTTGGTGGTGGAGGTGCCGGATAGATGAGCTTCGTTCAGAGTCCGTCGATCGTTTCTCTTCACTCGCGATGTGAAACGAGCTTGCCAAAGAGTTTGGCTCTGATACCACTTGTAAGTCCAAGCGGCTACGATAATCTAGAGGGGGGGTGAATAGATTATCTCCATCTTTTCGATTTCGCCCTCTTTTTAAAACCGAATGCTCAAATACAATAATAAAGGTGCGGAATATAAACAACACACTTCGATTTAAAGAGGTTCAACCCACCTAGGGCCTAATCCTCTACCACCCCAAAGATATCCAGGGATGGATTTCGAAAAGAAAAAGAATTTTATTAATTACCAAAATTAATACAAATTCAACTTACAACACTTTGAAGAGCACCACACTCTTCTTCAACACCACCTTTGGAGATTACCACAATCTCCTTTGAAGATTACCACAATCTTCCTTCAACGGCACCTTGTGAAGATTACCACAATCTTCAACCTTGAAGAATACCAAATTCTTCAACACCTCAATAAGAAGATTACCACAATCTTCTCACACCTAACACCTAGATCACCCAAGTGTGTTCTTACCACAAGAACACTCACAAGGATATCTTGTGTTTGAATGACGACCACAAATTCAAGATTACAACTCGATAATGAATAATACAATTGAGTGCAAGTGTAATCAAGAATAGCCTAGACCTCAAGAATGTGAAAGTGAATAGCTAGGCAAATTACAACAAGAAATAAGACAATGAAAGACCAAGTGTTTGCTTGAAGTGTATCTTGTTGTGTAGTATCTCAATTGTTGTTTTGGTTGCTCCAAAACTTCCTCTATTTATAGGAGATGATTGATCAAGCATAGGCTCCTCTTGGGGATTGAAAATCTACAGAAAAATACAATAAAAATCAAGAATATAGCTGTTAGAAATCAATCCCACAATTTAAGGAAAGTTTGTCCATTGTCAAACGGTCATATTTTTTTCATTAATACATAGGGCGACCGGTCGCACAGAGATAAGAGTTAAAGAGAACACTTTGAAAAATACAACAGATGCGACGGCCGACGAGGCTTCACCGGTCGACCCCTGTTTCAACCGGTCCCTCTTGTTTCAAAAATGCAAGGTTTTGTTCTGTTTCAAAACGAAACTTGCAGTGTACCGGTCGACTGGCGACCGGCCGATCGGACCGGTCGACGCCTTGAGCACGGGTCGACCGCTTTTTTTCTTTCCGTCTCATTTTCTGTTTCTAAAAACATCTTCAGGTATGGGTTGCCCTATAGGGCGGCACTGGTCGACCACAGACGTAAATATTGTCCAATTTTTGTCGAAAATAAAACTCAAGAAATACTCCGAAAATTTAGTAAAAACATTTTAAACCAATCGGAAGTATTAGGACAACATTTAGAAACATCGTTTGAGAGTGAAAACCCAATAACGTAAAATCATTAAAAACGTTGTCCAATTTAGACGAAAATAAACTTGAGAAAATACTCCGGAAAATATTAAAACCATTTTAAATCATTTAGGAGTATTTGGACAACCTTTAAAAGCATTGTTTTGGTGATAAAATAAAATCATCAAAATTAAGATAAAAACATGTATCAAACATTTTAGGGGGCTTAACTTGTGAGCCTAGGTCCCTTTGTTGGGACCATTGTGGGCTTTGCCAGCCTAAAAGGGAGCTTATAACCTAGATCCTTCGTGGGATCGTCTTGGGCCCGCTAGCCTTTTAGGGGCTTAAGTTATAGCCCAGGTCCCTTTGTTGGGACCATTGTGGGCTTTGCCACCCTAAAAGGGAGCTTATGGCCTAGATCCTTCGTGGGATCGTCTTGGGCCTGCTAGCCTTTTAGGGGGCTTAAGTTGCAAGCCTAGGTCCCTTTGTTGGGACCATTGTGGGCTTTGCCAGCCTAAAAGGGAGCTTATGGCCTAGATCCTTCGTGAGATCGTCTTGGGCCTGCTAGCCTTTTAGGGGGCTTAAGTTGCAAGCCTAGGTCCCTTTGTTGGGACCATTGTGGGCTTTGCCAACCTAAAAGGGAGCTTATGGCCTAGACCCTTCGTGGGATCGTCTTGGGCCTGCTAGCCTTTTAGTGGGCTTATCTTGAGTGGTTCGCTTACGACCCTGGTATACTAAGCAGATTTGTGAAAAAAGGTAAACATTGCAAGTGAAATTCCATCTTCTTTCATTGATGAAAGTTTTTAACATAAGCCTTCAATGCTTCCAAAATTAAGCTAAACACGTGAAATAGATTTTTAAGTATAGAACCTCCTTAGGTTATGAATGTTCCAAGGCCTCGGGAGCTCCTTTCCTTGCATGTTTTCTAGTTTGTATGTTCCCCTCTTCAGCACTTCAATTACCTTAAAAGGTCCTTCCCAATTTGCCTCCAATTTCCCCACATGTTTGGAAACTTCCACTTTTTTGAGCACTAGATCCCCTACTTGAAAGCTTCGCTCATGAACCCTTTTGTTGTATGCATTTTTCATCCTTCCTTACCGCTTGATCTCGAATAAACGCTTTATCCCGCTTTTCTTCAATGAGCTCGAGTTCGAGTTTTCTAGCTTCACTATTGCTCCGGGCTCGCATCGAGTGACCCGGCTTAAGTTTCTTCAATTTCCACCGCACGATTGCTTCCGACCCGCACACTAAACTCGAAGGCGCTCTCTCCCGTTGAAGTCCGTGGGGTCGTTCAATATGCCCAAAGGACTCCCGACAACTCATCCACTCAGTACAACTTTGCTTCCTCTAGCCTCATTTTTAGGTGTTGTAGAATAATTCTATTTGCGACCTCGGTTTGTCCATTTGCTTGAGGGTTTCCCCCCGCCTTGTAAAATTTTGATTGACTTTATATTCTTCACACCACTCCCTAACATTCTTTCCTTAAAATTGAGTGCCATTATCTCGATATTAAGATTCTGGGCACCCCATACCTACATGCGATATTTTTCCACAAAAATTCATGACTTTTGGTTTCGTTATCCCCGTCCACCGCTCGGCCTCAATCCACTTAGAAAAGTACTCCACTGCCACAATGATAAATTTCCTCTGAGCTCTAGCCACTGGGAATGGACCCAAGATATCGATTCCCCATTGATCAAAAGGACAAGGAATGGGGATCGTTTCCAACTGGGTCGCTCGTTGGTGAGTTAGGTTCGCGTGGAACTGACACTTCGCACATTTTTTAACAAACTCCATTGTATCCTTTGCTAAAGTCGGCCAAAAGTAACCTTGCCGGATCACCTTCTGGGCGAGTGCCTTACCTCCTGAGTGGTTACCACAGTTGCCCTCATGAATCTCCCTCATTACATACATCGCCCCCTCCGGTCCAAGGCACTTTAGCAATGGTCCTCCTACCGATCTTTTATACATCTCATTGTCTATCATTAGGAACCGGGACGCTCTAACTTGGACCCTTCTAGCTTTTATCGGGTCCAACGGTAACGCTCCCTTTTCTAGGAAATTTTTCAAGTCTTCCATCCAATCGATTGGGGTGTCAATTGCACAAACCAGCGCCTTGCTTGGATACTGCTCGATGGGACCTTCCTCCGCTAGTGAGTCCGGTTGCGTCGCTACCAACACGATCACCTTCCTCGAGCTATTCCCACTTGCTGCACTTGCGAAGCGAGCTAGAGCATCGGCTCGCTCATTTTCATTTCTTGGGATCTGTTGTAGCTGAAAAAATTCGAACTTTTCCATCAACGGCTTCGCTTTCTCCAAATAGTTAGCCATGGATCGATCCTTGGCTTCAAACGAACCCTCAACTTGCATTGCCACCAACTGGGAGTCAGTGTAAGCTATCAACTTCTTCACATTGCACTTCTGCGCCATTTTTAATCCTGCCAACAGAGCTTCGTATTCGGCCTCGTTGTTTGTCACCTCGAATTCTAGGCGAAGTGCCACTTCCACCTCGAATGAGTTAGGCTTCTGCAACAAGATCCCGGCTCCGCCTCCAGTAGTCACCGCCGACCCATCCACATGCAGTAGCCATGGCACTTTCTCTTTTTGAACTTCAATTTCCGACCCACTTGCTTCGTTAACGAAGTCAGCCAGGACTTGAGCCTTCACCACCATTTTACTTTGATATTTAATATCAAATTCCCCCAATTCCACGAACCATTTTACCAGGCGACCTGACAGCTCTGGTTTTTCTAACACTTGTCTCAGTGGTTGATTTGTGAGGACAATAATCTGATGAGATTGGAAGTAGGGTCGCAATTTCCTAGCTGATACTACCAAGGATAGAGCCAGCTTTTCGGTCTCTAGATACCTCTCTTCAGCTCCCTGCAACAACTTGCTCACGTAGTAAACTGGGCGATGAACTCCATCTTTGTCTCGCACCAACACCGAGCTCACGGCTAGGTATAAAAATAGAGCCTCTCCTTTTTTAGGTTTGGACAATAAAGGTGGAGACATAAGGTATCCTTTCAAATCTTCGAACGTCTTCTCACATTCCTCCGTCCATTGAAAATTCTTCATGTTTCTCAAAGTGTTGAAAAAAGGAAGGTTGCGATCAACTGACCTCGAAATGAACCTATTCAACGAGGCAATTTTCCCTGTGAGCTGCTGTACTTCATTGACCGTTCGGGTGAACTCATTTCCATTATAGCTTTTATCTTCTCCGGGTTGGCTTCGATCCCCCTCTCATGCACCATGAAGCCCAAAACTTTTCCCCCTCGCACTCCGAAGGTGCACTTCACGGATTCAATTTCATACCATAAGCTCGCATTATTTTGAAAGCCTCCCTCAAATGCTCAAGGTGATCCTCTTCCTCCACACTTTTTACCAACATATCATCAACATACACTTCCATTGATTTGCCAATTTTCTCTCTAAACATGAGGTTGACTAACCTCTGATAAGTAGCTCCCGCGTTCTTTAGCCCAAACGGCATTACCATGTAACAATAAACCCCGTTCTCCGTCACAAACGAGGTCTTGTCCCTGTCTTCCTCCGCCATAAAAATTTGGTGATATCCTTGGTAAGCATCCATCATGTTAAGCAAGGCACATCCCCGCCGTGGAGTCCACCAAGAGGTCGATGCGAGGTAGGGGTAGGGATCCTTGGGGCATGCCTTATTCAGATCTGTAAAGTCTCAGGCACATCCTCCATTTGTTGTTAGCCTTGGGCACTACAACTACATTTGATAACCACTGAATCAATTTCCACAACATATCCCGTTTCCAATAATTTGTTCACCTCGTTTTCTATAATTTTGTTTCTTTCGCTTCCAAAGCTTCACTTTTTCTGCTTCACTGGCCTCGCTAATGGATCCACATTCAATCGGTGAACCATCACCTCGGGGTCTATGCCTTGGAAATCAGAAAGTTTCCATGCAAAAATGTCCACGTTCTCCCTAAGAAATTGAATCATCAACACTTCTAGCTTCGAGTCCATTTGCGACCCTATCTTAGTGAACTTATCCGGGTCGCCTGGCTCGAGCTCAATCACTTTGTACTGCTCCGTTGGCTCAACCCTATATTCCGCCATTGTCCTAGCTTTTTTAACCTTCTCCTTTTCTTTTTTACTCAGCCCAACTTCTTCTTCACGTGTTATTTGCTTTATAGTTCTCACTTCTCTCCCTTCCTTCTTCTTTTTTAGGGAAACATTATAGCATTCTCTAGCCGCCTTCTGATCGCCTCGTACTTCGCCTACCCCTCCTGATGTAGGGAACTTCATCTTCAAGTGATAAGTGGACACCACAGCTTGAAATTGATTCAGTCCGGGTCGCCCCATGATCACATTATAAGCAAATGGGGCGTCTACTACCAGGTACTTGATCATGATTGTCTTTCAGCACGGCGCTTCACCCAGCGAGGTGGGGAGATTAATGGTCCCTAGGGGAACCACTTCGCTTCCTCCGAACCCCATCAGCGGCGTGTCAACCGGACGTAAGGCGGTTACATCTAGTTCCATCTTCCTCAACACATGCATAAATAATATATCCGCCGAGCTCCCATTGTCCACCAAGACTTTTTGCACGGCAAAGTTGGCGATATCCATTGTGATTACCATCGGGTCATTTTGGCCTGCCTCGACTCCCGTGAGGTCACGACCATCGAACGTAATAGGGCTAGAATTTTGGACACTCATGACCTTCAGTTTCCTCTTAGAATCATGGGTGAGGTTACGCGCATGCTTCCTTCTCGCACTCTGTGAATCACCTCCATTAGGACCCCCTGCTATCATATGTATAACTCCCCTACGAGGCAAGTTATCTTCTTCCTGATTTTGCCTAGGCCTAGAGCGCTCCCTCGGGCGTTCTTGCCTATGTCCGGCCTCATGGCGACCTCTCGACCGGCCGCGACTTGCGAGCCGGGTGATCTTCGCCAGTGGTCCCGGTTAGGTCCTCCACCTCGTTCTTCTTTCAAAACAAAATTTTGTAAGTAACCTTGCTGGATGAGCCTTTCAATCTCATCTCGCAATTGAATGCAGTCATTGATATCGTGGCCATGGTCCTTGTGGAAGCGACAATATTTATCCATGTTTCTTCGACCCGAGGTCATCTTCATATTTTTTGGCCACCTTAGCATATCAGTTCGCTCTATGGCCATTAGAGCGTGACTTTGGGGCGCGTTCAACAGAGTATATCTGTTGTGCTCTCATCCGGGGCGATCTTGATCTCGGACCTCGGCCCAGCCTCTCTCGACCCTAAACCGAAGCCTCTCTCTAAGATCCCTCCCTCGCGTGGAGCCCGAGCCACTTGGGACCACTCCTGGTTTTTAAGGGCATTCATCTCTTCCTCTTGTATGTATTTTTGGGTCACTTCCATTAACTGCTCCTTATCGACAGGCGGTTCGCGAGCGAGCGCTGATGCTAATGGTCCTTTTTGCAATCCAAGGATAAGGATATTAGTCATCATGTCGATTCGCATATCTTGCACCTCCAATGCTTCATCATTGAACCGATTTATGAATTCCCTGAGCGACTCTTTCACCTCCCGCGCTTTATAGTGAACAAATGCGAGGCCGACCTTCGAGCTCGCTTTTGGCTTGCGAACTGGTATAAGAACTTTCGAGCCAGTTGTTCGTAAGAAACCACAGTTCCCCTAGGTAATCCCATGAACCATTCCTGCGCCTTTCCAGTCAGCGTTGTGATGAATATTCTAGCATTCATGGCATCCGACTGCCCATACAATTGCATCACGTGGTCGAAAGCGGTGAGATGTTCCTGAGGGCCCCGGTTCCCATCATATTTCAGGAGATCAGGAAGCTTGAAGTTCGGCGTGACCACCTCGGCTAGGATCTCGGGAGAAAATGGAGATCCCCTTTTCGCAGCGAATGCTACTACCGCCTCCGCCTCAAATCATCAAGTTGTCGAGTAACATGCTCGATTTGTTCACTCAGTTCGTGTATGTCCCGTGGCTTATTGACTGGTTCGCCCACGACCTCCTCTGGTCGCCTCGCTGGTGGCCTGACGGCTTGACTAGCCACCTCTTCCAAATCAACTAGTACTTCGTTTCGTTTTTCCGCATTCCCCCCTTCCACTGGGAGACCTTGGGGAGGGGCCTCCATAGCCTTCTTGCCCTTTCTTTCCCTATCCTCCAACATTTTTTCCAGCATTTTCTCAAAGTCACTAGCCTTCAAGTGAATCATCTGCTCCTCCTCCTGAACGAAAGATGGTCCCGCGAAGTGAAGCGGGCGAATTGGTGATGTTTCCCGGGGAGGGTCCTCCACGACCCCCTGAGGTGTCTTGGACGCATGCTTAGGTGTTTCCAATAACTTCCCTGGTGTCTCCTCCATCTTTAGCTAGACCTCGTTTCCCACAGACGGCGCCAACTGATTTAGGAAGGTAAATCAGATGTACCTGACCTAGGGACCCACAAAGCGAGGTGAAGTGTGTTCCACGGCGACCCGCCAAGGATCCCCAAAAAGCTAGGTGAGGTACTTTGTTCGAGGGTACCGAAATAGAACGCACGTTAGGCTAGCCGGGATGGCTCGCAGCTAAGGCCCTCCGATGCCTAAGTCAGAATCAGGTAGTTGAGGTACTTAGAAAGCTAAAGAGCGAGGCAATTTAGAATAATGACAAGTTAACCTTTTACCTTGATTTGCATGCCGTATTTATAGTACTGTTCACCGAGTAATGCGGATCACCGTACACATGGCGCCCGATCGATGGCGCGTGGCTCGGGGGCGACCTGACCCGGTCATCCGGGTCGGGTCGGGACCCATATAAAAAAGCCGCGGATCCTGGGGGCATTTTGGTATGAGGAGTATGAAGATCTTTTTGGATTCCTTTTCACAACTGATAAGTTGAGTTCATTAGTTGATGAGGACTTGAAGGTCAATTCATTGAATGAATCTTGAAAGAAAACTACAAATAAAAGAGGATATAAAATACAATATTTCAGATTTAGATGGAGATTATTTATATCAAGAATTGAAGATCATTCGACATATTCTACCATAAGAAGCAAAAACTGCATGTGCAATAAACTTTTTGAAAAGAATGAACTATTTTTCCAATTCATTCATTGCATACAAGATATTGGTGACTATTCCGATGACTGTTGCATCCGCAGAGAGAAGTTTTTCTAGATTGAAGTTGTTGAAATCTTATTTGAGATCAACCACGACCCAGACAAGATTGAATACATTATCTTTGATTTCAATTGAGTGAATTTTTTGACAAACTTGATTATGAAAGACTAATTGATGACTTTACAGATAAGAATGCAAGGAGATCGATTTTCTATGGCTAATATATTGATAGTTTCCCCCCCTTAAATCTATGATGTAAAGTATCTCTTTTCTAGTACAAACGTCGAAATGGAAATATAATGCTCATTATTTTATTAGTTTTTTTTAAAAACTTTTTTATATGAATATAAAGGGCCCTCTTTTCGTTTCGCACCAAATCCTTTCAATTATAGGAAAGACCCTAGTTAAAATAGAGTATATAGGTGTGAGAAATGAGAATATTGATTAAAAAATATGAAATTGGAAATGAGATATTTCCATGTGAGATTGAGTAAAACAAACATGATTTATATATCTCAAATAGAAAAATGTGAAAAAAAAATTATTGGGATGAAATCCATACAAACCCTAACATACTCGTTCGGATCCATATTTTGGAGAAATTCTCCTCCTCGTTAAGGTAAGTTACACATGTAATAACAATTTTTTATGTGTAATTAATTTAATGTAGGCTCTTATACTATTTGTGAGCTCAGAATAAATATTTTGGGTAAATGAAAAGTAGAGCTTTCAAAATGAGTCCGACCAAGTAAAAAGGCCGGACATGACTTTATTTTTACAGGTCCGAAATGAATCGGGTTATTTGACTCATTCCATTAGGCCGAAATACCGGACCGACCGACATTTTATATTTTAAGGGGTTGGGTCGGGTTGGACTCCAAAAATAGCGATCCGGTCGCTATTTGACCCGGCCCGGTCCGATTTTTCACCTTTTCCCTATGGGTCGGTACGGGACTGGCCCGACCCGTTTGAAAACTCTAATGAGAAGGTTAGGTCCATAGATTGGAAAATTCTAAACTTAGGGAACCAAATTAGATATTTTGTAATACATAGGTACCAAATCTGACACTTCCAGTCTGGAGATGTGAGAACCTACTAAAGCAAGTCATCCAATCATTTTTAACGGTCAATTGACGGAGAGTACCACAGTGATTGAAACAGGAAGTTGTTGACCAAATCTGATATGGCAAGAAACATGTGGAAATTGTCCTAATATGATATTTCCCCGGCGGTGAGATCCTAAAACATAATGATTGAAAACTACTTCCAAGTTCCAATGTTATTTGCAACATTCTATTCCTCCACTATATAATACGATGAGAATTGTGTTTTTGATAAACAGTCATGTACCTGTTTGACGAGGCCATATACAAATGAATAAAGGGTGACGCTATTGATATCCCCAAAATTATTAAGATACCTCTTTCATATAATTTCAAAACGTCATTAATTTAAAAGACTATGATATTTTTTACTTAAATAAATAAGTTCTAATACACTTCATCTTCCTCGCACTCACCCACATTCTTGTAAAAACTGATTTTTTTTTTTTTTTTTTTATAAACTCTAGATTTTCAAACACTCACATTGTTGCAAATATGGACAACAAAAATTAATTTTGTCGAATAATATAAGTATATCCTTAATTTGCAACTTAATAGTGTGTTATTTTTCCATTTTTACAGCTGAAAATTTACTGTTGAATAACAAAAGTGCGATACTTGGCACGATCGCAGTGTAGTTAAAACTTTTCTCGTGAGATCGTGCCAAGTGGCACGATGTCACGATCGTAATTATTTTTCGATCGTGCCACTTTGCACGATGACACGATCGTAGTTACTTTTCGATTGTGCCTTATGGCACGATCGAGTTACCATCGTGCCATCCATGGGCGAAGCTACTTGAGGCCCAGTGCGGTCAGCGGACCGCACTGGATTTCGAAATTGCCTTAGTAAATTTGGGTTGAACCGCACTGGAACTCGGAGTGGCTCTGTTAATTTTGGGTTGGACCACACTGAAAATTCAGTCTATAGAAATAATTAAGATAAAATTCAAAATGCCAAAAAAATTAAAAATCACCTGGCCCAATTAAGGCATTGAATGCTCCAAACTTGATAATATATAACTTTTTGGGAAAAATTTTCCAATAAACTTTTGGATCTAAAAGTTAATTTTTCATAATAATAATAGTTGTTTGGCTGTTAATTTAGTATTGGATTTTGGATAAATCACTTCGCCAAAAAGTTCATTCAAGATAAACCGAAATTGGAGAGTATGAAATCGGCAAAGAATTGCTAAAACTAAGACCTTTATATTTTCTTTTTTTATTGAAATGGTTTTTTATTTTCTGTTTTTAAAAATTTCGGCTCGATAATCGTCCACTCGAAATGAATTTTTTTTTACCGCACTGACCAAAAATCCTGGCTACGCCCATGGTGCCATCCATCGTCTTCTTCCCCAAACTCAGACAAAAACCAGAAAAAAAAAATTATGTAACTCTAGAATTCAAACAAATACAATTGCCCAACAATTACCCAAACTAATCCAACTATAAGTGCGAAATTAAAGTAAAGTATTAAATTCAAAATTAAAATAAATTAAAAAATGTGTAATCAGAAAGATATTACATCTTTTTTCATTATCGGAACAAAAATGATTGGTGGAATTTCTTCCGTCGCCGTCGCCGTCGCCATCGCCGCGCCTTGGGTTTATCATTTGGGTGTATTTGGAGGGAAAATAAGTGCAAGGGTAAAATTGGAAAAAATGGGGAAAATTTAACAATTGTGCCATATTTAAGAAAATGGGGGATAGTGTATTTAGAAGGTGGGTGTACTCATCAAAAAAGGGATTCAAATAGCGCCACCCATGAATAAATATATTTCCACTTTGTTCTCAATATTACAGGACATCTGATTCTTGAATCAAATGGGTGATTAAAAAAATCTCCAGGCAAAGCTCCCTAGCTTAAATATAATGCATGTAATTTTAATGAAAAAGCTGACAATGAAGATTGAGAATCTGTCTTTATATTGTGGCTAGTTAGTTGCTACCCAATTAGGTATCAACCAACTCCCTTGTAATTTATATGCGTTTCATTTTGGTTTTCTTTTTTTGAATAAAAAAATATATGTAAATGTCATAATTGGACACATGTCAAAATTACAAGGAAGTTGTACCCAATTGGGCAGAATCTGGTTAATCTTTAGTTAGTGAAAAGTTTGTTTGGCATAAAAGGTGTTTACTGGATATGAAATTATGAATAGCCACAATTAAAAAAAAAAAAAAAAAAGGAAAAGTTGTGATTGTTCATTAAGTTTGCAAAGATACAAATGAATGATGACAACCTTTTGGTTGTAAGAGATGCATCTAAAGATTGTGAACCTTCATGAAGGGTATAATTTGAACTATTAGATTGGAAATATATTCCAAGGAATGTGATTCAATGGTCTATATTCATCCTAACCAAGGGATAATGACTTTGCATAGATGGACAACTAAAAATCTATTAATAAGATCCCACTTCATTCCATATTCTCCATCCCAAAACAATTCAGTTCAATGTTATTCTCTGTCCATCTTCTGCATAATCTTCCAAGTAATTCTTTGATTATTTTCGAGCTTCCTACTATTTCGTGAAGAAGAATATATAGTCGAGCTTTTGGGTCGCCCAACAAAATTGGTATAGTATTTTACTAATTAAGAAGTGGTGTATCTTAGGAGACATACGTCCTAGCAACAGTATAGGGGATTTAGACGAAATCTGTCTTAAGGAGATTAGCTTTGTGCATGCTTACCAGATCTATTTAAATCTCCTTTTCGACAACCAATACAAATTTGTATTAAATGTAATTTGACAATTGTACATTCCATCATTATTGCATTACATAGTGTAGTATGATAAAACATGAACAAAATTACAAACCAAGAAAAGAATATTCATTGAAATAAAACCAAAAGCAATATGCAATCTGAAAGAAGATAGTTTTCTCAGAAAACCATGCCATATATATTTTTTTTCCACCTTTTCAGTTTTGATGATGAGGCCAAATCAGAATTCATCAAGGGTCAGAACTGATAGATTTTTCTTCACTTTCCTTTATGGAGTTTATCATCCTAGCAATCTCCCTAAAGCTAACCCCTCCTTCATGTGATGATGAAGTATTATTAATACACTTCAAAGCCAGCTGCAGCAAAAGAAGCATTGTTTCCTCACTAGCACCATCTGAAACGAGCATTTTATCGAACACCTCAACTGTCCATTCTTCTCTTATAGCGGAATTAACCCACCTAGCCAGATCAAATCCATTGTTGTGGACAAGTTTTCCAGTTAGCAGCTCAAGAAGGATTATGCCGAAGCAGTAGATATCGGCCTTGAAGGCATTGTTTGGAGTGATTGTAATGCCTCCTGGTGAATTATTTTCAATTTGAGCTAGAAATGATTGGTCTTGATTTTCAGCCTCTGCTAGTGCTAGACCATACTCACTTATGAGGGGCTCCATTTTGTTGCTGAATAATATGTTGGAGGATTTGAGGTTTCCATGTGGAATTTTATCAGCTTGTAGCCCTTCATGCATGAATGCTAATGCCTCGGAGATTTTGGCTGCTACATTTAATCTGCTTTCCCAGTTGAATGATTGCCCATTTTGGGATTCTGAAATTTTACAGCAATGAATTTGAGGAAACCAATAACAGTCTATAAAGGATGGAAAAGGCAGTAATATTTTAGTTTTTTTTAAGGAAATGAGAGATTTCAAGTTTATTCAGTAATTGATACCCCAAAAGAAAATTACATTCAAGCAATGTTTTAAAAACTCTGACTTTTGAGAAAACCAATTTTGCTACCACTTCATAGTTCAACCGCTGGTCCACCTAGTTTAATCAAAATTAGGCAAATCTTATATATCTCCCTGTATTCTTCTCATTTAATATCATTTTATTCCCTTGTACTTTTAACTATATCGCTCTACTCTCTTCTACTCTTAATTTGTATCACATTACCTCTTATACTATTAAAATATAATTTTATCTTCCTTTAATTTTTTGTTGTATTGTATATAATAATGTAATATATTAACTATGGGATAATTTTAATTTTAGTACTTGAACTATGCATTGTTTTCACTCTTGGTATCCCACCTTTAGGGCATATCAATTTTGGAACCCAATGTTTTACTTTAATCACTTTCGCCATATTATGTACCATAAGTGATTAGAAAATAAAAAACATGTGGTACCAAATTGATGATAAAAAAGAAAAATATCGGGTACCAAAATTGGCATATGATTGATGATGACAAAAGGTAAACATGTGGTACCAAAATTGGTATAACCTGAATGTGGAGTACCAAAAGTGAAAACAGTGCATAGGTTAAGTACTTAAAATCAAAGTTATACCTATTAATTATTATCTAATACAAATATATATAAATAAGAGACTAAAAAGGTATTTAACATCACCCAAAATTCAAATGATCAAACAAATATAATGAATATCAACTTCAAAACTCTTTCTATCAAAATTTACAAAGAAGAAAAGTTGGGAATCCATTTTAATCGATTAAGTCGGTTTTGGTTGGTTTTGATCAGTTCAAAGAGTTTTTCACCGATTCAACTGTAAAAATGATTTTTGGTGTCTAACCGACCACCGGCTCTGGTCAAACCAGCCTGCCGGTCCAGTCTATCAGATTCTTTGTAGGTTAAAAAACAGGAAGCTGTAAATTTATCTAACAACAACAGATAAGGAAAAAAAAAACAAGGAAACATACCATGTAGGAGCTTGAAGAGACTACCATTGTCTTGAAACTCATAAACCAAGAGCTTTTCTTGCCTGGAACAATAAAACGCAACAATAGGCATCACATTTGGATGCTTAACTAGATCAATCCTCTCCATCCTCTTCTTAAAACCATCCCTCGAAATATCCCAACCCCTTATCCTTTTCACTGCCAGATTCACTCCCTCATCATTTACTGTCACCTTATACAGGCTCCCTTTTCTACCTCTCCCTATCAACTCAGCTGGAGATCTCAACAAATCCTCAAATCTCAGCCCATCCACCACTGGATTTGAAAGAACCATAAGAGACGATTTAACCTTTTCCACTTTCAACCGACGTTATAGAAAATTCAGACTTGTTTTTCGACTCACTAGACGTGCTATAAACCTTGTCGTTCGTGCTATTCGTTTTTGCAGCGGCTTTCGTCTCTTTAGGTTTACCTTTCTTGATATAAAGTTTGAAGGCAACTAGAAACACAACAATTAGGCCAATCAAAGCATATCCTGAATAGATAAAATAGTCTTTGTTAAAAGAACCTTTCTTTTTAGTTAAAGGGCAAGAATTTGGCAATGGCTTCCCACATAATCCCGGATTGCCTAAAAAGCTCGTCCCGTTAAAACGGGCCCCAACATCAGGAATCGGCCCAGTGAGATTGTTGTTAGACACATTAAACTCCTCAAGATTGGAGAAATCAAATTTTGGTATATTTCCACTTAACCGATTGTTTTGAGCAATAAAACTCAGCAGACCGGAGATTCTTGATATATTCGGGATGTCACCTGAGAAACCATTGTCCGAAATATCGATCCTTTTAAGATTGCTCAAACCTGACAGGGATTTTGGAAGACTGCCTGAAAAATTGTTTCCGTGTAAATAAATATGCGTTAGACGGCTACAGTTGGAAATATCGTCCGGCAAATTTCCAGCCACATTGTTGGAATTCAAGCTGAGAACCATTAGAGCCTTTGTTTGACACAGAGAGGTAGCATCCAATGTCCCTGTCAGATTGAGTTGGTCGAGTACTATTTTCTTGATGTTTGCCGAATTGGTGTAACATGTTACGCCTTTCCAATTATCATTACACGGATCCGAACTCAAATTCCAACCGAAATTCGCTTCTCTCTGATTGGTCCCTGGAGAGAGCTTTTCCATGAACTGGGCCAATGCATTTGTGGCATCTGTTGTTTCTGACTTTGCGGTCCACAAAATCAGAAACAATATTTTCAAGATCAACGATAAGTGAATTGGATGCATTTTGTTTATCGTTTAATTTTCGACAAAATGTTGGTTATAAATTTGTTGTTCTTGTGGACATGAAGTAAAAGAGTTGCATTGAGTTGCAATGGGGGGATAGTCTAAAACTACTGTAGAATGCCAATTGGCTGAATTTACAAAGATGGTTTGTGGGAACTGATAAGGACTGTGAATGATTACAAAAGCTTAAAGACTAATGGAAAAAGACATAAAATGAATACAAATATACATATATAAGCCGGCTGGGGAAGAAAGGGTCAATGTAATAAAATGCACATCGCAGTTGGCTTAATTCGGCAGAATCCCAGTGTTAATTAGGTGGGAATTTGTGTTATTATAATCCTGAATCTGTGGAATTGGTCAAAAAACAGAGTTTTTATGTATGTAGTCCATATGGTTCATTTGTATTAGGAGTGTGTTTGCTGGAGAGTTATTGTCAATAATTGTTTGGATAAAAAAGTAGAGTTTTTGATAGCGTGCATAGAAACATGGACAGAGAGGGCTGGTGGGGCGGCCGCCCCTCAACTTCGTAAAATTTCTAAAACTAAAATAAATTATAGGGATAATAAAAAAAATGGTTCAAGCTAGTTACAAAAAAATCAAGAGAATTTTGAAAATTGCAAAAAAATATTTCAAAAATCTCCTCATATTTATATAAATGTTACAGATATCACCATATATTTAAGACATAATAAAACCTCAGCTTTTTTTTGTTTTGTGGAATTTTGATACATACTATGTATTTTTTTTATACTCACTACTACAAAAAAGCTGATAGACACCGGTTTTAAACCGGTGTCTATTAGGAAACCAACCGGTGTTAAAGCCACTGGTGTTAAAAGTCTGGACTTTTTGACACCGATTTAAAACCGGTGTCTTTTCCTTCAACGACACCAGTTTTAAACCGGTGTCTATTAGTAAAAATAACCGGTGTTAAAGCCACTGGTGTTAAAAGTCTGAACTTTTTGGCACTGGTTTTAAACCGGTGTCGTAGAGATAAAATATCCGCTTTCTAAGGCCGTGATGTTAAAAGTTTTTTTATTTGACACCGGTTTAGAACCGCTGTCTTTAAAGGAATACACATCGGTTTTACATACCGGTTTTAAACCGGTGTCTTTTGTATGAAATAAAATTTGTAAGCTCCAAATATAATACAAATTAAAGCTGCAAAAAATCGACATCAATAAAAAATTCATTATAAAATCCAATTCCACCAATCAACAAAAAATACATTAATACTATAATCACAAACATCCATAATCCAACAAAAAGTATTTGTAGTGAAGTTTCCTTTCGATAAAGCAACTACAAATTCATAATCCAATCTATCAACCAACAAAAAAGCTATATACATTCAACTAAAGACAACAAAATCCAGATGATCAATATTGCTCCTGTCATTCCAGCTCCTATCATTACAAGAATAAGAAACAATAATTATACCCTTTAGATCCTGTAGTTGATTATAAAGCCAACGATTTTCCAACTGCCCCAAGCATTGTACATGCCATTTCCAACAACTTTCCTGCACAATATTACATATAATAATCAAAAAGGGTAGCAAAAATGAAAAAAAAACAAAAAACGAAAAAATCAAAATCACATTTCAAGATTTATGGAGATGCCTAACATTTTAAAAATAAAAAACCAAATTAGTACAATAGATTAATCATGAAATATATATATATATATATATATATATTATAAAACCACCAGTCAGACACCAATTATATAGAAACCTTACCATAATAACATCAACCTCATATAAATAAATTTCATATAAAATACCAAGTGTTTTCTTCATGTTTAAGGATTTGTGTAATATTAAGTGATTCTTTAGTTATATCACAGTAGAAGGTCCAAAAATCATTCATAGTAGTCCTTGTTTCTTGTTCAAAATTAAGAACCCCATGGTCTTTTTTGTAATTTTCAAACTTCTTTTGTTTTTTTTGTAATTACCCCAAACCTCATGGGTAGTTTTTTGCAACTTTATTATTCGTAGACATTTCTTTTCATTTTTTCGCTAGCTCTCATGCTCTCTCATCTCATGCACAAGAATTCCTCAAAAGTGTAGTAATATCGCAAATTGTTTCTCTCGGATTTTGGATAACCGGATGCCTCATTTAATGAAGTCAAGTTGGTTGCTCATGTGGAATGATACAAGGAATTGATCACTACTAATCGAATTTTATTTGCGCATCAAGATGAATTGAGTAATTAGGAGCATATTTCATACATCATATTTGGAGTCACTTTGTGAACAAGAAGCAATAGTAATCACAAATGCTAGGCACATCAACAGGGCTCATGGAAAACCATCAACATGTCAATAATTAAGAAAGAAAATGAAGGAGAGTTTTACAAATCACTGGTAACAATACCTCCGCACGCAAGTCATCCACCGACGCAGCCAAAAACGTGGGCACCAAATCAACTCCATTTATTAGGTGTATTGTGAAAGTCATGCTCACTGGCCCATTTATTGCAATTAAATCTTGGTTTTAAGGAAGCATAACTATAACAGACTTACCTGCTGTGACGCCTCTTGAAGGATTATACATAGGTATTGTGAAAGTTATGCTCACCGCCCAACTTCTTTAGTGATATTTCTGTGTTACCAAGCAACAATAACATAAATATGGGGAATATTACATGATCATGTAATGAAATCGGACATAAACTTTTCGAACTCTATAACCATACCGTGGAAATCCTGTGAAAAATTTAAGCGCACGCACGAGTGTGTTCGGACCCCCCAACAATGCTGTAGACATGAGCACTTATTAGCAATTCCAAGATACGATTTTAGAAACAAACTACAATGATTTTGAGATATTTCAAATCTCTAGAAAAACTAATTTAGCCCTTGGTAGGTTCTTGAATTATAAGCTTAAAACCGATTATTTCCAAAAGTTTTGGTGGGGTTGATTAATTTCTAAAAACTTGCTAATCTACATAAATCTTGAACACGCTAGCATCATAGAGATCCGTAAATGCTTCCTTGCTCTATAGTTATCAATAATAAATTGGTTATCTAATTAGTTTCCAATTGGGATATCCCACAAAATTTATGAACATTAATGAGTGTCAAGCCGTGCACTTCTTCTAATTGACTAGAGACTAGAGTTGAGAGAATTGATCATTGAGGTAAGAAGCATGTGAACTATCTATATGGAAAAATCGAGGCCAATTAAGTCCATATAGATTCTCTCAAATTATTACACTTTTACATCAAAAATATCTTAATGCTAATCTTTACTTGTAAAGCATCCCGCAAAGACTCACTGACTCGGTGTTCGTCAACATCAAAACTATCCATATGTACGATTCATGAAAATTACAATCATCCAAAATAACTGGTCCCGTCCCTCAAGAACCACTATACTGTGCAAAAAGCAAGTTTTGTTAAGTTGAAGGTTTTTTCATACATTTGAATTTTACATTTTTAAACATAAATTCTCGTCTTTAAAGAAGTTTCATCGCAATAACAAATTAAACCCTTACCTTATAGTGTTCACAAGATCAAATCTCCGCTTTGATTATCATTAGTCAATGAGGTACGAACTACGAAGCACTACTCTTCCGCCCAATACAAGTCAAATAAAAACAATCGGTCCTGTCCCTCACCCAACTATAGAACAGTTTTGTGGAAAAAGACAAAAAAAGAAACAAATCCACTAGACCTTTTTATTTTAGACCCCAAAATCAACTAAATAAAAGAATATTACATGGTTCTCAATCAACTCTCGACTAACCAATGTTCAAAACCCACTGGACCTTTTTATTTTAGACCCCAAAATCATATCGATTCCTTTCATTCCCATCCTTATTCAATAAGCGGGGTTTGTGTAAAGTGCAACTAATACCATCAATAATAATAGCATTATCAAGAAAGATCGGACTTGAGCGGAAAAATCAAAAGAGTTAGCACTGATTAGAGAAAAACAAAGTGAAGTCACTTAGGGTACCTAGGTACTTAGGGACGCGGATAGGGGACAAGATACGAAACAGGTGAGGAGTTGTCTACCACCGTTCGCGATGAATCGAAAGGTGGTTCTTCTTGGCTCGAGCTGGATTCATTCATTGCCTATCACCGGATAGAATCATCTTCTTGTCGCGTATCAATTTCTCGCAGCCCAAAGTGCCCATTTCAGAACAACATTACTATTGCACTCAATGTTACAAAGATCATAAACCGAAAACAAATAATCACTTAACCAAAAACTAAAGCACATTAGAATTAAAAATTATAACGAAATTAATAAAATGCAGATTGAGAAATGGAGGTACCAGGTCCCCATTAGGCTTGTTATTGGGATTATCTATGATATCTATGCCATTGTTGTTCGAGGTGAAACTCGAAAATGAAGAATAACTCATCCTTGCCTATTAAATTGATCTTTTGGTTCAACCCCGACTTCACACAAGCATTTGAACAAACACATTTAAGGCAACCATGTCCGGGATTTCACGAGAAAAATACACCATTAATTCAAATGTGAAGATACAACGTTGTATTTCCCGGAAAATACAAATTTCCCTAATTCATTAAATGTTTCATGATTCAAACCAACAAAGCCCTAAAATTAAGATTCAAGAAATAAAGCTTCAAATTCGAACTTGTCAAATAAGCTATGGAAGATGCACTTCTTACGACCGAGTATACTTCTTCATCTTGTACGCTTCTCTCGAGAGCTTTCTTTTTCTCCTTTCTTCTTCTTCTTCTCCTCTCTTGGGGAGATCCGGTTCGAGCGGAGCCTCCGCGGCATTGTGATCGGAGTTGTGAAGATTCGACATGGAGACGATGGCACGGTGCGAAGAAGAAGCCGGGGTTTGGAGGAGGCGAGTCGGGTGGATCGGAAAAGCACAAGAAGCAAGTTGACCAGATCCCATATCGTAATTTTCACTCGATTAGAGGTGACGGGGCGATAGGGAGAGTGATGACGGGCGGAGGGAGAGGGGAGAGGTGACGGGCGACGGGCGGGCGGGGGGAGGAGAGGGGAGGTGACGGGCGACACCGAGATCGATTGGAGAGGAATACTTTAGTTTTACTATTGTTCCATTTTCGGTAAAAAAAACCTAGCTAATTAATTAGGGAAATAAAGAGTGTCTAAACCCTAAACACTAGTGTTAAAAATAAAGACACCGGTTAATAACCGGTGTCGAAAAATGTGGTTTTAAAATATTATGACATCGGTTCTATAACCGTGTCAAAATATCCGTGTCTAATCTAAATAAATTTATATAAATAGACACCGGTTAAGCCAAGTCCGATGCGAAAACCGGTGTCTAGTTTGGAAATTATTTTACAATAGACACCGGTTCTAGGAAACCGGTGTTGTTTATAAAACGACAAAGATCGATTAGACACCGGTTCTTTATAAAACCGGTGTTAAAAAGGAAAAGACACCAGTAAAGTCATAAAACCGATGTCTTTTTGGTGGTGTCTATCAGCAATTTTCTTGTAGTGACTTAGCCCAAATCTTATTTTTTTTTTTTTTGTAATTATCCCTAAATTATATATACATATATAAATATAGGGGGAGGAGGATCCAATGAGACCACATATTATAGTGAGACAATGTGGACTCATCTCAACCCTCCCTTATCTATATCAATGGTTAAGATAAATAGGAGTTAAAATTACATTAAGCATTTAATTAAGGCAAAATAAGGGTATAATTGTTAATACAAACATGTGGCGGACCATCCAAATATGGAATCAGTTATTAGGAGAGAGAAAATCATGTGGGGATAGAGAAAATCGCGCTGGAGAGAGAAAATCACGCATGTGCTCTGTCATGCAGTATGTTGTACACTTATCATATATTTGTTGTATACTTAAGATTATTTTACTGTACGTTTAACATAATTTTACTGCATATTAAAATGGTCAAACAAAAACATGTGGGGATCGTGAATCAAAGAATCAATTATAGAGAGAGAGAGAGAGAGAGAGAGAGAGAGAATCACGCTCATTAACATGTGGGGACCGTGGATTAAGTAAAATCAGTTATAGAAAGAGAAAATCACGCTCATTAATGTATTGTATATTTAACATATATTTATTGTATATTTGACACTATTATGCTGTATATTTAACATATTTGTACTGCATATTACAATTGTCAAACAAAAATATAAGTATACAACAAAACACATATAAGTGTACAACAAAAAACATAAGTATACAACAACATAAATACATACATCAAAAATTAACTACTTATACAACAAAATACATATAAATGTACATCGAAAAACATATAAGTATACAACAATCCTCACTGCCTCCTCGTAGCCCTCGTTTTCTCCACGTCAGCATCGTCTTCTTCACCAATCATCAAATCCTGTCCTTTATTCTGAAACCCCAAAAATATCTCTCGAACTCCGGCACTCCACAAACATTTTCATTTTCAAGCATGGAAATCTCAAATGTTTAACTGCCTAACCTCCAAATAAAGCTGAAGCAAAATGTCAGGATTCGATAATCGGGTCAAAAATTCAATTTTATATTCCAGTGGATTATTTTTAAATACTAGCACAATTCCTTCTTCAATTATCAGTGCAATTTCCGATGAAGTTCGTTTAAGTAGTTGTCCGGTGTACTCGAGGCAAAATGGTAAATCGTCGTCGTCTTTTGGCCCTGCCACACGAGCAACAACAGCCAGGCCGAACCCAAGCGGGATATCGTCATCATCGTCTTTTTCTTTTTGCGGCTCGGCCTATTTATTAAACACAGGAGTGGAAATTCTAGTTAGGGTATTAGGATTACACAATTACAATGCTGCCCTTTTCATATTTAAAATAAATTAAAAAAGGCTATTAAATTGGGTAAATCTCAATCATCTAAAATTATAGATTTATGGACAAGATTAGTCCACACTGTCTCACTCTAATTATGTGGTCTCATTTGATCCAATCCCTATGTATATATATATATATATATAGGGATTGGTTCAAATGAGACCAATCCCTTTAGGTTAGTCCATAGGAACACTTATGGACTCTTGATTTAAATTTTTGGATGGTGTAGATCATTTTAGTTAATTTAGGCATATAAGGGTATAATAGTACTTTTATATTTATGTTAATTGGACGGTATTAGCTAATTTTAAGGAAAGATAATCCTACCTTTTCAGTATCCGATTTTTAGGGAGGAAAATTCATCAACTTCAAGCGTTTTTTTCAAAATTGATACTTCTTTCCGCCATATTTGTGAACAGTCGTTTTATTGTGTACTTAGTTTAATGGACTTGTATACTTAGTCATGTTTTATTGTATATTTAGTTTAGTGGATTTGTATACTTGGTTCAGTGGAATCGTATTCTTAGTTATATAAGTAGTTTAGTAAGTAGTTTAGTGAATTTGTATACTTAGTTATGTGGATTGGTATACTTAGTTCAATGGAATTGCATACTTAGTTATATAAGTAATTCAGTGTAATTGTATACTTAGTTAAATGTTTCTGTATACTTAGTATTATTTTAATGTATAGTTAGTTCAATGTAATTGTATACTTAGTTAAATGTTTCTGTATACTTAGTAAAGTTTTAATGTACAGGTAGTTTAGTGTAATTGTATACTTAGTTAATTATTATGTATACTTAGTAATGTTTTAATGTATAGTTAGTTTAGTGTAATTGTATACTTTTCATCAATTGTTGCACGATTTTGTTGCCATAATTGAATAATTTGCAGGTTCGAATGGGAAGGGAGAGAAAGGAAAGGTGAATCGCTTGATTATGGGGCGTGATAAATATAAAATCACGTCACTACAAGAAAACTATTGATAGACACCACCAAAAAGACACCGGTTTTATGACTTTCCTGGTGTCTTTTCCCATATAACATCGGTTTTGTATGAAACCGGTGTCTAATTAGTGTTGTCGTTTGATAAACAACAGCGGTTTCCTCGAACTGGTGTCTATTTTAAAAACATTTCCCAAATAGACACCGGTTTTCGCATCGGATTTCCAAACCGGTGTCTATTTATATAAATCATTTTAGATTAGACACCAATTATTTTGACGTCGTTCCAAAATCGGTGTCTATAATATTTTAGAAACCAGATCTTTCGACACCGGTCTAAAGAACCAGTGTCTTTATTTTTTTAACTAGATCTTTAGACACCGGTTGTAGAACTGGTGCCTTTGGCCCTATAATTAATTAGGTTTATTAGTGGAAGAATAATAAAAGTTATAAAAATCTTCTCCAATCACCTCTTCCCCTTTCCCCTTCGCTCGTCGTCTCTCTCCTCTCGATCGCCAACCGCCGGCCCACCAAAACGTTGCTACTCCAAGTGAATCCTAAATATTTGAGTTTTTGTTTGGATAAATCCAGGGCATTCGAACTTATCCTCGCTCGCCGCCGCCACCGCTGGCAGCGAGACATGCGCATCCGTGTCATCGGGTGGTGGTGGTCACACCTCTCGATCTATGCTATCCTTAAGTCGATCAATATGTTTAAAAATATTTTTATCCACAATATTAGTATAAATCCAGAGAGTCAAGTGTAGTAGGGTTTTTGCTTCGTTAGCTTCAGCCTTACTTTATCGTCGTCCCCACCTTGCACCTCGTCGCCGCCGCCGTGCCTCTGGCCGGCACCAAGAGTTTGCCGATTTAAATTCCTCGTTGTTTTAGTTCTCATCTTTCTCGATCGCTTCTTCCTTCTCCGATAGGTAAAATTTCCTTTATTCATTGTTCATTCTCTTTTGTTTTTTGATATTATCGGGCCACTTGCTTTTTTTATTTATTTGGTGAATGAACCGAATTAGCAATTGCCTGTTTGTTTTCGATCGATTGCACTTTTAGGTCGTGACTAAAAAAATCCATAATTGTTGAATAATTTTGAACGTTTTTTGGTTAATTCGATAATATCATCAAACGAGATTAATCTTTAGGAACAAAGAAATTTGAGGGGATTTTTCAATTAATTACCTCCATTTGCGGTGGCGAGAGGGAAGAACCGGAGATTTTCTTTGGAGATGTTATCGGAATGGTTATGCTCGTGGATTTGAGGATTGGTTTAGATTTGAGGATTTCTTATAAAGAAATTGTCTTGAAACTCTGCCTTGACAAAGAATGCCTATTAACCGTTTGATAAAATGCCTCGATCACTTTGTTTGCTTTATTACTCCTAATGGTTTGATCCCATATGCTCGTGTTGATCCCATAGCTTTGTCGGTTCACATATTACTTGTTATTGTTGATATCAAATGCATCGTCTTGGTAACTTCATAGTAATATATTACTTGTAAGATTTTGGCCTATCCTTATTACGTTTTAACATTCTATAAGTGCTTTTGTTAGGATATGAACCTCTCGCTCTGTTGAATCTCGAGCCTCTTTAAGAATTTCAACATCAATGAACCTATTAGTAGCCAACATTATGGTTCTAAGCAAGGTCTTTAGTTGATCACCTTGGGATTGACCGAATAGTCCCTTTTTCATTGAGTTTTCACTTTTCAAGTGTCATATAGGGTTATTTTGTTACTCGTGCAATGGAACTTGTGATAATGCTAATCTAATATTTTCATTATCTATTATCAAGATTAAATTCACGATCTATTATTGTTATGCATGGTGCGCAGATGTGTTATTCCCGATCTAATATCTTTGTGCAAAATGATGCATGTTTTTCTCTTATTGTGTGCCGAAAGAAAAAAGTTCGATTGAGATTTTTGAATTCTAGGAATTACTTATGTAGGGCTAACTTATAAAATATTTCAAACATCATCATATATGCATTTGTTGGATGGGAAGTTGATGGCATTACATTTCCATTCATCAAGTACGACTTTTTTTGTCGTCTTATTGGTTCTCTACCTTTCAAGTTTGACTTGTGTTCCCTAACTTTATCTTTAAATTTTCTCTTTGGCAGGCTTTGGGCCCGTTGTCTTGCATTATACATCATATCGTCCGCGCTTGTATCCATCTTTACTTTGTAAGGACTATAATCGTATCTATCTTTCTCTCTAGCCGAGATATATTAATGATAAATGTAAAACTCTTATAGTTTTCTATGATTCCTTTTTTGTTTCTAATTTATTCCTCTGTTTGTCTTAGGGAATACATAAGATGACGAAAATGAAATTGGCGCATATCACTGCTTCTCATTCCTATCTGGGTCACTTCACTGTAATTGTTCATGCAGTTCCCTGGGGCCAGGAAGAATCATATAATGACACTGTGACCAAATTCTTTACAGATTTTTTGTTTGCAGGGATGGAGGGGATGATACTTTGAAACAACCAACATTGATCATATGTTGATCATACGGAGAAGTTTGAGCATTTTTGAAAGCTTGAATGACATGAGCTATGTTGATCATATGGATTTTATTGCCTTTAGTTGAATTATATAGTCTTTTTGTTGGTTGATGGAATTAACTGGATTATGAATTTATAGTTGTTTTATCGAAAGGAAACTTCGCTACTAGTACTTTTTGTTAGATTTTGGCTATTGGTGACTTTAGTATTAATGGATTTCATGTTTAATTGGTAGTGAACTTATGATGGTTGCTAGAATTGGAGTTCATAATGAATTGTTTATTTATATGGTTTTTTTGCAGCTTTGGGCCGGTGTTTTTGCGTAAATAAACAACTCTTTTAAAACCACTTCTAAAAACATTAAGACACCGGTTTAAAACCGGTGACAAATACATAAATTTTTAACATTAGGGCCATAGAAAGCGGATATTTTTTCTCTAAGACACCGGTTTAAAACCGGTGTCTTTCAAGGAAAAGAGACCAATTTTAACCAGTGTCAAAAAGTTCAGACTTTTAACAGCAGGGGCTCTAACACCGGTTGGTTTACTAAGAGACACCGGTTTAAAACCGGTGTCAAAAAGTTCAGACTTTTAACACCGGTGGCTCTAACACCGGTTGGTTTACTAATAGACACCATTTTAAAACCGATGTCTTTCAAGGAAAAGACACCGATTTTAAACCGGAGTCAAAAAGTTCAGACTTTTAACACCAGTGGCTCTAACACCGGTTGGTTTACTAATAGACACCGGTTTAAAACCGGTGTCTATCAGCTTTTTTGTAGTAGTGTCCCTAATTTTTAGGAAGCGGTTACTATATTTAATTTCCTGGATTCCTATTTTATCCCTTATGTTGTATACTTACTTATGAAATGCTATATATATTGTAATATATCTTGGCCATTGATTTACTATTTGGATGGTGTAGATTTAGTTCTATGGACTAACCTAGGAGGGTGGTCTCACAGGATCCCCTCCCTATATATATATATATACACATATATAATGTTCAAATTTCAAAGGGTGGAATTCACTTTATATCTTGTACTATTAACTAGTAGAACTGATAAGTGGCTATTGTGCATGCACTTCAAGTGTATTTTGTTATATAATTGACACAATTGCATGTAGATCGAGCGTGTTTAGGTTGGTTTTCCTTGTTGGGCGTGGTACTGCGGTTGTCTGGGTGTTTTTGCAGGAATGGAGCTAGATTGGACAAAAAGCAATAGAACGTCCCAAAAGGTAGGTCAAGAGCCAAATGACGAATAAAGACACGAATGAAAGAAGTATGGAGGATCAAACAACAAGGGATTGCTTTCGAAAACGTCCAAACATGTCAACAGTTTTCTGCACTGGCAGAGTTTAGTATTTGGGCCATAACATTTTCTACAAAATTTGATATTGGGCTGATTCAAGTTGCTATGGAAAGCTAAAAGATAGGGATACAACTTCCATTAAGACCCTAAGAGCTAATTCACACATTTGGACCACACGACCAGGTCGTGTTTGTGCGCACGGTCCTGTTGGTGCTCATGGTCGAGTTTGTGCACACGATCGTGCACCGCTGCAGTAGAGACATTTTTCTGTGAGAAATTCACACGACCAGGTCATGTGCAAGCACACAACCCGTGCGAAATGCCACATTGTGCGGGTTTTGTTTCCTTATTACACGAGATCAGAAAAATGTGTCCAAAAAGACATATATAAAAGAGAGAATTAGACCTAGCAGCTGATATAACACATCTAGGGAGAGAACATGACGACTTGGAAGCAGAAAAGATATATTTGTGAGAAAGTACATGGGAGAATTAACAACGAAGAAGCACGAAGGGTTCAAAAACATGAAGATTTATTCTTGCATACAAGGGCAATTCATTATCATAGTCTAAAACTTCTTCTCCATATTTTCCATGTCGCATATTTCGTTTAATGTTTTGTCTATTTATTTGCAAAAGATTATGTGTAGCTAAATTCATCTTGATTCTAGGACTTGATAGACTTTGGATTTCATTTATATTTGATTTGGTTTGTTTCGTATGAATTGGTTTCACCTATCTATTTGTGAATTTGGTGCTTAAT
The DNA here is from genome assembly GCA_016081115.2 of Rehmannia glutinosa. Lineage (NCBI taxonomy): Eukaryota > Viridiplantae > Streptophyta > Magnoliopsida > Lamiales > Orobanchaceae > Rehmannia > Rehmannia glutinosa. The sequence goes on from CM071930.1 coordinate 48,010,668, forward strand.
TCTTGTGGACTACTTGATCAACAATTCACATGTTTTCTAGTTAGTTTATAATTCAGGAGATGAGTTCTAACAATAGATAGCGAATTCATAACATAAACAATTGTAGAGTCGGGTGGCTTACGATATTTATGTGGTTTAATACTTGATTCATTATGCCTTTGGGAGTTGATATTAATTATTGAGTAGGGATGCTAGCAATCTAATATTGATCTACGTTTTGCTCACCTAGGGAGAGAGAATGAAATAGGATAGGAATTGAGTCCATAAATAAGATATAATTGGTTCTTGCGAAGCACAAATCGGGCCTAAATTGAGTAAGCATATCGAAATCATAGTCATATGATTACCTTTCTTTGTTGATTAAACTTTGTGTGTGCGTTTGTTAGTTTATTTGTTTTAATATTTTACTTAAATTTAATAATTTAATCATCATCTTAGTCGGATGTTTCAATAAAATTGAAATTATTATAATTTCCGTAGTTTATATTTTAATCAATCCCTATGGAATAAGACCTTGTTTGCCACTATCTATTAACTATGGCATACACTTGCAATTTAGTTTAATAAATTTTAGCAATCAACGTTTTTGGCGCCGGTGTCAGTGATTGAATTAATCAACATAAATGCAGTGATAAATAGTTTTGATCTTAATTGAAACAAATTTTCAATCTTTTAGTTTTAGTAATATTTGTGGAAGCTTACATTGTTTCTCATCGAAAAGATAGTTTATAATCACACGTTCATCATCTTACGAACCATCATCGATTACCTTGGAGATAGAAAGGATTGCTCGACAATTGATAGCAATGAGGAAGAAATAATTAGAAGCAATGACAGAAGAAGTGAATCATGGAAATAATGAGAACAACGGGAACAATGAGGACCATTCGATAATACCGCCAGTAAATATCAATGGGCAAAACTTGGAAGTGGAAAAACCACTGAGACGTGCAGTTATAGATTATTTCCAGCCGGAAGTAAATCTCCAATATGGTGGAGTTGCTCGCCAACCCATTAATGCGAACCACTTAAAATTGAAGCCGACACTGATTCAAATGGTATCCCGAAATCAGTTTGGGGGAGAGCGATTGAGAATTCGAATGTGCTTCTAGTGCAATTTATGGAGATTTGTGACACGATTAAGCTAAATGGTGTATCTCAAGAAGCTATTTGATGCCGCATTTTCGCATTCTCACTACGCGATAAGGTTGAGGGATGGATTTCTTTATTAACACCATCGGCCGCTAATTGGACATAATTGAACCAGAAATTTTTAGCGAAGTACTTTCCACCCAGTAAGACGTTGCAGCTGAAGACTGAAACCGCACAGTTTAGATAGTTGGATTATGAGACATTGTATGAGGCCTGAGATTAATTTAAGGAGTTACTAAGGAAGTGTCCGCAACATGGCTATCCGGACTACCAATAGGTGCAGTATTTTTATAATGGTCTAAGAGGTAACACAAAGACCATTATTGATGTCGCATCTGGAGGTGCACTGCTTGGAAAATATCCGGATGAGGCACTCGATTTGCTAGTAAGAGATGGTGAATAACATTTATCAGTGGCCAATAGAGAGATCAAATGTGAAAAGGGTTGTTGAAATACAGGGTGATGATTAGTTCTCCAAACTAATCGAACAGACTTCAATGTCAAACATAAATTGAGTGCAATACAGCACATTACCAAGAGAAACAATAGTAGCAGAGGAAGAGACAAATTTCATTAGGCAAAGTAACTTTAATAATTTTAGGGAGAACCAACTGCCTACTCATTATCATCCGAGCTACGAAACCATGAGAATTTTTCGTACGCTAATAACAGAAATATTTTGCACCCACCATCAAGTTTTAATGCAAGAAATCCGGGTCAAAGCGAAATTGAAGGAAAGAAGCCATTCACCTCATTTATTGGAGAAACGAGAGTAAGACTTAACAAAAATGAGGCGAAGATAGATCGTATTGAAGAACAGGTTGATCAGTTGAATACGAATGTAAACGCCAAGTTAAAATCTTTGGAGACACAAGTTGCTCAGACAGCAACAACAGTGGGGAGCCAACATCAAGAAAGCAAATTCCCAAGTGATACTGAAATAAACCCAAAGAAGCAATATAAAGCTATTCATTTGAGAAGTGTTACTAAATATGAGAGCCAAAAGATATGTTGGGATTATGGGTTCCCCGATCGCCTTACGATTTGATGTACGCTATCGCTACATCGAGGTGTGGCGCCCAACTTACCGAGGATCCATATGGATTCTTGTGAAGCCTCTCATGTCCGCCCACCGCTAGTGTGGGGCTCTACACACGCCATTGTGAACTATAAGGATGCCCTATAGGAATCAACCTTAGGTTGCACAGTTAAAGTAGAGCTTAAAGAATTAGATATGTACTACCTATACCAACAAGGTGAATCTTCTTTTCTGATGCTCATTATATAGAAACTCTAAGGTTAAACATGTTTGTCCTGGAGTAGACATGGGATGGGTGACCCCCTGGGAAGCAATTTGCAGGGAGTACATGACTGAGGACAAAGCGCGCTAGAAAAGACTTGTGTTGGTTTGTGGGATTAGTCGTCAAATCCAAGAAGCACTTTCGGTCTAACAACTGGTATCAGAGCGAGGTCATGGGTTCAAATCCCCCCAGGTGCCGCTGGAGGGAGATTGTTGGGATTATGGGGTCCCAATGATTACCCTTAGGTTTTGTTGTACGCTTACTGCTACATCGAGGCTGTGGCGGTCTAACTTGCCAAGGATCCATATGGATTCTTTTGAAGTCCCTCATGTCCATCCACCGCTTAGTATGGGGCTCTGCGCTGCCATTGTAAACTGTAGGGGGTGCCTACAGGAATCAACCTTGGGTTGCACAGTTAAAGTAGAGCGTAAAGGATTAGATATGTACTATCCATACAACCAAGGTGCATCTTCTTTTCTGGTGCTCATTACACAGAAACTCTAAGGTTACGCGTGTTTGGCCTGTAGTAGACATGTGATGGGTTACCCCCTGGGAAGCAATTTTCAGGGAGCGCGTGAGTGAAGATAAAGCGCGCTAGAAAAGACTTGTGTTGGTTTGTCGGGACAGTCGTCAAATCCAGTAAGCAATTTCGGTCCAACAAGATATTGACCGAGATGGTGCAGAAAGAAAGGGATGAGCAACCTAAAATTACTTTTGTCCCAAATCAAGATCAAAGTTCTGATTCCATTCCCGCAAAGACTTCAGAAGAACACATTGGACGTACAATTCGCAAAATTTCTTGAAGTTTTCAAGAAAATTCATATCAATATTCCTTTTGCAAACGTGTTGGAATAAATGCCCAATTATGCTAAATCCTTGAAGGATATGATGGCAAAGAAAAGAAAGTTGAAGGAATATGAAATGTTGAACTTGATAAAGGAATGCAATGCTATTATTCAAAAGAAGCTACCTCAAAAGCTTAAAGTTCTAGGGAGTTTTACTATCCCTTGTGAAATTGGAGGTTCTTGCTTTAATAAAGTATTGTGTGATTTGGGAGCAAGTATTGTTAGGAAATTTAATTGTATAGATTTTGATGATGCATAGAAAACTTAGATTAGAATGTTGGCACCCCATTTTTTGTATGTATTTCAACTTTGTAATAGTTAGGAAGATAACTGAGTTATTAAGCAACCAAGTTGAAGATGCAGAAAGTTGACTAAAGAAGTGTAGAGAAGATTCAGTTGTGTCGCAGCTGAGTATCGAAAAAGACCTTCAGTCAAGTAAAGAAGTTGTGTCTTTCAAAGTAGATTTACAGCTAAATCATCCAAGAATCAAGGAAAATACTTAATAAATGGGTAAAGCAGCTGAAGGGCTCAGAGAAAGTGAAGAAGTCCATTGCAAAGAAAAGTCAAGACCTATCCAAAATGGTAAGGGACATGCCTCGCAACCTTAAAAGTTGTCTTCTTTGAAAGAGTACAAGTAGCATTTGGAACTAATGAGATGTTTGCGAAACCTGGTATGATTCAGCAACTCGTGTAGGTCCCAAGGGGTATAAGTGTAAGGTTTAGAAGGGGGGTTGAATAAACCTTGCAAATTTTCGATTTAGTCTTTTTAAATCTACTGAGTTGATTCTACACAATTTGTGTCCTTGATGGACAATCGAATTAGTCACTCAAGAGAGTTAATCTCTCAAATGACTCAATTTGTTTGTTGATGGAGTAACTCATTTGTTGGCTATAATTTAACTCAATTTGTGGTTTTATTTTTTTTGGAAGACTTAACACCCTTAAGTTTGATTAAGCAAGATTTTAGAGCTTGATTGAGTACTTATAAATTATCAAATGGATAGCAAATTTATCGCCAGATATAAGCGATTAATAATGCAAGAATTTAAGTCTTTGAAAAGTAAATGACACAATGAAGTTTTTATAGAGGTTCGAAGATGGGGTAATTCTTCTACTCCTCTCTTCTCCAACTCCTGGAGGAATCCACTAAGTAATGATCGGTTTACAAAGTGGTAATGATCCGGATACAAGTCTTGATCACAACGGCCGACTTGATCCTTAGGGACTCGGATCCTGAGACGCTTGATCACTCACCGGCTTCTCACGACTCGGCTTCTTCACAGGCATTTGCCTTGTTACTACTGACTCACTTGCTCAAGCTCTTTGGATTTGATCACGAAGCCCTCCAAAAGCTTAAGACTTGGTTCAACCTTGAACCTTTCTACGATCCTTCCCGGAATGTAGACCCCTTGTTTTCATATTTTCCTCTTCAACCGATTGAAGTTCTCTTTCCTTCACAAAGAGGTGAGTGTTGGATTGATGTACTTCGTAATGTAGGCTTGAGGATTGAGAATGTTTTAGTTTTTTCTAATATGCTTGTTTATCTCACATGTGTGTCATACTTCTTCTCGAGACAAACTCCTCGGCCTTTTATAGTGAACTTTCAAAAATTTGCCCGTTGAAGAGATAGGCTTATTTTTGAAAGTCACTTTGCGATCGTTGGCTTGTCTTGTTGCGGTTCTTGGAATTGCCATTTCCTCGTATGAATTGTTCTTTCACCTTTTTGAGTTCGACACGGTGTAGTGCTTCCCATTGGTTCATTCCTTTTGCACGCTTCGGGTCGAGCACTCCGAGAAAGGTGGTATGGAGATATTACTTGTTTAAGTAAATCTCTTGATTTCGTGCAACGGTTCTTTTACGATTATCTCGACTTGACCTGCATTTCCTTGCTTTCCCAGGTGACTTAGAGTCGACTTCCAATCATTGGATGACTCTTTTGTCACTTCAACTTGAGACTTGGCTTTTCTTGAGTTGACTTGGTGATGCTCCACTGTTTGCATCTCATTTGCTTCTTGAGAGAGTTCCCGTCTACTCTTCTTTGCCATATTCAATTGTTTCACAAAGAAAGTCTTCCTTCCAGTCTTGTTTGTCTTCTTGCATGTTAGGGCGTAGGCGACTTAACTCGGCTTGGCCGGCTCTAATTGTTACAATACATTTTACAACAAGAAATTGGGGTGCCAACTTTCTATTCTAAGTTTTACATGGCATTCATCAAAATCTAAACAATAAAATTCCTAACAATTTCCCCCTTTTTGATGATGCCAAAACTTAAATCATTCAAAAATGCAAACAAAGAAAGATACATACAGATAGTGTATTGACATAGAATGTATATGAGAATAGATCTGTTTATTGATCATATCATTCTGTTCTTTTACACAATGTTTTTACAAGGTGTATCGAGCACATATTTGTCTACACCGAAAATAAAGAATTTATAGCTTTATTACGAAGACTTACATTGTATGTATTTACATGATAAAATACACGAAGGGTTGGACATCAACGCTTCATCTCCTTCATTTGTCTCCTTCTCTCATCTTGGTCATCTTCTTCTCTTCTTCTCTTCTTCTCGTCATTTGCTTCTTTTTCTTCTCATATGCTTTTCTGGCAGCTTCATCTCTTCTAATTCTTTCTGTCTCTCCTCCCATAGCCGAGTTTGTCTCTTTTTTTTCTTCTAGTCTTTTTGCATACTCGGCGTTAGATTTAGCCACTTTCAAATTTGCCACTTGGTCAAGTTTTGGCCAAAGAGATCCCTCCTTTCTTTCCGGATCTACGTATTCAATATTCTTGGGCGGAGGCCCAGTCCAAGCTTCTTCCTCTACCGGGCGTATACTATCTTGGGTCTTCTTCTTTCCGGTGAGTGGGCGGCGGAGTGACCCCAGTGATCGCTTAGGTAGTCTCGTTTGCTGTCGCCTTCTTCACACAACGTGAGACCCTTTTCAAGACAAGTCCCAAGCTTGAGCCATAGACATATTTGCAAAGTATCCCTCAGATTCGAGCGTCTTGAATTCATCAATCGAGCGTGGCTCTGTCCCGACATCCGAGATGGCATAGGTGTCTCGTCTCTTGGAATGCCTCCATGTTCTTTCAAGATGTTCATAACCCTGGCATCCATTCTTCCTTCCACTTCCTTCATCCCCGCTTCAATTGTTTTTCTCTTTTCACCATAGATACAACAGAGTGGTGGAGTGGCGAGTCACGGGAGTTTCTTCGCTTATGATGTCACCGTGACAGGACCTTGTTGGGGGTTTGTGCGATCATCAATGTCACATCCGTCGACCCTTCCCCCTCAACAAGCTTTCCTTTCTTCTCGTTTCAAGACTTCCTCGGTGATTTTCCTTCTCACCGCTTTCTTCTTCTCCTTCAGATTTTAGCGCTTTGAGGTATTCCTCTTCCCCTTTTTGGCATCATCAAAGGATAGAGGAACCCCGGGGACCATCTTTGGCAAGCATGAAGTCGAGTCTTCGATGGTTGAGTTCGCTTTCAAGTCCGCTGCGTTGCGTTGTAAAGACGAATTCGATCGAGTAGCGTTGGATTCTGTGAAATCGAAATCAGCTTCATCTCGGCCCATGAGAAGGCTGAATTTTCTTGTCATGTGTTCTTCCAAATGTCAGTAAATCATTTGTATTTTGCTCACGCAGGCAGCCTTGATCTCGGAGTGTGAGCTTCATGCATATGCTCAATGTGTTCTCTCGGCTTCGTTTTGCAACGGCATTTTCGGCTCTCCACACCAATGACTTGTTGAACAATGTTCTCAAGTATCTCACTGTTCCACACGCATTGTTTTCTTCTTTGTTGCCACCATTCCCTTATCCGAATCTGTTATGCCTCTTAAATCTGCTTTGTAAGGGTGGCATCTCTGTTGTCGGTCGCATGTCCAAAGAGGCTCGATGCCTCTCCATCCGTTCAACCTCAAAGCAAAGAGTGCCTTGAACACTTCTCGAACTTCGGTGATGATTCTTCATTGCGGTGATGGCCATACAAACATCAAAATCATAATCATTTGGAACAATGGTGTCGATGGAAGAACAGAGCTGGTTTGTGATAGCGTGCTTGTTCGTTTCGACTCTTCGTGGAGTTTCGTATCTCCAAAGTGAAAAAGGGAAAGATTCTACAAAAGATTCATCACCGCCAACCGGGATCTGTTCGATGATGAGCGGTGCGCGTGAAGTTCTTTTGGGAATCGATCCTACTGCAGCCTTGAGGAGCCTCGTGCGGTGGTCTCGGTTCACTGGGTTTGTTGTGAAGTAGACCCGGCTTGCCGAGCCTCATTTGTCTTAAAACTTCGTTGGTCTCGGTGATTTTTCCATTTGATGGCTGGTCCTCACTTTATCGAGCGTCATCGGACGATGATGAGATTTCCATTGGTGGCTCATAATCAAAATTAAAGGTTTGACGAGTAGTCTTGGGATCGACTTGCTCGTGCTTGGAACATCCGCGGTGAAGTCTTTTGGATTTGTCATGGGGATGACTCGCCTTCTTCTTCGCTTCTCGATCCCGGAAAAGTGACATCGGGGTTGTCCGGGAATCATGAAGTGCGCTGATCTCCTTCTCGGATGGGTCGATGATAGCAGGAGAGATGTTCTCTACATCGCTTTTTTACCCGGGAAGTCTCAACCTCCCGTGGGCCTTCATTACCTCCGCCAGTCTCTCTCCGCAAGGTTTTGGTCCTCCCTTTCGATGATGTCATTGTCTTAGGGTCTTCTACGGTGGCATCCATTGGAGTCTCAACCCCATGGATTGCACTTTCATCGCCCAGTGTTAACTCCGGTACATTCCTTCCTCGTGCCTCGACCGCATCGGCAACGTCATTAGCCTTCGAGCGGTTGGCACCTCACCGAGACAGTCTCAATCGCCCGAGCCGTTGATGGCAACTTCTTGTTCTTCTTGTGATTGTAATTTCTCTTCTTCGCCTCCTTGATTCGTTGTGGAGTCATCCGCAAAGCATCCTCCGACCTTGCTGCGGTGGAGGAGTTTCCCCCACGGGGCGCATCGGTGAGTGACTTGGAATGGGGTCACTCGTCTCCAAACTCATTTGTTTCGATTGATTGTTCAGCCGTTGGGGCAGGTGGTGGCATACCTTCAATAGGGGTTGGCTCGACCGGGGTCCCCACTATCCCGATTTCATCGCCATGTCCCTTATTGCCTTCTTCCGAGTGAGTGGGGAAGTGGTGGCAAGCAACAACGGTGGCTATTTTTGAACCACTCCCATTGGATCGATTTCATTTGTGTTTGGGAGGACTCTCCAGGTCCCTCCATTTGTCTTTGCTCGTGAAGGATTCTTGATTCGTGCAATGCTTGCCGCATTTGCAACTCTTCGCGGGCAAAGATCATTCTCCGATCCTCATCACCGCCACGAGAAGACATCAAGAAGAGGATGTGTGTGTCTGTGGTAGTCTTTGGAGATAGGCGGATGCTTACCTTCTCACGTGCCTCGGCTTCCTCGCCTTGCTTTTCTCTCCTTGTCCTTGTAGATCTGCAGGATGTCCGTGCGATTGTCTTCATCGTAGCCGGGAGCACAAAAAGAGTTAATCCAAGGAAATTTAGCAGTTCTTCTTCTTCTTCTATAAACTCGGTCGTTGGAACTGTTCCCTTGACTTGCTCAACTTCCATTTCCTCCACTCACGCAGACGATTTTGGATGTCCGGGTAAGGTGGAGATAGGATCATTACATCACTATCCGCCGCAGTTCTTCTTGTTCTTGGTTTGTGTGAGCTACACTGTGTGTGTCTTCGGTTGCCTCTGTGATCGCCAAGCCAGACTTGGTCGTTTCATCAATTACATCCGAGATTCTACTTCTCCAGCTAGTCTCAAGATATCTGCTCTAGCCGAGTGGTGACTCATTTGGTTTCTCCACTCGAGCGCTTGATAATTCGTCTTCGTCTCCTAGTTTGTACCGAGAGGGATTTCGGTTCGAGACGGTGTCTTCGAGTCTTGTGTGCGGGGGCAGTCTTGTGCTGGTGTTTGTTTCGAGGAGCGGGCCGTCGTGGCTTGTCGGGCTTCTCCTCCTTTTGACGATCGGAGAAGGTATTTGGGAGTCCTTCTCGACCGGCCGCTGCGCAGGGGGGAGACACGGCTGGCTTTGGGCGGTGACTCTGGCTGCAGGGGCGAGGAGCATGTTTGGTTTTCTTTGCTGCAGGGGCAATGATCTTCTTAGCACCGCAGGGGCTTTTTCTTCTTGGTGGAGAGGAAACAGTTGTATCTTCGAGGTGGTGATTCCCCTCATCGGTGTCGCTCTCTTGGCATAAGCTCGCTTCGAGCGCCGAGAGAGGTTTGCTCTAAACATCCTCTTGTTAACATGGAATGCCTTCCCATGTCTAAGAGGGACTCCTTTCACCTCCAATAGCCGGCCAATCACAAGGCCATATCCTAGGGATCCTCCAAATGAGCCATCTTCTTTGAAGGACTTGTTCCCCACGTTCGGGCAGAGTCTGCTTTGTAGACAAACTCAGCCCGATTTATCTTCTTTTCTTCGATGATTGCGGCCATTACAATCGGCTTTGCCTTTGTGATTGGTCAAAAGTCGCCAAATTTGATGTCGATACATTTGGCAACTATGTCCAACAACTTGTGATAATCCTCCTTGTGATCTCTTGTTTCTTTGTGTATATTATTTTATCAAGCAAAGTCGGACTTGGCTATTTCTTTCCATGCGTCACCAAGTTTACATCAGCTTCTTTAATCTCGGATGCTCCTTCTGGCGGTAGTGAGCAATATTCACCAAATCTGGCGAGAGATAGTCACCGCTTTCCGTGATGCGACTTGATTCCTTCATCGTGAATCTCGGCATTCACGTAGAATTGTGCGACCTCCTCCACATAGGTCATCGGATATTCTAGCATTAGAAATGGTTTTAGCCGGACGTTTCCAACTTCTCGATTTTCTTCACTAGGGTGTCGTCGGACCCCTGTTTCATCATTCCGTCAAAATCCACCGTAGAGCCGGTGTGGATTTGCTTTCCTAACTTGGTAAAGTCATAAGTTGGTGCCATTTCTCAGGATTATATCAAGGAAAAACTCGAGAAATTGATTTGAAGGTTGATAGGGTTTCGAGAGTATTTCGCCTTTGCTTTTGAGAGAAAGAGATGAACAGTTTTAGAAGTGTGAGAAAGAAACGGACGAAAATGGTTTAAATATGGTTTATGGAAAGGACGTGCGGGTGGTTTTTGAAATGTGGTCGAAATCAACGGCTTGGATTTCGTGACGCCTATTGAGCATTTCATGTCTCGTATTTAATGCGGCAAAGATTTATATCCAATCATAGGCTTGGTGTGCGGCTTTATGTCCGTACACATCATCATTATGCCGACGTGTTCCTTAAAACATTCCCGCTTAGTCAAAACGATCGCATTTTTGTCACTTTGCTCATAAGTTATTCGAACTTATCCCTTAGCCGATTCAACTCTACTTCTCACGATTCTCTTAGTGACTCGGCTATCGGTGACTCGGTGTCATTTGTCTTTCCGATCTGGTGATTTTGGTGATTTTGTTTTCACTCTTTTTCACCCCTTTTATGTTCCATTTCTTTTCTTTGATTTGTGAGTGTCACTTAGCTCAATTAGCCCCAACTCATGCTTGAGTTCTTCAAATCTTGACTCACATAGTGGTTTTGTGAAGATGTCGGCTAGTTGTTTATCGTTGAGATATATTCCAGGATGATGTCCTTCTTTTCAACATGATCTCTTATGAAGTGATATCCGACATCAATATGTTTCGTTCTTGAGTGCAACACGGGATTTTGAGTGATTGCAATTGCACTTGTGTTATCACACATGATTGGAATTTCTTTTTCCTCAACTTCATAGTCTCTCATCTTTGTCTCATCCATAGGACTTGGGCACAACATTTTGCCCGCAGACTATGTATTCCGCCTCAATTTGTAGAGGTGGCTATTGAGTTTTGCTTCTTGCTAAACCAGGAAATTAGTCTGTTTCCTAACATTTGACATGTGCCTCAAGTGCTCTTCTGTCCACTCGCATCCAAAGATAGTCGAGAATACGAATAGCCAATTAGCTTGAATCCACCTTCCTTTGGATACCATAGCCCTACTTCTTGGCTTCCTTTCAAGTATCTCAATATTCTCTTATTTCTTTGTCATATGGCTCTCTTTTGGAGCAGATTGGAATCTTGCACATACACCTACAAAGAAAGGTGATGTCCGGCTCGCTATTTGTGAGATAGAGCAATGATCCAATAAGTGCTCAGTATCTTGTTTGATCTCTGAGGCTTGCCATCCGCATCCATGTCCATTTTTGGTGATGTGTTCATTGGTATTTTTTACGTAAGACTTCTCCTCCATACCAAACTTTTTCATTAAATCTCTCGGTGTATTTTGTTTGACTTATGAAGGTTCCATCCTTCATTTGTTTCACTTGGAGTCCAAGGAAGAATGTCGACTCTCCCATCATGCTCATTTCAAATTTACTTTGCATGAGGTTTGAAAATTTTTCACACATGACTCTTTGTTAGTGGATCCAAAAATGATGTCATCCACATATATTTGAACAAGCAAGATACTCTTCTTGTCTTGAATTCGAAAAAGTGTTCTATCTACTTTTCCTTTTGTGAATCCATTTTCGGTTAGGAATTGTGACAGGGTATCATACCATGCTCACGGGTGCCTGTTTCAATCCATACAGGGGCTTTCTTGAGTTTGTATACCTTGTCTCCAAGAATCTTCTCGCTCAAATCCTGGAGGTTGTTCAACATACACTTCTTCTTCCAATAAACCATTTAGGAATGCACTTTTTACATCCATCGATATACAATGAAATTCTTGTGAGTCTGCATAGGCAAGAAACATCCTTATAGCTTCCAATCTTGCTACGAGGGCAAATGTTTCATCAAAATCTATCCCTTCTTCTTGGCAATATCCTTTGGCTACTAGTCTTGCTTTGTTTCTTACCACATAACCTTCCTCGTTCATCTTATTTCGAACACCCATTTGGTTCCAATAACATTTTGATGTATGGGTCTTTGCACTAATTCCCATACTTTATTTCTCTCAAATTGATTCACTCTTCTTGCATAGCTTGAATCCAATGTGTGTCGCCCAATGCTTGTGACACATCTTTGGGCTCTATTTGCGAGATGAAGCATGTGAACATGGCTTCTTGTTGAGTTATGGATCTTGTCTTGACATCTTCTCTTATATCTCCAATGACAAGTTCGTGGATGGTCTCTCACCATCTTACATCAAAGTTGGAGTAAGTTAGTGGATTGATCGACTTGCGGTGTGTGTTCTTTGTGGTCACTCTCTCGTAATCACTTATTTGCAAATTTTCTAGTTGTTTTTGAGATTCAGCTATCTCATCTTCTTCGAATTGATAATTCCAACTTCCACTTCCAAAGATAGGGACTCTTCGTATGGTTGGATGATTCACTTATCGGTGACTCTTCAATGTCTTCTCCATTTATATTTGGCTCATCAAATACCACATGAATGGATTCCTCTCAGTAACCATAGTTCTTTTGTTGAGTATTCTATAGGCTTTGCTTTCAAATTTGAGTATCCTAAGAAGATACCTTCATCACTTTAGCATCAAAGGCCTTTAGATTGTCTTTGCCATTGTTGTGGATGAAGCATTTACATCCAAATATTCTCAAGTATGCAACATTTGGTTTTCTTCCAGTCCGGATCTCATAGGGAGTCTTTGTTAGCTGTTTATTTATCATACATCTGTTTTGAGTGTAGCAAGTTGTGTTGATTGCTTGCCCAAAATCTTTTTGGTAACTCGCTTCACTAACATGGTCCTTCCGCTTCTTTTGAGGGTTCTATTTCTTCTTTTCGCAACTCCATTCTTGTGGAGTCCTTGCTGCGATAGTTCATGACCAATACCATTCTCAATACAAATCGAGCTATTATTCCATTGACAAACTCAGTTCCTCTGTCGATCTTATCTTGATAATGGTTTGACTCTTCTCGTTTTGAATCCTCTTCATCATTTTGTGGTAGTTTTTGTAGAGTTTTTTTCTTCTTACACATGAATATTATCCATGTATATCTTGAGTAGTCATCTACTACCACCAAGGTGTATTTCTTTCCACTTATGCTCGCTTGGTTCCACTTTGGGCCAAATAGATCCATATGAAGCAGATGCAATATTCTTGTTGAGGATGGGCATGTCTTTTCTTTGAATGACGACTTGATTTGTTTTCCCTTCGACATGCGTCACATATACTCTCCTTCTTGTATATCGAGTCCGGAAGTCCTTCCACAAGATGACTTCTTGCAAGTTTGTTGATCGTTTTGAAATTCGGGTGACTCGGCTTTTTTGTGCCACACCAACTTGATTCACCATTTGTGCTCTTTGCTAGTAGACAGCAGTCTTTGGGTGTTGCGATTGACCAATCCACTACATACATATTTTTCTGTCTACATCCTTGCAAAGACAACTTCATTTGATTCAATATCTTTGATTTGGCATATGCCCATGTTGAATCCAACATTGTAGCCCTTGTCACGAGTTGATCGATGCTTAGTAAATTGAAGTTTAGTCCTTCAACATATGCAACATCCGTGATCTCTAATCCATTCTTTTGATGGATCAAATGCCTCTTATTTCACCAGGAGCTTCATTTCCTCCAAATATGACTTTTGCTCCTTTGACTTCCTTGAATTTTGACAGATTTCTCTTATTTCTGTCATATGTCCGAAAGCCACTATCCATGTACCAGGTTCCTTGCACTTAGCTGTTCTTGAACCGCAATCAAGGAAATTAAGTTTTAGGTACCCATACTTGTCTCCAGGTCCCGAGGGGTTAGAATTGTAAGATGATCCAACCAACCTATAGCCAAATGATTTGACTCTAAGAGGTTGCCATCTATTAGTGCCATAATCATAATTAATCTGGCAAATTACTTGGGGATTCTAGGTTCATACAAATTTTGTCTCTTTTGTCCGTATGCCCGCATGTGTGTTTTAGCAATTGCCTTCCTTGGGTAATTGTGGTGTCTTTGAATGTAGTACCTAGGTGCATATGTGTCTTTGATGAAAGCTCTTATACTTTTGGAATGGCCTTTCTTTGAGTTCTAGGCCTTTGCCATTTGGGCTTATATTCCATAAGTCTATGCCGATAGTTCACATTATTCCAATCACTTGGCTTGGATATTTTCTACCATTCCCATTATATGTATTTCTTTTATGGATTTTAAGGGTTTTTGGTAGCTCGCTTCTTCTTTACAGAGTATTTTTGTTTGGAGTTCTTTGAGGACTCGGTGAATCTCTTCTCGGTTGTCTTTCAAAGACACTCAAACATTTTCCTTTTCCTTTATAACCAAGGGCAGTTTCCTTATTATTGTGCTTAGGAGTGAATGTGTGTGCAACATTTAGAGTTTTGGATTTTTCGGACTCATCATGACTTGAAGATCCTTTTTCCAAAATTACTCTTGAGGTTTGACATAGCACAGAGGAATTGAATCCTAAGCATGTCTTGTCTCCACATTCTCTTTGACTCATAATAAGATCATCCAATGATTTAGATGCCTTAGTGAATGAGGCAATAACATTCTTGAGGTCATTCTCCTCTTTTCTATAGCAGTAATTTCGCTATTAATTTAGCATTTTCAGCCTTTAAACTTTTATTCTCATCGCCTATTTGACTTAGAGTACTCGGCTCCTTAGTCACTTTGAGTTTTGACTTTTGAGTAGGCTGTTTTCCTCATTCAATAGTGTGTGTGAGGATTTAATGTGTTCAAAATCTTTCATCATTTTGCCTAATGAATCATAAAGATCAGTGGGTGATGAAGTGTGTGTGTCATGATCACTATCACTAGTGTCCGAGTTTGTTGAGTTAGATTGTACCTCATCTTCTTGATCTTGTTCTTTGGCCATCAAGCGGATCGGGCTTCTTCTTGAGTCACTTGAGTAGTCACCTTCGCTTGCTCTCTCAATCATTTGTCTCTCTTGACTTGTTTGTCTCGTGATCTCTCGGCACCATCATTGCCTTTTTCTTTTCTTGTCTTCTTTCTCTCAAGACCTTTCTTTCTTCTTCATCCCCGTACTTGTTGACTACAGGATATGAGCGATCAATGGCATAGTGACCTGGTTGTCTACGAGTTCCAACATAGATATTCACTTTTTGATCGCCTCTTTCCATTCTTGAGTTGTCACCCTTTGATACTCAACTTTTTGATGATATGTTCTCTTGGTTGGCCTGTCTTCCTTGATTTGGAGGGAGCCGAGTGTCTTCGGAAGATTCTCCTTTCCTCTCTTGTAGTTCTTATTGAAGAACTTGTTGAATCTTTTAACCATCGGGCTATTTTTCCGGGTCAATGACTTCTTTGACCTCGGCTCTCTTCCCATCTTTAACAATTAGAGCGGTTGTTTTGGGTACATTTGTCTCTTTCGGGTCTTTTCTTCTCGGCTCAAACTCGTAGGCTTTGAGGTCCGAGAATAGTTCATGGTTGGATGTCTTTGATAGGTCCATGGAATGTCTCGGTGCCATGACCTTCATTTCCCATCCATTTTGGAAGACTTTTAGGATTTTCATACACATTTCCTTCGTGTATATTCCTTTCCAAGTGCGAACATGACTCATTTGTGATTTATGTGAACCGAAGCGTCTAGTTGATCCAGGTTCTCTCCCGAGATCATTTTGAAGTTCTCAAATTTCTGTACAACCACCGACAATTTGTTTTCTTTGATTTGCTCACGAGCCTTCACAAATCAATGTCACTTGTCCTGCATTTCCTTAGCCGTTTTGCATGATTTGACTTTATTGAACATGGCTTTGTCTAAGGTTTTGTAAAGAATGTCCTTGGCTACATTGTCCAGGTTGTATCTTTTTCTGTCATCATTTGTCCACTCGAGTTCTTGGCTTTTCAACCATGACCGTCCAGGGGAGCAAGATCTTCTCCTTCACCGCAACTCTTACATGTTTGTGTTCACCTTTAATATTTGCAGAGGCCCATCTTCTATCACTATCCACATCTCATCATGTAATCTTTGATAGATGAGCCTCGCATACGAATTTTCCAATCATCAAATTCTTCAATAGTGAACATAGGGATGCGTGTCAAATTTGCTTCCATGATAATGGCTTTTAATGATAAAAAGAGTTTTGAAAATTTAAGTACTAAAGCAGACTTTGAAAAGTTTAACTCAACTGTGGTTTTATTTTCAGCGGAAGACTTAACACCCTTAAGTTTGATTAAGCAAGATTTTAGAGCTTGATTTAGTACTTATAAATTATCAAATGGATAGCAAATTTATCAGCAGATATAAGCAGTTAATAATGCAAGAATTTAAGTGCTGAAAAGTAAATGACACAATGAAGTTTTTATAGAGGTTCGAAGATGGGGTAATTCTTCTACTCCTCTCTTCTCCAACTCCTGGAGGAATCCACTAAGTAATGATCAGTTTACAAAGTGGTAACAGTCCAGATACAAGTCTTGATCACAACAACCGACTTGATCCTTAGGGACTCGATCCGAGACGCCTTGATCACTCGGTGGCTTCTCGCACGACTCGGCTTCTTCACAGGGCATTTGCCTTGTTACTACTGACTCACTTGCTCAAGCTCTTTGGATTTGATCGAAGCCCTCCAAAAGCTTAAGACTTGGTTCACCTTGAACCTTTCTACGATCCTTCCCGGAATGTAGACCCCTTGTTTTCGATATTTTCCTCTTCAACCGATTGAAGTTCTCTTTCCTTCACGGTGAGTGTTGGATTGATGTACTTCGTAATGTAGGCTTGAGGATTGAGAATGTTTTAGTTTTTCTAATATGCTTGTTTATCTCACATGTGTGTCATACTTCTTCTCAAACAAACTCCTCAGCCTTTTATAGTGAACTTTCAAAAATTTGCCCGTTGAAGAGATAGGCTTATTTTTGAAAGTCACTTTGCGATCGTTGGCTTGTCTTGTTCTGATTCTTGGAATTGCCATTTCCTCGTATGAATTGTTCTTTCACCTTTTCGGAGTTCGACACGGTGTAGTGCTTCCCAATGGTTCATTCCTTTTGCACGCTTTTGGGACCGAGCACTCGAGAAAGGTGGTATGGAGATATTACTTGTTTAAGTAAATCTCTTGATTTTCGTGGCAACGGTTCTTTTACGATTATCTCGACTTGATTGCATTTCCTTGCTTTCCCAGGTGACTTAGAGTCACTTCCAATCATGGATGACTCTTCATGTCACTTCAACTTGAGACTTGGCTTTTCTTAAGTTGACTTGACCGATGCTCCACTCAGTTTGCATCTCACCGCTTCTTGATAGAGTTCCGTCTACTCTTCTTTGCCATATTCAATTGTTTCACAAGAAAGTCTTCCTTCCAGTCTTGATTTGTCTTGCATGTTGTTAGGGCGTAGGCGACTTAACTCGGCTTTGGCCAACTCTAATTGTTACAATACATTTTACAACAAGAAATTGGGGTGCCAACTTTCTATTCTAAGTTTTACATGGCATTCATCAAAATCTAAACAATAAAATTCCTAACACCTGCAGAGCATTTATGTTAAGAAAAGGTCAACATCAAAGGCTGCACAACAAGACAAGCCAACGAACAAGAAATAAAGTTTGAAAATTGTCTATCTCTTCAACGGACACATTTTCGAACTCTCACTATAAAAAGCTGAGGAAATTACTAAGAGAAGTATGATACGAGACACAAGAGATGTATGAGCATTCAAGCAAGCAACTGCAAAATTCTTTCTAAGCTAAAGTTTCAAATCCTCATGCCTAAACATTCGAAGTAATTCTAACCAACACATCTCAGTAAGGGAAGGAAGACAACTTCAACAGTTAAAGAGGAAATCTATTTGAAAAATAAACAAGGGGTCTGCACATACATGAAGTGATGGAAGTACAGTAAGGTTCAAGTTAGAACCTGGTTTGAATCCATCCGAGGGCTAAGTGATCAAGTCCGAAGGGTTTGAAGAGCTAAAGTAGTGAGGCATCTGCATTACGAAGAGCTGAGTCCCAGGAGTGAAGCCAGTTGTGTGATCAAAGGCTTACTCAGATTGTATTATCCTTTTGTAACTGATGTTGCATTAGTGGATTACCTCCATGAGTTGGAAAAGAGTGGAGTAGAGGAATTACCCCATCCTCAAACTACTAAAAAATTGCTTGTGTCATTTACTTTCAACATTTTATTTTCTGCATATTTAATACCTACTGATATATATTTGCTTACTCAACTGATAATAACTTGACTAAAACAAGTGCTGAAAACCATAACTTAAAACTAAAGGTGTAAGACTTCTGCTGTTAAAACCAAGTAAACTGATTTTCTAAAAAGCTAACTTGACTCAGCTGAGTTACTCTATCAACAGCTCACTCGAGTATGTTAAGTGGTTAACTCTCCTTTTGAGGTTTGACACAGTTGTCTCCCAAGAGACTTAGTTGTTTACTTGTGTAAACTATTTTTAAATTGAAAAATTGGTTAAGTCTATTCAACCCCCTCTCTAGACATTAACTGTCACCCCTTGGGACCTACAAGTGGTATCAGAGCAGTTGGTTCAAAGAACCTTCCGCACTGGTTACTGAACTAGATCTCAATCTTTTCAATAGATCAACACTTGAAAATTTTCCAAAATTTCCAAAGTTATTATCATGGAAGCAAATTTATCTCGCATTCCCATGTTTACTGTCGAAGAGTTTGATGACTGGAAAGTTCATATGCAGGAACATCTCTTAGCTTTGCATGATGAAATGTGGTTTGTCATCGAGGATGGACCCATTAAAATCACCAAGGTGAATACAACTGTAAGAGCTGCTGAGGATGCTGCTGAAAGACATGTTATGGTGGAGAAGCCTCGAAGCAAATGGACCAATGAAGACATAAAAAGTTATAACTTGGACAATGTGGCCAAGGATATTTTAAATAAAACTCTTGACAAAACAATGTTTAACAAGGTTAAATCTTGCAAGACTGCTAAGGAAATATGGGAAAAGCTGACTCTTATTTGCGAAGGCTCAGAGCAAATAAAAGAGAACAAATTGACAGTTGCAGTGCAGAAGTTCGGAAACTTCAAGATGATGACTGGTGAATCACTGGATCAGTTGGATGCCAGATTCACAGAGATTACAAATGAGTTATCAGCTCTTGGCAAAGAATATAAACAGAAAGAAATATATATGAAGATTCTCATATCTCTCCCAGCTGAGTGGGAAATGAAAGTGATGGCCCTCAGACATTCAATGGACTTAACAATGATTTCCAACCATGATCTGTTCTTAGATTTTAAAGCTTATGAATTGGAGCTCAAAAGGAAAGAGCAAGATGAGATAGTTGTGCCGAAGACAACTGCTCTGATGGCTGGATAATCAAAGACTGTTGAGTCCAAGGACATCATAGACAAAGATGAGATAACCCCGATGGTTAAGAGATTCAACAAGTTCTTCAATAAGAACTATAAAAGGAATACGGGTGAATTCTCCATAAGACATTCAGCTCCTTCCAAAGGAAAGGAAGAAATAACTCCAAAAAGAGCTGAGAAAGGGGAAAGTCAAGATATATCTTTGGAATTGCAGACATACCAGGTCACCTTGCGGTTGATCGTTTTACTTATCTACCATTCAACAAGTATATGAATGAAAAGGATAAGAAAGTCTTGAGGGAAATAAGACAAGAGAGAAAGAAAGCCATGATGGTTGTAGAAACAGATACAGTCAAGTGTAAGGAGACAGCTGAATTAGATTGCAGTGAAGCTGACTACTCCTCAAGAGGCATTGATATGTCTTATGGCTAAGGAACAGGAAGATGAGGTAAATTCTAACTCATCTAGTTCAAATTCTGATGATAGTGATCATGATACACACACTTCATCACCCACGGATCTTTATGATTCATTAGGAAAAATGATGAAATATTTTGAGCACATACAACCCTCAGACATACTTTTAAATGAGGAAAACAACACAGCTAACTCAAGTGCCAAAACTCACAGATGACTGGAGAGCTGAGTACTCTTAGTCACATAGCTGATGAGAATAAAGAGTTAAAGGCTGAGATAGCTAAGGTTAAAAAGGACCTAGCTGAGAAAGAAAAGAGGGCAAAAGAACTGAAAAATATGATTTCATCACTCAGCAAGTTATCTAAAACATTGGATGAATTGATGATGATATAAAAAGAGATTGGAGACAAAGCATGCTTAGGTTTCAATTGCTTTATCAATGCAAAAACTCCAAGAGTGGTGATGGAAAAAGAATTCACAAGCAATGGAGGAATCCAAAAACGAAAAGCACTATATGTTCCATCCACACACAATCACAAACACGCACATGCTGGCATTGGTTACAAATGTAAAGGAAAGAAGTTAGCTGAGTATGTTGAGAGAGCTGCTGAAACTAAATTTAGAAAAGCTCAACAACAAACTCCAAATAGGAAATATTCTATGAAGACCAAACAAAACTACCAAAGCCCCCAGAGGTTTCACCAAAAGAAACCATATGAAGGAAATGGTAGAAGTTATCCAACACAGGCTGATTGGAACCCTCAAATGAAATATCAGCCAAGTTCTATGGGATACAAGCCCAAGTGGCAGAAACTTCAAACTTATTATAGGTCATTCCCAAGGCAAAAGAATCAACACACATATGCATCGAAGCACAATATCTATCATGCACAAAAGTTTCCATATTATCCAAGAAAACTAAAGGCACAAACACATACATGCATATAGACAAAAGAGACAGTTGTATGTTCATAAAGCTCCAAAGTAATTTGCTAAGATTCATTATGATTATGGAACTGATAGGTGGCTTTTAGAGTCAGATCATTTAGCTATAGGTTGGTTGAATCACCTTATATTGGTAGCCCCTCAGGACCCAGACAAGTTTGGGTACCTAAAACTTGATTTCCTTGATTACAGGTTCATGGAACAACAAAGTGCTAAGGAACCTGGTACATGGATAGTGGTTGTTCCAGACACATGACAGCAAACAAAAAGAATCTATCAAATTTCAAGAAATCAAGTGGTACCAAAGTTATATTTGGAGAAAATGAAGCTCCAGGGGAAATCAAAGGCATTGGATCCATCAAGAAGAATAGACTAGAGATCATAGATGTTGCCTATGTTGAAGGGCTGAATTTCAATCTGCTGAGGAGTAGCCAACTCTTTGATAAAAGCTACAATGTTGGATTCAACATGGGCATTTGCCAGATTAAAGATTCTAAATCAAATAAAGTTGTACTTTCAGGAATGAGAAAGAAAAACACGTATGTATTGAATTGGTCTACTGCTACACCAAGCACATGTTTATTGGCAAAAAACACAATTGAATCAAGCTGGTTGTGGAACAAGAAAATGAGTCATTTAAATTTCAAGACAATCAATAAGCTTGCAAGGAGTCATTTGGTTCAAGGATTGCCAAACTCAGCCTACAAGAAGGAAAGCATCTGTGATGCATGTCAGAAAGGAAAGCAGATTAAGTCATCTTTTAAGGATAAGCCAAGTCCTTCTTTAACAAGGATCTTACATTTATTGCACAAGGATCTATTTGGACCAGTTGAGCCAGCTAGCATAAGTGGAAAGAAATACACCCTAGTGGTGGTGGATGATTTTTCAAGATACACATGGACTATTTTTATGTGTAAGAAAAAGAAAACTTTGCAAAAGCTTCCTCAGCTAATGAAGAGAGTTCAAAATGTGAAGAGCCAAACCATTATCAAGATAAGGTCTTATAGAGGAACTGAGTTTGTCAATGGGATTATAACTCAGTATTGCATGGAAAATGGTATTGCTCATGAGTTACCAGTTGCAAGAACTCCACAACAGAATAGAGTGCCGTTGACACTGCTGGTCGTGAAAGTGAAATCCTAGAGGTTGAGACCTCTAAGGATGCCATGAAGAAGACCCCCTGTTGCCCTCCCGTCTGCAGGGGAATGTCGAAAGGCCTTGCGCGGTGGTTGAGACTCCGCAAGGTATTTGAACACCCCATGGCGGTTTGCATTGCCAGGGAAATGTGGCTATTTCGAGGATGTCCCTATGATTCGAATCCGAGTCCACTTAACCAATTGTTATAGATGCCTTGATTGATTAAGGAGTAGTATTCTGACATTAAGAAGATCTTGATGAATTAGCATAGTCAGATCAAGAGGCCAAGGACTTGGAAGCAAACATGAAATCCTCAAGGATGAGATTCGTACTAATTGATGGGCCACCCCCACTAGTCCAATCTCCTGCCCGTGATGCTGCTAAGGAAGCTGAGGCAAGGTACCTCTAGGTGCCAATGAAGTCATTGAGGCAGTGAGGACCGATCGGCTCGGCCCGGGGCTTCCACGAGTTTTCCGCCAATAATAACGATGAGGCAAACAGAGCTGCGAGCCAGGATGAAGAGAGAAGTATTCCCGAAGGAGGAGTGGGAACTTCCTAGGAACCTATTGGCATGTTCGAGATGCTTCACACTACAAGAATTCTGCGAAATACCGACATGATATTACTGATGGATGACATCCATAGGTAATTCCCGATCGGATACCGACATAATTGTATGAAAGTTTCTTTAAAATATGTTGGCAATTTACCAACGGTTTACCGACGGAAGTACCGACGGATTCTTATGTCGTAGGTACATTGTCGGTAAAGTTTGCGCCAATATATTAGCGCGCATATTTTTCGTCGGATCACCGAAGCAATAGCAACGCTTGAATGTACCGATGGAAATATTCATCGGTATATATATAAACACAACACTATTACCGATGAATATCCATTGGTAAACTTTGAAAAAACAACGGTGTCGTTTCGCCCATTATAGGTATTAATTTTTATTTTTAATTAAATCATATTTTGTCGTTACCGACGGACACAATTCCATCGGTAATTGTTTAGTAATACGACGTAGTTTTCTTTTATTATACATATTAATTTTTATTTTTTAATTTAATTATATTTTTATTACCGACGGAAACATATCCACAAGAATTTTTATTTAAAATGACATAGTTTAGTTATTATATACATATTAGTTTTTATTTCTAACTAAAATACATTTTTTTTACCGACGGATTGTTGGCCTTCGGTAATATTTGACTAAAATGACACCTTATTCGATTTGTTACGCATTTCTTTTTATTTTCAATTATGATGTATTTTTAAATACCGACGGATAACAATCCGTCGATAAGTTTTAAACTATTGAGATTTATTATATACATATTTTTTTCCTTGTTTTGTGCACTAGTCAGTTAAAAAAGAAAATTTAGGAGAGAAAACTTGAACATATCTAAATTTATGTAAATCCAAAATTAAGTTGATTATGATGATACCAAAATCGCCAACCATCTTCAAGCTTCTACAATATAATTTTTAATACGATCAGGATCTTTAAAATTATACATATTAATTTTTTTTATTAAATTGTATTATAATTACCGACGGAATGTATCTGTCGGTAACGTTGAGAGATGTATACGGGCCAAACCCTTCTCTTTCCCTTCCTCTTTTTTTTTCCAGTTCCCCCCCTACATCTCCATCTCCTCCGTCGCACCTCCTCTCTCACACGCCGCACCGGTGAGCCCATGTTTTTAACTTTCTTCTCTTTTTCCTTCTTCTCTCCCTCTTAAGGTTTTCTGTCTCTCCTCCTCACAGCATGACGCCGAATCGGCTCTGTGCCAGGCCTCCTTTGTGCTCCGCCGCCATGCCTCCGCGACGCAGCTGTCTCCGCCTCCACTGTCCACAGGTATGTTTTCTTTTTATTTTTCCCTAATTTTGTGAATTGAAGTCTTTAACTGTTAAGTTTTTATGAATTGAAGATTTTAACCCTAATTCTAGGAATCCCTAAGCTTTACAATTTTTTATGAAATATGTATTTTTGGTTAATATATTAGCGTCCGAAGAATGTATTGCTTGCGTCTATGAAAAAAAGGAGGCTATGGAATGTGAATGTAGAAGGGGTGGTTTGAGAAGCTTAAGTTGTTATTGAGTGTATTTATTGGAGCTTCGTATATGGAATTTGACTTGGACAATACTTACGATTCTTGAAGCTCAAGTTTGAGTCACTTTATCCATATTTTCCTACCGGAACCAGAGAGCCGACATTATAACCAAATGAAAGTCCTTTTGATTTGTATTTTGCACGCCTATGTAGTAGCGAATAGAAAAATTGCAAGACTATGGTAAATCACTTTCTTCAAATTGACATGAGCATTGATTATTCTGTCTATAAACTTTGAGGGTTTGAGTGATACACTTATCCGGTAAGGGATCTTGATGTCGACACCTGAATTAGTAACGTCAATTTTAAGAGACTAAGAGCTTTTGAGAATGAATAGCATGACGTGAAATTAGAGTTTGACACTTGACGCAATTACATCTATCGTGTTTTCTCGAATTGTTTGTGATAAAATTCACTCAATACATATTTATATTTTTTTCTTGTTGCTCGATGACTAGCAACGTCTTATGTTTGGAGGAATTTGATAAGTGGATATTATGCATGCATTTCGAGGTGAATTTTGTTTATATGACACAATTTCATGTAGATTGAGCGTGTTTAGGTTGGTTTTCTTGTTGGTCCTGATACTGCGGTTGTCCGGGTGTTTTTGCAAGAAATTGAGCTAAATTAGACAAAAAGCGATAGCATGTCCCAAATGTTAGGTCAAGAGCCAAAGGAAGAACGAAAATGCGAAGGACAAAAGCATGAACGATCGAACAACAGGGGATTGCTTTTGAAAACGTCCAAACGCATCAACCATTTTTAGAACAGACAGGTTTATTATTTGGGCAATAACGTTCCCACAAAATTGATATTGAGCTGATTCAAGTTGCTATGGAAATATAAAACATAGGGCTACAACTTTGATTAAGACCCTAGGACCGAATTCACATGTTGGGACCACACGACCAGGTCGTGTTTGTGCGCACTGTTGTGTTGGTGTGCATGGTCGTGTGCGGCTACAGTAGAGACAGCTTTCTGTGAGCGATTCACATGACCAGGTCATGAGCAAGCGCATAACCCATGTGAAATGCCCCGTTGTGCGGGTTTTATTTTCTTATTATGTGAACTAAAATAGAGGTCCAAAAAGCCATCTATAAAAAGAAGAATTAGACATAGCAGCTGATATAACACATCTAGGGAGAGAAAATGATGATTTGGAAGCAGAAAGAGATATTTTTGAGAAACCACAAGGGAAAATTAACAACGAAGAAGCACGAAGGGTTCAAGAACGTGAAGATTGATTCTTCCACACAAGGGGAATTCGTCATCATAGTTTAGAACTTCTTTTCCATCTTTTTCATATCCCATATATCATTTAATGATTTGTCTATGAATTTGCAAATGATTATATCTAGCTAAATTCATCTTAATTCTAGGACTGGATGTAGACTGTGGATTTGATTTGTTTCGTATGAATTGGTTTCACCTATCTATTTGTGAATTTGTGTGCTTAAATCTTGTGGATTACTTGATCAATAATTCGCATGTTTCATAGTTAGTTCATAATTCCAGAGATGAGTTCTAACAATAGATAGCGAATTCACAATATAAACAAAGTCGGAGGCTTATGATATTTATGGGGTTTAAACTTGATTCGTTATGCATTTATGAGTTGATATTAATTGTTGAGTAGGGATGCTAGCAATCTAATATTGATTTACGGTTTGCTCGCCTTAGGAGCGAGAAGGAACTAGGATAGGAATTAAGCCCATAGATAAGGTGTAATTCGTTCTTATGAAATACAAATCGAATATAATTTGAGGAAGCATGTCGAAATCATAGTCATAGGATCGCCTTTCTTTGTTGATTAAACCTTGCATGTGCGTTTGTTAGTTTATTTGTTTTGATATTTTACTTAGATTTAATTGTTAGATAATTTAACCATCATCTTATTTGGATGTTTCAATAAAATTGGAACTGTTATAATTGTCGTAGTTTATGTTTTAATCAATCTCTGTGCAAAACGACCTTGCTTGCTACTATCTATTAACTACGTCGTACACTTGCGGTTTAGCTTAATATATTTTAGCGATCAATAACACCCGTGTGTTACATGGAATTTTTCAAAGATAAAATTTTAGTGTCACAAGTTTGTTTGTAATAGTTACAAAAGATCCAAAATACTAATAAAAATATTTTAAAAAATCAAAATTTAGAGGAGTATCATACAAATAGTTCAACTCAAATTCTAAAAAACTTCTTCGTAAACTACATTATTTGTTATGAGGTGTTTGTTCATTTTAATTTTCTGTATTTTATTTGATATGTATAATATAATATAATAACTTAAAAGATAACAAATTTAAATGATATAATAAATTAAAAAATAACAAATTTAAAATATAGTGTAAATATAGTCCTTAAATTTTTGGTCACTTGTTATCTTTTAAATTTGTTGTCTTTTAAATTTTTTATCTTTTGAGTTCAATAGAAAACATTCCCAAGCATCAAAAAGGTAGAAACAAAATCCTGAAAAATAGTAATATATCGTTTAGAATCAAACAAAAATATATATTTTTTCGAAAATGCTTGTTTTCTGCATTTTATTTGAAAAATATAAAAGATATCGTAGGTAAAATCCATGATTTTAACAAATTTAAAGGATATAATATATTAAAAGATAACAAATTTGAAATATAGTGTAGATAGAAATTAGAATCCTTGATTTTGGGTTATTTGTGTATCTTTTAAATATGTTGTTCGGATTATTTGTTATCTTTTAAATTTATACATAGGGTTGCCACATGTATAAATATGAACCCGCCATGTGGAATTGAAAAAATGAAAAGTTGACAAATGTCCATATTGATGAGGTGAAGACATGTGTCAACTTTGTTTCTTCTTTTAATATATAGGGTAGATTTGGTATCAAATATATTTGAGAATAATAGCAAATATGTTTTTAATAGTGTAGAAGATTGACATTATGTTTTTGTAAAGAAATGAATTTATATACTATCATTATATATGTGTATATTACTATAATAAGTAAGTATTAAAATTTAGATATTAATTTATATTCATTAATAGTTCTACTATATAAGTTGTGTATGTATAGGTCAAGCATATTAACTAATTTAGGAATTTATTTGTGACTGAAAAAATAAATACTTTAAAGTATTGAACGAAAAAAATCCCATAATACTCTCTATAAAAACATTATTAGTAATTTTATCTCATTTTTTTTTAAGATTAATCTTAATTTAATTCAAATTAAATAGATAGTTATATATAATATCAATAATATAATAACACATTAAACTTTAGCAAAGTATTATCTCACATAAATTTATATATTGTTTGGAAAAGGATTTTTTAGATTTTTAGCTTTTTGTATTTCTTCACAGTATTCTTAAATGCATTAGTATTATATAACAATTTTTTATTAATTATATTATTAATTTTAATCTTGATTTCACATATAATAAATAACTACACATTGTAATTTGATCCATTATTATATTTTAGTTACATGTGTGCACCATCAGTAATAGAAATATAGGCACAATCAAATAATATCTATAAATTTGATTATATATTTACTAATGTTCTTATATATTGAATATAATACTAATATAAATCTATATAACATATGTATATTTTTGAAAATAAATAATGTATTTTCTGTATAATGTTAAAGTTATATTTTTTATTTATTTATTTTAAATTAAATCTAAGATTTTGTTTATTTATTAATTAGTGTTGAAAAAAGTTTGGGATTAAATTAGTCGATATTCAATTATAGAGGGACAAAATATTTATGATTTATAATAGAGAGTGCAAAATAATTTGACCTTTTATTCAAATTAAGTGCATTTTTGTCCATCAATATATTTTTTTGTTGATTAATGGGGGATAGGGTGGGGGTGGGGTACGTATTTGGAGGTTCTACTAGCAGAGGGGAGTATTTGATATAAAACTAATAGTATAAGGGGTCGAGTGAATTTTACCCAATTCTAAAATCTCGCCCCTCTAAAAGTGTTAAAAGTGTATCTTTATCTACTATTTTCAAGAAAAAAGAACTTCACCCTTTAAATTTTTACTTTCTGGTTCGTTCCTTAATAGAAGTTTAATTTGTACTCAATTAACATGGAAATTGCGGAACTAATCCTGTAATTTTTGGGCTACTGTAACATAGTCCTTTTCGATTTAACTTTTGCAAATGTAGTCCTGTAACTACTAAAAAGTCGTGATTTTAGGATATTTCTTGTTGGAATTTGAAAATTTGACCGAAAATGTCGCATATAGCCTGAATGTGACATCATTATGTTAAATAAATATGGACATGACATATTAACGAGCTTGGACTCATCTCCTCCTAATTGGACGCCTATGTGGATTAAAAAATACATGATATACAAGTGGGAAAATTATGAAAAAATAATTATTTAAAAAAAACAATTAAATTTTAATTTTAATCAAATAACTAAATATAAACATTTTAAATAATTAAAATAACAGTAACAATTTTTTTATAATTAAGATTTTAAGAAACCAAATTATCAAAAATCACATAATCATTAAAACTAAATGAATTGTGATCTCCAACTTAAAATCCCCAAATCTCCCACAACAAATTCACCTTCAACTCGGGAAAAATGCAAAAATAGTCTTGTACCTATAGGGGTTATGCAAATTTGGTCTTGTCGATTTTAAAATATGCAAATTAATTGTTGTAACTTAAAAATTATCGCGATTTCAGTCTTTTTTGGCTGGAGTTTTAAAATTCGGCAAGAGGCTTGCACATGATGGCCGCATGACCCATATTAATGCTATGTTGTCGATATTTTATCCACTTGGACCCAATTTCATTTCCAAGTCAACAGTCTGGGTCAAAAGTAGCGAAATTGGTCCTGTAACTTGAATTGGAGGTTGTAAAGTGAAAAATCCGCAAAGTTTAATGTAGTTAGTTGAAAAAACAAATAATTTAGGTTGCAAAATGTAAAAATACCAAAATTCAGGTTGCAGACATTATTTTCTTTAAAACTAAAATACGATGATAACATGAACCTGATTAATTAAAAAGTGACATTCTACTTTTATCATGAAATTCTTCTATTATATTTATATTATTTATATAGCGCTCGAGGTCGAAGTGGGCGGGAAGTGACCGCCAATGCAATAGATGAAGCACGAACAAGGAGCGATTCCTCAAAAGCTTCTAGGAATAGAAAAACATGAATGAACCAATCCCACCCTTGAAGAAGAGGTATTGTGATATTATGCAGGTATGAGACTATGTAGTTGAGGAAAACTCTAAAGATTTGATATGCGCTACTCAAACCAAAAGCATGCGGTTTGACTTGGAGAAACAGAGGGGTGGGACAGTTAATCGTACCAAGCGCTAAGTTGGAACGTATTGCAGGTGAAGCCCTCTTGTTCAAACCTTTCTCTGTACTTCCATCTTCTCCCAGAACATAATTCCAACTTGAAGGCCCTCGTTCCCAAGACTCTCTTGTTCATCTAGTATTTTTATTGCTGAAATGGCAGATGACTCACTGCAATAATACAATCGAACAACTCTAAGTGTTGGCATATCTCCGATGCCTATAGGGATCTCATCCAATTCCCCTAGTCCGCAAAGATCAAGATTCTCGAGGACTGGAAAATGGGAGTTGTCTGTATTCCAGTAAATGAGTTAATTTTCAGGAATTTGAGGCGAAGGAATTCCCCCTCAACAAGGTTCCACTCGGGTCCCGTGACCGAATCTGATTCTAATTTAAGAACTTCGAGATGGGCAACGAACCAATCATTGTAAATTCATCCCAATAAAGATTGTTGTTTTCTAAAGATAATTTCTTTAGAGAAACCGACAATGTGAGGTTCTTCTATAGCAAATCACCCCGATTTGGCAGTTTATAACAAAAACAGTTTAGTGATTCAAGGTTTTGTAAGAGGCCAAGATTGTAGAGACAGTAGTCATGTGAGCTTCCCGAGAGATCATCATACTTTATACGCAATTTCTTGAGGTTGGGAATTCTCTTACAAACCTCCTCACTTAACTTGAAATTCATTACATTCGAAAGTGTCTGCAGGTTTTTCAAAACAAAGTTATTTTGTTGGTCTACTTGGTAATCACTTAGAGGAGGAGAATCGGGAAGACAAATACTTTCCAATAACTCCACATGCCTAAGCTGTGGCATTTCCCAAATCTCAAACGGCCGAAAGCCTCCTCTAATAATCAGCGTCTGCACATTCCATAGTCGCGATATCGATGAATGGAGCTTGAGAGTAAAGCGGACTATGTGGAAAGCAAGGTACCGTAAATTAACTTGATGAAAAATATAGCTTCTAAGGAATCTCCGTCAACCTTATTCAATACTCTCAACAATCTAAATTTCAATAACACCTCACACCCTTCGCATTGGAAAGAACGGGCAAGTGATGTTGATTTCAAAGCATGAAGGACTTCGGGTTGATATATTTCATTTGGACTTATTCCATGAAGTACAATGTGACGCTCTCTATCTACGACTCGTGGAATGTCAGGCACCCTCATCACACAAAGAAACTTCTCTTTTTCAGCTATCCTCAAAGATAAGTCTCTTTAAAGATCATGAATGGTACAAGTTTTAAGTTTTCCATTCGACCCCAAACTACATTCCATAATGAGATTTTTGTCAATGAGATCCTTCAAGTAACCTTTCCCAGTCTCTTCCAAGCTTTGGTCCTTATTTGGTTTCATGAATCCCTCGGCGACCCAAAGTTTGATAAGTTGGGAGATACGAATCTCATGGTCCTCTGGAAAATTTCCCATGTAAAGAAAACATGGTTTTAGATGGACAGGCAAATGGTTATAACTCAAGGATAATATATTTGAATAGTGTTCATCCTCTTCTGAATTCAAGATTGAGTTTAAATTTTGTGCAATATAGTTCCAGTATACACGTGTCTTAGAGGACTTTCTAAGAAGCCCACCAATTGTTGACAGGGGAAGTCCTTTGCATTTTTTAGCAATCTCCTTACCGATTTCCTCTAATTCAGGAGGGAAACCTGCTTGAGCAAAAGCCTTTTCACAAAATAGGTCCCAACTTTTATCCTCATCTAGAAAATTCATAGCAAGCCATGAAGAGCCAAAATGAATAGCCACATCTGATAGCCTACTTGTTATAATAACTCGGCTTCTAGTGTTGTTTTCTGGAAAGAAGAATTTTATCTTGTCCCAAGCTTCGATTGTTGGGTTCGCTATATCGCGGGGCTAAACGCAGCGGAAATTTAAAATTTAAATCATGTATACAATTATACATAAAAATAAAGCTCCCGATTCTCGTAGTGATTTAACGATCGCGCGTTTATACAAGTGGTAAAATAAGATTTAGGATCTTACCTAAAATTGCTTCCTTTTGAAGATGATGTAGAAGGAATCCAAATTCCTTAAAGCAGGGTAAATCATCGCAAACTTGCCAATAGAGATTCAAGCGTGTCCCCTCTAATTGAGTCCACCTCTTGGTTGTGACACCGGGATAAATTCTTCGCTAGTAGAGTTTACCCCATTTTCGAAATTAAAAACGGAATAGAATTTAATTCCAACAATCAACTATTGTTAAAATTTTGTAGATGAATAATTATTGGTTAATTATTCTCTACTAAAATTTTTAAAGAGAAAATAGTGTATCATTAAGAGAGAGTGATAGAGCTAAGACTAAGAGTAAAAAAATGAATGTTAAGAAGCCAAACATTCATCTTCATTCACATTGGCCAAAACCGTCTGCCGTATTTTTCTTCAACACCAAATGGAAGACTTATGTTTTTTAATCTCAATCAAAAAGCTTAATGTGGCTCAATGTAACCTTTTAATTAAAAAAGAAAAAGGTGCCCATCTAATATCTATTAAAACAATTTGGTTAGTGGCTCAATAAAAGTTAGGAAAAAAAAATAATTGCCACAAACCACATGCATGATGTCAGCATGCGTAAACAAATTTTACAATTTTTTTTTCTTTTATAAACTCTCTTTTAATCTCATTTATTTATTTCTCTTCAATTATCTAGTGGGCTTCAACATTTAGGCCTACTAGATTATGGTATGGGATTGGATTTTAAAATCCAATTAATTAATTCTACAAATTAATTAATTTGAATTCCAATTAATCAATTCGAATATTGATTAATTCATTCTATTCCAATTATTTGGTTCTCTAATCAAATTAGATTTAATTAAATAATCAAATTATATAATTAAATATATAATTCCACAATTGGATTAAATTAAAACCCAATTAATTAATCTATATCAATTAATTGCATCCAACCATTGGATCTTTCAATCTCAAAATGTCAACATCCAAAATTATGTGTGACCCTTTTAGGTTCACGACTAACACTAGTAGCAGGCTTACAACTTTTGCAAATTTCAAATAACAATAACTTATTCTATTTATTAATCAATTAATAAATATACTTGAAATTACCACTTTAATTTCAAGAACCTACAAATCATGGTAACACCTAACAAGTAGCATGATTACCTAGTATTAGGTGAAATAGCGAGTAAACCTATTTCAATTGCAATTGCATACATGTACGATCCTTTCGACAACTAATTTCCCGATTAAATCTTGGGCATAGATTTATAAGTCGAACCCAATTGATTTAATAACTGTGATTCCATTTCAAGTACTTGTGATTCTCTTATGAATCAAATTCATCGTGCCTTGGCCAAGGTCTTCGAACCACAAACTATGAAAACACAGGAAATTCCCTTATTAAATGATAAGTGCCGAATTCTATGTTGGCCACACACAAACCTCCATGTATATCACTGCAATACCCAAAATACCTCTTTGTGATTGCCAAGCAATCAAAAGATAAATCAAAGTATTGTAGGATATACACAAGGTATAGTCGTGCCTCAAGTACGAGGATTAATCATGTACTATTGCAATATGAAAATTCTTATTCGACAATCAAAGCTTCTATCTAAGAATTTTCATTGGGTCATGTTCAATGAACTTGTTCGCTAACAAGCACCCATATATGTGCATTTGTGTCTCAACACTGATGTTAATGGAATGCAACATCCTCGTCTCATGAGCATGCACCATATGTACAAGTCTTACGGGGTTATTTAATGTCCTATCTTGAAAAACCCATCGACTTGGAACAAATTTAAGATCAAAGCCTTAGAGACATGTTCCATGATCGCCATCAAATGCGCGACCATGCCTCATAGCTTAAATTGATCTAAGGACTTTATCATATGTGCAAATATGTGATAAATGCAAAAGAACATAAGATAAAGAAATGCCTTTATATTATTATAATTTTCAATAAAATTGTTTTACAAGTAGAATAAAATCCAATCTAATTGGAACGCCGGGCATTATACTCTAACAATCTCCCACTTGCCCTAGTTCCAATTGCCCATGTATCTTAGGCCCATCTTTTCGAGATGTCCGTCAAATACTTTTTGTGATAAGGACTTAGTTAGCGGGTCTGCTACATGTTTTACTGAAGCAACTCGATCCACAACAACATCGCCTCTACCAATGATCTTTATGATCAGGTGGTATCATCTCATTATATGCTTGGATCTTCGATGAGATCTTGGCTCTTTTGCTTGCGCTATAGCACCATTGTTGTCACAATAAATCATTATTGGATCAACAACAGATGGAACTACACCCAACCCTTGGATGTAGTTTCGTATCCAAACAGCCTCCTTTGCTGCATCCGATACGGGAATATATTCAGCTTCAGTAGTGGAGTCTGCAGTTGTTTCTTGTTTGGAACCTTTCCAACTAACTGCTCCCCCATTCAAGATGAATATATATCTAGACATGGACTTAGAGTCGTCTTTATCAGACTGGAAACTAGAATCAGTGAACCCTTCTAGTTTCAGCTCTCCACTGCCATGTATCAAAAACATATCCTTAGTTCTTCTTAAGTACTTAAGGATCATCTTAACGGCCTTCCAGTGTTCATCACCGTGATTGGACTGATATCTGCTCGTGACACTCAAAGCATGTGCGACATCAGGCATAGTACATAACATTGCATACATTATGCTTCTAATAGAGGATGCATAAGGTATGCGAGACATTCTTTCTCTTTCTTCAAGTATCTTAGGAGACATAGCTTTAGAAAGTGAAACACCATGACTCATAGGCAGGTATCCTCATTTGGATTCCTCCATACTAAACCTTTTTAGCACTTTATCTATATACATGGACTGGGATAGTCAGATCATCTTTCGTGCACTATCTCTATAGATCTTTATCCCTAGGATAAAAGATGCTTCTCCCAAGTCCTTCATGGAGAACTGTTTAGACAACCAAGACTTAGTTGATTGTAACATACCTACATCATTTCCAATGAGTAGAATGTCATCAACATAGAGCACAAAAAATGCAACTGCACTCCCACTAACCGTCTTATACACACATGGTTCATCCGGATTTTTATGAAAATCAAATGTTTTGATTGTTTTATCAAATCGAATGTTCCAACTCCTAGAAGCTTGTTTGAGTCCATAAATGGATCTCTGGAGTTTACAAACTTTTTGCTCGCTTCCATTGGATATGAAGCCCTCTGGTTGCTTCATATAGATCTCTTCTTTAATGTTTCCATTAAGAAAAGCAGCCTTCACATCCATTTGTCATATCTCATAGTCATAATACGCTGATATGGCTAGCAAGATCTGAATGGATTTAAGCATCGCTACTGGTGAAAAGGTTTCATCATAATCAACTCCTTGTTTTTTAGTATAACCTTTAGCAACCAAACGTTCTTTAAAGATCGCCACCTCTCCATCTACTCCAATCTTTCGCTTGTAGACCCATTTGCAACCAATGGGAACAATTCCATGTGGTGGGTCCACCAAGGTCCATACCTTGTTGGAGTACATGGAGTCAATTTCGAACTGCATTGCTTCTTTCCATTTATCTGAGTCGATGTCTGACATCGCCTCTTCATAGCTTCTTGGATCATTATCCAAAAGGAGTCCCTCTTCTTTGTTCTCTAATAAAAGGATTAGCCTCTCAGGCGCCTTTAAAACCCTTATGGATTTTCGAAGAGGTTGTGCTTTAGATGGTCCAACTTCAGCTGGTGCATTATCTGCGGCAACATTTGGGAAATTATGTGGTTCTTGAACTTCTTCAAGTTCTACTGCTTCGCCACTCCTCTAAGAAAGAAATTCTTCTTCAAGGAAAGTAGCATTCCTCGAAACAAAAACCTTTTGTTCCGAAGGTCATAGAAATAGTATCCTATAGACTCTCTTGGATACCCCACAAATTTACATAGGATGGATCGCATATCCAACTTATCTCCCACCTGTTGTTTCACATAAGCAGCACACCCCCATACTTTAAGGTATTTGTAGGAGAGTGTCTTACCACATCATATTTCATATGGTGTGTTGGGAACGGCCTTAGATAGCACCCTATTCAATAAGTATGCTGCTGTCTCTAAGGCATAGCCCCAGAATGAAAGAGGTAAAGTAGTGAAACTCATCATCGATCGAACCATGTCTAACAAAGTTCGATTTCTACGCTCTGAAAATCCATTGAGTTGTGGAGTAGGAGGAGGAGTCCACTGTGAGAGAATACCATTCTCTTTTAGATAATCAAGAAACTCAGTGGTCAAGTATTCACCTCCTCGATCCGATCGAAGAGTCTTAATACTACGACTAGTTTGTTTCTCTACCTCACATCTAAATTCTTTGAACTTTTCAAAAGCCTCAGATTTGAACCTCATAAGGTACACATAACCATACCTAGAAAAGTCATCGGTAAAAGTTATGAAA
This sequence comes from Rehmannia glutinosa, assembly GCA_016081115.2. Taxonomy (NCBI): domain Eukaryota; kingdom Viridiplantae; phylum Streptophyta; class Magnoliopsida; order Lamiales; family Orobanchaceae; genus Rehmannia; species Rehmannia glutinosa. The sequence continues at coordinate 48,046,591 of CM071930.1, forward strand.
TAGTGATAGTTCCCTCGTACACTAACACTTAGTGGACCACAAATATCCGTATGGATCAAATCCAACAGATCTTTGGCTCGTTCCACTTGTCCAACAAATGGTGATTTGGTCATTTTTCCTTTAAGACATGATTCACGTGTTGGCAACTTTTTCTCTCCCATAAGGTTGAGTTTTTGTACCAACTTGTGTATTCTTTTTTCGGAAATATGACCTAATCTAGCATGCCAAAGAGTGACAGAAACTATGATTATCTAATTTTCTTTTATTTTGTTGAATTGTGAGAATGGGATTATGGGGAGCAACAGTGTATAAACAATTTTTCAAATAACCGGAATATATAAGTGCATAATCTTTGAAAATGGAACAAGTTCCATTCTCAATTACAAATTTAAAACACTCTTTCTCCAAAACAGGAACAGAGATAATATTTCTAATAATATCCAGAACATAAAGACAATTGTTCAAACACAAATTAAAACAATTCTCCAAAGATAGATAAACAGTCCCTATAGCTAATGCAGCAACTCTTGCTCCATTCCCCATCCGAAGGACCATCTCCTTTCTATCAAACTTCTTGCTTCTTACCATTATCTGCAAATCATTGCAAATATGTGAGCCACAACCGGCATCCAATACCCAAGAAGCATCATTAACTGATAAGTTAACTTCAACAAAATATATACCTGAACGTTTCAGACTCGCAAGGTACTCCTTGCAATTCCTCTTCCAATGTCCATTTTGCCGCAGTAATGGCATTTGTCATTGGCTTGAGAATTAACCTTTTTCTTGCCATTGTCCTTTCCCTTCTTGTTGGGCTTAGAAGAACCCTTTTCTTTCCACTTCCTTTTCTTAGACTTTGCAGCCTTTGATCCGGAAGTGGATCCAACAAGCATGATTGGCTTATCCTTTTTGATAGTAGATTCAGCCGTCTTTAACATGTTCACCAATTCAGGGAGACTAGTCTCCTTGGAGTGCATGTTAAAGTTGACAACAAATGTGTCAAATGAGGGAGGCAGAGATTGCAACAAAAGGTCCACATAGAGTTCATTGTCCATAATGACTCCAAGGGACGTGAGCCTTTCAATGAGCGCTATCATCTTCAGCCCATGGTCTTGGACTAAAGAGCCCTCAGTCATACGACATCTGAAAAGCTCCTTTGATATCCGATATCTTATTTGTCGCGTTCTCTCACCGTACAACTCTTGTAGGTGGAGAAGAATCTCACTAGCATTATCTAGACCTTCATTTTGCCTTTGCAGCTCATTTGACATTGATGCCAACATATAACACTAAGCCTGGAGATTGTCATCAACATGACGAAGGTATTCTCCATAGGCTTCTAATGTAATATCCTCAGGAGGTGGAGGAGGTGCTTGGTCAAGTACATAAGCCCTCTTCTCAGACTGAAGGACAATTTTTAGGTTTCTCAGCCGATCAACAAAATTTGGGCCAGTTAATTTGTTTTGCTCAAGTATGGATCCTAGTGGATTCTTAGCCATTTTTAAGTAGAGTTATCTACAAAAATAAACGAAGCAGAAAATGAGTAAACTATGAAAAATATATTCATTCAATATAAGGTCTTTAATATTAAATGTCTCCCACTATTTTATTCAAATTTTATTAACCCAAAATAAAATTTGGAAAATCTAATTTTCTTAATGGGCTTGAAGCCCAACAGAAATATTTCATACCCCAATTTTATGAGCTCATGAGATATTTCTATTGGTAGTCAACTCTTTAACAATTGTATCATTTATACAACCCTCAAGATTATTTTGCCTCACGTTTGCCCATATACCCCAATTTTATGAGCCTATATGGTAGTAAGTGTCAAACATAACCCATCAAACCTTCATGTAGATGGAGCATCAAGATGTTCCAAGACTCGTGGCCAACATAAAGACGAGTCCATCCCACGAGTATCTCAATACTTGGTAGATATCACAGCTTTCCAACACAAAATCACTCCACGACTCGTGGCCAGTGATCAAGTGTGGTAGCATCGTCATGTTATCTACCTTTGATGGAAGGCATGGAACGATGAGTCCTACCTATCTTGTCCATTTTGCTTGATATGGAATTAACTAAAATTAAATTCCTTTTTAAGTTTCAAAAACTTGGGGTTTTAAACTTTTCAAAAATCTCATCAACTTAATTACTAGATTGGTTTTTATTTAACGCAATTCATCATATGAGCACAAGCAAAAAGCATTAAATAAATCTAGCATACATCCTATGCAAAAAGCGGTGGGATGATCATGGCCAACCTATGCGACCCATTTGAGCCAAAAATGGGTCTGTGGTCAATCTAAGGGTCAAAATAAATAGAACTATTTCTATTACATTTCATTAATATACCCATACATGCATGGGCCTTGATTCTTCTATTCTATTACATTTGTAAAAATATACCCACACAAGCGTGGGCCTTTCGCATCGAACGTCCTCCAATTACAATAAATGGAAAACCTCACCACCAAGTTTACTCTCAATGCGGAAATTTAAAATAATTTACAAATAATTGAATAAGAGGCTCGCAAGCCTCAAAAACCCAAAGAAATTAAATACATCCAATCGCATTGGTCATAGGCTCATGATCATCCCTAAATAAATCATGCTAAAACATCCATCACAAGAATTTAAAGCATTTTAAATTTACCAAATTTTATGTGCCGATTTAATTTTGGATAAAACTTATTTTGATTATTCATAAAACACCATTTTTGTTAATCATGGAATTAATAATTAAATCCAAAATTTGAATAATCAATCTATCCAACTTTTTTGAATGACAGATTATTCAATAAACCATATAATACATGTAAGTCCAAGCGGCTACGATAATCTAGAGGGGGGTGAATAGATTATCTCCATCTTTTCGATTTCGCCCTCTTTTACGAAACAAATGCGCCAAGATAATAACAAAGGTGCGGAATGTAAATAGCACACGTCGATTTAAAGAGGTTCAACCCACCTAGGGCCTAATCCTCTACCACCCCAGTATCTCCGGGATGGATTTCAAAAAGAAAAAAAGATTTTATTAATAACTACCACAATTATTACAACAAAATCTTACACCAACACCTTGAAGAGCACCACACTCTTCTTCAATACCACCTTTGAGATTACCACAATCTCACTTGAAGATTACCACAATCTCGAAATGGCACCTTGTGAAGATTACCACAATCTTCACCCTTTTTGAAGAGCACCACACCCTTCAACACCTCAACAAGAAGATTACCACAATCGTCTTACACCTAACACCTAGATCACCCAAGTGTGTTCTTACCACAAGAACACTCACAAGGATATCTTGTGTTGAATGATAACCCAAAAATTCAAGATTACAACTCGATAATGAATTATACAATTGAGTGCAAGTGTAATCAAGAATAGCCTAGACCTCAAGGATGTGAAAGTGATAAGCTAGGCAAATTACAACAAGAATAATGACAATATAAGACCAAGTGTTTGCTTGAGTATTTCTTGTTGTGTTGTGTTGTTCTCTCTCTTTTTTGTGCTTCAAATCTTCCTCTATTTATATGAGATGATTGATACTTGATAGGCTCCTCTTGGAATCTGATATCTACAAAAAAAGAATGTTAGCACGATAAATACATCATATATTCATATCAAAGTGCGCAACTAAACCGATGTATCGAGCTATTTGAACATTGAAGCTTATAAACCAAATAGGAGGGAAAAGTCGAATCATACGACTTGTAGAAGTTTATGAAAACTCATTTGATAAGCAAAACATGATTTCTATAAATATATAAGACTTTTGAAATCGAGAGAATCATGTAGGTGATGAATTTTTCATTGAAACGTTTTATCGAACACTTGGCGGGCGTCAAAACTTGAGAAAGATATATATAGCCCTTGTAAATGAAATCAAGCCAAGTTTTTTCATCACCAAATGCAATTTAGCAAATGTCAATCATCAACAATCAAGCTTATCACTAAAATATATGAATTGCATCAAGAAAAATACATATAAGCCATAAACTCAAGGGTTCAACCCAATTGAGCTAAAGAGAGTGAAAATCTTACCATTCGATCGGTAAAGATGAACAATGATGATGATAATCGAGCTAGACAATCCCCAAAATATATAATTTATGCAACAAAAAACATTTGAAGTGAATTGTGTGTAAAAATGTCAAAGGGGACGAAAATAAAGTTGAACGGGCCAAAATGCCACAGTCGGGAAACATAAACAATTTTAACCAAAACATCTCCAAGGGCGACCGGTCCAGGGCATGGGCAACCGATCGAGTGGTGGGCGACCGGTCGGCCCTGCGCCCGCAGCCCATCATTTTTCGATTGTTTTGAAACCAAATTTGATCCAAAAATCCGATTTTTCGCCCCTAAGTTTTAAAAATGTGCAAAATGTAAACGTAGACCTAATTCAATATACATTATGTCATAATCAAGCTCGAAATGAGGTAAAATACTCAGCGGTTAACGATAAAAAAGTCCGCGAGTTATCCTTGAGACGGAATTAAACACATCTCAAGGTTTTTGTTAAAAACTCAATCCCTTTTTTTTTAAAAACAAATATCCAATCTCAATATGTTTAGTTCGATTATGACGAACTATATTTTGAATACGGAAAACCGTATAATAAATACCGGACTTGTTATCCCGAAAACTAAGAACATTTTAAAACTATGGATATACAAGTCATAAGAAGAAGTGTCTTTCAAATATTTGAAGATTTCTTTTAACGGCACTTTAGTGAGATTCGTTGGGATAGTTTTTGAAGTCGAGCATATAGACATAAGGCATATGGAATGTCGAGTCTATAGGAATAATACAAGAAAACATACCTCGAATTTATTTGTCAGCCGATATGCCTTTCTCAACCTTTGTCAATCTTTAGCCATAGAGGTTGAGATAGTTCTTCTTTCTTCAATGCTTAACTCCTTCAAGAGTTCTTTTGAAATATAGCCATCTTCTTGGTCCAAGCAAGAAATTGAGCTCCCCCATCATACTCATCTCAAGCTCACCTAGTATTAACTTAAAAAAACATATCTTGCACAAATATTCATTAGTAGCACCAAAAATATTCTCATAAATATGCACAAGTAAACAATCTTGCCCTCACTACAACATAAACTACATTATGTAACACCGTTAAAGTGTTACTTAATAGCCAAAAAGTGTTACTATAGACAATAGGTAACACTTTGATGGGTGCTACAGTTGCCCATGCTACCTATTGTCTTAGCTAACACTTTTATGTCCTTAAGCAACACTTTTTATTAGTGTTACCTTAAAACATTCAATTGTAACACTACCTAGTAGCACTTTTAAAATGTTACGTATAACTCTTGTGTAACACTTTTTCAACAAAATGTAACACTTTTTTTGTAACACTTTTTAATTTAAGGTAACATATTATCTATTAGTTGTATCACTTTAAATCGTCTAATGTAGCTCTTTTAAAATGATTATGTAACACTTTCAAATCATCATATATTACTTTTTTTGCCGGCTCACTTTTTTCTTTTGTAACAATTTGCTTTAAAATAGGTAGTGTATGTGATATTCAATGGAATAAAATTAACTCAATAGTAACAACAAATAAATTTATTAATGATATTTCTAAAATATTTAATCTTGTCAATGCAACAAACACAAGACGAAAAACTCCTATACAATGAACAAATAACAAGATCTAAAAATCTAGAAATATGGTCTTCATGATTTAGCTCTTTCTTCTCAATTCTCTATGTTCCCTTCGAAGTCGTCTTTGTTCAGTTCAAGATCATCATCATGATTTGCTTCCCCATCACCATTTTCATCATCCTGAAATATTAATTTACAACACTATAGTCAACCATTAACAATTCACAATAACATTTTCTAGTAATTTCAACATCAAAGATAAGGTTACTTTAAGACAATAACCATCTTCTAAATTACAACAAATAATCAATAAAGCAAGAGTCATTTTCAATGCCATGTCAGTATGTTCCACAATATTTGCAACAACCAAAATATATTCTAATGAATTCGTACAAAAAAACAAAGTAAGAAAAAACCAAACAACATAATAACTCACTCGATAAGCGATATATGTTTGAAGCAGACTCTTACCAGGCTGAAAACATGTGTTATTAAATTATTCAAGGAGCAAAACAAAAACAAAAATCATGAAAAAGACTCAAGAACAATTGAAGTCAGCAATCAAAATGCCAGTATATCAAATACAGCAAAATGTAGTCTTCTAAATTAATTTTTGTTTTATTTAGAATGGTATCTCATCATTACTCTTTTCCTTAAAGGAAAGGGAACATATATTCGGCAAGTTAATCTGACATGTAAAAAACACATATATTCGAAAGCAGAAGCAGACAATTAATGTTGGGTAAAATCTTTGGTGTATGGTTTCTGTTTTTGAAAAATGGCCGGATATAGTGTATGGTTTAAGTCGAGGCCTCGATTTGAATCGTCTCCGCAAGACGAAAACGCCCGTGCACACCGAGTGCTTACGGTTCGGCGTTCGCCTCTAAGATACAACGACTTTACGTCTCGAGTTTACAAAGACTTGCAAACTCGAAACACACGAACAACTAAAAGTTCGAACTTTCAAGCTTTGAACGAAAGGGAAAATCAATATGCTCGTATGATGCAAATGATAGTTATTAATCGAAGTTTTTCGTGTCTTGAATCATCTGCAGGGCCTCAATATTATAGGCAATGAAGTGCCCGCATTTAAAATCGCGTCGTGATGATCGAGAAGGCACATTTTATTTGAATAGACGATCTCTGCTGAGGAGAGAGCACGGCTAGACGACGGCGTGCGCCGCCCGCGTGCGTGTGCTCAAACCTTCGGCACCAGCCCGAAGACGACCGACGCACGGGCGTGCGCCTGCCCGTGCGTGTAGGCGGCAGATTCTCGGCAGGTAGCACGACCCGACCGCACGGCCGTGCTCCTGCCCGTGCGCGGGGCCGAAAGTTTTTCCCAGTTGAACTCTTTTAATTAATTACAAAAATTAATTAAATCTATTTAATTAATTAAAAAAAATTAATTAAATATTTTAATGTTTTAAAGGTTTTTGGTCCAAAAAGAATAAGGGCCTTGAAGCCCAAGCCCAAGCCCAAGCCCACGACCGGACCGGACCCGGGCCGGCCGAGCCGGCCGGCGGCGGCGCGCGTGTGTGTGTTTGACCAAACCCACAAGCATGTAGGTCCTCTCCCCTTTCAAAACTTGGGTGCCCCCAAGGGCCCAAACCCATTTGTCCAACTTAGGATAAATAAAGTGTGCAACTTTACCTCCTTTTTCCTATGTGGGATGGAGCATCTCTCCTCCCCCACATTTTCCATTTTCCATACCATTTATTTGTATTAAGTGGCTAACTTCTAGCATTAATTTCTCATTCACCGGAATCGGTTTGAGAAATTCCAAATGCCATTCTCATCTACTCTCTTAGTAGAATTTTTACAAATAATTTAATTCCATTTTTCACAAATGGAAACCACTTAATTAATTGGTCAAAATCGGGTCAACACCCCATTTATCAAAGACCATTTCCAACAATCCCCCACATGAATGAAATTAATGCATGCGTGTATGCAGATTCGCTTGAAAGTCTCGGCGAATCGTTATTGCAACAGGATAGGTAGCTTGTGGCTTTGAACCTTCCTTAGTAAAGTACTATCGGATTTACTAGCTGCTTAGTGACGCGATGTCTTGAACTACTCAGCCGTTTGTGTAAACCAAGACAACAGTACTTATACAATAACAACTCTAACACTTGTTGTTCTCACGTTGTGTCCATTTCGGCCCTGGACCATATCTTAGATTCATAAGTGTTTCATTTGAAGCGGCCATTACTTCTCACTTATATAGGTGATCTCCTATTGAAGAGTATCCTGAAATACTCCACCTTTCGGTATAGGAATCATTAAAAGTCTTAAACTTAACCTCACCACATTCAGCAGGTTTAAATACACTTGGATGTATCGAGAATGAGCTAACACATTTTCCAAGTGTTCAGCTGAACATTCATAACTTAGTTGTCCCATTGAACCAAGGTCTTGGGATCTCCAATTCACAAGGTTGGGTTACCGCTATGAACATTCTTTAAGTTGTGGATTTTAAACCCATTCCCTTAACAGTTTATACAAACTTATCTCGATTTATGCCTTTTGTAAGCGGATCCGCGAGGTTTTCCTTTGACTTCACGTAGTCAACCGAAATAACCCCATTCGAAATCAACTGTCTAATGGTATTATGTCTCCGACGTATATGTCTAGACTTACCATTATACATCTTGCTTTGTGCCCTTCCGATTCCGATTGACTATCACACGAGTGTATCATAACAAAGACAGTACAGGCTTATTCCAACAAGGAATATCCTCTAAGAAGTTTCTAAGCCATTCTCGCTTCTTCTCCGCCTTTATCCAAAGCAATGAATTCGGATTCCATAGTGGATCGAGCTATGCACGCCTCGCTTAGAAGACTTCCATGACACCGCTCCTCCACCTATTGTGAAAACAAATCCACTTGTGGACTTGGAGTCTTTTGTGTCGATATCCAATTGGCATCACAAAGATCCTTCTAATATCGGCTTTGGATATCTTGTATAAAGTATTTCATAGTTTATGGTATACTTTAAATATCTAAGTACCCTTGTCACGGCTTTCCGGTGATCCGTACTTGGGTTACTTGTGAATCTACTTAGTTTACTCACATTGAATATGCAATGTCCGGGCGTGTACGATTCGTTAAGTACATCGATCGCCAATTACCCTTGCATATTCCGGTGAGAAACTGTTCGCTCTATTCTTGGCCAAGTGTAGACTTAGATCTACAGGTGTCTTAGCGGAGCGTTTGTCAAAAGCATTAAACCTCCCGAGTATGCTCTCGACATAATGGGACGTGACAAGACAATTCCATCCAAGTTCTAGAGATTTTAATCCCTAATATAACATCGATAATCCCATATCTTTCATGTCAAAGTTCTTCTTTAACATGTTCTTAGTCTTCATGATTAAATCATGACTACTTCCCATAATCAACATATCATCTACATAAAGGCATACTATGACGTAATCATTTGTAGTACCTTTAATGTAGACGCACTTGTCACATTCATTTATCTTGAAACCGTTTGACTTCATAGTCGAAGTCAAACTTTTCGTGCCATTGCTTAGGTGCTTGTTTTAGTCCATAAAGTGACTTAACAAGTTTACACACCTTTCGCTCTTGACGGGTGCAATGTACCCCTCGGGTTGTTCCATATAAATTTCCTCTTCAAGTTCCCCATTCAAGAAGGCGGTTTTAACGTCCATTTGATGTATCTCAAGGTTATGCAAAGCTACAATAGCAATGAGAACACGAATGGACGTAATCCTAAATGACAGGAGAATATGTATCGAAGAAGTCATATCCCTCCTTTTGTCTAAACCCTTTAGCTACCAATCGGGCTTTATACTTGTCAATAGATCCATCTGCTTTATACTTCCTTTTAAGGATCCACTTGCATCCCAAAGGCTTGCAACCCGGCGGGAGATCAACCAACTCCCAAGTGTGATTTTTGCATGATGGAATCTATCTCATTATTGATAGCTTCTTTCCGAGAGAGGAGCTGGACTAGACAATGCTTCTTGAATAGTTCGGGGTTCGTTTTCTAACATATAAGTTAGAAAATCAGGAGCAAAAGACTTAGCTACTTTTGTCCTTTTTTTGCGTCTTGGTTCCTCTTCATCATCACTTTGAGGTAACCTTGCAGTTTCATAAGTCCGTTTACTCGAACTTTCTTCTTTTCGTTCTTTGTTCGGAAAGATATTCTCGAAGAATACAACATTCCTTGATTCAATGATCATACCTTCATTTATATCAGGAATAGCCGACTTGTGCACTAAAAAGCGATATGCACTACTATTGTTAGCATATCCAATGAAAGCACAATCGATCGTCTTCGGACCGATTCTTACTTGTTTTGGCTTAGGTACTTCGACTTTAGCCAAACACCCCCACACTTTAAGGTATTTGTATGACGGTTTACGTCCCTTCCATAACTCATATGGAGTTTCATTTTTACCTTTGTGTGGGATCTTATTAAGAATGTAGTTCGCAGAAAGTATGGCTTCCCCCCACAAGTTTTGGGGTAAGCCAGAACTTAACAACATCGCATTCATCATCTCCTTAAGAGTACGATTCTTGCGTTCTGCAACACCATTTGATTGAGGTGAGTAAGGTGCAGTCGTTTGATGAATTATACCCGCTTCCGAGCAAAATTCTTCAAACGGAGCAACATACTCTCCGCCTCTATCGCTTCGAATCATCTTAATTTTTAAATTAAGCTGATTTTCAACTTCATTCTTATAAGTTTTAAAAGCTACTAAAGCTTCGTCTTTGCTTTTCAAAAGATATACATAACAATATCTTGTGCAATCGTCTATAAACGTTATGAAGTACTTTTTCCCACCTCGAGTTTGCACAAGTTTTAAGTCACACACATCTGTATGAATTAACTCGAGTGGTTTGGTACTTCTCGTTACCGAATGAAACGGTACCTTGGCAATTTTGCTTCAACACAAATTTCGCATTTGTCTTGTGAATTGGTTTTAAACGTAGGTATTAATTCCGATTCACTAACCTTTTAATTGTGTTGAAGTTTACGTGTCCTAATCTATCATGCCATAAATTAGAACAATCCAACAAGTAAAAAGTAACGTTTTTATTCTTCGCCTCTTGGCGGAAAAGCGACATTACTGAGACATTTTGAATGTGCCCTTATCAAGGTAACCTTTACATAGAAACCGACCATTCTTGGTCATTACAAACTTGTCGGATTCAAACACTAGTCTAAAGCCGGCCTTGCTAAGCAACGGACCGGAAACCAAGTTCTTGCGGATGTCCGGGACAAAGACATCTACAAGCGTAAGCTCCTTCCCGGAAGTCATCTTGAGCACCACCTTTCCAAGCCAACGATGTTGGAAGTCGAGGAGTTCCCATGAATAACTTTCTTCCATTGATCGGAGTGTAGGAGGAGAACATCTCCTTATCGGCACAAATGTGACGAGTAGCCCGTATCTATCCACCACTCCCTTGGGTTATCCACCATATTGGCTTCAAACACAACGGCGGAGAGATCGAGCTTCGACAAGTCTATTGGAATCGACTTGTCCTCCGTCACATGGCTTGTTGGTTGCCACCTTGATTTCCCTTCTTCGGGTGTCGGCAATCCTTCGCCATGTGGTTCGGTTTGCCACAATTGTAGCAATTTCCTTGAACTTTTGGCCTTGCCTTTCTCCTTCCCCGAGTGCTTACGTTTCTTGCTAGTGCTCGACTCGGCAAGATTGGCCTTAGCCTCCATTCCGATTCTTGGTTTTAACATCTCGATTTCGGTTGTCTTCTTCGATCGCGGCCGAACAATCAGATCCTCAAGCCCCATCTCTTTGCGCTTGTGCTTGAGGTAGTTTTTGAAGTCCTTCCACAATGGCGGCAATTTTTCGATAATTGCAGCCACTTGAAAGGATTCATTCAAAAGCATCCCTTCAGACACTAAGTCGTGAAGGATGATTTGAATCTCTGAACTTGGCTGATCACCGTCTTGGTGTCAACCATCTTGTACTCAGAATTTGCCGACAACAAATTTCTTTGTGCGCATCTTCCGTCTTGTATTTCTTTTCCAAGGATTGCCACAATTCCTTGACGCGTCTTGAACGTGCTATAGACATTGTAGAGAGTGTCGTCTAGCCCGTTCAAGACGTAGTTGCGACATAGAAAATCGTTTTTATGCCAAGCATCCACAGCGATTCTCCGGTTGTTGTCAACTTTGTCTTCTTCAACGGCAGTAGGGGGTCGTCCTTTAGGAAACGAGCCAACCCCAAAGTAGTGAGGTAGAACAGCATCTTCTGTTGCCAACGTTTGAAGTCGGCAGCAGAAAACTTGGGCGGCTTTTCGCCGTGAGCGGGAGCAGCAGCCATGGGTGTGAACGAGATCGAATCGATGCCATCGTCTTCACCGTAAACGTAGGAATAAAGTTTTTCGTCTTGCGATTTTTGGGTAAAATCTTTGGTGTATGGTTTCTATTTTCAGAAAATGGCTGGATATAGTGTATGGTTTAAGTCGAGGCCACGATTTCGAATCGGTCTCCAAGCAAGAAAACGCCCCGTACACCGAGTGCTTACGGTTCCGGCGTTCGCCTCTAAGATACAACGACTTTTACGTCTCGAGTTTACAAAGACTTGCAAACTCGAAACACACAAACGAACAACTAAAAGTTCGAACTTTCAAGCTTTGAACGAAAAGGAAAATCAATATGCTCGTATGATGCAAATGATAGTTATTAATCGAAGTTTTCGTGTCTTGAATCATCTGCAGGGGCCTCAATATTATAGGCAATGAAGTGCCCGCACGGAAAATCGCGTCGTATGATCGAAAAAGGCACATTTTTTTCGCAGCGACGATCTCTGCAGAGAGAGAGCACGGCCTAGACGACGGGCGTGCGCGCTGCCGTGCGTGCGTGTGCTCAAACCTTCGGCACCCAAAGCCACGACCCAGGCGCGCGGGCGTGCGCCGCCCGTGCGTGTAGGCGGCAGATTCTCGGCAGGTAGCACGACCCGACCGCACGGCCGTGCTCTTGCCCGTGCGCGGGGCCGAAAGTTTTTCCCAGTTGAACTCTTTTAATTAATTACAAAAATTAATTAAATCTATTTAATTAATTAAAAAAAATTAATTAAATATTTTAATGTTTTAAAGGTTTTTGGTCCAAAAAGAATAAGGGCCTTGAAGCCCAAGCCCAAGCCCACGACCCCATGACCAAACCCACAAGCATGTAGGTCCTCTCCCCTTTAAAAACTTGGGTGCCCCCAAGGGCCCAAACCCATTTGTCCAACTTAGGATAAATAAAGTGTGCAACTTTACCTCCTTTTTCCTATGTGGGATGGAGCATCTCTCCTCCCCCACATTTTCCATTTTCCATACCATTTATTTGTATTAAGTGGCTAACTTCTAGCATTAATTTCTCATTCATCCGGAATCGGTTTTGAGAAATTCCAAATGCCATTCTCATCTACTCTCTTAGTAGAATTTTTACAAATAATTTAATTCCATTTTTACAAATGGAAACCACTTAATTAATTGTTCAAAATCGGGTCAACACCCCATTTATCAAAGACCAATTCCAACAATTAAGTTAGACCCGTTCACCTACAAAGAATTTAGAGTTATAGTGCCAAGGAAAATATCATAGGATGTGAAGTTGGTTGGGGAAAAAGCCACCTTTTAACTTGTTAAAAATCAGTATATATGGAGCCTATCAAGATTTTCAAAAGCCAAAAGATATGAATTGTTTCTCCTAATTGCTAGTAAAAATTATAAAACACATAATTATTACCTGGCAACGTTCTAAACCATTGATGCCTCACAGAGCGATTGCCCATTGACAAGATGGTTTGCAAATTTGGAACACTTAATGGATTCTCGAATGAAGAGTCGACGGAAGAGGCAAGCACTTGAGGACGGAATTTGTTTTCGAAAATTTTCAAAACTCCTACTCTTGTATCTTTCACAATTTCTTCTCTATATGGCTGCAAAAATTCATCTGGAATGAGCATATTAGACTTAGAAGGCCCCTTTACTCTTTTGCTACACCTGCCTAGAAGTCTTTGATCTCCAGATTCTAGTTGATCCTATAACACAAAATTTGAGGGAAAAAATCATCATAACATACTATTACGGATATCATGAAAATAGAAAAGGATAAAATATAACTTACAATATTATGTTCAGATGTCTTGTACTTTCTACTCGGTGTCCTTTTGCGAGTTTCTCTATACATCAATGCTTGAGATGGTGGTTTACTTTCAGCTTGTTGCTATAAAAAAATATTAGCCACCATAATTACCAACTAATTTTTTCTTTTTTGTATTTTGAATGAAAAGGCACCAAGAGTGGGTGGAACACTTGAAATATACAAAACTATTAGTACACTGTTATTTCGGTCTTTGTTGTCGATGTTTAGTAGTTTCTAGTCATTTTAACTTACGAAATATTTTCAGACAACAAATATAAAAAATACTTCACGGTGTAGATCCTCACTGTTTATTACAACCTATATATATATATATATATATTATCTTATATTTTATCACTAATTCATGTTATCGTCCCACTTGTACTGAAAATTTTCAATATAAAATAGGTCTCATAATAGTGATTGAACAATTTAAAAATAATATAATCATATGTGATACTTATCAGCTCATGACGCTTTCTTGCAAAGGCAACAGGACCCATAGTATGTCTATTTTTTCGACTTTCACTCTTGGTCTTATTCTTTTCTTTCGATTTCCGCATATAAAACTTATTTTAAAACTAGATTTGACTGAAATTATATCAATATACTTAAACTAACACAAAATTTCACATTGTTAAATGGGAATAAAGTTCAAATGGAAACAGTGCACTTGATATCAAAAGAGAAAAACAAGTATATAATGAGAATAAGTAGTATAAGCCTGGGAGAGGGAGAGACGCAAATGTTGGGCAGCATGATATCATTTTTCCACGATGAAAGAAATTTTACTGTGATTTTGCATGTGCGACACAGAGGAAATAAGGAAATAGTGGAATTAAATCAATTGTCTCGATAGATATTTCCGCCAAATGAAATTTCAAAAGCCTAACCTCATTGAACCATCCCTCAGTAGTAAGTCAAAAAACTAAGTTGAATCCAATGGGAAGAATTAGTTGACTGGTGATTGTAAACATCTATTTAATAGAATTTTCATGCCGTAAAAAATTAAGAAATGTACTGACAAAATATGCGTCTTTATCAAAAAGTAACTTGAACCTCCTTTAGATTCCAGGAGTTCAGCAAATCCTTCAAATGTGAATTCGGAATTGAAGATGGTTCTTTCCCTGTATTTATATTTTTGGATTCTTTGTAATTCTTTTTTTTTCACTCTACATTTATGAGTACGCCAAAGTGCTCCAATCGATCGCAACACATAATCCTTACCTTCTTCTCGCTATAATGAACTTCTCGCAATATATGAAAGAAGTTGAGTTGAATTTAGAATACATAGGTTCACAAAAAGAAGTGGATTAAGGTAATAGTAGAAATATGCTAGTAGTACACGATCCTAATGAAGAAATACTTATCTTGCATAATTTTCAAAGAATCATATACCTTCACATAATTCCAGATTTTATCCTTGTCACGAACTCGGTGCCAATTAAGCTCATTTAGAGGTGCAAGATTGGAGTCTCGAGCCAAAGATCCTAAAAACCGACTAAATTTATCTAACGTCTCCTTATCCGGCCCAATCGGCTGACCTAATCCATTCAAAATAATAGGCTTGCGGTCATTTATTGTCCATCCATGGACATCTTTGTTCAAACATGGTCCTCTCGTTCGCTTTTTTTTCCGTTCCACTGCACATATTTGAAGGAAAAGAAAAAATGACAAGCATACATCAAAGTCTATGCCTAAAATATATACTTATGAATCTCAAATGTCGACATTGTTCCACACCAAACAATAAAGAGAACAAACAATGAATAAATGCTAAATAATTGACTTGTGAATATCAATTTACTTTTACGCTTACCAAGTTGATCATTTTGTTGTTCTTGTATAGGAATCGGTTCATTTTCAATCTCTACTACATCATTTCCAGTCTCTTCTGGATCTATATCTTTTTCTCCTTCAGAAATATAATCATCAAGACCTTCAAAAGCTGCATTTCTGTCCACTAAACCAAACCCAAGACCGTTACGATAATCTAAAGGGGGGGTGAATAGATTATCTCCATCTTTTCGATTTCGCCCTCTTTTACGAAACAAATGCGCCAAGATAATAACAAAGGTGCGGAATGTAAATAGCACACGTCGATTTAAAGAGGTTCAACCCACCTAGGGCCTAATCCTCTACCACCCCAGTATCTCCGGGATGGATTTCAAAAAGAAAAAAAGATTTTATTAATAATTACCACAATTATTACAACAAAATCTTACACCAACACCTTGAAGAGCACCACACTCTTCTTCAACACCACCTTTGAGATTACCACAATCTCACTTGAAGATTACCACAATCTCCAAACGGCACCTTGTGAAGATTACCACAATCTTCACCCTTTTTGAAGAGCACCACACCCTTCAACACTTCAACAAGAAGATTACCACAATCTTCTTACACCTAACACCTAGATCACCCAAGTGTGTTCTTACCACAAGAACACTCACAAGGATATCTTGTGTTGAATGATAACCCAAAAATTCAAGATTACAACTCGATAATGAATTATACAATTGAGTGCAAGTGTAATCAAGAATAGCCTAGACCTCAAGGATGTGAAAGTGATAAGCTAGGCAAATTACAACAAGAATAATGACAATATAAGACCAAGTGTTTGCTTGAGTATTTCTTGTTGTGTTGTGTTGTTCTCTCTCTTTTTTGTGCTTCAAATCTTCCTCTATTTATAGGAGATGATTGATACTTGATAGGCTCCTCTTGTAACTGATATCTACAAATAAATTGCAACTAAAATCAAGATTATAGTGTTAGAAATCAATCCCACAAATTAGGGAAAAGTTTGTTTGCGCACAACGGTTAGAATTTTTCTTTGTCAAACTTGAGGCGACTGGTCCGCAGAAATAGAAGTTCAAAAATGACACAAGCATTTTTACATAGGGATGCACGGTCGACGTGGGGTTCGACCGGTCACCCCTATGTCCAACCGGTCCATGTCTCAAGGAAATGAAGAACGGGAGTTTCTGTTTCAACCAAGACTTGCAGGTCACCAGTCGCACCCTGGGTGACCGGTCGACCTGACCGGTCGACCTGCTTTTTTTATACTCCAGGTTTAATTTTGTTTCAACGTACTCTTCAGGTACGGGTTGCCCTATAGGGCGATCGGTTGACCTAGAGACAGAAATGTTATCCGATTTTTGTCGAAAATAAACCTCAAGAAATACTCCAAAAAATTCGTAAAAATATTTTAAACCGATCGGGAGTATTTAGGACAACATTAGAAATATAGTTTTGATGAAATAACACATTAATACAAAAAGTGTTGTCTGATATAAACTTCAAGAAATACCCCGATAAATAGTAAAAACATTTTAGACCGATCGGGAGTATTAGGACAACATTTAGAAACATAGTTTCAATGTAAAAACATTATGACATAAAATCATTAAAAGCGTTGTCCAATTTAGTCGAAAATAAACTTGAAGAAATACTCCGGAAAATATTAAAAATATTTTAAATCATTTAGGAGTATTTGGACAACCTTTAAAAACATTGTTTTGGTGTAAAAACAAAATCATCAAAGTCATGATAAAACCATTTATCAAACAATACATATATTAAACACTTTAATATAGTATACAATATTTAAACTAAAGTTTAACTTGATTAACAAAAGAAAAGCTTAAACTGTTGATCTTATTTATTAATTAAGAATAAACAAAAACTGTGGTTTCATCAAAAATGAGAACAACTATGAAATCAAAACATCATTTTGATGTCTCGGAAAATAAGATCAACAAAACTTTGGTTTCATCAAAACAACATTTTCATGTTTCGAAAATTCGGCGATTCAATTTTTCAGTAAAAATAATTAAATCTAATTTATCCCAAATACAAATCGAATGAAACAATTACATCGCACATAAAATTAATAGTTAAACATATTTTAACAATTTAAAACATGCTTCAAAACACACAAACTTGTATAATCGCAAAACCGTGGCTCTGATACCATTGTTGGGTTCGCTATATCGCGGGGCTAAACGCATCGGAAATTTAAAATTTAAATCATGCATACAATTATACATAAAAATAAAGCCCCTGATTCTCGTAGCGATTTAACGATCGCGCATTTATACAAGTGTTAAAATAAGATTTAGGATCTTCCCTAAAATTGCTTCCTTTTGAAGATGATGTAGAAGGAATCCAAATTCCTCACAGCAGGGTAAATCCTCACAAACTCGCCAATAGAGATTCAAGCGTCTCCCCTCTAATTGAGTCCACCTCTTGGTTGTGACACCGGGATAAATTCTTCGCTAGTAGAGTTTACCACATTTTCGAAATTAAAAAACGGAAATAGAATTTAATTCCAACAATCAACTATTGTTATAATTTTGAAGATGAATAATTATTGGTTGAGAAAATAGTGTATCATTAAGAGAGAGTGATAGAGCTAAGACTAAGAGTAAAAAAATGAATGGTAAGAAGCCAAACATTCATCTTCATTCACATTGGCCAAAACCGTCTGCCATATTTTTCTTGAACACCAAATTGAAGACTTATGTATTTTAATCTCAATCAAAAAGCTTAATGTGGCTCAATGTAACCTTTTAATTAAAAAAGAAAAAGGTGCCCATCTAATATCTATTAAAACAATTTGGTTAGTGGCTCAATAAAAGTTAGGAAAAAAATAATTGCCACAAACCACATGCATCTTTGTCGGCAAGATGCGTAAAACAAATTTTACAATTTTTTTTCTTGTATAAACTGTAACACCCTATAAATTATTTTATCTTTGGGATAATGATTTTTGACTTTTAGGATCCAAAACAACCAATCTCAGCCCGTAGCCATCACCACCAACTTCACCGAAGACAACCGAGCCACCCGAACCTCGCCGGACTATTCACCGGAATGATCCCACGAGTTCAGTCAAACCTTTCAAAAAAAATGATTTTGGTGAGGAAGAAGAGTGTAACCCCTGAGTTGATAACGTTCAGTTGACGGATTTTCAAAGTTTTGGAATCTAAGCCCATTTTTCCAAGAATAACAATTCAACCCATCAAAGGCTTCTAAAGTTTCAAAATAGCCCATTCAATTCACTTGTTGATTGAATTTTGACCAGATTTTGATTCCTTCTCGCTCTTTCTTTCCTTATCTTTTTAAATCCTAATTTTTTTTCTCTAAAGCCATGTATTAAGTTAAATTTATTTTTATATATTGGAAACGATATTTTCAAGGTCTAGGATTTTTCGAGCTCAAGCATTCAATATTTTTCAAGTTCACAAACTGCATTTTTAAGGTGGGATTTACTGTTTATTGTCTACTTTAAATGCCTTGTTATGATTGTTATATGTATGGACACGTTAAACATGACATGACACGAAGGTACTTAATTGTACATCCACAATTAGCCTACGGGCTTGTTTGATCAAACCATGAAAACCATAGGTGTGTATGCAATGATGATTATGCTTGTGTATTTGATTTAGACAGTGCGTCCCCACTGAGTTGTTGATAGCTCACCCCTTTCATTTAAAAATTTTCAGGTTAAGAGTCTAGGGTGGCACGTGATGGATGGATATGATCGGAGTCATGCAAAGTTTTCTTTTGAATTTATTTTATAATTATTGAGAGTTTTTCAGACAATGTTTATTGTTTTAAATTCTTCTGCGAACATGGATAATAGTTTAATTTTTTTTAAATATAGGTTATTTATTTTTCTTGGATGTTAAATTTAGTAGTTTATTTTTCTATAATTGTGAGAACTTCTAAACCTTTTTATTTAGAGAAGAATTTATACATGGTTGCACTCTTTATAAAATTCGGGGTGTTACAAGTGGTATCAGAGCGGGTCTACGGTTCTGTAGACTTGGAAAAAGAAAAAAAAGTGAGGGAATATTATATGTTTAAAAAAATGTATTCCAAAATGTCTATGAACATCCATCTCCGCCGTACCACGTTGACTCCAAGGTATGCATATTTTTCAATGATCATGTCAAGTTACGATTTATGAGCTTTATGCTAATGTCAAGTACTATGAGAAATCATGTTTTATTGTCATCATGCGATATATATATTTCATGTTTACTTTGTTTTATATCAAAGAAAATTTCATGATAAAACCATATGGGCTTTAATTACATGTACTCAGATGACCTATATTTATTAGACTCGAACTCTTAGGAAGATTTGAAACGATATGTTAATGGATTGCTTATTGATGGCTTATAGAAGTTACCAATTGTATGAACACGATAGTATTAGTGTTCGCACCACTAATCAGACAGTATTTGAACCTATGATATAAGATGACCTACCTAGAGTACTAAGAAGCACTATGTATATGACAATAGGAAAATGACTCGAAGACGTAGAACTGGAGTCCGAGTTGCTGCTACTGCTACTGCTACTGCTACTAATAACAACACGAACCAAAATAACGAGGCAAACCCAGTACCGGCAAGGAACCAAGGGAATGTCGACAATGAACATACATTCAACCAAGTACCCACGTTAACCCAGGCTCAAGTGGTGGAGCATTTTCGCCGCTTCTCACCCCCAACCTTTAATGGGCAAGAAGGACCCGCATATGTAGACGAATGGTTCATATCGATGGAGCGCACATTTGAATTGATCGGGTGTACTGAGGCACAACGAATCCTTTGTGCTCAGTATCAACTGGTAACAAGATGTTGGTCGATGGTGGATGAGTTATTGGAGATTGAGGTCTGCCGAGGAACGAACAACCCTAACATGGGAAGGGTTTAAGGATATAGTAATGGAAAAATATTGTCCCCAACACTATCGGGAATAAATGGAACGCGAGTTTTGGGATTTGAAGCAAGGAGGGATGTCAGTTACAGAATATGAAAGAAAATTCAACCAGATGAGTTTCTTCGTGGAGCACTTGGTAGACACTGATCGTAAGAGAGCATTGAGGTTTCGAGCGGGCTTACGCCCAGGGATACGACATATATTGTGGCAGGTCATGGGGTATTATCGTATGCTGAAACAGTTTTTCGGGCTCAAGAGATTGCCGCTAGCCAGGAGTTAGACCGACAACAGACAGAGAGTTTAGGAAAATGAAACTGGAGTAGGAATCAAGACGAGAGAGGAGATCAAAATAAGCAGGCGAGAACCAAAGTGAAATCTAGGCCAGACACCCAGACTAGTAAATCGTTGTGTGCCAAGTGTGGGAAAAATCACAATGGAGACTGCTTGTTGGGTAAAGATGTTTGTTTTAGGTGTAAGAAGCCAGGGCATGCAGCATGGGAATGTGTTACACTGAACAAAGAACAGGGGAGAAAAGGTCAAGGCTCTGGAGGACAGGCCCGAGTTTATGTTATGACTTATAATAAAGGTACATAACTGAATTTCGAGGACGAAATTTGTTTGAGGGGGTAGTATTGTAACACCCCATAAATTATTTCATCTTTGGGATAGTGATTTTTGACTTTTAGGATTTTAATTTTGGCCTAACATAGAAATCCCCTATTGTAAGCCCAGTAATTATTATATTGATAGGTCTGTTTAGTAAGCCCACTTTATTAAAGCCCATATGTGTATTTTATTTTATTTGAAAATCTGCAGAATTTTATCTGATAAAAGGAGTCCTCATATTTTATAAAATTTATCAGATAGAAAAGAATTTTATTTGTACATATCCAAATAGATTTAACCTAATACATGGCCTAATACAATAAGGATTCTCAAGCCTAAAATCAGATATATTTTCAGATATCTACATTCTTTCACCAATCTCACGAATTTCACCCGCACCGCAATCAGACGCCAAATAGTTTTTTTTTTCTGTCAAGGTAAAGTCCCAGCAAATCTCACGCGAGGTTCAACTCTTTGCAATCTCATAGTCCCACAACCAAGAAAATTCATCAAAATATTTTTCAGATTAGTTCTATTCAATCTGCATCATTCCATCTCAACAACAACCAATCTCAGCCCGTAGCCATCACCACCAACTTCACCTAAGACAACCGAGCCACCCGAACCTCGCCGGAATATTCACCGGAATGATCCCACGAGTTCAGTCAAATCTTTCATAAAAAAAATGATTTTGGTGAGGAAGAAGAGTGTAACCCCTGAGTTGATAAGGTTCAGTTGACGGATTTTCAAAGTTTTGGAATCTAAGCCCATTTTTCCAAGAATAACAATTCAACCCATCAAAGGCTTCTAAAGTTTCAAAATAGCCCATTCAATTCACTTGTTGATTGAATTTTGACCAGATTTCGATTCCTTCTCGCTCTTTCTTTCCTTATCTTTTTAAATCCTAATTTTTTTTTCTCTACAGCCATGTATTAAGTTAAATTTATTTTTATATGTAGGGAACGATACTTTCAAGGTCTAGGATTTTTCGAGCTCAAGCATTCAATATTTTTCAAGTTCACGAACTACATTTTTAAGGTGGGGTTTACTGTTTATTGTCTACTTTAAATGCCTTGTTATGATTGTTTTATGTATGGACTGTAAAATTATTATGTTGCCCACGTACAAATAATTAAGGATTTAATTATTTAAATAATGAGTTTTAAATATTTAATTAATGGTTTAAATAAATAAGTCAGATAAGTTTTAAATTGGACAGTTAAAAGGTGGTTTCTGTTCCACCTCTACACACGTTGATAGAACGTGTTTGAGAATGTTTCTGCCAAGACAGTTATTGGTAGATAACTGCTCAAGAAACCGGTCCTCTCTCTGCCTATAATAGAACTCATTCAGAATTGGAAAATCTATCACTAAAGAAATTACGTTCTATGGGATTAACGAAGGCCAAGAGAGAGAAAGTGGTTTCTTCCATCTTCATCAAAGAAAGACATGGCTGCTCTAGGTTAGTACCCTAATTACGATTTACTTGTGAAAATCATGAAGTTCAAGATCCGGGATTAAATTTATGTTTTCGTTATGCCTGGAAATGTTTATGCTTACATGTGGTATCAGAGCCCGATTTATAGACTCGTGATTTTCCAATTAAATTTTTATGCTTACATGATGATTATGCTTGTGTATTTGATTTAGACAGTGCGTCCCCACTGAGTTGTTGATAGCTCACCCCTTTCATTTAAAAATTTTCAGGTTAAGAGTCTGGCGTGCCACGTGGTGGATGGATGTGATCGGAGTCATGTAAAGTTTTCTTTTGAATTTATTTTATAATTATTGAGAGTTTTTCAGATAATGTTTATTGTTTTAAATTCTTCTGCAAACATGGATAATAGTTTAATGATTTTTTTTAAAATATAGGTTATTTATTTTCCTTGAAAGTTAAATTTAGTAGTTTATTATTCTATAATTGTGAGAACTTCTAAACCTTTTTATTTAGAGAAGAATTTATACATGGTTGCATCTCTATAAAATTCGGGGTCTTACATAAACTCTCTTTTAATCTTGTATATATATGTATATATATCCTATAATATATATATATATAAATATATTAACATAAATCTCATTTATTTATTTCTCTTCAATTATCTAGTGGGCTTCAATATTTAGGCCTACTAGATTATGGTATGGAATTGGACTTTAAAATCCAATTAATTAATTCTACTAATTAATTAATTTAAATTCCAATTAATCTATTCGAATATTGATTAATTCATTCTATTCCAATTATTTGGTTCTCTAGTCATATTAGATTTAATTAAATAATCAAATTATATAATTAAATATTTAATTCCACAATTGGATTAAATTAAAACTCAATTAATTAATCTATATCAATTAATTGCATCCAACCATTGGATCTTTCAATCTCAAAATGTCAACATCCAAAATTATGTGTGACCGTTTTAGGTTCACGACTAACACTAGTAGCAGGCTTACAACTTTTGCAAATTTCAAATAACAATAACTTATTCTATTTATTAATCCAATTAATAAATTTACTTGAAATTACCACTTTAATTTCAAGAACCTACAAATCATGGTAACACCTAGCAAGTAGCATGATTACCTAGTATTAGGTGAAATAGCGAGTAAACCTATTTCAATTGCAATTGCATACATGTACGATCCTTTCGACAACTAATTTCCCGATTAAATCTTGGACATAGATTTATAAGTCGAACCCAATTGATTTAATAACTGTGATTCCATTTCAAGTACTTGTGATTCTCTTATGAATCAAATTCATCATGCCTTGGCCAAGGTCTTCGAACCACAAACTATGAAAACACAGGAAATTCCCTTATTAAATGATAAGTGTCGAATTCTATGTTGGCCACACACAAACCTCCATGCATATCACTGCAATACCAAAAATATCTCTTTGTGATTGCCAAGCAATCAAAAGATAAATCAAAGTATTGTAGGATATACACAAGGTATAGTCGTGCCTCAAGTACGAGGATTAATCATGTACTATTGCAATATGAAAATTCTTATTCGACAATCAAAGCTTCTATCTAAGAATTTTCATTGGGTCATGTTCAGTGAACTTGTTCGCTAACAAACACCCATATATGTGCATTTGTGTCTCAACACTGATGTTAATGAAATGCAACATCCTCGTCTCATGAGCATGCACCATATGTACAAGTCTTACGGGGTTATTTAATGTCCTATCTTGAAAAACCCATCGACTTGGAACAAATTTAAGATCAAAGCCTTAGAGACATGTTCCATGATCGCCATCAAATGCCAACCATGCCTCATAGCTTAAATTGATCTAAGGACTTTATCATATGTGCAAATATGTGATAAATACAAAAGAACATAAGATAAAGAAATGCTTTTATATTATTATAATTTCCAATAAAATTATTTTACAAGTAGAATAAAATCCAATCTAATTGGAACGCCGGACATTCTACTCTAACATCGATACTCCATAAATCATCCAGTATAATCAAATATCTCTTACCATACAAACTTTTGTATAACATTTCTCCTAATTGATCCTCAGTGTGCCCAGTATTAGTGGATTTCTTTTGCCAAGAAAGAAGTTCTAAAAGAATTCCTTTCACGCTGTAGTTTTGAGATAGTGTAGCCCAACCACGAATATCAAAATATTGCACAATAAGTAAACTGTCATAAACAGTTTTGGCAAGTGTAGTCTTACCAATACCACCCATGCCAATGATTGAGATAATTTCCAGGTGAGATTGTTGTCCAGTGAGTATGTCCATAATTTGAATCAACTCGTCATCAAATCCCACCGCTTTATTCTTTTCAGTGGAAATAGGTCTGGATAAAGTAGCAAGCGTTAAATTTGTTGGGTGCTGATCTTTGAATGCCTTTGTCTGTTTATCCTTGGTAAGCTTTTCCTTGATAATAGAACCCATGCCCTTCAATACTTTGTGTAAACCATGCATTGAAAATGTGAGTAGCTGACCTTTGAATCCCCCTTTCTCTTTTACCTTCATAACCTTTTTCATGACAGAATCCATTTTTCAATTACTTTCCATAGATCGAGCAAGAAACTGGAACTTGTTTTCCCCGCAAGAATTTGATCCACAACATGAGATTCAATTACATCTTCAGCAGCATAAGCTGCAGATGCAATTTGGCTTTCCAAAATTTCTGCTTCTTTGCTGCTACCTTCATGAGAATAAACCTCAATAAATTCTTGCAAAAAACGAACCTTCTCGCCAAGAGCTTCCATCTGTTTCTTGTCAAGAGAAATGGAAAGGCGAGGATGATTTTGGATCTGCTCCGTAATATTCATGAGAGAAACCAGCGCTGCATAAGCTGCCATCTCTAATCCTTTGATCTTCTATTTTTAAAAAAAAAAAAACGCAGTAAATGGAACTATTGTTGCCTATAAGAGAATATGATGACAAGTAGTATTAATTTGTTTAGCTAACAGGATTTTATGAGAAAATATGTTTCTCGCAGGATTTTATTAATTTGTGCTTTGTTGAAGCTAACCTTAACAACTCTCCTCAAGTATTAAAATAACAAATGGCCTCAATTATTAGAATTTTGTCCATAATCTATGACTAATTAATTTGATATTCATATTTAGGGGCGTAAGAAGCAATTTAGATCCCTTAAGCAATACAAGATAAAACATCAATTTGCATTAAAAATCATTAGGATTATGTTAGTACAGTCAATGCCACTGTACCTAGCTCCTTCGCTATTTGCAACCTCCTATAATCATTTTACAACAGATAGGAGAAACAAGATTATATTGTCCGGTATGCATATGATGGAGGTGCATGGGAATCGGATAACGTGTGTTGAAGATATATATATAAGGACATGCTTTTCTTTCAAGCGCTGGTGGAGATTCAGACGAGAAAACTCACTAGAGGCTCAGTTTTTTCTTATCAGTGCAAAAATTGAAGCAACCCAACTCTAATGCAGCTAAAAGAGTACAGGGTGTTAGCTTTGGGATTATTACATTTAATTGCATTGAGTTCACTCTCTCTGAACTTTATGAGAGCTCAAAATTTGGATCGAATTTAGATGAATCCAGAATATGATCGATTACAAATGAAAAAAAGACATCCTCAATTGACAAGTGACATCCTCTCATTAAATTTATTCGTGTGTTTTTGCTTCATGAATTTTATTTACCCAGAATCCCAATCAATATCCAATTAGGTATTTTTCTTCAAATTGTTTTTTTTTTCTTCCTTTATTTTTTAAGCTAGAGCGTGAAAATCCATGGAAAATCCAAATTCTCTAGGTAAGATAAAATCACGTGTCTCTCCCTCCACAGTTCACACTCCCATGGAGAAATGGTTCTGGAGTTTATTAAATACACATTTCTTACCCCATAAGTACAAAAGCACGACTCAATACACAAAAAACGTGCAAATTGTTGGAAGTTAGATGCTAAGGTAAACTCGTTATTTACAGGTCAAACAAATTGTACAGAAAACAGAAGCTCCTAACAAATAAGTCTCGTTCGACTCACTGAGTCACAAATCCGACTCACTCTAGCGCGGCTGCTGAATCGGCCTAGGGTTCACCCTCACGCTCACAAACTCTCGCAATACCTTGGCATCTCCGCCCCTCCACGCGGCTTCCTCCACTTCAACCACCCCAACGACACCAGATCCATATTCCCAGCTTCTTTCTCTGCAGGAAAAACAAGATCCAGATCTGAGTCGACTCGAAAATGTCGAGTCGGCTTTAGATCTGGAAGTACGCTTACCTTTAGGAAAAGCATGTTTCTTAAGTAACTCCCAACCCTCATCTTCGTTTAGGAGCCTCATCTTACAAGAAAACCCCACATCAGCAATATCTCCTTCCCGCGTAGTTAGCAAAATTTTGGTACCCACACCTTCAATCCGGAAGGCAGAACTTATGTGCTTCCACTGATCAACTTCCCAAATGCTGTCAACAACAATGAAGCAACTTTTCTGTCTCTGGACTTCCTCCAAGTGTTGAATCATATTCTGCTCCTCTGTTATTTCTTTCACTTTCCCTGGACCTAGTTGCCTCAGGATGTCTTGTAAAACGATACCAATTTGACACTCTTGGCTAAGACTAACCCAGGCAAAGGCTTTGAAACAATTGTAAACTTTTCTAGCAATGGTGGTCTTTCCCAAACCCTTAACGCCCAATACAGAAATAACTCGGTGGTGTTGATCCTCGACAATCAGACAAATAAGTTGGTTTAAGTCTTGGTCCATACCAACAAAATGCTCTTCAATGCCACGAGGATACATCTGCCTAGGCCATCGTACACTTCGATCCGCCAGCCTCGGTTCTTCTTCCCCGCGGATACTTTCCATGCCGTCATCATCAGGAAAAACTTCATGGAAACTCTTGATCTCAGGTTCTAAATCTGAAATCTTCGCACTGATGTTCTTGAGGCCTATGCCATCATTCAGTACACCAAAGTATCTCCTAAGAAGGTTCTTGATGCATCTTTCGTCATTTTTCTGAAACATGAATGCTACTTCAACAGCACAAGTTTCTAGGACATCCTCGATTCTATAGCCGAGACAAGTTTTTATTAATAGGTTTGATTGTGGTGTAGCTCAAGTGGCATATTTACCTCAGAAGTGGTGCCAGTAGTTCGAACCATATATCTTTCAATTCTTTGAAATTTATCCCCTCCTCTTCCAACTACTACTCCCAACTTATTTAAAAAATTTGGTTTGATTCTGGCTTCAATTTAAGGGTTTACTGTAATATTTCTGAAAATATCATGGGGTTTTGAATGATTTTTCTTATGAAGGGAGAATAAATGTAAGACTTTAATAAAACCTCAAGTGTTTTTCTTTCCATTTTTCAAATATCTGACTTTTTTTTTTCTGTAGTTATCCCGAAACTTGTTGGGAAAAACAATCCCCATTCATTCCTAGGGACAAGCAAAAATAATTGAAAAATAAAATAACAACAAACCACAACACAAGATTTACGTGGAAACTCCAAAACCTGGAGAAAACCACGACCGCAGAGCAATTCTACTTGTATGGAAAATTTATACAATCACACGAAATTCTCTCTCCCGACTCCCGACTCCAATACTCCCACACTATTACAAATCTTTGACTAACTCACATATTTCTCCCAATTCTACAAAAGAATACAAGAAAGGAATTTAGAAGAATCAAAATACAAAGATTATAGTGTATTTGATTGACGCACAAGACTTGAAATCAAAACACATGGATTAAATAAATTTTAAGGCTCCCATCCCTTTTGTTTCCCAACCTATGTGGGACAAAAACCCTTTTTTCTATTTTGACACCAAAAAACCAACAAACCTCACGGGGATTTTTGTAATTATCCCTATTACTAAAGTAAACTCTTTATGTCATGAGTATTTACTCATCCAACCTTAATGTAAACAACATTGTTCACATTTTCCTAGGAAAAACATCAGCAAACAACTATAAAAAGGACAATACTCTGTTTCCAACCTTTGGATACAATACAACAATGGATTGGTCCAAAATCCTGTTAGCTAAACAAATTAATACTACTTGTCAGAAGATCAAAGGATTAGAGATGGCAGCTTATGCATCTCTTGTTTCTCTCATGAATATCATGGAGCAGATCGAGGATGTTGACCATGGTTTGATTCATAATTCGAGAGATAAGCTTCAATATTAGATCTTGACTACTTGAAATGAATATTTGCATGAATCGAGAGGTTTGTGGATATTTGTGAGGATATTTGATTTTTTTTGTGCTTTTGGGAGTTGTGTATCTTATGTTGAGTAGAAATGCCAAAGATGATATTTCAATCTACGTTTTATATACATCTCGAGAGGGGGGATAAAACATATGTGTGATCGTCTTATAGGTATATTGATAATAACTTTGGCTTTGATTAAATCATAAAACAATAGGAATATTAATTGAAACCATAACCCGGGAATCCATTTCATTCCCTTGATAATTCCATTATTATTTTCATCTTGTGTTTTTGTGGTTATTCTTGTCTTTACTTCCACAACAATCATCCAATTTCGATTGTCTAAATAAAAATAAGACTATTATGATCTCAATACTTAGCGCATAAATTTATTAATCTCTGTTGATACGATCTTGCTTACCCTATTCTATAAACTACACCGTATACTTGCGGTGACTAATACAATTTTTGCGGTGAACTTGCTTACCCACTTGGATAGCATCTCATTTCCCCTCTTGAATGAAAATTTGATTGTTTCGAACAAATCGCAGTAGGAAGTTTTGAACTGATTTCATATATATTCTAAAACAAATTCATATATGCTGCTAAACAATAACTAATGATTTCACATTTCCCCACTGTAGAAGACTAAAGCTAGGTTTGGACAATTGGATTGATTTAAGTGACTGATTCACTTATTAAGGAAACATTTATATTTTATCTTTAAATAATATAATTTTCACATTTTTTTTACTAGTAAGGTGCACGTGCGTTGCATGTGAACCATATCTATTTTTTAAAAATTAATTTAAATATTACTAATTAATTTAATTTAATTGAAACTTTCTTGTTGTAATTAATTTATGGTCTTCAAGTATTTTAGTTACGCAGAATATCTATTACACCGTTGTTCCAATATTTTTAGTTATCCCATTGGCCATTGGTGTACCTCTAAAAGTTATCCAAAATTGTGAATTACTTTTTTGTCTGAAAATTAATAAGGGTGTTGTAGTCTAATTTACTTTCATATAGATATTCATACTTTTCAGGGTAAAGTAAGTATAGATAAAAGATTAATCATTATGAATCATCTTGGACTGACATATATTTTGTGATAGAATCCCTCCAACGCCACTGAAGGATAACATCTTCTACTAAAATCTATTTTCACATCAAACACATGTATATTCTTCTTATTTGCTTAAAAATAAAATCAGAAAATTTCTTATGTTAGAATGCATCCAGAATTCCTATGTTTGGAAAGAGTAGTCACAAATCACGAATTAATTACGAAGAATGCCACTATATACTACTCCTTGGACATCCAAAATATTTGTGCTATGGTCGCTATGTCTTTTGCTGCAAATGAGAAGGCTGGAAGCTTGTCAATGAAAGCCCTCTCAAACTCTTGGACATGATATTTAAGATAGTGATCCAATATAGTGACTTGCATGAACTTATTTGGATCAACCTGACCAAGTCATTCAATATAATTAAGATGTGTGCTCTTTTTGTCAACACCATGCCCCTGTGGATAGTATTTAACAGCATCACTTTTTCCTTGAAATCAAAGTCCTAGAGATAATACATGGGAAACAAAATAAAATTCTTATGCCCAACCACACGGGATTGGATTTCCAAAATATTTAATGATTTAGCTATTTAATGTATTCAAACCCTGGTCAACATCTTTACAAAGGGTAAGCAATACCACTTGAGCTATAAGCTCGTGTAGCAGTTTACAGAATATGGAAATTGGGATATTTTCTTCAAATATGATTCACATGCGACTAATATGATTTTGCGTTTAGAGAGTGTTTGCAAAAGCTTCTGCTTGGGTGAATATCTGTTAGGTTTCTATTTTGTACTTTTTTTAACTAAATTTTATTTTGTATTGTTACATGTACATTTTCTAATAGTTGTATGAATTATATCTCCTGTATTTAGAGATGAGAACATCCTCGTGTGGAACCATCCCGGTTGGTAACCGAATAGAATAGGACATGGAATCCCTGGTTAATTCGGGTATGAGAGCAGAGATTGTTTGATACATGTTTTTATCTTAATTTTGATGATTTTATTTTGTCACCAAAACAATGTTTTTAAAGGTTGTCCCAATACTCCTAAATGATTTAAAATGGTTTTAATATTTTCCGGAGTATTTCCTCAAGTTTATTTTTGATAATAATGGACAACACTTTTAATGATTTTATGTCAATGGGTTTTTACTCCTAAAACAAAATTTCTAAATGTTGTCTAAATACTCCCTATTGGTTTAAAATGTTTTTACTAAATTTTCGGAGTATTTCTTGAGTTTTATTTTCGACAAAAATTGGACAACATTTGCGTCTCGTGGTCGACCGGTCGCCCTATAGGGCAACCCGCACTCAAGATGTTTTTAGAAGCAGAAAATGAGACGGAGGTAAAAACAGCGGTCGGCCGAGTGGCCGCCCAGGCGTCGGCCGATCCGTCGGTCGGCCGTCGGCCGGTCGCACTGCAAGTTTCATTTTGAAACAAAGATCAAAACCTCTTCGTTTTTTTGATTAGGGAGACCGTTGAGACAGGGTCGATCGGTCGAAGCCTACGTCGACTGGTCGCCCTGTTGAAATTTTCAAAGTGTTCTTATTTCCCTTTATTTCGTGCGGACAGGTGTCGCCTGTGTATTGACAACAAAAATATGACCGCTTGAGACACATTTCCTTAAATTGTGGGATTGATTTCTAACAGACTATATTCTTGATTTTAATTGTATTTTTCTGTAGATTTTCAATCCCCAAGAGGAGCCTATGCTTGATCAATTATCTCCTATAAATAGAGGAAGTTTTGGAGCAACCAAAACAACATTTTGAGATACAACACAACAAGATACACTTCAAGCAAATACTTGGTCTTTCATTGTTATTATTCTTGTTGTATAATTGCCTAGCTTATCACTTTCACATCTTTGAGGTCTAGGCTATTCTTGATTACACTTCGCACTCAAATTGTAATATTCATTATTGAGTTGTAATCTTGATTTTTGGTTATCATTCAAACACAAGATATCCTTGTGAGTGTTCTTGTGGAAAGAGCACACTTGGATGATTTAGGTGATAGGTGCAAGAAGATTGTGGTGATCTTCTTATTGAGGTGTTGAAGAATTTGGTATTCTTCAAGGTTGAAGATTGTGGTAATCTTCACAAGGTGCCGTTGAAGGAAGATTGTGGTAATCTTCAAAGGGAGATTGTGGTAATCTCCAAAGGTGGTGTTGAAGAAGAGTGTGGTGCTCTTCAAGGTGTTGTAAGTTGAATTTGTATTAATTTTGGTAATTAATAAAATTCTTTTTCCTTTTGAAATCCATCCCGGATATACTGGGGTGGTAGAGGATTAGGCCCTAGGTGGGTTGAACCTCTTTAAATCGACGTGTGTTGTTTACATTCCGCACCTTTATTATTGTATTTGAGCATTCGATTGTAAAAAGAGGGCAAAATCAAAAAGATGGAGATAATCTATTCACCCCCCTCTAGATTATCGTAGCCGCTTGGACTTACAGAGATGGGTATTCTCTGCTTCTCTAGAATCGAGGATTAGAAATGGATGATATTTATATCCTCATCCCACTTTGTATTCCGATTATATATAAAATGGGGATTCTAATTTTAAATGTACATTGAATATCAAACATGTTGATAAATTAAAAAATAATTTTTATTAACATCAAAAGTATGTTAATAAGTAAAATAATTTTCTATAAATAAAATACTATTATGAGTATAATTTCATATTAAATAAATATTAATTTTCTTCTTACATAAATATATATAATTCTATGTATATTATATATGTGATATATAAAATTTGGATACATATTTTGAGATACGTTCTTCAATTAATTAAAATAAGTGTTTTTAATTGAGTATAATCAATTTAAATATGATTTTATATAATTATTAAAAATAGTGTTCGCCAATTTTTTTAGCTTCACCGCAAGTGTACGGCACAGTATATAGAATAGGGTTAGCAAGGTCGAATCCACAGGGATTAATAAATTAATGTACTAAGTATTAGATTATAATAGCCTTATTTTTATCTAAAGGATCGAACTGGGATCGATTGGTTTTGTTAATACTAAAGCATAAATTAATCCTAAAATAACAAAGCAAAGATTGATTGAAAGATCAAGAATGGATGAATGGATTCCTGGGTTATGGTTTCAGTTAATATCCCCCTTTCATTATCAGATTAATCAAACCAAGGTTAAACGTATTCTTCTCTATAGACCAATCACCAAAGTAATTTACCCTCTCTCTCGAGATGTATGTAAAAGCGTTGATTGGAATATCTATATTAGCATCTCTACTCAACATGAGATATCCAACTCCCAAAAGTTCAAAAGATTGTTAGATCTCACAAATATTCACAGACTTCTCAATCGTGCAAGCTATTTGTGTCAAGTACTCAAGATCTAGTATTGAAACTCATCGGTTAGAATTATGAATCAATACATCAAACAAGTTTAAATCAATGGCCTTTTGATAAAACAGGAATTAAAGCAAAGTACTTGAATAGAGGAAGAAAACATTAACTTCAATTATCATTAAACACCAAATAAAAGTGTTCATTAACCTACTCTCAAACCCGGGAATCACAGTGTTTAGCCAGACATTGAAGATAAACAATTCATAGACAAATTATTCATAATCAAAATCTAACTAATTTGAATAACGATACTATGGAATGAGTGAACTCGAGGATGATGACGATCTCTCGATCTATCTTCAATCCTTGAAGGTGTGGTTGTGGTCTTGATCGATCTCTCGAAGTTTCCGGTGGAAAACTGCTCTTCTATCTGGTTTCTAAGGCAAAAATCAGCGTATCCCTGTTTGTGGCCGCCTCGGGTCTATTTGTACTTCGTTTGGGTCGAAACCTAGTTGAAAACGAATCAAATTCTGTTTTTTCCGCAGAGGAGCACGGGCCGTGCCATACGGCACGCCCAGCCCGTGCTGGTAGCCGCACAATTTGTTCAGATCACAGAGGGGAACACGGGTCGTGCTCTACATGTCGAACCTTGTGGCCTGATGTCTGGGTTGAGCACGGTCGTGGTGCGTGGCTTTGTATGGCCGCCCGTGCTCACTGAAGCAACTCATACTCTGGGTCGTTTTTTCTTCCATTTTTGCCCGATTCGTCCGACTTCTTTTCGACTTGACTCCAACTTCGTACTTTACATCAAATATTGGCGATTGCGGTGCTCGAATTATTGCCAAAATGCTACAATTATCGATAATTTCTTACAAAACGAGCAAAGCGTAATCCTTTTCCACAAAACATGAATATAACCCTATTTACTCATATAATGCATGCATATCAACACATTCTAGCCAAGATTAAGCCCAAAATACATGCAAAATACATGCCAATCAAACCCCAAACTTAAAATGTTGTGGTCCGGTCAACACTTTATAAACAAGACAACACAAATGGGGTACGTAAGAGCAACTCAAGAACACCGCATCACAATTCATGTCATATATCCATAGACATCAAGCACAAACCAACCAAGTTTCAAAAAGCTAACACGAGCACAAGTCTATAAAAATCATGGTAAAACACTTCAAATCACGCCTCTCAGGGATAAAGTGTGTACTCTACTCACTAGAATAATAAAGGACGTGTATTCGCTCAAGTCATATCAATGTTAAAGAATTACCATATGCTTGCAAATCGTCTCACATCTCTGCCACTCGTTTGTATGCAATTCACAGATCAGAAAGGACTTTGTTTATGGTTGTAATGAAGGCTCTTTGGTTAAGGTAGGGAAATATGGATAAAGTGACTCAACTCGAGCGTATAGATTGGTAAACACATCATTTTTCTCAAGCAATTTTCGAATACAAATCAACTATGTACTCCCAATCGCCTTAAATCCTATCACCTCTCTATTTCTCCCTTCTTTTTCATACAAATCATTCACCTTCACCTTACATCATAATTTCCAGCCTATTTTCACTTATGTTCGACTCACTGGTTGCAGTCGATATTTTTTTTTTCGACTATCCGTGAGTATTCTTCTTTTTTCCTTCTTTTCTTTTATTCCCAATCACCCAATATGTACACATTTTCTACTTCTCGACACCCATTCATTCAACCCTTTTTTTTCAATCCCTTTGCTCAATGCTATACGCTCAAGCTTAGGGTAACAAATATATCAATTTACGGGTTAAGGCTTGAAATGTGGCTATCAAAAATCAGGCAATAGGCTCAAATTGGCTAACTAGGGAAATCAATTATCAAGGTAGGCAAAAAGGCTTGAAAGGCTTAACAAAAATGGCCTAAAATCATTTTCATGAATGCATACAATATGTGACTTTGACGGAGATACCAGAGCAAGTTTTAGAATTCAAATCAACATGAATGACACACTCAATCACAAACAAGACTGCATACGATGAAAGCGTAAAAAGGCTCAAAAGCTCACGAGGGCTTGTAAGTGCATAATTCAAAGCATATTAACCATGATCCCAATAAGCACATGCTCCATATTAATTATTCTCAACCCGGTCAACTCACGCTCAACACCCAATTCAAAACAACATAAACTGCTCAACACATGCTCCCAAGATCAACAAACACACAAAAGCGGTCAACTCACTCCCTAATCAACTAAGAAAGCAATAAACGTGCTAAAGCAGTAAACGTGCTAAAATAATCAGAAACAACTAATGCAATGCAACTACATGCTCTAAATGCAACTACATGAATGCAAAACGCCACACCCTTCAAAATATTTACTATCTCTCCCCCCCAAACTTGAATGAATTTATAGCGCATAGAAGAGAAGGTAGAATTTCAAAGAAAAGTGTGGGTAGGACCTGGATTACTGTGGGGGTGGCAGCGGAAAGTGGCCCTAGGAGATATGCCAATTCTGAATCCGATGCAATGTCTGCAATATCTCCAACTCCCGCTGCTCTTGGGCTTGGTACCTTTGTTCTTGGACTTCTCGGAAAGCACTAAAGTCGTCCCTATGCTGTCGCAAGCTTTCCTCAAAGGCATAAAATCTATCATGATCGTATTGTCCCCCATGCTCCTCACCGTGGTGGGAGCTCTCTGGAATATCGGGCCGCCTTTGTGGGCTGCCCTGCTAGAAGCCTCCCTGCTGGAAGCCCTGCTCGAATCCCCTCTCGTGCCTATCATACTCCTGTGCCTCCATCACCAAGTCCTCTTAATCGGGTAACCCGGCTACCCTCCTCCTTTTTCGTGCTGTCAAACCGTCCATGGCTCTGATATGGGCTTCAGAGTTTAGGAGCCAATTATTTTGATTGACCACCACAAAGCGGTGAGTGAGCGTGGATTAGGAGGGGAAAGCGGACCCGACTTTTTTTGTTGAAAAAGAGGATATTCTCCTCTTCGGTTATGATCTTCATGGTGCGAGAGGGCTTGCATGTTGACGCGACGCTGATCGCTTGCCCTCTAGCGGCTCCATTCGGCTCATATCGACCCCAAAATGCGCGCGATGGGGGTTATCATTCCCCAATTAATATTTTCCCCACGTCATGATGTTGTATATAAACGGCGTGTTCCACAAAGTACGCCGCCATGTTATAAGGGGTGCGGATGAGCATACACCATAGTAGGTATAGCTCCCTCGCTTGCATACCACCGTTATTGTACCGGGCAAACACTGAATGGGCCATCACTTTTTGGATGTAATGGAATACAGGGTTGCGGAGTGCCGAGGCCTTGGATGAGCGCGCCGCATATTGGATTAGGCCTGTTTCAGGGGTTTCAGTCAACATTCGCCAAAATTCACGCGAGTTGTAGTTGGCCACGATGCAGTGCGGTGCGTTTTATGGTACCCCAAAAATGGTTCGATTTGGTGATGGTGACGTTTCTCCAAATGTTGCCGAGTATGAAATGGATTTTCTGAGGTTCATTCCTTGCTCGCGTCTCCGTAACTTGCACGGTGCTTAAGAACTCAAGGGTGAGTGTTTTGAATGTCAGCCACTGCCCTTGCATGAAGGCGGTCCATCCCACTCGTTCAAACATGAGCCACACCTCCTCATGTATCCCGAGAGCTCGGGTACAGTCATCGTCGGCATAGCGTGTGGGTGCGAAAGAATGAGTGATGAGCCGGTTCCACCTATCCAGTATGTCATTCTCGGTAATAGTGAGCCCGTAAGCCTCGGGGCTGTCCGGATGTGGTGGCGCTCGTGTGGATGCGGCCCCCCATCGTCGTCTACCTCTATTCGGTCGGTTCCTTGGTTCAGCCATTAGTTCAGATGAGTACCTAGAAAAACAATCGTGAGAATCCGTACGTTTCAATAAAACAAAAACGATGAATTACATACAACAATCCATAGAAGGCATAGTTTCTTATCTCTACAATTTAATCCATAATCCAATTTCAAGCCCAAACAACAATGTAATTGGAGAGAATCATAGTTACTAGCACCCTAAACAATCGAGCTTATGCATAATTCATCATGTAATCAACCAAAATCATCCTAATTCATCAACCCGCAAGGTGTTCGATAAAATGCCCAATAGAAAATTTCAATCAAATTCATGGCAAAAGTATCAACAAGCATCATATAGTAACCCTAATCCATAAGCCTCAAGAAATTCGACATAAAAAGTGCAATTCATACCTTAAATCCCGAGAATTGGAAAAGAGTTGAAGTTTGAAACCCTAGGTGCTTTCTACCCCAAATCCTTACTTCAAAGCAATTTCACAAGTGTAATTCGTGTTTAGAGTAGTGTGGGAGGTGAGTAGTGGTGATATTCTAGAGAAATTTTCGACCAAATTTTTGAGGGGGCTCGAGTTCTGCTGGTTCGCGCGAGAGAGGGTTTGTTTGTGAGCAAGGTGACCTTCCGCCGCCTCGTACTACGCCTCGTGAGACGGAGGCACGGGCCGTGCCAAATGGCACGGGCGGTCCGTGCTAGGGGTCGAACGTTTGAGCCCCAAACTCTGGAAAGAGCACGGGCCGTGCAAAATGGCACGGTCTGCCCGTGCTAGGGGCCGATCCAAATTTCCTCAAGTGCGGTACCAGCACGGGCTGCCTGTGCTAGGTACCGCACCTCACTCCGATTTTTTCAAATTTTTTTTTATAGAAAAACAAGAAAATCCTAGTCTATGAAAGCAATTAAATCCTAACTTAGAAAAGGGAAAAACAAACCAAGAAAACATGGGAAGAAATAAAACAGCAAAACCATTGGGTTGCCTCCCAACAAGCGCTAAATTTAACGTCTATAGCTTGACGCTGTTTATTTGATCACGGCTCTAGTAAAGTGAGGTGTGTGACCTCTTCCTTTTGATCCCGGCTCAGGTAATGCTTGATCCTCTGGCCATTCACCATGAACGTCTCCCCATCTCGGCTTAACAACTCCACTATTCCCGGAGGATTTAACACCTTCTTTATTACAAACGGCCCCGACCATCTCGACTTAAGTTTTCCAGGAAAGAGTTTAAGACACGAGTTAAACAAAAGGACTTGTTCACCCGGTAAAAACTCCTCTTCTTTATCATTTAATCGTGCCATCTTTTGGTTCGCTCCTTGTAAATCCGGGAATTTTCATAAGCTTCATCCCGGAATTCCTCCATCTCGTTTAAGTGCAAGAGTCTCTTCTCACCCGTTGCTTGGAAGTCAAAATTTAACTTCTTCACAGCCCAAAACGCCTTATGCTCCAATTCGACGGGCAAGTGACACGATTTCCCGAATACTAACTGATACGGTGATGTACCCAATGGTGTCTTGTACGTAGTCCGATATGCCCACAATGCATCATCTAACTTCATGGCCCAATCCTTGCGATTTATATTTACCGTCTTCTCCAAAATTTGCTTGATTTCGCGATTGGATACCTCTGCTTGCCCGTTTGCTTGCGGATGGTATGCTAGTGCCACTTTGTGCTTGACCCCATACTTCGCAAGTAAAGTGCTCATCAATTTATTCACAAAGTGTGACCCCCCGTCGGTAATCAAAGCTCTCGGGGTTCCAAACCGAGTGAATATATTTTTCTCTAGGAATTTAAGCACTACTCGCGCATCATTGGTCTGTGCTGGAATCGCCTCAACCCATCGAGATACGTACTCCACTGCAAGTAAAATGTATTGATAACCCGACGAAGATGGGAAGGGGCCCATGAAGTCGATCCCCCACACATCAAAGAGATCAACTTCCATCACATTGGTCATGGGCATCTCATGTTGTCTCGAGATGTTCCCCATCCGCTGGCACCTATCACACTATTGTACAAATAGATAACAATCATTAGATAACGTAGGCAAAGTATAAACCACTTTGCAATACCTTTGTCGCCGTATGTGTTGGACCGAAGTGTCCCCCGGAAGGTGAAGAATGGCACTGTTGTAGAACTCCCTCCCACTCTTCTTGAGGCACACATCGTCGAATGATGGTGTCAGCGCAACTCTTAAAGAGCAAAGGGTCGTCCCACATGTAGAACTTGATGTCATGGAGGAATTTCTTCTTTTGATAAGATGATAAATCCGGAGGCAAGACCCCTGCAACCAAATAGTTAACAAAATCTGCATACCATGGGAATTTAGCTTGTAACATCAGAAGTTGCTCATCGGGGAACTCCTCCTTAATTGCATCCGTGCCTTCTTTCTCCTCCTTCTTGTATTCCAGTCTGGACAAGTGATCGGCTACTACATTCTCGCAGCCCTTTCTATCTCGAATCTCCACATCGAATTCCTGTAACAAAAGGATCCACCGAATCAGTCTCGGTTTGGCATCCTTCTTGTTGAATAGATATTTGATTGCCGCATGGTCGGTGTGGACTATCGTCTTAGTTCCAATCAAGTAAGACCGGAACTTGTCGAATGCAAACACGATTGCCAGCATTTCCTTCTCAGTGGTGGTGTAGTTTTGCTGGGCGCTGTCTAAAGTTCTGCTCGCATAGTAGATGACTCTGAACATCTTGTCTCTTTTCTGACCCAAAACAGCCCCAATTGCAAAGTCGTTGGCATCACATATTAACTCGAAGGGCTGACTCCAATCCGGAACTACTAGAATTGGTGTTGTCACCAAAGCCTTCTTCAGAATTTCAAAAGCCTGCAAACAATCATCGGAAAAATTGAAAGCAGTATCTTTTTCCAATAACTGACTTAAAGGTTTAGTGATTTTAGAAAAGTCACAGATAAACCTTCTGTAGAATCCGGCGTGCCCAAAAAGCTTCTAATGGCCTTCTCATTTGTTGGAGGTGGGAGTTTCTCAATTGCAATGACCTTCGCTCTATCAACTTCCAAACCTACAAAAGAGACTCGGTGGCCTAAAACAATACCATCACGTACCATGAAATGGCATTTTTCCCAATTTAAAACAAGGTTAGTCTCCTCGCATCTCTGCAAAACTAGAGAAAGGTTATCCAAGCAATGATCATATGAGTCTCTAAACACAGAAAAATCATCCATAAAAACCTCCATTATTTTCTCAATGAAATCATGAAAGATAGCCATCATGCATCGCTGAAATGTAGCGGGCGCGTTACACAGTCCGAATGGCATTCTGCGAAATGCAAATGTACCATAGGGGCATGTAAAGGTCGTCTTCTCTTGGTCCTCTGGGGCAATCATGATCTGATTATACCCGGAATAACCATCGAGAAAACAATAGCAATCATATCCCGCCAAACGATCAAGCATCATATCAATAAAGGGAAGGGGAAAGTGATCTTTGCGAGTAGCATCATTTAACTTCCTATAATCTATGCAACTACGCCATCCAATAACTACTCTAGTTGCAATAAGCTCATCACTTTCGTTTCTAACTACCGTCATCCCCCCCTTTCTTGATTACTTGCACTTAGGACTTACCCAAGAACTGTAAGAAATAGCATATATAATTCCAGCATCTAACCATTTTAAAACTTCTTTTCTAACGACTTCTTGCATTAAAGGGGTTTAATCTTCTTTGATTTTCCACCGAAGGTTTATAGACATCTTCCATTCTAATCCTATGCATTACAATCGATGGACTGATGCCTTTCAAATCAGAGATTGACCAACCTATCGCCGACTTATGTTTTCTTAACACCCTAAGCAATTTATCCAGTTAACTGAAGTTAAAAGAGATGATACGATTACCGGACTCGTGTTATTCGCTCCAAGGAATGCATATTTGAGATGCTCAGGCAAGGGTTTGAGTTATGGGTTTGAAATGGTCTCGTCGGATGGGCGCACGGGCTGCCCATGCTGATGGGTACGGGTCATGCCGTCTTCAGGTCCTTCATCTTTTTTCTCGACCACAGGCACGGGCTGCCCGTGCTCATAGGCACGGGCCGTGCCGTATTCAAATTTCTCAGGATTTTCTTCGACCTTGGGCACGGGCTACCCGTGCCAAGTAGCACGGGCCGTGCCGTCGTCGAATTTTTCATATGTTCCTTCAGCTATGTGCACGACCTAAGCGTGCTCTATAGCACGGGTCGTGCGCCCCTATAGAACGGACTCCCGCACATTTTTCTGCATGTGCGCGCCTCTTGCGCTCCTCGGTAGTTCCTGCATGTTATCTAAAGCACAAACGCAATCATACAAGTTTTGGTTATCATAATCAATCATCATGTTTGAAGTTGAACACGAATGTGTCAACCCAAACTCTAAATCATCCCTAAACAATGTATGATCTGCATACTCATCGATGCAAGATTCAACTACGTCTATGAAATTACAAGTCTCAACACCATCATGAAATTGAAGTGCCTTATAGATAGTAAATAAAACATGCTCATCATTAACCCGTAACGTGAGCTCTCCCTTTTGCACATCTATTAAGGCCTTCCAGTAGCTAGGAATGGACGCCCAAGTATCAAAGGGACATCTTTATCCTCCTCCATATCCAGCACCAAAAAAATCCTCAGGGAATATGAATTTATCTACTTTGACAAGCACATCCTCGATGATTCCCTTCGGATACGTGAGTGATCGGTCTGCGAGTTGTAAGGTGACCGTAGATGGCTTCACCTCTCCCAATCCAAGTTGCCTGAAAATTGGCAAAGGCATCAAGTTAATACTCGCTCCTAAATCACATAGTGCTTTCTTAAAGAAAACATCACCAATAGCACAAGGGATAGTGAAACTCCCCGGATCTTTTAATTTCTGTGGTAGTTTCCTTTAAATTATTGCACTACACTCTTCTATTAGATTGACTGTCTCGAAACCAGTCATCTTTCGCTTCTTTGACATAACATCCTTCAAGAACTTAGCGTAATTGGGCATCTGCTCCAATGCGTCTGCGAAAGGAA
Organism: Rehmannia glutinosa; assembly: GCA_016081115.2. NCBI lineage: Eukaryota > Viridiplantae > Streptophyta > Magnoliopsida > Lamiales > Orobanchaceae > Rehmannia > Rehmannia glutinosa. Next base: position 48,088,614 of record CM071930.1, read on the forward strand.
TGTTAATATGCAGTTTCTTAAAAATATCTAAAAACTTAGCAAATTGCGCATCTAACTTTTTCTTTTGAAAATGTTGGGGAAAAGGAAGGGGAACATAAGTTTAGGAATATCAGGGTTAGAGGAATATTTAAGCTTCTCAGCCCCTTTTTGTTCAGCACGATGGTCCTCTACTCCTTCCTCGGCCTCAACATTGCCATTTGCTTCAGTTTCCGCACCTTCCAAGCATATCAATCGCCGCTCCGGTTAGACGCAAGACGGGCTGGCCGTGCGGTGGCGATGGGTCGTGCCATCCTGTGATTTTTCAGAATCTTCTGGTATTTTCGTCCCTCGTATTCCGTTCCACTCCTCAGATGAATGGCTTTACACTGCTCTTTTGGATTAACCTCAGTGTTGCTCGGAAACTGGCCTTTTTGATGCTGCCCACCAATAATTGTAGTTATTTGACCAATTTGGGTTTCTATACTTTTCATTTGGGACCCCAATTGTGCGACTTGAGATCCCAATTGTGTGACTTGGTTTTCAATTTTATCTATCTTTGCCTCGTCCTTATTGAACCTGTTCCTCGTCTCACCCATAAACGAGGTGAACATATCCTCCATAGTTGGCTTAGGCTCTATAGTAATGACACCGTTTGTCACATTAAACCCCGGTGGTGGTTGCATCACGTTCTTCGTGTTCGCGTAGGAGAAGTTCTCGTGGTTCCTCAAGCCCGGGTGGTAATGGGTAGGAGTTTGATTGTTTCGAAATTGTTGAAATTCGATTATTCACATAATTTTCTTCCTCTATCGATCTAGAGGAACTCCCTCATTACTAGCAACTGCGTTTCCCTCATTTGCCTTTGTCAAAGCACTTAATTGGTTCGTCAGTACGGCCATCTGGGCTGTCAACTTCTTAATTGGGTCCGAATCAGACACTTCGGCTACCCTTTTCACATTAGTCCTCTCGGAAGGCCACTGATATCTATTCATGGCCATCTCCTCCAATAAGTTGAACGCATCCTCCGGAAACCTTGCAAGTAGCGCGCCCCCTGCTGCAGCATCCACAAACGATCTAGTCTGTCCCATCAACCCATTGTAAAAGAAACAGAGCTGTTGATCCTCAGGAAATCCGTGTTGCGGGCACCTCCTTAACAAATCCCAAAATTTCTCCTAGGCCTCGTACAAAGGCTCAGAGTCAAACTTCCTGAACTGAGTGATCTCGCTTTTAAGCTGTAGTGTCTTGCTTGGTGGGAAATATTTGAACAAAAACCTCTGGCTCAGCTCATCCCAATTGTTCACACTCCCCTGAGTTAGGGTGCCTAGCCAGTTCCTAGCCTTATCCCTTAAAGAGAGAGGGAGTAGGCGAAGACGTATTGCATCATCAGTCACCCCATTCATCTTGATAGCATTGCAAATCTGTATGAAATTCGCAAGATGAGAGTTGGGATCTTCAGATGGGAAACCCCTAAACTGATTTTGTTGCACCATCGATATCAGTGCTGACTTCAGCTCAAAATTATTCGCATTGATTGGGACATTGGCAATTCCACCATAGTTGCGATTGATTGGGCAAAAGTAATCGCGAATCGCATGTTGTTGGACTACCGGAGCCACTGGAACTTCTGGTACTGGTAACTCGATATTGACCCTGTTGGCCCGGTTGTTACCTCCGTTTTCGACCCCGTTATTGCCTCTGTTGTCGTCTTCTACGCCTGCCATAGTTTGGTCTTGATGTCTTTCTTCCCGTTTAGTAGCTGCACTATTTCGCCTAGCAAGTCTCAACCTCCGGTATGAACGGTGCTAATTCTCCTTGCTTCGAGCGAGTGATCATGCACTACCTGAACCAACTAAAGAAAACAAGTCAACCACAGTAGAAATAGAATTAAACAACAAACTAAAAAGAAAAGAAAAAATGTCTAGATTAAGAATAGTTCTATTTATCGCAATATTATTACTAAAAATTTAATTAATCCCCGGCAACAGCGCCAAAAACTTGTTCGCCTATTTTTTTAGCTTCACCGCAAGTGTACGGCGCAGTATATAGAATAGGGTTAGCAAGATCGAATCCACAGGGATTAATAAATTAATGTACTAAATATTAGATTATAATAGCCTTATTTTTATCTAAACGATCGGTTGTGATGGATTGGTTTTGTTAATACTAAAGCGAAACTAATCCTAAAATAACAAAGCAAAGATTGATTGAAAGATCAAGAATGGATGAATGGATTCTAGGTTATGGTTTTGATTAATATCCCCTTTTATTATCAGATTAATCAAACCAAGGTTAAACGTATTCTTCTCTATAGACCAATCACCAAAGTAATTTACCCTCTCTCTCGAGATGTATGTAAAAGCGTTGATTGGAATATCTATGTTAGCATCTCTACTCAACATGAGATATCCAACTCCCAAAAGTACAAAAGATTATTAGATCTCACAAATATTCACAGACTTCTCAATCATGCAAGCTATTTGTGTCAAGTACTCAAGATCTAGTATTGAAACTCATCGGTTAGAATTATGAATCAATACATCAAACAATTTTAAATCAATGGCCTTTTGATAAAACAGGAATTAAAGCAAAGTACTTGAATAGAGGAAGAAAACATTAACTTCAATTATCATTAATCATCAAATAAAAGTGTTCATTAACCTACTCCCAAACCCGGGAATCACAAAGTGTTCAGCCACACATTGAAGATAAACAATTCATAGATAAATTATTCATAATCAAAATCTAACTAATTTGAATAACGATACTATGGAATGAGTGAACTCGGGGATGATGACGATCTCTCGATCTATCTTCAATCCTCGAAGGTGTGGTTGCGGTCTTGATCGATCTCTCGAAGTTTCCGGTGGAAAACTGCTCTTCTATCTGGTTTCTAGGGCAAAAATCAGCGTATCCCTATTTGTGGCCGCCCCGGGTCTATTTGTACTTCGTTTGGGTCGAAACCTAGTTGAAAACGAATCAAACTCTTGTTTTCCCGTAGGAGCACGGGCCGTGCCATACGGGTAGCCGCACAACTTGTTCAGATCATAGAGGGGAACACGGGCCGTGCTCTTTGGCATGGGCTGCCCGTGCTACATGTGGAACCTTGTGGCCTGATGTCTGGGTTGAGCACGGGTCGTGCTGTATAGCACGGGCTGCCCGTGCTTAACTGTAGCAACTCGTACTCGGCCGTTTTCTTGTTTTTTACCCAGTTTGTCCGACTTCTTCTCGACTCGACTCCAACTTCGTACTTTACATCAAATATTGGCGATTGCAATGCTCCGAATTGTTGTCAAAATGCTACAATTATCGATAACTTTCTACAAAACGAGCAAAGCATAATTCTTTTCCACAAAACAGGAATATAACCCTATTTACTCATATAATGCATGCATATCAACACATTCTAGCCAAGATTAAGCCCAAAATACATGCAAAATACATGTCAATCAAATAGTCTAAGCCAAAATAACAACTATACATATATCAAAAATAGCCAAAATACATGAATATACAAATTGATGTCCAATAGCCTGAATACATAATTCTTAAAGCTCATTATAAAATACAAAATAATGAGTATATGTTTCTTATATTTTTTTATTTATTATATTTTTATTTATATATACAATATAGATGTCACACTAAAGATTATAAAAAATAATTAATTTGACAGGTTATTTATATCTACAATATAGACATTTGTTCTATACTGTTACACGTATATTTTTCTAATAATTCTATGAATTATATATCATGTATTTGGGGATATCAACATCCCCGAACCATCCCTGTTGGTAAACAGAATAGAATGGAATGGAGAATCCGCGGTTAATTGGAGGATAAGAGCGGGGGTGGGAATTATCTGCTTCTCTAGAACCAGTGATGGGACATGGATGATATTTATATTCCCGTCTCCTTTCCCATTCCAATTAGTTAAATGGGAATTCTCTGTTCCATCATTATTCCCCAAATATGTATATTATTTTTATGTATTATTGATATTAATTTTATTTATAATTTTTTATTTTATTAATTCTAAACATTAAAACCAAGAATCTTTACAATTTTATATGTTCTCATTTTTTAGTTTACAAATTATAAATTTACGTTATCTATGTTTTAAAAAATAGTGATGACAAAAGGTTTAAAATTTCAAAAAATATTTGGTTTTGTGAATATGATTATATCAATTTAATAAACATATTTATCTATAAGAAATTAAAAGTTTGGAAAAAGTTTTAACTACTCAATGTTGATTTTTTACCACCCAAATATTGAATACTTAATAAATTGTATTTTCAATACAATCTATAGTAAAATCATTTTAAATTCTAATATTTTTTGAGGTTTATAAAGCTAAACAATTGTGAATATTATTAAAGGAATTAAATAAAAATGTCTTATATTTAGCAACATAATTTTAAGGGATTAAATATTTCACAAAAAAAACTATTTTATTTTTATATATATACTCATATATGATACATTATCAGATAGACAAATTTATATCTAATGCCACGTGTACAAATTTGAACTTGCATATCAAAATACGACGAAAAATAGAAAAAATAATTTCTATTAAAATGAAAGTACATTAATATATAAGAAAATAATTTTCTATATATAAAATACTACTATCAATATAATTTCCTATTAAATAAATCTTAATAACCTGCTTACATAAATTTATATAATATTATGTATGGATATATGTGATATATAAAATTTGGATACATATTTTTAGATATTTTCTTCAATTAAAATAAGTATTTTTAATTAACTTTATTCAATTTAAATATATATATAATTATTAAAAATATGCTAAGCCCAAATAACAACTATATAAATATCATAAATAACCAAAACTTATGAATATATGATGTATAATAGCTCGAATGAATAATTTTTTTAAGCCCATTATAAATTATAAAATAATGAGTTAATATTTCTTATATTTTTTATTTATTATATTTTTATTTTATATATGCAATATGGGTGTCAAACTGATGATCGTAAAAAATTGATTAATTTGGTATATTATGCATAAAAAACGAATCAAAAATAAAAAAGTTATTAAGTTTTTTTTTGAAAATGAAAAAAATAAATATAATAATTAATATAGCACACACATATATGGAAAATTAATTTTATATAATTTTATTTTTTATATCATTTTAAAAAGTGATTAATTAAAGAAAGTTGACTACCAAAATTAATTAATAGCCAAATATTTTTCACGAACTACTATTTAGAGCACAAAAAATGGGCGGAAAAATCTTCCATACTATTTCCAGAAGCGGTTGTTATATATATATATATATATATATATATATATATATATATAGATGATGTTAGTAAAAGTGAAAAACAATTTAGAATAAGAAGTTGGTAGTTTTTTTTGCAGATAAACTCAAAATTGATTAAGTTAATTGAGAGTGTTTAGTGAATAAATGTAAAACCGCTTTTACATATTTAAAATAAAATACAAAATAAAATCAGAAATTTAAAGCACTCATCCCATTGGCTAAATTCTGATTAAATTATACAGAATCTAAAGCATAGTTGAAATTTTCATTCCAAATGTGACTATCACTTTCTTTAGGTATTTGCAAGCACTCTCTTATGCAATACAAAACTATTTACCTTAGCATAATATTCCCACATATCATTCATTGGCGGATTCAGGGGTCGGCCAACCTGGGCCCTGGCCCACTCCTTTTTTTTCAAAAAAAACAATTAATGAGTGTGTTTTTTTTTTAAAAAAATATTTTTAGTGCTAATTTGTATGATTTTTCTTGGATTTTCTATCCAGTCAACCCTATTTTCGTGTATCGGCACACCCTGTTAGGATATCCTGGCTTCCGCCATTGGTAGGGCTGAAAAATGAACCAAGCTACTCGATACTCGATTCAAGATCGATCGTTAAAAGGTCATTTGAGATCGGTTCATTAACATAACGAACCAAGGTTGAACACATTTTAACATTCGATAAGATGTAAAGCTCGACTCGAGCTCAACTCGATTAGTAAAGAAAGAATAAAATGTGTAAAAATATCAAACTACTCGAGCTTGATTCGTGTTCGGCTCGACTAAACCTCGTTCGAGCTCGATTCAATTAATAATAAAACCAAGCTCAAACACATTTTTGAAGCTCGATTAAAATTTAAACAATCTTGAATAATTCTATGTTCGACTCTAGTCGACTCATTTACACCCCTAGCCATTGGTATCTGTGTCAGCAACAACTGAATATGAAGCTTCATCCCACAAGAATTCTTCTAGATTGAGGATGTTGTTGATCTCAATATATATATATATTGTTTCATCTCAAATAATGATTTTCCATAATATGTTGCTCATTTGTGCACCAAATATTTGATTAAACCATAGAGTCATGTGGGCCCAAGCTTGCTCACCAAACGTCTTATCAATCTCATTACCATAATTTTAAAAAAAAAAATTCATTACCATGATGCAGCTGCTCCAACATAAGGCGAACTAAATAATGTTCCATAAGCAGTGTCCAATCTATTATGGAATCTGCCCCGACATGGAGCTCTTCTTCCTTTCTGTTACCTATTAAAGTGTGGAAAATATATATATATATATATATATATATATATTATATAGTTGAAAGTTGATCTTCCTAGAGAAACTCATAGGTAACGACAATGTAAAAAGAAATAAAAGTTGTTTTATGGGATCATATAATGTCAAAATAATGTCAAGAGGGACTCGGATGGCTAGATCCAATTTGATTCTAGGACTTATATTTTCATATCAGTTCCTAATATTCCTTTTCCACTCAAGAGGGACTCGGATGCTTAACTTTCGAGCTTCGAAATACTTCATAGATCCCAGAATGATTGCTCATTTGCTACATTACAAAGTTAAACTATTATATCTTTGATTAAAAACAACGGATAATTACAAATACTACTATTACTCTAGGGAGGTATTTAACCATAATAATTTTTATCTATTAACGTCACAACCGTGCACACATACAGAATGGAATAAAAGATGTCTTGTACCTCAATCCAACCAAAATTGCATAAGAAAACAAATATATATTGCTATGACCTATTAAGAAAAGATAATCCAAATCCATCAGAAGATCTAAATTAAAATGTAGCATCTTATTGTGTAATGGTTATTTTGATTACCTTTTCTTTTTCAATATGCTGCTTCAAATGGGTTATTTCCAATTCCTTCTGATGCTAAGCACAAAAAACAACATTGAACTTAGTTATTACGTCAAAACAAATTCACTTTCAAAGCAAAATCAACTTTCTAAAGTACTATGCATTATCACATGAATCAGTTAAGTAGAAATTCATTTTCTTTGACAAACCCAACATTTGGACGAGAACAGAAATCTAAGATACTTCAATGGAATTCATTTACATACTTCAGTAATTCATTTTTGTTGGGATCGATGTGTCTGATAGTTGAAAATATGCCCAAAAAAATAAGAAAAAGATAAATTCAATAGAGTTTACATGCAATTCTTGGTATTTGACATTCATGTTATCGACATACGACATTAGGTAATAAAAAGGCATTATTAAATCCTTCATGAAATTGGTGTTCTTCTTCACTCCTTGATAAAAAAAATTGTGCTCTTCAAATCGATCACACTTATGTCAAACATGAATGCAAAACAACTCTATCAATCTGCTTAGAAGATTAAACTTATCCAAGCCAAACCCAACCAAGAATACAACAAATTTATGAGTTACATGAGTAAAAGGACAGCGTGCAAGCCAAATCCAACGATGAAAAGAACAAATATCTGAGGTTGCACCAAAAAATAAACAGCGGACAATGGTATAAACCAACACTTTTACATAGTTGGGATAACTACTCATACGCTCTAATTTCATATCTTAAAACCCTACTGTGTATAAATTTCGAACTAAATTATGTCATTTGAGGAACTAACCTATGGGTAATTTGGTAATGCTTTGGTAGTATGAAATAGTCCTTGAGTAATGCAGATTCATGAATATTGAGTATCAATTGAGTGTAACTTAGTCCAAATTGAGAATAGTTGAAGCGGGGTTTGGTGAGAGTGGCTTTGATATAAGAAAGTCTATCAATAAGTCGACAATTCTAAGCACGGGTCACTTACACAAATAAAAGAGCGAAACAGGGAGAAAAGGGGGAAAAAAGAAATAGAATATAGCTCTTAAGTAGATTGATATTTTGGCATGGCAAATTTTATAACAGGAAAACTTACTACGAAACTTTACTCAAAGTAGCTTGTCTAAAAAAAGAAAAAAACTCATATCAATGGCTACAATCCATTCGCATGACCCAAAATAATCTTGAGTGTCAATGAAAAATCCATTAATATCATAACTCACAAAAAATTAAAGTTAAAAACCGAGACGCATTTATATTAACACACTTGGAGAAAGCTATGTATCATTCTATTCATTTAAAAAATTACAAATCAAAGCTTACATTTAGATGGAATTTGAAAAAATGTGTGAGCATCTTGGAACCACTCATAAATTTCCCCTAATACAGATCTCATAATAAAAAATATACACGTAGAAATGAAAACTTTAATCCAAGTAGTGTACTTTGTCGTATTGATCCACATACATAGACTTTTGTATATGTATTTGTACAAAAATATATATATAATTTCAAAGGTATCATTCCACACTACGTACAATGATGTAATTGCCCCTCATGATGAATGTAGAATACGTAGTATCAAGATAAAAATTGCAAGCTTTTCAATGATAGAAAAAATAAAAAATAGCATTAACTAATGGAACACCATATTGATAACAATCGTCACGTACTTATCATAAAAGATGCGTTATTATTCGGCCAAATTGTGTCAAACCGAAGGGTCGATCACAATCCGCATAATTAATTCTGCACTACCATCTATGTGATTTGATGCTCTCCACAACAGAGGTCACGAAGGCAACATGTTGCTTTGATTAACTTAATTGAATATTACTAGATCAAGAAAAATTAATAATTGATCAATTAAACAGCGTAACTGTTACATGCCGCCCCCTATGCAATGTAAAAATTTAAAATCTAGAACCCAAATTAGACATTAAATCCAACTTATCTAGAATTAAAGCCTAGAAACCAAAGCAGACTTTAAATTAACTTAAATGCATCAAATGCATTTGAGCCCAAAAAATACAACTTTATATGAACTTAGTCCAAAATTAATAAAATTTTAATTTAAAGCCTGGAAACCAAAGCAGACTTTAAATTAACTATAGAAGATATGAGACCCATAGAATCAAATTATGCCAATAATCTAACCAAAATAGACCAAGTTCAATATCCAAACTTTAATCTAAAAGATCTTACCATATAATTTGAGCTAAAACTAAACATAAATTCAAACATCAAATTTAAGCTCAAATTTATATTAAACTCAATACTTTAGCTTAAAGAATGACTCAAACACAAATAAAATAAAATAAAAGCCAACATTTAATTTTATTTAAAGTGAGTCCAAAACATAAACTGTTAATCCCTTATTTGATTTAAAGCCCGAAAACCTAATAGGCTCTCAAATTAACTTTAAATTAGGCCCAAAATCCAAATTCACTTAGACTCAAAATTTAGAGATCCAAATTCCAAAAGATTCCAATAAAATTATATCATAAACAATTGAACTCAATTAACTTAATTTAATGGGCGATCAGTTGTGAGGAATAACAACAAGCATGGAAGAAATATTTCTAAGGGAAAAGAAGTTGTTACGGAAGCTTGGGTTACAGTTAATACCAAGAAAAAACATTCTGCTGCGAGCAATAGTAAAACGAATGGTGAAGCTGCTTATTCGAAGGTGCATACTCAAAACTCTTTTGAATTATTGGGTGACAAAGATACTGAGATAAATGATGTCGCGCAAAATCTTAGCCCAAATCGATGTAACGTTGCCCAAGGAATAAATAGGGAGCGTTCGCTGGTGGTCCACGAACCTCAACCATCAGATCCCGTTCATAATCAGGCGTAGGCCTATCAGTTGGTTGACATGGAGAAGGTTGACTTAAATAAGGCCATTGAGACCGTGAATAGCAGTAACCCTATTAGTGATTACGTGTTAAAACCTAGTGATCCTTCGGAAAGTTTTAATTCGATTGAACTTTCAGAGAGCTTTCAATCCATGGCGGCAATAGCTCCAAAGCGGTGGTCCGATATGGCGGAAGACGAAGAGCAACATGAAGAAGAACGAGACAAATCAGAAGCTTTAAAGACCAAGCTAGACGACTTTTCAACTACTCTGTTTGTCATTCACTCATATGCTCCCTCAAAAGCTATGAAGAATATGGAAATTGTGGCTCGAGGATCCTAGGCCGACATTCAACAAGATACATCAGACCATCAAGACGATACTCGAGCACGTGCAAAACCAACAAATGACAATATCACTCGAAAATCCTTGAGACAGAAACGTCCGTCACTTAAATTACGTTTTTAAGTTATTTTTGTGGTTTTTTCCTAAAATTTTGCATTGTTTTTCCTTTGCTACCTGATCGGCTTGTGATCAGGACTTTTTTCTTTCTTTTTATATATTTTCATTTATCTAAAAACAATTAACTGATTTACTGTCTAGAAACTAATTAGACTTTAATAGCAACTTTATTTAGATTAAAGCCACACAACCGAATTAGGCTAAAATCTAATCTTAATTGAATCCAAAAACATCAAACTTTAGACTTAAGTAAACTGATCTAAAATTAAAAAATAATCACATTAAAGATCCAGATAAGTGTCTAGTAGCATAAAGGCCCACAATTAAGTCCAAGAAACATTTAGGCCACATAAGAAAAGCTTATTTTCAATACAGCCCCTAAATCCCAAAAAGAAACCAAAAGGGCCCTTTTCTCCAAAGATCTTTGAACCCGTCGCCGTTCCAGCCAAACCTACGGCCATCCAGCCACAACCAGCTTTGCCCAGATGCCAACAGTCATCCGTAGCCATGATTTTCGTCCGCCACCATTCCATTAGCCATCTCAGCAGATGAAAACTGGGAAGGGGAATGTGAGTCCGTCTTTCACGCGTCGCCCAGATCCCGCCGCCCACTTCGTCATCGATCTGGATCCGTAACGGGAAGAAGAAGACCAGATCGAGGGTTTTTCATTGGGAGAGTAGGACAAACCAGATTTGGGTTTTGGGATTTTCTATTTAATAACAGAAATTGAAACCAGATTTGGGCTTCGGTTTGCCGGACAAGAAGAAGGAACCAGATAGAGGTTTTAGCAACTTTATATTTCCCAACTTTTTTTTTATTTGGAAAAAAATCAGCAAAAAAGGCTCCTTAAACCCAATTAACCAAGTACCCAGAAGTTCAAAATCCATATGAAACAAGTATTGACCAGTTGGAATTTTTGAGAATGTTAGGATCCCGGCTAAAAAGATTGTAGATAAAGCTATTAACGAATGGATTGAATTCAGTAATGTGTATTCAAACCATTCCATCTGAGCTATGCTGCTGTGTTTGGTCTGCATCTCTTGCAGGGTCTTTTTTGTAATCAGGCTGTTGGAGGTCGAATATGTCTAAGTGCTGGGAGTGATACTAGGAACCTTGGGTTCAGTGGTCAATTTCTCCAAGTCTCAGCTTTTGGCTACTCCGGCATGCCTCTGTTTTGATGGATCTCAGAACCATTGATGTTCATGATATTATGATCAATTGTGTATTTTTACTTTTGGCTTCTGAACTTTTAATATCAGCTACATCAAACGTTGCGAGCCTACCTGTTTATGGCTTTCCATTTTTTTGGTTTTGGTTCTTTCATTATTGGTTGTTTCAACCCTATGTTAATGGGTTTTCTCGTCCCCTCTCTGATATGGTTGTGGACGAGCTTTGTTGGCCAGTGGGCTGTGGGTGTTTTCCTGATTGTAATTTCGATCAATTTTAATATATATCACTATCATTTTGGGAAAAAAAGACCAGTTGGAATTTTTTGAGAAGCATGGATTCAAAAATCGAATCTGTACCAAATTAATAAACTAATCACCGAACATATAATCCAATTTCCAGATTTGCGTAGACATGCTTATAATCAAGATCGAATTCTTTCAACAAAAAAAATATATGAATTCGAAAAAAAATAGGATCGTGAAAATATGCATAAAATTATAGATCGAAATATAAACCACATGGATATTCCAAAAATCCCAACCATTAAGCGGTGATGACTGCTCTGAACCACTTGTTAGAATTTTATAATAATAAATATAAAATTCATAAATCATCCTAGAACATGCGGAATAATTCTAGGATAACACATCATGCTATAATCATCAAAGATTAATGGAATAATCGAAATACCTGGATACATCGTAAGATCTGTATACGAAATACCTCAATTGTGGATCTCCTACGAACACAAACACAAGCATCTCACGATCACGAATGGGGTTCGGTTTTATGGCCTTCCTTAACTAAATCTCCGGATTCCTTATGAGACCTTCGTTTTCCATCTTGATGGGGGAGAATAGAAAATTATGTGCGATTTAGTATATTGGGGACCATAACCATAAAGTTCTTTATATAGGTATCAAATTAGGGTTCCCATAATTCCCTAAGTTGATTCCTATTAGGTATCTACTCTTTGTTTCCATATCAAATTCAGTAGCCTTAGGACTCCACCAGATTTAGATCACTTAATTAGTCCACTAATAATTAAATGACAAATACAGTTGTAATTAAATATGTTGCCCACATATTAGGAATTAAATAATTCCTAACAATTTGCATTTTGTAGGTATGCCTCCTAAACCTATGCCTGATCCAGTCCATGTGGTACCATCTACTGTTGATATCCCCATGGAGGATGGCATATCTTCTGGTTTGTTTTAATTATTATTTATTTTAATTATTTAGTAATTATGCTGAGCAATAATTATGTCACAAGAATGCATGTGAAATAGTTGAAATAATCTAAAATATGTTTTTACGGTGATTGAATTATCATATTGGCATATATAAATATATAATATGTTTTTCATGCATTAATATATGTTCTTGACTTAGTAATACGTCGATTTTGTTGCGACTAAGTAATTTGAATGAAAGATCAGTGGGAATGATGTAAAATATGGGAATCATAGTTAGAATTAATGATTTTTTGCTCTTACAAATATATGCAGCGTTATAAGGAACTGGTTTTAATACATGTTAAACAGTCAGATCATGATAATGCATAAAATCTTTTTAAGTGTATAAGCACAAAAGCATTACCAGTGGCAACCAAGAGATGCTTGAGACTCGAGAGAATTCCAATGGACAATGGGATTTCGCTGGTGCGAAAATTCATGTGGATAGATGAATGATGCGGCTTATTGAGCCTGCATATTTCCACTGGAATTTCGTTGGATATAGCGATATCGCTAATATTGATCAAAACAAGCTCAATATAGTCTCCGAACTGCACCAATTTGCTTGTTCTTTTTAATTATTATAGATTTTAATTATTCAATAATTATGCTGAGCAATAACTGTAATTTCCATTACTATTTTGCAGCTCTTAATAAAAGGAAGTGGCGTGATAAAGGAGAGAGACATGGCGATAAAATTAGACGCTATTTAGAGAAGCATGAGAAGATACCTTTAACATTTCGCAAGAGTGACGGTTGTGCTATAGGGGATTATGCACCCTCCTTCATGACATAGCTCGGTGCAGTTGTTAAAATGTTTGCACCAATACAAGTACCTGGCTAGAAAAATGTTACAGAGAAGCAGAAGATGCCTCTTTTGATCGATTGTCGGTTAGTATTAAAAATTATATTTTTTTATTAGTTTAGTTTTACTGTTAAATGTTAACACATGTTTTATATTCATTGTAGGCTATTTTTGATATAGACTTGGGCACTGAGTTGGTTAAGAAAGAAACTGACACATATATGGGTAATAAGTACCGCAATCTCCGTTACAAGATGCACACATACTATATCAGACTCCTCGACCTACCCTTTGAGGAGCGAGTAAGACATGTGCCCGAGGAGTTTTGTGACATAGAGGCAGACTAGGAATATATGTGTAAATTGTTCGAATCAGAGAGATTGCAGGTAAATTTATTACTAATATAATTATGAACATATTAATTTAATTATATTTCATACTTTGTCATTTTAGTTATGAAAAAATTGGTTTCTTTCTGTTTTTCGAAGTACTTGTCTGTTAATATATGGTGAAACACTATACTGTGGTATAGGATTCTTACATGAATGTAGATGTAGTGGCGGATTCTTAAAATTATGGTTCTGATAAGATTTTTATTTGAGTGGAAATATATATATATATATTCAGATTAAATGGTGCTTTATTTTCTCTTTATATGAATCATTTGCAGGTAATTAACTTTTGACAATATTATGAATCATTTGCAGGTAACACATTCACAGCCGGACGAAATGGATGATACCCTGCATAATTGTGGCTTATGCGTTACTTTTTTTTACCGAGTTTGTGTTGTCGTCTGAATCAATTCAACATATTTTCATTAGCTGGCCCGCGGTTTGCAAGATATGGGAACTTTTTGCATCTATGTTCAGCCTGTTAATTCCCAATATGATGAAATTGGATTTATTTTATTAACTATTTTCTGAGAAGCGATCAACAACAAATGCGAAAGAATCGAACAAAGTTGTCTTACAATCATTACAGGTTCAAAGTCTTTTCTACGACACTTCTATGACGGTGTAAGTAAATAAAACTCAAGTTTATTGAATTAATTACTTGATTATATTTATAATCAATGACAAATTATTTTTAGACCGACAGATCTACCAAAAAGGACCGAATCACTATTTTCAACAAAACTCATTATAACCTAAGAAGAAGGCATGGGTGGGAGAGAAGGTTGAGATAGTATATGTACATATTTGAAATATCGAGTTTTTAGTTTATTTTAAACTAAATATTTTAGTTAACATACTTATCTAATTTAGGGTGAGATGGTATGACTCAAGAGGAGTACCAACAAGCAGATTAGAGTTAGATGATGGAGGTGATGGTCACATTTTAGATGACATTGAGATTGTTGATAAAGTGTGTGATCAAGTCCTCGTGTACATTCTAAGTACATACGTGGGCTTGGGATTGGACCTAAACCTCTTGGGTCGACTACTCGTGGTGCTACATCTCTAGGTGGACTTATGCAACACTTCGGGAAGAGTTTCAATGTACAAATAACAAGATGCGAATCATGGAGTTACAACAAAAAATGATTCTACACATCCTTGAGGGTATATCTCCTGGTGCAGCTACACCAATACAATCATTACTTCAACAACAACTATGCTCATCGACTCCATCCCCTCCAACATCTGATTCTTAGTTTAGTATAAGTGCTTCAATTATTTATATACATTCATTCGTTCAGGCCTTGGTCCCCTTTATATATGTGCTTGGGAAGATCACTTGTAGAGTTGGAATGAGAAGAAAACTTTCTTTTGAAAAATGCGTCTTGGCGAGTCCCCCGACGGCCTGGCCGTGTGGATTTTGCTCTTGCCCACACGGTTGTGTGGGTTCACACGAAACCCCGACCGTGTGACACCGCACGATCCGGCCGTGTGGCGTATGTTTGTCCATGTTATTGTCGAATTTGCTCCGGGGTCTTCATGAACATTGTAGCCTTTTCTCTTAGCTTCCATATCCACTTGAATCACATTAATATCAATTTTTAGGGAAAGGTATGGCCAAACTAATAAACCCTGCTAGTGTTGGAAAGCCCATGTTAGCGCATTTGGACATTTTTAAGGAAATTTCCTTTTGTTCGATCGTCCTTGCTTCTCTCCTTCACATATTTGCTCGCCTTAGCTCTTGACTTATGCTTTGGAACATGATATCTTTTTTATCCAATTTAGCTCCATTTCTGTAGGAAGTTACAAGAATATGCGATATCACGCCCAACAAAGAAACCAACCAAAACACACTTGAATATACGTGCAAATACATCAAATATATATCATTTTAAACCCTCAAATGTACTCACGTATATTTTACACTCATCAAAATCCCCCAAACTTAAAACATTGCTCATCCTCGAGCAAATTAAGAAAAATAAAATTAAGGGGTAAAAAGAACACGCAAAGAACACTATGAACATTAAATCTCATTAGACTCCATACTCAAGAAAACCATGTAATTCATAATCAAAAAGTCGTCATTCATAAACTCGCATAGTCGATACTCTCTTGGGTACTCAATGTTCGGCCGCTAAGCAACTAAAATAAATCTAGCAATCTTAACACAACATAACACTAAAACATGCAAATGCAAATAAAATACGCCAAAAATATGTATAAATCATCACACAAAACACACACAAAAACATGCAAAACATTCAACATCGCGACTCACAAGTGGAGAGTGTATCACTCGACTCTCAAAAGTGAATGAATAGTGTTTACGCTCAAATTCAATTCGGTGAAAGTAGAACTACCATAGACTTGCAAATCGTATAACATCTTGACCACTTTTATGTGCACAATCTAAGAATCAAAAGGACTTTCATTAGGTTGTAATGTAGGCTCTTTGGTAAGGGTAGGAAAAATTTGGATTAAGTTACTTGACTTGGGCAAATAGAATTTACATCGGACTTGCAATTCACCAACCCAATTTCAAAGTATAATACTTTTTTTTTTTGTCCAACTCAATTCAACCTTTATTTCTCCTTTTTCATTCTTTAGGCCTTTTTGCCTTCTTTTCTTTTCTTTAGCCTCAAACTTCTATTTTTCACAATTTTCAGAATTTTGCTTTTGCTTGCTCGATTTTCTCTATGTAATTTTTCGAGATTTTCTTTCTTTTTCGAGCTTCATGTAATTTTTTATTTACCCAGATCTCGATCATCCCTCTTTTTTGCCAATTTCTTCTCTTTTTCCATAAATTTTAGCCACTTCTCCCCCAAACTTGTTTATTTTCTATAAGCTCAAGAAATTTGGGGATAAAAACATTTTGCAATTTTAAAGATCAATGTGGCTCGAGAATAAAAGTTTTGGCTCAAAATTGGCTAACTATGGAATCATGAGTTCATAGGTAGGCTATTTAGGCTAAGTAAAGCTAAAACAAAGATGGCCTTAAATCATTTTCAAAAATTGCACACACACACATGGCTTCAATGAAGATACCGAGCAAGTTCTAGAGTTCTAACAATCATGAATGACACACTCAAGAACAAATAAGTTGCATAATATAAAGCAGTTTAAGGCACAAAAGCTCACGGGCTTATTTTTCGCAACATGATCAAATACCCAATTTTCTCAACTAATGCTAAGCAAATAAATGACATCTTCCCAACAATTCATCACATTATTCCCACAAGTATGTTATCTCATTCCATAAGATGCTCATAGTAAAATCATATGGAAGTAGGGCGTTTTCAAAAAACCTTGATCAAAATCACACACAAAAATAATTAAACGTGCTAAAATAAAACAATAAAATAAAAAATCAAAAATTTAAAAAATTTAATGCAAATTTTTATGCTCTAAATGCAATCCTAGATGCAATGCAAAATATGCAACAAGATCTTAATTTACGCATTCTTGACAACACCCCAAACTTAAATTATGTTTTGTAGAACATATGAGGAAATTATCAAAAGAAAAGAGGAATGTGTAAAAGTACTTACATGGATAGTTCCAATCAAACTTTACGAGGCCACACGGCCAGATGATGACCGCACGGACGGGTCGTGCGGCCCTGCCTTGTTCTGTTGTCGTCCTGCCTAGCCCACACGGGCGTGGCGCTGGGCGTCTCGTCCTCTCGCACGGTCTGGTCGTGTGGCCTCACACGACCGTGTGAGGTGATTTATTTTTCTTAGTTTTTTTAACCCCGGGGTTTGTCGCGATGTTTCTTGGATTGTCTCCTATAAAGCACTAAGTTTTTTGTCTTCAGCCAGACTCAAATTTATAACATCACTTTCATTGAGCCGTGTCGATTGAAATCTTTGAGCTCTTATATTCTGTACCATCCATCAGACGAATGGTGTTGCACTATTTTCTTGGATTAAGTATTGTCCGGGAATTTGCCCTTGTGATGTTGGCCTCCCACTACAGTAGCGATTTGGGCTGCTTGTGTCTCCAACGATTTCAATCTCGCACTCAACAAAACGATGTTAGAAACAAAGCAATAAAAAAATATATATTTACAAAAGAAAGAAAAACGATTTTTATTTTTTTTCCAAAAATAAAAAATAAAAGATATTTTACAAAAAAAAAACAAAAATATAAAAAATTATAAAAATCAAAATATAATAAAAAAAATTACACAAAAATCGAGAATAAAAAATTAAAAACTATTTACAAAAGCTTCAATTAAGATTGAATTACTTATTACTATATCTAAATAAAATCTAATCAATCCCCGGCAATGGCGCCAAAAACTTGTTCGCCAAAAATATTTTGGTTCATACAACTGCATGTGTACAGTGTAGTTTATAGAATAATGGCAAGCAAGGTCGTATTCCTCAAGGATTGATATTCGAAACACTTAGGCTATAATAACATTGCATTCCAATTTTATTTAAGCGATCGAATATTGAAGTTCAAATAATAAAAATCGAAAATTTAAAAAGGAAAAATAAATAAATTTGCGAACCTCACAAGTATTTTCAACATCTATAGTAGCAACCTTAGGCACATAATCTCAATATTCTTTAATATTATTAAATGCAAATAAAGTTTTAAAAACCAATTCATGCAATTCTATGGGTTCAATTCCTAATTTAGTCTATTCCCTCCTCACAGGGCGGCGCATAAGTGATGAGATTAATAACAATTGTAGGTCTCGACTCAATACAACTATTATTAACTTTCAAAAGATCTATGAATTGAATGACTCCCCACAAATAGTTGTAGGTCTCACTCGATACACTTGTTTATGTCTGAATTCGATTTTCGTCTTTGTTAGAACTCCTCTTCGAATTTTGCACTAACAAATATGACATGCAATTTATTCCCAGCAAATAAAAATAATTTTAAATAAGCGCTCGAATTCATAAAATAGAAAGCATAAATTAATTAAGAAAATAAATAATCATATTTAACATGAATCCACAGTTTCGATTATGCTCCTAAGATCCGAAAGATATGACAAACATTGATTACAAACTCATAGACAAATTCGAATCAATATTACGACATCGTTTAAGCACGGACAAGAGTTCTTAGACATAGAAAGAAAACCCCTTCTTGTCAGGGTGGATTCTCCTTCCAAGCCTTCGAAGCTCTTATGCTCCCGTAGATGCGAAAGCCTTGTGGTGTTCTTCGCGACCTAGCCTTCTTCTCTCAGAATATCTTCGATTCTTGTGTTCTGCATTATTTGATGTGTTTTTACGTGTATGAAGTTGTATTTGATGTTGTATGATGATGAAAATTCGTTCGGGCCTTGGTCCCCTTTATATAGGTGCTTGGAAAGATCACTTATAGAGTTGAAATGGGAAGAAAACTAAAAAACGCGTCTTGGCGGGCAGGTGTGGCACCACACGGCCGTGTGGTTTTTTTCCATTTCCCACACGATTGTGTGGGTTCACACGGTATGGTCGTGTGACACCACACGGTCTGGTCGTGTGACATATTTTTGTCCGTGTTATTGTCCGAATTTGCTCGAGGTCTTATGAAAGTTGTAGCCCTTTCTCTTTGTTTTCCATAGCCACTTGAATCACCTTAATATCAATTTTTAGAGAAAGTTTATGGCCAAAATACTAAACCCGCGGATCTTGGAAAGCTGTTAGTGCATTTGGACGTTTTTAAGGAAATTTCCTTTTGTTAGATCGTCCATGCTTCTCTACTTCACATATTTGCTCGCACTTAGCTCTTAACCTATACTTTGGAACGTGATATCTCTTTTTATCCAATTTAGCTCCATTGCCGTAAGTTACAATAATACGCGATATCATGCCCAACAAAGGAAACCAACCAAAACACACCTTTGAATATGCAAATACATCAAATATATATCATTTTAAACCCTCAAATGCACGTATATTTTACACTCATCAAAATCCATCGTATATATGAAGCTTTGGATCTTCCTTCATAATTCTCATAAGAGTTTTATGAGAAACTGTAGTGTGGGAGAGGAATCCCGACATATCTTCCTGACCCGTCTGTGAAGAATTTCTTCTTCACTCGATTGAACTAGATTCACTTCCATCATCATAATAGATCTATTCTTCATTGATGCTTTCATCCGAGGGAATATCCTCAAATTGATACACATGTATAAGATCTTGATAGTAGCGAACTTCTTCAATTTCTCGGTGTAGCTTCGAACTGTCTAACTCCTCATTTTTGATTCTCTTGGGCAATCTGTTGAGATGTGCCCTCTTGCTCCTTATGTCCAGCAATTACAATCTTTGAAATTTTCATTAGCTCGGGCATGATCTCGTCTGAAAGTTCTTCTTCTCGGGGTTCTGCTTGTACTTCCTTGATTAGAACCTGATGAAGAGGTTCTACTCCTACTCGGTAATGGTCTTTGCCCTCATTTATAACCTTAGGCCTTCTGTTTTGACCAAAACCTTCTAGGTCTCCATGAAGACCTACTCTTTTTGCTGCTACTTCCACGGTGGTATGGATGGCTTCTCTCCTTCTTTTTCTTATGCCTCCATGGTTGACCTCCCACAACTGTTGGAATGTCATCATCTGCGCAACATAGAGGAACTGTTTTGTTAATTCCTCGTAATCTCTTATAATTCCTGTATAGTGCTGTCTGATGACACCATTCAGATAGTTTGTCCTTTAGGAATGACATTCTTCGGCCACCGTATCTAAATCTGCTTTGCACTCTTGTATTCCGATAAACATTTCTATCCAAGGGCTTGGAATTTTCGCAAAGAATAGTTGCGAAGCTTCTTTGTCTTCCACCTTGGACTTCCATGTACTCGGTGAACAACTTGATATATACGTCAATATGACAAATATCATATAACTCGAGGTATAGATGACTTGTTTATATCTTTTTATTTTTCTTCTTCCAATCCCTCAAAATAGTTTGTTCGATAAAATGGATTTTGAATAATTTTGTCATATTATCAACAATTCCTTTCAATGATTCTCCATTTGTGTGATGCTTTTTATATATGATCCGTCATATCCCATGCAATCATTACAGATCTTTCAAGACTCATCTCAAGGAGTAAGATGAATCCATCCTTTGTAAGATAAGATCGAGGGTTTGTTGTAATTCTCATTGTTGACACCCAATCATCAATAAGGACTTCTCGATTTTTTAAAATGCGGGATATCCGGTTAGCATCAATCCATATGGATATATCGGATCGGCGATTTTCCATAAGGCGTATATAAAGATTTGGCCTCCTGGATCGTTGGCGAGTTCTGAAATAACAGGAACTCCTCTTGTGGTAAAATATCCGGCGTGCGGCATTAGTTCATCTCCATGGTTTGAACCCAAACTTTCTGCAATGTTGGGATTTCTTGTGGTGGTGGAGGTGGTCTTCCATGTTGGTCAAGAGTAACCAAAGTGATCCATCTCCTGCGTTCATCTTTAAATCTACAATTCCTAATCCTGCGAAGAAAGTGCAAGGTCATGTAGATCTTTAAGATTAATCTTCTCCATATATATCACTTTTTAGTTTATGATAGATTTTTCTTTGATGATAGCAATGAGCTTTTCATCATCTGTCATCTTCCGCACCACTTGGTTGGTTTCCCATTTTGGTGTAAATAAGTACTTGTTCCGAAATCAATATGCTTCTTTCCTCAGGAAGTATTTGGTCTTTCTCTCACAGATTCTTGACTCATTTACGAATATCATGAAGGATTTCAAGAGTTTCCTTCTGATATTTCACCATCATTTCCATTTGGTTTGGATCTGATGAACTTGTGTTGGTAGATGATTATGGCGGTTGCCATAATTCTGCACCGTCTTCTGGACTTCTCTAAGATCTTTTGAGAACTTAGATGTGTCTGGACGTATCTCGTTCTATTCTGGTACTCCATCAGGAATCATGATTTTGATGGGCATTTTCATGGACTACTTCCTGACGATTCATCAGATCGACATATAATATCTGATTTACTGTAAAGAAACTCAGATAATATGCCGCTTGTCTTTCGCAGTGTCTCAAGGTTTCTCTATCGGCTCCTGCAAGTTCCTTTTCAACATATTGGTTGTTCCAATATGCTATCTCCCTCGTGTTCTTGTGCATACATCGTCAAAATTTGACGATATGTCTGTATGGTGACATCTTGGATAATTGTCGAGATCCGTTCTCTCGGAGAAAATTCTCCTCACCAATTGTTAATTACATAAATATAATAAATATAACTAAAATTTCTTAATAAACCTAGGCTTTGATACCATTTTGTGGCCCAGAGTAAAGAGTTTTGGGTATTGAAGAGATTAGGTCCATTGAATTAGAATTTAAATGTCTAGGGACCATTTTTGATAAATTCATAAACATAGGGTACCAAAGCGACATATCAAAAGTCCGGAAATCTTGCTGAATCGGTCATCCAGGTCATTTTTAACAAAGAATTTGACGGAAGGTATCTAAATTTATTAAAATCAAAAATGTTGGGTACTAAAGCGTCTGGTGAAACATGGGGTATCAAAACCAGAAAAGTAGGTATAATTGAGGTACTAAACTGAATTTACCCCATTTTATATAAGTATATATACATTATTTCTATGTGTATTTGTTTTTGATATTGAATTAATTATAAATTATTTGAAATTAATAAATTGAATAAAAAACATATTTCTAAAAAATCATAAATATTGCAACTATTATGAATTTTAAAAAGCTTTAATATTAATAATATAGTAAATTATTTGAAATTAAAATTAGTTAAATGATGAGTAAAATTGCACCACTACAAGAAATAGGCAAATAGACATCACCAAAAAGACATCATTTTGTTGACTTTGTTGTTGTCTTTTGTGTTTTAACATCGGGTTTTTCAAACTGATGTCTATGAGTGATTTATACCGCTAATAGACATCGTTTATTGTGTATCAATGTCTATTAGGGATGTCTATTGTGTTTAACATCAATCTGTGAACAACAGTTTGTTAACCGACGTGTATTTATGGGAAAAGTGTTATTTGCCAAGAAAATTGAAATCACGTTTCTCTTTGTCTGGTTCATACAAACGTTTTCCAATTCTATAAGTTTTGCTCTTTTTTTCCCAAGTATTATCTTAAACATGTATTTTAACTAAAATTAACTTCTATTAATTAGAACATCTAATTAATACTTGGTTTCTTATTACGAATTTTCCACTTTCACACAATAGCCACCACGTCGTTTCTCTACTTCGATCGTTGGTCCGACTATCATAGAAGTCACTGCTCAGCCACCAGCCGCTGTTCCATAGCCACCTCATCCAAGGAATCACTGCTCCATATCGCTGCTTAGCCCGCGCCTCTGGTATAACTTAGACTAATTCATTGTTTTCATGGTTTTGGGATCTTTTATTATCTAGGGTTTGAATTGATTTTATTTGATTATGCGATCTTTTGATTTACCACATCCCGTAGATTTTCTGATGGTTGTTATTCTGATAAAATCAAATAATTTAGTCTCAGTGTGCATAGTATGACGAATCGAAAGATAGCAAAATGGAGTTCTTCATCAAAAAAGAAACTAAGAAATGAATGTGGGCGTGTGAGTTTTCTTTTGGAAAAAAGCTTTACGAAGCAAAATGACGGTAAACCAATTGCATCAGAAAAGGCAAATGATATTAAGACTTATCTCTAAACGTGTAATTTAAAAGCCTTCAGATATAATTCAGTCAAGTCATCAGATTCTTCTTTTATTCAAAATGGGCTAAGCTTGTTCATGCTACTGCACGTTGGTCTTTTGCCTATACATTTGGTATCATTCACTGAAAAATAGGAACAAAAATGAACAAGTTTGTTCCTATTTTTCAGAGGTGAACGTTGGCTATCAGTCTTATAAAATCAAATTGTGCATCCTCAGAAAAATCACTTGTTTACATCTGCTTTTAACTTTTGTACTGCTGGTTTTTTAGTTCAAAAATTTCATTGTTCCCGCTCCTAGTTACAAACTAGACGAATATGCTGTATCCTGGGGGATTGCACAAATAATCCTTTAGGCCAGTGCAAATTGCATGCCTCCGGTTTTCATTATTTTCATTCTAACGTGCTGATGTGTTCTGTAATTTACTTTGAGCCTAACTGGATCTTTTTTGTAATTTAGCAAACCTCAGATGTAGTTTTTGTAATTTACCTTTTTTTGGTTATTATTTTAACAGAGTTAGAAAGATGCCTGAGTAGAGTACTTCAAGTTGCAAGAAATACCTTAGCAGCTTCAGATGCTCTCGAAGCATCAAAAGCAAGATTTTCATACATGTGTGTGCGCATTGAGATACATATCAAGTGTTATTGATAAGGATAATGTCTACTTGTTTTGGTCAGAGGTTTAATTACTTAAAGAAAGTTTTATTTTTTAGTTTTCCTTTCTAACTATATTAAAGAATTTGGTTGTATTTTTCAGGTTTTGGCAAGACAACAAGCTTAGAGAGAAGAGAAGCTTGCTCAAACGCAGAGGCATATTCTCGTCCTTTGGTATGTTCATTTGTTTTTATGCTTTGATTCCATGCATGCGACCCGAAAGTTTTTTTAGATCCCTCTAAGATTGTGTATTTTGAATTTGCTAAAGAATTAAAGCATCAAACTATGTACATACAATCATCATCTTATGAAAACCATCAAACCCCGTTGTAATTGAGGCAGCTAAAAGAGAAATTTTAGTGTACGTATGACTTTAGATAATTTTGTCTTTGGCTAAAACAAATATCAAGGATATATTTGTAAATTCCAGGTCAAGTTTTCAGTACTTTGAGGTGATAAACATATGAATTTTCTTGAAATTTTTAATCACATTAGGTTATATAGTGCTTACGGAGGATGTTAATGTTATTGGCTAGAGAAAATAGACCTGAACAACCATATCAATGGATGCTGCTGTGATGACTTCAGCCCAATTGATGGTGCAAGATTTTGATTCTAAAATGGAATTCATTCTAAAATAAGATATATCTTATGATATGATTTTGGTTCTGCATTTAATCAATTGAAGATGACGAGACTTTTGAATCATTTGTTTAGGTAACAAGGGATCAAATTTATAACCTCAGCAGGTCGAAGGATGTTTATGTACCCAGAGAAGTTTTCTTCCATAGGGGTGTCAACTTTAAAGCATAACATCTTGAAATTAATGGGTTGGGTCCCCAAAATGGGTCGAACGAATCCCTCGCCAATTAATTGGTGGGGTTATTTCAACCTACTATGACCCATTTAACCGTCTAATTTTCGTTTGTGAATTTAAAAGAAAATTAAATAAATAATTAATTGTAAGAAAAACAACAAACAAGACATGTCATTAAAACTTAAATGATAAAACCTCCTTAATTATATATTAGGTTATTATTATGCATGTCATTACGGAATATTGTCCTTAAAATATGATTAGTATGTTATGTTATTTATGCAATTATGTTATTTCTTTTTGTATATTGTGAATTGTAATATTTTTTATTGATTGAATAGTGGTGCAAGATGATTGATTTTTAAAAAATAAATTTATTCGATTAAAACTATTAAATTTATATAAAACTAATTTTATTTTGGTTTGGGTCGGGTTTAATCAATTGAAATAAGTAGGTCTTTTGGGTTCAGTTTGACCACGAATAATTAACAGTCGAGTCCGGTCGGCCGTTTCGACACGCCAACTGCGAACCCGGACCACGAACCGGATCAACCCGATTGACACCCCTATTCTTCGGGATGTGTCATTCCATTTCCACTAGCACTCATTGGATTTTGTTTAAAAACTTCTAGTAGTAAGGATTTGCATTGTAAGTTGACAAATTGGGAAATGTGAGGATTAGGGGTGGCAATTTTGACACGACACGATAGCACGATACGAAAAAACGGTTACGAAAATAGCGGGTTAGTGTTTTTTATCGTGTCAACACGATAAGGACACAAAAATTTCGTGTCGTGTTCGTGTTTTTACGTGTTTTACATGATAAGAACACGAACACGATAGTGACACGATAAGGACACGCGATAAGGACACGATAATGACACGTTTACTCTGTAGTAACACGATAATAACACGACAAGAACACGATAATAACACGTTTACCTATTAGTGACACGATAGTGACACGATAACCTGATATTTTGTATGTTTTATATGTATTGTATTGCGTGTAATATCGTAATATCGTGTAATTTGTTATCGTGTATTAACATATAAATCATTTTTTTTGTTTTTGACTTATCGTGTCACTATCGTGTCGTGTCGTGTCGACACGAAAATTTTCGTGTTCGTGTTCGTGTCGGAGCAGATCCTTATCGTGTCGTGTTCGTGTGTGTCCTTATCGTGTCGTGTCGTTATCGTGTCGACACGAAACACGACATGATAACACGATTTGCCACCCCTAGTGAGGATATTGCAACATTCTGGCTTTTAAGTACTCATTTGTATAGCCACATTTTGACCTTTACGTATACTCCTTGTGTACATTTTGAATGGATGGCTTAATGCAGGTTATTATATTTGTTAATTTCGATAGTAATTAATTGTTGGTTGATTTTGATTGGTGAATATTGATACTATTGTCGTTAATTAGAGGGGAGAAAATTGTTGAGAAAAATGAAATCAGTTTAAAAAACAAACAACATTGGTTATAAAGTGATGTGATAAAACCTAATGACAACGGTTATTCTGATATAGACATTGATTCTTAAACCGATGTCATATCATAACTAAACCAAACAACACTACTTATAATCGTTGTGGTTTCAAGAATCGACATCGGTTAAACACCGATGTTAGCAATTGATGTTTTTATACGATATGATGTCGGTGAAAAACCGTTAGTAAATAATCCACACTTTAACAACAGTGGCTTTAACATCGCTTATTCTTGACAACAAACATCGTTTTCACCGATGTTGTTTCACTTATTGACATCGGTTGAAGACCGATGTGGAAAACCCCTTTAACAACAGTGGTTTCAACATCGGTTTTTTTCACATTAGACATCGGTACCGATGTCTATTAGCATTTTTCTTGTAGTGCACTTAAAAGAGAAACATACTCTAAACAAGTAATAATACCATATTTAACAATATAAAAAAATCATATTTTAATTTTTTTTACCACAACACAAGTTATAAATATAATTTTATTGATTATGTTAAGTTGTCAAGTAGGAGATATTGAGATTATAAATTTCTACAACTTTTTGTTTTATATTAATGTATCAAAATTATTAGTTAATTATAATTGTTCTAAGTCAAGACAATTGCCCAAATAATAGAATATTATTGTATTATAGATGTTATAAGTTTAGAATTTAGATTGTTTACCTATTATGGTTTTAGTTTTTATTTTGAGACCACTAAAAAGAGACTCGAAGTATATCCGTTTGGTGATTTTTATATTGGTTTCCTTTATTTTTCAAATTTGTATGTTTTATTTATGACTAATCTCCGAATCTCTGTCCCGAACCGAGCTGTACAGTACCATCCCATTAGAGGCGAATCTCTCCGTCCGAACGAGTCTCAAACTTTCGGTATGGTTCGGGATGGAGATTTTTTCTATGGGATTCCCGAGATTTATTTTTAAAATCTCCGAACTTCGGGATGGTTCTAGAAATTTTTAAATCTCCGAACCTGTCCCCATCCCATGCACACCCCTCTTTTCGCCTATTAGGGAACTTTATATGTTCCTCGACACTTTATATATATATATATATATATGTATATATATAGGGATAAGATTAGGGTTATATGAGTTCGGGGTCCTTAGGTAAAACGTAGGACACATTCAACCCATTAGACTCTTTCAATCTATGACTTATATTAAACAAAGTTTTACTCTATTTTTTCCTAAATATTATTCATTAAAGTAAATCAGTCAAACCAAAAAAAACACATGAGTTTATTTAGGGACGGTTAGAAATTTTGATTGGAAAAGACATGTGATTTCTCTCACATCTAGCCATTCACGCTTCAACAAATCAACTTCGATATCTTCAGTTCTTCTTCCATCGAAATCGATAAAACCCGAGAAAAATGTATAGGCTCCATCGAAACCGTAAAAACGTTCATAGTAGAAATAAATTCTCAAACATGGAAGCACGTATGGATATAGTTGAAGGCGAATGTTCATCACCATTAAATTCAACAGGTAAATAATGTTGCACATATTTTATACGGGAAAAAATTGATTTTTTTTTGTTTTTATTTGTTCCTTCCTTACATTTGTTAAACTTTAATTTTCATGTTTAGGTAATGGATACGTGAACACGGTTTAATTTTCTTATATGTAATGATTACAACGAGTTTTTGAATAATTAATATTTTTGATTGCTTTCATAGTCCAACTTTATTGCTCTGTTAGTGCAAAATAGTTGCATCATTATTATATGATTAATTGCAATTTTAAAATTTCCCTCTAACTATTTGTTGTGACATTTATGAGCCATTAATGATTAAAGTTATTGTTCTCTCAAAAAAAAAAATTCTAGTGTTATTGCATTTTTATTCATGATTAAAGTATGTAGAATATGTACAGTTGTCTTTATTACTCTTCTGTTTTTTACATAAAATTTGTTGCATCCATAGTATAACTTTTTTGTTTCGTCAGAACAAAATTATTGCATTTTTGCCTAATTTATTGCCAAACAAAGTATAACTTTATTGCCAACATAGTATAAATTTATTGATTCGTTAGAACGTAATTGTTGTAAGTTATGTTCCTATTTTCTGATTTATTAAATTATGTAGTATAACTTTATTTCCAACATAGTATAAATTTATTGCTTCGTTAGAACATAATTGTTGCATGTTTTGTTCCTATTTTTCGATTTATTATATTATTTAAATCTTTCCACAGGTACAATAAATGATACATTTCAAGAGCATCTAGAGATATGGCCAGACTCAACAAAAAATTGGATACCTGAATGTGATCAAAGCATAGTACCCCGTGAGGGAATGCATTTTACACAATTAATTATCACTAAGAATTCATTGAAGGAGCAATTTGTTGGATTTTCACCATCGTTGGATGTTACGCTATTTATTCCTCACAAACAAAGAACAAAAGAAGTGGAAGTCGAGTAAAAGTGAATTCATAGTCGGAAGGAAAAACTATAAAGGAAAGCCACAAACTAAAGAGACGGTATGGGAAATGTGGAGAAGTAGGTATTCACTGTGAAGAGGACATGCACAAAACAACTGTGAAATTTGCTTGAACAACAATTCACATTTCGGACAATGTTTTGTTTAATGCATGATTATTTGTAATTCATTGCAACCATAGTAATGATTTTTTGCTTCGTTATTATTGGTTTTTTGCTTCATCGATATTTTTTAATTGCTAACTAATTTTATTCATTAATATTTTTATGTTGCTACTTCAGTTTTGCAAAACTGCTTGTTAATCATATTAATTTTGCTTCTTTGGCTTATATTTTGGAGCCGTGTATTTATTGGGATTATAATTTTGCTGAGCACCTATTTTTTTATTGCTATTTTAGTTTTATATTCTTGCTCTTTTGTACATCATGCTTGCAAATTTATGACTTAATAAAATAATACATGGTTCAAACGTCAAAAATTAAAAAAAAACATTCCAATATCCTTGTTGGGAGAAAAAACTTAACAATTGTTTTGATTACTTATTATTTAGTTATAACTTGTATCATTACTAATAGTCATTACGTTGAAGAGCATATCACAACAATTCAAAAAAAAACAATAATCAAGTGAATAAATAATAGTAGCACTAAGACATAAAAACATAACAAAATCCACGTTTGTTTACGCGTCTACCAAACCAAAAAACCGAAATAACCAAAAAATATTGTCTCAAGAAATCAATAATTACACTTGTTGCCCACTTGAAGAGGCCTTGATTTCTTATTCCGAGCATAAAATGTTTTTGAATCTACAATGTTCTTGTAACGACCCAAATTCCCTAAAAGTACAAATATTTTATCAAGCGATTGCAGTAACTTAATTAGAAGAACACAATTTTAAAAAGATAGCATATGATTAAAAACTCTCATCCTAATAAACAAAAGTACTTTTAATTCAAACTCAAACATCCGTCATTAAAAATAAAATTGTAACTAAAACCCGTTAACAAAATAAATATTCCTAAAGTTGTAAACTAAAATAAAATAATTGATTTTTGCATCTACCGCCTCCAATCCTCGCTCGGACTCCTCAACTGAAAAATGTTAATAAATATGGGGTGAACTTCAACTCATTTCAATGGGGACACATTTGTCATAATTAAATACAACAATAGGCATAATCATAAATATTCAACATGTACTTTAACTTTTATTTAGACGGCGATTCTTTATATCTGATCGGGTTCACCCCAGGGATACTTTTGATCCGGACCTTCTTACTGACCCACGACTAAAAATCGTGGATTCACCCGATGATGCTTTTGATCTCGGACCTTCTTACTGACCCCGGACTAATTATAACACTGCGAGTTCACTCCGAGGATACTTTTGATCCGGATCTTCTTACATACTAGCTAACATGATTTCTTTTATTCCACATTTCACATAAATGAAACACATATACGAAGCGTTTAAAAATGACAAATAATAAGTGAATAGAAATATCTCCACCTCAAATAAACGCAGGATATCTGTCCCAAAAGAATGCGATAATTCAAGAAATCCTACTCCTCGTTTTCTTCGTTTTTTTGCAATAAATAATAAAATATAATTAATAATATAGTGATATAAATTAAGATAGAAAAAGAAAAAAACTAGAAAGGATTGGAAGAAACGAAAGGATTGAAGATGAATGGTATTAAATGGAAATAGGGGTCATTGGTCAAACAAGACATTAACTTTGGAAAAAAATGTTGTAAAGTGTAAAGTGAGTTTATATTATTAAAAGCCTAGCACCAACTCAACCCCTCAATACCAATTTCTAAACATGTTAGATAGCCTCCAAACTCTCTGCAAGAACTCCATCTCTTACCTCTCGTCTGTCTCTTTACCCCTCCATCAATTCTTTTTTTTTTTTTTTCCTGAAATCCTAAATTGTTTTGATTACTTATTATTTAGTTATAACTTGTATCATTACTAATAGTCATTACGTTGAAGAGCATATCACAACAATTCAAAAAAAAAACAATAATCAAGCGAATAAATAATAGTAGCACTAAGACATAAAAACATAACAAAATCCACGTTTGTTTACGCGTCTACCAAACCAAAAAACCGAAATAACCAAAAAATATTGTCTCAAGAAATCAATAATTACACTTGTTGCCCACTTGAAGAGGCAACAGATTTCTTCTTCCGAGCATAAAATGTTTTTGAATCTACAATGTTCTTGTAACGACCCAAATTCTCTAACAGTACAAATATTTTATCAAGCGATTGCGTAACTTAATTAGAAGAACACAATTTTAAAAAGATAGCATATGATTAAAAACTCTCATCCTAATAAACAAAAGTACTTTTAATTCAAACTCAAACATCCGTCATTAAAAATAAAATTGTAACTAAAACCCGTTAACAAAATAAATATTCCTAAAGTTGTAAAATAAAATAAAATAATTGATTTTTGCATCTACCGCCTCCAATCCTCGCTTGGACTCCTCAACTTGAAAAATGTTAATAAATATGGGGTGAACTTCATTTCGCTCGATGGGGACACATTTGTCATAATTAAATACAACAATAGGCATAATCATAAATATTCAACATGTCTTTTAACTTTTATTTAGAGGCGGCCAGTTCTTTATAGTCTCGGGTTCACCCAGGGATACTTTTGATCCGGACCTTCTTACCCCGACTAAATCTTTGCAGATTCACCCCGATGATCTTTTGATCTCGGACCTTCTTATTTTGCCCCAGGACTAATTATAACATCTGCGAGTTCACCCCGAGGATACTTTTGATCCAGGATCTTCTTACCGCCCCTAGCTAACATGATTTCTTTTATTCCACATTTCACATAAATGAAACACATATACTGAGCGTTTAAAAATGACAAATAATAAGTGAATAGAAATATCTCCACCTCAAATAAACGCAGATATATGTCCAAAGAATGCGATAATTGAGTAAATCCTCTTTCCTCGTTTTCTTCGTTTTTGCAATAAATAATAAAATATAATTAATAATATAGTGATATAAATTAAGATAGAAAAAAAAAAAAAATAGAAAGGATTGGAAGAAACGAAAGGATTGAAGATGAATGGTATTAAATGGAAATAGGGTCATTGGTCAAACAAGACATTAACTTTGGAAAAAAATGTTGTAAAGTGTAAAGTGAGTTTATATTATTAAAAGCCTAGCACCAACTCAACCCCTCAATACCAATTTCTAAACATGTTAGATAGCCTCCAAACTCTCTGCAAGAACTCCATCTCTTACCTCTCGTCTGTCTCTTTACCCCTCCATCAATTTCTTTTTTTTTTTCCTGAAATCCTAAATCCCTTAAACACCAAATCAAACTCTCCCTCACCCTCAAGTGCTTCTGCTTGGCAGATCGCCCCTCCCCAATTAATTTTTTTCAACACCCAGCAACAAAAATCTCTACACAACTTACACCACTCTCCGATGGACGGCGACTCGTGATGGCCGGCATGAGGATCGACAGCGGCACTGGTCCTTCCCCACTTCTTCGGTTTTTTTTTTTTTGTGTGTGGGCTGGGTTGGCCAGAGTTATGGCGTTTTTGACTGAATCGAGATTTACCGATGAACTTTGGTGACGGGGTGACGCCGGCAGCGGGGAGGTGGTAAGAAACAATATATTTTTCTGATATTGTTTTGTGGTGGGTTGTGACAAGGAAAACTAACAGAGATCGAGACTAAAGACGAATTTACCTTGATTTGGGCCTTTGCAGATGGGAAAAAAATATATGTAGAAGTTACTTATTTTTATAGGGTTGTGTTTGTTGAAGTTGTGATATGTAGAAATTGGTTGATGATAAAATCAAACTTTGATTTATCCTTATCTTTTAGAAGAGTTCTATCTCTAATTGGGTTCAAAAAGTCTGGACTGTATAGAAGATAATGATGAAATTAATGATTAATACTTGATAATTATCATCATTAAAGTAAAAATAATTATTGAATTAATTAAACAGATAATATTAATAAGATAATTAACTTAATAAAATTATAATGATATATAAATATACATAAAAAATCGGATATTACAGTTCTTTTCTCTCAGTTCATTAGTATTATCAATGACAATAGCCGCGCAATATTTTAATCTCAAAGACGCAGTTTGAGACAAGTTGTCCTTCTGAAGCCCGTTGTCCCAGTTCTGAGTTCCACCACCCATGTAGGTCTCCATGTGGCTCATCAATACATCAGAAAATCACCCACATATTTCAGATTGGCTACATCCTCTGCATATGAACTATATGAATATTAAATATGCACAAAATGAAAAATAATCATGCACCACAATCTATCTATCATTCATTAAAGTATCACTCACATACTTGAGATTAGCCACATCGTTCGTGCAATAAAAATGCATAATTTACACAAAACTATACATCATCTATGTTTTAAACGTATACCTCACAAAAGCAATGGCGTAGTTAGGGGGGCCAACCTGGGCCCTGGGCCCCCTCTTTTAAAAAAAAAATTTATTAAGCAAATTTAAAAAAAAAAATTAGTTAAAATTTATATGATTTTTCTATACGGTCCACCCCACTTTCGCGTATCGGTCCATCCCGTTATAACGTGCTGGCTACGCCATTGCACAAAAGGAACAATACACTCATAACCCACAAAAAAATATGCACAAAATCGTGAATAAATTGTATCGTTAAACACAATTTGTACACCAAACAATCCCATAAAAAAAATCAAACAAAAATTCAAGCTATTCATCTTCCAAACACTGGTTAAACAAAAGCAATTAAACTCCATTAGCAAAAAACCTTCGACATATACTTATAGAAACCCTAGAATCTACAAAAACACAAAAAAAAAAACTACGCGCTTGGTAGAAATTTATGCAAAATAAAAAATAACTCAAACAATTACACATGCGGTAGCTATAAAAAACAAAACAAAAAAATAGAAAAAAAGAACCAATTTGTCTCCCAAGAGACCTAGTTATTTACTTGTATATATGAAATTGAAAAATTGGTTTCTATTCAACCCCTTCTCCCCTCTCTACAGACTTAACTAACACCCCTTGGGATCTACACCAACACATTTGCTCTAGTCTCTCTGAGCCTTTCTCGGATTTAGTTTCGGACCTTCGATTGCATTCTTGATCATAAATATACCAATCATGTCACTAATCTGATTTCCTTCCAGTCATGCATTTAGGAATTTGTGAAATTTTTCCAACTTGGTAACAACATCTAAACGATGCAAACCAATTAAAAAAATTCATTCAATCGACATCCCTTCAACACGAAAATTAGGCAGGATTAATTGAAACTTTTCAGACTAGTTTCAACACATTTTTGGATTTTTAGAATCATCCATTTTTTAATCCAAGACTAAGAAATAACGAACCTTTTGGAAATCACATCCTCATTTCGTATTTCTTTCCCACACTATGAACTTTTTTCGGAAAAACATCACAGATTCATATCAAAATACATAATACATATAGTAAAGTGTTTCACAAAGTCATTACGGACATTGTCATGGCATAGAAATCATCATCCTAGCTTACGCTTCAAACGCTTGATGCGTTTTTTAGCAATAGATACTAGCAACCACTGGAAGGTCTTCTATCATATCATCTCCGAGCTAAGATTTTGTTTCTCCTCGCCTTCGTGAAGTTACAATATTTGTCATGCGATTGTTGATTATTACAGTGTTTTATAACGGGAAAAGCCTCCACAATGTCGTTACAAAAGTAGAAACAAAAATTACAACTTGAACAAAATCTAACTATTACAAGTCTTGAATGAATTCCAACTCCGTAAAACATGAATCGTGGAACTTGAAAGCCCGGGAGGAAGACTTATGTCCGCAAAGACAAATGCGTCTTAACTAGTGCTCATGGTTTGACGTAATGTTTTCAAAGATAAAATGACTTACGTCTTTTATGTAGTAACACCACTAATGAAAAGCCCAATTGAACTAGAAATGGTGTAAAGATTGGTTTGCTAGACTCAGAAAATGCAAAAAATGAGAGATGTTATGACAGTTGTGATGACACTCGGGATAACATCATGTCTGCAGAGAATTTTTCTAACTCACACTTCATATATCTCTTATATAATATGAATGTAAACTAAGCTTATATAAGACAACAATTCCCAACACCGCAAGTGATTTATTGATAGATAGTGGGCATTACTCACTCATATGTAACTCCCGGAAGTTACAACTCACATAATGACCACTATTCCGGGAGTTCTGTCTCAATAGACACAAATGAATCCGGGACACCTCCAATATCCGGATATATCCCAATGATTACTTAAATGCAGGTAAGGCCATTTTTGAGTGACAAAATAATAGTGAACCTAAACACAGGCCTAAAGGGCCATGCCTACCAAGAGTCCGGGCACAGATCGGGCCTAAGAGCGTGTGCGCATCACTTGTGATCATCTACTTGTGTTATAGTATATCTTTGTAGGTCCCAAGGGGTGTAAGTGTAAGGTTTAGAAGGGGGTTGAATAAACTTACCAAATTTTCGGTTTAGTCCTTTAAAAATACATAGTTGATTCTACTGCAACAGATTTGTGTCTAGATGGACGATCGATTTAGTCAATCAAGTAGAGTTAGTCTCTCATGACTGGTGTTTATTGATGGAATAACTCAATTGTTGATTTTAACTCAATTGTGTGGTTTTGTTTACAATGGAAGACTTAACACCCTTAAGTTTGATTAAGCAAGATTTTGAAGCTTGATTTAGTACTTATAAATTATCAAGTGGATAGCGGATTTGTGTCGGTATAAGCGTTAAAAAATGCAAGAATTAAATCTTGAAAAGTAAATGACACAATGAAATTTTTATAGAGGTTCGAAGATGGGGTAATTCTTCTACTCCTCTCTTCTCCAACTCTGGAGGAATCCACTAGGTAATGATCGGTTTACAAAGTGGTAATGATCCAGAGACAAATCTTGATCACACGGCCGACTTGATCCTTCGGGACTCGATGCCTGAGACGCCTTGATCACTCGGTGGCTTCTCGTGCGACTCGGCTTCTTCGGGGGCTGTTGCACTTGCTACTACATTCTCACTTGCTCAAGCTCTTTGGATTTGATCACGAAGCCCTCCAAAAGCTTAAGACAGCTCAACCTTGAACCTTCCTACAATCCTTCCCGGAATGTAGACCCCTTTTTTCGAGTATTTTCCTCTTCTTTGGTTGAAGTTATCTTTCCTTCACGGTGAGTGTTGGATTGATGTTCTTCGTAATGTAGGGCTTGAGGATTGAGACTATTTCAGCTTTTTCTAATATGCTTGTATATCTCACATGTGTGTCATCTATGTATTTTCTCAAACAAACTCCTCGGCCTTTTATAGTGAACTTTCAAAAATTTGCCGTTGAAGAGATAGGCTTATTTTTGAAAGTCACTTCGATCGTTGGCTTGTCTTGTTGCGATTCTTGGAATTGCCATTTCCTCGTATGAATTGTTCTTTCACCTTTTCAGGAGTTCGACCACGGTGTAGTGCTTCCCGTTGGTTCATTCCTTTTGCACGCTTTCGGGACCGAGCACTTCGAGAAAAGTGGTATGGAGATATTACTTGTTTAAGTAATTTTCTTGATTTCGTACAGCGGTTCTTTTCTGATTATCTCGACTTGATTTGCATTTCCTTGCTTTCCCAGGTGACTTAGAGTCGACTTCCAATCATGGATGACTCTTTCCTTCAACTTCAACTTTGAGACTTGGCTTTTCTTGAGTTGATTTGGTGATGCTCCACTCATTGCATCTCACCGCTTCTTGATAGAGTTCCCATCTACTCTTTTTGCCATACTCATTTGTCTCGCGTGAGTCTTCCTTCAAGTCTTGATTGTCTTCTTGCATGTTAGGGCGTAGGTGACTTAACTCGGCTTGGCGACTTTATATATTACAATACATTTTGACAAGAATTGGGGTGCCAACTTTCTATTCTAAGTTTTACATGGCATTCATCAAAATCTAAACAATAAATTCCTAACAATTTCCCCTTTTTGATGATGCAAAACTTAAACCATTCAAAAATGCAAATAACAAAGATACATCTGGATAGTGTATTGACATAGAATGTATGCGTGAGAATCAATCTTTTTATTGATCATATCATTCTTGTACTTAACACAATTGTTTACAAGGTGTATCGGAGCATATAATTGTCTTCACAAAAAAACATAAAAAATTTATAGCTTTATTACGGAAGACTTACATTGTATGTATTTACATAATAAAATACACGAAGGGTTAGGCGGCAACACTTCACCTCTTTTGTCTCCTTCTTTCATCTTGTTCAAGACATCTTCTTCTCTTCTTCTCTTTTTCTCGTCGTCAATTTGCCTTCTTTTTCTTTTCATATGCCTTCTCGGCGACTTCATCTTTTCTTATTCTTTCTGTCTCTCTGCCATAATGAGTTTGTCTCTTGTTTTCTTCTTCTATTCTTTTTGCATACTCGGCGTTAGTTTTAGCCACTTTCAAATTTGCCACTTGGTCAAGCCCATGATAGATCCCTCCTTTCTTTCCTGGATCTATGTATTGATATTCTTGGGCGGAGGCTGGGTGCAAAGCTTCTTCCTCCCTCGCTTCTTCCTCTACCTGCGGGAGTATCATCTTGGGTCTTCTTTCTCCCGGTGAGTGACCGGCGGAGTGACCAGTGAGTATTCTAGGTAGTCTTTTGCTGTCGCCTTCTTCACATAATGTGAGACCCTTTTCCCGAGATCAAGTCCCAAGCTTGAGCCATAGACATATTTGCAAAATATCCTCAGTTCGAGCGTTTTAAATTCATCAATTGGCCGTAGCTCTGTCCCGGGCATACGAAATGGCATAAGTGTCTCTGTCTCTTTGGAATGCCTCCGTGTTCTTTCAAGATGTTCATGACCGGGCATCCATTCTTCCTTCCACTTCCTTCATCCCCGCTTCAATTGTTTTTCTCTTTTCGGCCCATAGATACGAGAGAGTTGGAGCGGCGAGTCACGGGAGTTTTCGCTTATAATGTCATTTGTGAGGACCTGTTGAGGGTTTGTGCAATCATCAAGGTCATATCTTTTGATCCTTCCCCCTCGTGATTTTCCTTTCTTTTGTTTCAAAATTTCTTGGTGATTTTCCTTCTCATTTGCTCCTTTCTTTTGACTTGATTTTCTTTGCTTTAAGGTATTCCTCTTCCCCTTTTTGGCATCATCAAAGGATAGAGGAACCCAGGGAACATCTTTGGCAAGCATGAAGTCGAACTG
Organism: Rehmannia glutinosa; assembly: GCA_016081115.2. Lineage (NCBI taxonomy): Eukaryota > Viridiplantae > Streptophyta > Magnoliopsida > Lamiales > Orobanchaceae > Rehmannia > Rehmannia glutinosa. The sequence continues at coordinate 48,126,983 of CM071930.1, forward strand.
CGGATAGTCGAGTTCTGCTTCAAGTCTGGCTGCGTTTAGCAAAGACACGAATTCGGATCGAGTAGCGTTGGACTCTTTGAAATCGGCTTCATCTCGGCCATGAGAAGGTGAATTTTCTAGTCATGTGTTCTTCCAAACGTAGATCATTCGTATTTTGCTCACGCAGAGCTTTATCTCGGCAAGTATGAGCTTCATGCATGTGCTCAATATGTTCTCTCGACCGTTTTTGCATCGGCATTTTCGACTCTCACACTAGCGACTTGTTGAACAATGTCTGAAGTATCTCACTTGTTCCACACGCATTGTTTCTTTGTTGTTGCCACCATTCCCTTTATCTCGATTATGCCTCTCAAGTCGAAATTTGTAAGGGTGGCATCTCTGTTGTCATCGCATATCCAAAGAGGCGATGCCTCTCCATCCGTTCAACCTCGGCCAAATAGTGCTTGAACACTTCTCGAAATTTGATTCTATTGCGGTGATGGCCATGCGGCGTCAAAATCATAATCATTTGGAACAATGGTGTACGATGGAAGAAGGGGAGCTGGTTTGTGATAGCGTGCTTGTTCGTTTCGACTCTTCGTGGAGTTAAGTATCTCGGTGAAAAAGGAAAGATTCTACAAAAGATTCATCGCCAACCGGGATCTGTTCGATGATGAGCGGTGCGCGTGAAGTTCTTTTGGGAATCGATCTGCTTTGCAGACTTGAGGAGCTTGCGCGTGTGGTCTCTTGTTGAGTGGGTCTTGTTGTGAAGTGGACCCGCTTTTGAGCCTCATTTGTCTCAATGACCGTTGGTCTCGGTGATTTTTCCATTTGAGTAGCGGTCTCGGCCTTATCGAGCGTCATCGGACGATGATGAGATTTCCATTGGTGGCTCATCATCAAAGTTAAAAGTTTGACAAGTAGTCTTGGGATCGGATTTGCTCGTGCTTGGAACATCCGCAATGGTGAGTCTTTTGGATTTGTACGGGGATGACTCGACTTTTCTTCGCGCCCGATCCCGGAAATGTGACATCGGGATTATCCTGGGAATCATGAAGTGCGCTTATCTCCTTCTCGGATGGGTCGATGATAGCGGGGAGGATGTTCTCGACTTGACTACCTTACCCGGGAAGTCTCAACCTCCCGTGGGCCTTCATTACCTCCAGTAGTCTCTCTTTGCGGCGAGGCCTTAGTCCTCCCTTTCGACGATGTCGGTTGTCTTAGGGTCTTCTGCGGTGGCATCCATTGGAGTCTCAATCCCATGGATTGCACTTTCATCGCCAGTGTTAACTCCGGGCGTTCCATCATCTGTGCCTCATTTGCCTCGCTCGGCGTCATTATTAGCCGGAAGCGGTTGGCATCTCAACTAAGCGAGTCTCAAGCTATGCGAGCCGTTGATGGCAACTTGTCTTTGTTATTCTTGTGTTTGTATTTTCTCTCTTCGCCTCCTTGATTCGTTGTGGAGTCATCTGCGACATCCTCGACCTAGGCTGCGGTGGAGGGAGTTCCCCCTCGGTGGCGCACCGGTGAGTGACTTGGAATAAGGGTCACTCGTCTCCAAGCTCGGCTGTTTCGATTGATTGTTCGGTAGTTGGGGCGGTGGTAACACACCTTCAATAGGGGTTAGCTCATTTGGGGTCCCCACTATCCCGGTTTCATCGCTAGTTCCTTATTGCCTTCTTAGTGAGTGGGAAGTGGTAGCGGCAACAACAGTGGCGATTTCTTTGAACCACTCCCATTGGATCAATTTCGGCTATGTTACGGAGGACTCTCCTGGTCCCTCCATCAATCTTTGCTCGTGAAGGATTCTTGATTCGTGCAATGCTTGCTGCATTTGCAACTCTTACGTGGCGCGACATTCTGCGGATCCTCATGTTTGTCGAGAAGACATCAAGGAGAGGATGTGTGTGTTACGGGTCTTGGGAGATAGGGCGGATGCTTGCCTTCTCACGTGCCTCGGCTTCCTCGACTTGCTTTTCTCTCTCCTTTTCCTTGTAGATCTGCCAGGATGTCTAGCGATTGTCTTCATCAAGTCTTGGGGCACGATTTTAGTCGAGGAAGTTTAGCGGTTCTCTTCTTCTTCTATAAACTCGGGCCGTTGGAACTGTTCCCTTGACTTACTCAACTTCCATTTCCTCCACTCACGCTGTGACGATTTTGGATGTGCGGGTAAGGTGGAGATAGGATCATTACATCACTATCCGCTCTAGCGGTTCTTCTTGTGCTTGGTGTGTGAACTACGGTGTGTCTTGAGTTGCCTCTGTGATCGCCTTGGCAGACTTGGCTGTTTCATCAACTACATCCGGAGACTCTACTTCTCCGATAGTCTCCGTGATATTTGCTCTAGGTGATAATCGACTCATTTGGTTTCTCGATTCGGAGTTTTGCTTGATGATTCTTCTTCGTCTCCTTGTTTGTACGGAGGGATTTACGGTTCGAGAGGCGGTGTCCTCGAGTCTTGGCGCCGGGGCGGTCTTGGTGTCTTTTTCGAGGAAGCGGGCCGTCGTGGCTTCTCGGTTCTCTCTTTTTGACGATCGGAGAAGGTATTTGTGAGTCCTTCTCGACCGGCTGCTGCGGGGGGGAGACATTTGTAGGGGCGGGGCATGTTTGGTTTTCTTTCTTTGCAGGGGGCAGCGATCTTCTTAGCAGTGCGAGGGCGACTTTTCTTCTTGGTGGAGAGGAGCAATTTTGTATCTTGAGGTCGGTGATTCCCCCTCAGTGTCGACTCTCTTGGCGTAAGCTCTCTTGTGCGCGGAGAGGTTTGCTCGAACATCCTCTTGTTAACATGGAATGCCTTCCCATGTCTGCAGAGGAACTCCTTTCACCTCCGTTAGCCGGCCAATCACTAGGCCATATCCAGGGATCCTCCAAATGTGCCATCTTCTTTGAAGGATTTGTTCCCACGCGTTCTAGCAGAGTCTGTGTAGACAAACTCATTGGTTTATCTTTTCTTCGATGATTGCGGCCATTACAATCATCTTTGCCTTTGTGATTGGTCAAAAGTTTGCCAAACATGATGTCGATACATTTGGCAACTATGTCCAACGACTTGTGGTAATCCTCCTTGGCCAGATCTCTTGTTTCTTTGTATACACTATTTTATCGGCAAAAGTCGAGGCTTGGCTATTTCTTTCCAAGCATCGGCCAGGTTTACATCGGCCGTTAATCTATGATGCTCGCCTGGTGGTAGTGAGCGGTGGTCACCAAATCCTTGCATTTGAGATAGTCACCGCTTTAGTGAGCAGGATGACTTGATTCCTTCATCGTGAATCTCGGCATTCACGTAGGGTATGCGACCTCCTCCACATAGGTCATCGGATATTCTAACGTTAGAAAGCGGTTTTGAATAGGACGTTTCTAACTTTTCGGCGATTTTCTTCACTAGGGAGTCGTCGGACCCTGTTTCATCATTCCGTCGAAATCCCGTAGAGCGGTGTGGATTTGCTTTCCTAACTTGGTAAAGTCATAAGTTGGTGCCATTTTTCGGGATTATATCGAAGAAAAACTCGAGAAGTTGATTTGAAGATAGATAGGGTTTCGAGAGAATTTTTGCCTTTGCTTTTGAGAGAAAGAGATGAAGCAGTTTTAGAAGTGTGAGAGAGAAAACGGACGAAAATGGTTTAAATATGGTTTATGAAAGGGCGTGCGGGTGGTTTTGAAATGTGATCGAAATCAACGGCTTGGATTTTGCACGCCTATTTAGCATTTCATGTCTCGTATTTAATGCGGCGACATTTATATCCAATCATAAGCTTGGTGTGCGGCTTTATGTGCTGTACACATCATCATTGTCTTTGACGTATTTCTTAAAACATTCCCGCTTAGTCAAACGACAGGCGTTTTTGTCACTTTGCTCATAAGTTATTCGACTTATCCCTTATTGATTTAACTCTACTTCTCACGATTCTCTTAGTGACTCGGCTATCATCGGTGACTCGGTGTATTTTTTGTCTTTCCGTCTGGTGATTCTTGGTGATTTACATTTTTTCGACTCTTTTTCACCCTTTTTCTGTTCCATTTCTCTTCTTTGATTAAATGCAGTGTTAGCTCATTTCAATTAACCCCAACTCATGTTTGAGTTCTTCAAATCTTGACTCACATAATGGTTTTGTGAAGATGTCGGCTAGTTGTTTATCGGTTGAAATATATTCCAGGATGATATCCTTCTTTTCAACATGATCTCTTATGAAGTGATATCGACATCAATATGCTTTGTTCTTGAATGCAACACGAGGATTTTGAGTAATTGCAATTGCACTTGTGTTATCACACATGATTGGAATTTCTTTTTCTTCAACTTCATAGTCTCTCGATTCTTTGTCTCATCCATAGGACTTGGCACAACAATTTGCCCCTTGACTATGTATTCTGCCTCATTTGTAGAGGTGGCTATTGAGTTTTGCTTCTTGCTAAACCAGGAAATTGCTTTGTTTCTAGCATTTGACATGTGCACGAAGTGCTCTTCTGTCACTCTGCATCCAAAGATAGTCGAATCGAATAGCCAATTAGCTTGAATCCACCTTCCTTTGGATACCATAGAGCCTCTTCTTGTCTTCCTTTCAAGTATCTCAATATTCTCTTAGTAGTTGTCATATGGCTCTCTTTTGGAGCAGATTGAAATCTTGCACATACACCTACTGACAAAGGTGATGTACGGCCCTTCTTTGTGAGATAGAAGCGATGATCCAATAAGTGCTCTGTATCTTGTTTGATCTCTGAGGCTTGCCATCCGCATCCATGTCCATTTTGGTGATGTGTTCATTGGTATTTTCACGAGAAGACTTCTCTTCCATACCAAATTTTTTCATTAAATCTCGGTGTATTTTGTCCGACTTATGAAGGTTCCATCCTTAATTTGTTTCACTTGGAGTACAAGGAAGAATGTCGGCTCTCCCATCATGCTCATTTCAAATTTACTTTGCATGAGGTTTGAAAACTTTTCACATGACTCTTTGTTTGTGGATCCAAAGATGATGTCATCAACATATATTTGAACAAGTAGAATACTCTTCTTGTGTTTGAATTACGAAAAGTGTTCTATCTACTTTTCCTTTTGTGAATCCATTTTCGGTTAGGAATTGTGACAAGGTATCATACCATGCTCACGGGTGCTGCTTCAATCCATACGGGGCTTTCTTGAGTTTGTATACCTTATCTCCAAGAGTCTTCTCATTCAAATCCTCGGAGGTTGTTCAACATACACTTCTTCTTCCAATAAACCATTTAGGAATGCACTTTTTACATCCATCCATCGATATACAATGAAATTCTTGTGAGTGCATAGGCAAGAAACATCCTTATAGCTTCCAATCTTGCTACGAGGGCAAATGTTTCATCAAAATCTATCCCTTCTTCTTGGCAATATCCTTTGGCTACTAGTCTTGCTTTGTTTCTTACTACTCGGAGAACCTTCCTCGTTCATCTTATTTACGAACACCCATTTGGTGCCAATCACATTTTGATGTATGGGTCTTTGCACTAATTCCACACTTTATTTCTTTCAAACTGATTGACTCTTCTTGCATAGCTTGAATCCAATGTGTGTCATTCAATGCTTGTGACACGTCTTTGGGCTCTATTTGCGAGATGAAGCATGTGAACATAGCTTCTTGTTGAGTTCGGATCTTGTTTTGACACCTTCTTTTATATCTCCAATTACAAGTTCGTGGATGATCTCTCGGCCATCTTACATCAGGTTGGAGTGAGTTGTTTGGATTGATCGACTTTAAATTTTGTGTTTTGTGGTCGGCTCTCTCGTAATCACTTAGCCGCAAATTTTCATTTGTTTTTGAGATTCGGATATCTCATCTTCTTCTTCCGAATTGATAATTCCGGCTTCAGCGTCAAGCATAGGGATTCTTCGTATGGTTGGATGATTGACTTATCGGTGACTCTTCAATGTCTTCTCCATTTACCTTTGGCTCATCGAATACTACATGAATGGATTCTTCAGTAACCATAGTTCTTTTGTTGAGTATTCTGTAGGCTTTGCTTTCGGTGAGTATCCTAAGAAGATACCTTCATCGACTTTAGCATCAAAAGCCTTTAGATTGTCTTTGCCATTGTTGTGGATGAAGCATTTACATCCAAATATTCGAAATATGCAACATTTGGTTTTCTTCGATCCGGATCTCATAGGGAGTCTTTGTCATTTTGTCTATTTATCATACATCTGTTTTGGGTGTAGCAAATTTGTGTTGATTGCTTGACCAAAATCTTTTTGGTAACCTGCTTGACTAGCATGGTCCTTGGTCTCGCTTCTTTGAGGGTTCTATTCTTCTTTCTCGCAACTCCATTCTGTTGTGGAGTCCTTTGCCGATAGTTCATGACCAATACCATTCTCAATACAATCGAGTTATTATTCCATTGACAAACTCGGTTCCTCTATCCCGATCTTATTTTGATAATGGTTTGACTCTTCTCGTTTTGAATCCTCTTCATCATTTGTGGTAGTTTTTGTAGAGTTTCTTCTCTTGCACATGAATATTGTCCATGTATATCTTGAATAGTCATCTACTACCACCAAGGTGTATTTCTTTCCACTTATGTTGGTTGGTTCCCTTTGGCCAAATAGATCCATATGAAGCGAGATGTAATATTCTTGTTGAGGATGGGCATGTCTTTTCTTTGAATGACGATTTGATTTGCTTTCCTTCCGACATGCATCACATATACTCTCCTTCTTGTATATCGAGTCCGGAAGTCCTTCTACAAGATGACTTCTTGCCACTTGTTAATTGTTTTGAAATTCGGGTGACTCGACCTTTTTTGTGCCCAACCAACTTGATTCAATTTGTGCTTTTTGCTAGTAGGCAGTCTTTGGGTGTTGCGGTTGACCAATCCACTACATACATATTTTTTTAATCGTCTACATCCTTGCAAAGACAACTTCATTTGATTCAATATCTTTGATTTGGCATATTCCCATGTTGAATCCAACGTTGTAACCCTTGTCACGAGTTGGATGATGCTTAGCGAGGTTAAAGTTGAGTCCTTCAACATATGCAACGCGTCTGTGATTTCTAATCCATTCCTCTTGATGGTTCCAATGCCTCTTATTTCACCAGGAGCTTCATTTCCTCCAAATATGACTTTTGCTCCTTTAACTTCCTTGAATTTTGACAGATTTTTCTTGTTTCTGTCATGTTTCGGGAGCGACCACTATCCATGTACCAGGTTCCTTGGCACTCATTTGTTCTTGAACCTTGAACGCAATCAAGGAAATTAAGTTTTAGGTACCCATACTTGTCGGGTCTAAGGGGTTAGAATTGTAAGATGATCCAACCAACTTATAGCCAAATGATTTGACTCTAAGGGGTTGCCATCTATCGATGCCATAATCATAATTAATTCGGCAAATTGCTTGGGGATTCTAGGTTCATACGATTTGTCTCTTTTGTCTACGTATACTGCATATGTGTTTTAGCAATTGCCTTCCTTGGGTAATTGTGGTGACTTTGAGTGTGATGCCTAGGTGCATAGGTGTCTTTGATGAAAGCTCTTATACTTTTGGAATGGCCTTTCTTTGAGTTCTTGGCCTTTGCCATTTGGGCTTATATTCCATAAGTTTATCTTTGATAGTTCACATTATTCCAATCGACTTGGCTTGGATATTTTCTACCATTCCCATCATATGTATTTCTTTTATGGATTTCGGGATTTTTGGTAGCTCTGCTTCTTTTTTACAGAGTATTTTTGTTAGGAGTTCTTTGAGGACTCGTGAATCTCTTCTCGGTATCCTTTCAAAGACACTCAATCGGTCGCATTTTCCTTTTCCTTTGTAACCAAGGCCAGTTTGCTTGTTATTGTGCTTTGGAGTGAATGTGTGTGCAATATTTAGAGTTTTGGATTTTTTGGACTCTTCATGACTTGAAGATCCTTTTTCCAAAATTACTTTTGAGGTTTGACATAGCACAGAGGAATTAAATCCTAAGCATGTCTTGTCTCCACATTCTCTTTGACTCATGATAAGATCATCCAATGATTTAGATGCCTTAGTGAATGAGGCAATAACATTCTTGAGGTCATTCTCCCTCTTTTCTATAGCAGCAATTTCTCGCTACTAATTTAGCATTTTCGACTTTTAAACTTCCATTCTCATCGACTATTTGACTTAGAGTACTCGGCTCCTTAGTCGACTTTGAGTTTTGACTTTTGAGTAAATTTGTTTTCCTCATTCAATAGTGTGTGTGAGGATTTAATGTGTTCAAAATCTTTCATCATTTTTCCTAATAAATCATAAAGATCGAGTGGGTGACGAAGTGTGTGTGTCACGATCACTATCATCAGTGTACGAGTTTGATGAGTTAGATTGTACCTCATCTTCTTGGTCGGGTTGATCTTGTTCTTTGGCCATCAAGCGGATCGGGGGCTTCTTCTTGAGTCACTTGAGTAGTCGGCTTCACTTCTCTCTCGAATCATTTGTCTCTCTTGACTTGGTTTATTTAATGATCTCTGCGGCCATCATTGCCTTTTTCCTTTCTTGTCTTCTTTCTCTCGAAGACCTTCCTTTCTTCTTCATCCCTGTATTTGTTGACTACGAGGATATGGACGATCAATGGCATAGTGACCTGGTTGTCTGAGTTCAAAGATAGATATTCAACCTTTTGATCGACTCTTTCCATTCTTGGATTGTCCCTTTGATACTCAACTTTTTGATGATGCATTCTCTTGGTTGGCCTATCATCCCTTGATTTGGAGGGAGCCGAGTGTCTTACGGAAGATTCACCCTTTCCTCTCTTGTAGTTCTTATTAAAGAGCTTGTTAAATCTTTTAACCATCAGGGTATTATTTCTTCCGGGTCAATTACTTCTTTGACCTCGGCTCTCTTCCCATCTTTAACAATTAGAGCGAGTTGTTTTGGAGTACATTTTGTCTCTTCTGGTCTTTTCTTCTCGGATCAAACTCGTAAGCTTTGAGGTCCGAGAATAACTCATGGTTGGATGTCTTTGATAGGTCCATGGAATGTCTTAGTGCCATGACCTTCATTTCCCATTCATTTGGAAGACTTTTTAGGATCTTCATACACATTTTCTTCTCGTGTATATTCCTTTCCAAGTGCGGACGGCTCATTTGTGATTTACGTGAACCGGCGTCTAGTTGATCCAGGTTCTCTCCGAGATCATTTTGAAGTTCTCAAATTTCTGTCTGACCCATCGATAATTTGTTTTCTTTGATTTGCTCGAGACTTCACAAATCAATGTCGACTTGTCCCTGATTTCTTTAGCCGTTTTGCATGATTTGACTTTGTTGAACATGGCTTTGTCAAGGTTTTGTAGAGGATGTCCTTGGCTACATTGTCAGGTTATATCTTTTTCTGTCATCATTTGTCCACTCGTTCTTGGTTTTCAACCATGGTGGTCTAGGAGCAACATCTTCTTCTCTTCCTTGCAACTCTTCGTGCTTTTGTGTTCACCTTTAAGATTTGCGGAGGCCCATCTTCTATCACTATCCACATCTCATCATGTAATCTTTGATAGATGAGCTCGCATACGAATTTTCCAATCATCAAATTCTTCAATAGTGAACATAGGGATGCGTGTCAAATTTGCTTCCATGATAATAACTTTTAATGATGAAAAGAGTTTCGAGAGTTTAAGTACTAAAGCAAACTTTGAAAAGTTTGGAGATCTAGTTCGAAGTAACCGGAGTGCGGAGGGTTCAATGAACCAACCGCTCGATACCACTTGTAGGTCCCGAGGGGTGTAAGTGTAAGGTTTAGAAGGGGGTTGAATAAACCTTACCAAATTTTCGGTTTAGTCCTTTAAATATACGAGTTGATTCTCTACATTTGTGTCTAGATGGACCGATCGATTTAGTCAATCGGTAGAGTTAGTCTCTCAAATGATTTCGGTGAGTACATTGATGGAATAACTCAATTGTTGATTTTAACTCAACTTGTGGTTTTGTTTCTGACGGAAGACTTAACACCCTTAAGTTTGATTAAGCAAGATTTTGAAGCTTGATTTAGTACTTATAAATTATCAAATGGATAGCGGTTGTCGTCGGTATAAGCGATTAAAAAATGCAAGAATTAAAGAAATCTTTGAAAAGTAAATGACACAATGAAATTTTTATAGAGGTTCGAAGATGGGGTAATTCTTCTACTCCTCTCTTCTCCAACTCCTGGAGGAATCCACTAGGTAATGATCGGTTTACAAAGTGGTATGAGTCCAGGATACAAGTCTTGATCACACGGTGACTTGATCCTTCGGGACTCGATCAGGAGACGCTTGATCACTCGGTGGCTTCTCGTGCGACTCGGCTTCTTCACAGGGCAGGCATTTGCTTGCTACTACTGACTCACTTGCTCAAGCTCTTTGGATTTGATCACGAAGCCCTCCAAAAGCTTAATACTTGGCTCAACCTTGAACCTTCCTACAATCCTTTCTAGAATGTAGACCCCTTGTTTCGATATTTTCCTCTTCAACTGGTTGAAGTTATCTTTCCTTCACGGTGAGTGTTGGATTGATGTTCTTCGTAATGTAGGCTTGAGGATTGAGACTATTTGATTTTTCTAATATGCTTGTATATCTCACATGTGTGTCATCTATGTATTTTCTCTCAAACAAACTCCTCGGCCTTTTATAGTGAACTTTCAAAAATTTGCCCGTTGAAGAGATAGGCTTATTTTTGAAAGTCACTGCGTCGTTGGCTTGTCTTGTTGCGATTCTTGGAATTGCCATTTCCTCGTATGAATTGTTCTTTCACCTTTCGAGTTCGACACGGTGTAGTGCTTCCCATTGGTTCATTCCTTTTGCACGCTTCCGGGGTGAGCACTTCGAGAAAAGTGGTATGGAGATATTACTTGTTTAAGTAATTCTCTTGATTTGCAACGGTTCTTTTACGATTATCTCGACTTGATTGCATTTCCTTGCTTTCCCAGGTGACTTAGAGTCACTTCCAATCATGGATGACTCTTCTGTCACTTCAACTTTGAGACTTGGCTTTTCTTGAGTTGATTTGACTGATGCTCCACTCACCATCTGCATCTCACCGCTTCTTGATAGAGTTCCCATCTACTCTTTTTTTGCCATACTCATTTGTCTCGCGGGTGAGTCTTCCTTCAAGTCTTGATTGTCTTCTTGCATGTTAGGGGCGTAGTGACTTAACTCGGCTTGGCGACTTTATATATTACAATACATTTTACAGCAAGAATGGGGTGCCAACTTTCTATTCTAAGTTTTACATGGCATTCATCAAAATCTAAACAATAAATTCCTAACATATACAACCAATAACACCTTATATCGGGGTCCCCTCAGAGGCGTAGGCGGCAAGACAAGCAGGGCCCTTCAGTGAGGGCCCCCGCCGAGGAATTCTTTTATTTTTTTAATGTTTTAAAGATAAATATATGTAAATAAAGACCACAAATTTAACTTGGAAGCGTCTCGGTTCACCATTGTAAAGACACTCCTTTCACGGGAAATATAGGTCGTGGGTTCGATCGGCTTGTCGTCCCATAAATTGGGCCCTTTTTATAAAATGCTTTTCCTTTTTTCCCAACCAAGTTACCCCATTCAACCTTCTTCCAATTCAGTTTTCTAACACAAAACCAATTTACCCCTCAAACCCCCCAAATTAAAGTCATCAACCAATATTTATTTTTGGTAATAATTATTCATCTTTAGTTTTTATATTTTAACCATTAGCATGAATTGTATCAATATTTATTCTATTTTTCTAAGGGTTCTTTCTCAATTTTGTTTTTAAAATTTTAGGGATAATTACAAAAAACCCTTTGAGGTTCGGATTAATTACAAAAAAATCCGGATATTTTTAAAATTACAAAAATCGCTTTAAATATGTCTTATAATTTTTCTTTCATAAGCAAAAATATTGCAAAAATACCCTTGATCTTTATAAAAATATACGATTACACATTTAAATTTAAGACAAAAACAAACTTGATGTTTTTTGGTAATTTTAAAATATATCTTGGTTTTGTTGTAATTAGTCCAAACCTTATGAGTATTCTTGTAATTATTCCTAAATTTTAAGATATATTTAGATTTATTTGTTTGATTTTCACCACTAACAAAAATTTTATTTATATTAATTCTTTTATTCTTTCAGATTTTATTTTATATGAATAAAGAGAGGGCCCCCATTTTGTTTTCCGCACGAGGTCCTTTAAAACATAGGAACGGCCCTGCACCTTATAGTATTTATACTAGAATAAACTATGTTTTGTACTATATGTACGACAAGGCTAAAGTCTTTTATTTTTAACTCTCTTTACATAATACTCATTCGTGTGGCCAACTTCGTGTATTAATTTCTCACTCACCGGAATTCGATTTTGAGAAATAACAATACTACGAACATCTACTCGGAACGTAAATTAACAATTTACGATTTATTTCCTCCATAATTAATATTTAGCTACCGAAAATTTGGACAAAATTTGGTCCCCGCTTTGTCAAAACCAAATTTCCAACACTTTGACCTTCTTTGAGGAAAAACGGCAAACAGAATATGGAACTAGTGCTGTTGTTGCAAATGACAGAAAAATATATTTTGCTTAAGTTGCCAAGAAGACTTTGACTGAATTTTATGATGATTTCCGGCAAAAGATGTTCGAGTTTTGTGCTTAATTAGCATTAGCTGAAGATGATGCTTAAGAACTGGAGCTATTATTTTAATAACTGTGCATAAATTATTAGGATTATATGACAGCAATTTTTTCATAATTTATTTAAAAGGCTGAGGACATGTAGGGATGGATCCATAAATTTTCTACAATGGGGCACACTTTGTTATTTTCAACCTAAAGAATATATAATTGTTAAAAAATAAATAATAAATAGTGAAAAAAAGAAAATATAATAATTGGTAAAAAATAAAAATAATAAATATAAAAAAGAAAAAATAATAAATAATAAACAGAAAAAGAGAAATAATAAAGAGTAAAAAGAAATAGAAAAATAGTAAATAGCAAAAAGGAAAAAAAAAAAAGCTATGAGGGCACGTGCCGGTGCCCCATAAGTGGGTATGTAGATTCGTCTATGAGGACAGGGTACTGGCAAGCATTTCTTTTTGACCTGACCTAATACAACATATTAATGTAAATAACGTTAAAATAAATATGAATCATATCTTTGCATTTTGGATCACTTCTTAATATATACGCTTACTAGAACAACAGCCATGTGTTACACGGGATTGTTAAAAGATAAAGTTTTGTGTTGCATATTTATTTGTAATAGTTATAGGATATCCAAAATACTAATTAGAAATACTAAAAAAGAAATTCAAAATTTAGAAGAATACTATATAAATCTTCATTTCAAATTTTGAACAACTTCTTTGTAAACTATAATATTCAATAAAAGTGTCAAGTGTGTCGTCATTGTGTTTGACATTTAAAGAATCACAATAATTGTTTCGATTTTATTAATCAAAGTGTCCAATAAATATCGTCTACATAACTTTTTAAAAATTCCTATAAGATTTAAATAGGTAGGCAAATACTATTTGTTTACTATAGCTAAATCATTTCAATTAAATTTGCACGATATTTGGTTAGCAACAAATAAGTTTCTTATTAATAAATTAGAACAATTTTATTTATTTATTTATGTTTTGGCTTGTAAATATATATCATTTACGTAGAATTTTCAATTTATGGGGAAAAAAGATTTTATAGATAGAATTCTCATTTTTCTTTATTTATTATCATTTAGATTATAATAACTGCATAATTGGAATCTACGATTTACCAAAAAAAAAAAATAGATTATACGAGATAGAATCCTTGATTTTTATATTAAAGGTTATTTTTAGATTATATATGAAAATATTATATATATATATATGTATGTGTGTGTGTGTGTGTGTGCGCGCGCGCGCATTGTCTAAAAGTTATATATGCAATGTAAAAAAAACTAAATATTCAGTAACTTATACCCCAACTATGCAATAAGTGTCATAAACTATGCAACAAAAATTAACAAATTATGCATTGTTTAGAAGTTATCTATGCAATGTGTATCATAAACAATGCAACAGAAAATATATATGAGCATCAAAAGAAAACTAATTGTGCTTACTCTCTACTATGTCATAAACATTGCAATAAAAGATAACTAACTATCATTATTTAAGAGCTTAAGCGGCAACAAAAACACTAAATATGTTGCATTCCAAAAAAAAATTTTAAAAAAATTGCCCTAAAATTACGCCATAAAATAAGGCATTAAATGAGACGGTTATAATCATACCCCATAAAAAATACAGAAATAAAAAATTAATACATTGCCCTTAATGAAATTCACTTACAAATTAGTTACCAAAAAATGCGGAAATGTCTTATCCATCCAATGTTTTCAATCACTGGCTAAAATTGGTCCCGACGGTCTTACCCTAGAACACATGTCTCATTTGATCCAATATATATACATATATATATATATATATGTGTGTGTGTGTGTGTGTGTGTGTGTGTGTGTGTGTGTGTGGTATGTGTGTGTGGTTGCCACATTAATAAATGTGAAGTCGTCGCGTGGATTTAAGAGAACTAAAAAGTTGTCACATGTTCAGAATAATAAGATGATGATGACATGTGACATATTTATTTTTTCTTTTAGTATATATGGTTGTTGTGATTTGATAGAGATCACAGAGAGTAGGAAAAGAGGGAGATCTCTTGTTAAACCGTCTCACGGATCTAAATCGTAAGTAAGACGGATCCTCACATGGTCTCCATTCTTTCTCTCTCTCCGGTCCCCCCCTCCCTCTCTCCTCTCACCAATACATCTCTATCTCACATCCTCTCTCACTGGTCCCCACATTCTCTCTCTATCTCACATCCTTTCCCACTGGTCCCCCCATTGACCCTCTATCTCACTCACGTCAACTAATGACCCCCTCTCTTTCTTCACATCTCACTATGGTCCCCTCTCTCTATATCCAAGAGTTTATATACAAAAATCTAACAAAAATACAATATTCTTACTTAGAATTGTAATACTTTTCACGCAAATAATATCAATTTCGTTATTTTAAAAGTGTATACTTTTAGAGTATAATTGATACTTTTGTAATAAATATTGATACTTTTTTTAATATAAAATGATATTTATTTTAATAGGAAGTGATCCTTTTTAAATAATAAATGGCACTTTTTTTTTAATAAAAATGATAATTTTTTTAATAAGAAATGATATTAAGTGATACCTTTTTTTAAATAAAAAGTGATATTTATTTTAGTAATAAGTGATACTTTTTTAGTAAGAAATTATACTTTTTTCATTAGAAGTGATACTTTGTTTTAATAAAAAAAAGTAATATTTTTTTAAATAAAAAGTGATACTTTTTTCATAAGAAGTGATACTTTTTACATAAAAAATTGATACTTTGTTTAATAAAAAATAATACTTTTTAATTAAAAAAAGTGATACCTATTTCATGAGAAGTGATACTTTCTACATAAAAAGTGATACTTTGTTTTAATCAAAAATAATATTTTGTTTTTTAATAAAAAGTGATACTCTTTTCATAAGAAGTGATATTATTTTCATAAAAAGTGATCCTCGTGACACTATGTCACTGCCCCAAAATATGTGGAGGTGACGAATGGGAAAATGGAGGAATAATGAGGTGGTAGAAGAGTAGAATTAAGGTCTGTGTGTTAAGTAACTCTTAGATAAATGGCGTTTGTTTGCCCTCTTGCCTAATTTCTTTCTCTTCCTATGGATTTTAATTTCTTGAAAAGAGGTGTGATTAACTGGAGTAGAATTGTGAAGTTGTATTCTGTCATCTTCTTAGTTCTGCTGCATTTTTTCATTATTCTTATTCATCTCTCTCACGCAGAGAGAGAAGAAGAATGAAAAAGACAGAGAAATAAGATGGGCTTTTAGGATAAGAGTTTGACGGAATGGAAATTGTTGTCACGCCAATCAATACAGTCGGGTGGGTACTTACCACCTTGACAAGCCCGTGGACTCAATGTGAGGATTCGTCTCGCAGATTTAGATCGTGACGAGACGATCTCATACAAGTTTTTGTGTGGAAGTAATCTCGAAAATCCGTGAACTCCATCAAATTTGAAAATATCAACTCAAATTCTAGTAAAGATTCATGAAGATGAGTTTAAACAACAAAATGAACTAGCTTCAAATACTGAAACCTCATTGTTTATGTTTTACACGTTTCAATATTCTTTAAAATCTTTTCCACACTAAAACTAAAGGTCGAAACCTTTTTCCACAATAAACTTAAGGTTTCGTTCCACACTAAAACTTAAGGTTGAAACCTGAGAATTTATTTATATCTATCTATCTATCTGGCTGTCTTAAGAATTACAAAAACTCTATAATATTTAACCTAATTAAACACCAAAAAAAAAACAGTTGACTTTGAAAATTACAAATAACTCATTCATATTTGTTTCCATTTTATATATCAAACCTGTTGCGGGTAATTACAAACCAAACACAAAAAGGGGTTAAAAGTATTTGTAAAATTACTAATTTAGGGATAATTACAAAAACTAAACCTAAGGTCTAAGCTAATAATACAAAAAAGAAAAAAAATGAGATTTTTGAAAATTACAGAAATCTCATTAAAATTTGATTGTGTATTACCCTCTTCATAAGCAAAAACATATCAGCCACCTTTACATTGGTAAAAATATTGCAATTACCCCTTACAAGACAAATCAAACCTCATGGTTTTTTTTTTTCTTTTTGTAATTTTGTGACCTCTTGGGGTTTTTTGGTAATTACCACAAACATCAGGAGTAATTTTTTAATTATCCCTAAAATTTTAAGACAAACTAAAAAGTTCTCAAACTACATAATCTTCTCTACCTCAAAATCCCCTGGTAAAATAGGAGCACAAGAAGCCCCACACCATCACAACACTCAAAAGAAATTAATCAAATAGAGAACAATTAATAAACCAGGCAAAGAAACGAGTCCAAAAACAACTATTTTATTGGCGTCCCACTAAAACTTGCTACAACCAGTAGATACACTGGTCTCCAGCCGACCGACAATTTTAAGATAATAACTTTTAAGGCCAAGTGTTTTTCACAAAAAAGGCCACTAGAGTTGAAGGAGGTTAATAATATATTTAAGAATTGCATATTAACAATCCTGCAATAAAATAGATATATGATAATGTGAGATCATGTCTTCAGGTCATCTGACATGGCTGATGGTATACAATGGGTAGCAAGAATGTCCAAGGTTGCCGCTTTTGCAGTCTTTGTTTTCAGCACCACAATCTGCACCCAAAAATTAATCTCTAATTCGATCACCAAGCAGGTTCGGAAATGACTGCGATAATATATCGGATAACTATGAAACCTACCCCTGAAATTTCGTCTAATTACAAAAAATAATCCAGTTATCTTTTAAAATTATATATACATATACCCCATTGAGGTATTACAAATACCCACTATGTTTGTATTTATTACAAATACTCCCTCCCCTCTCTCCCCAAAAAAAAAAAAAAAAAAAAAACCCAAATAGGTGCAATTTGTAAAAAGCTTATGCTGGGGTATTTGCAATTTTGAAAGATAACTAAGTTTTATTTATTTTTGTGTAATTAGGCTAAACCTCAAAGGTAATATTTGTAATTACTCCTAATAGAATATGCATGGACAGAGCCCAGATGTGGTGCAACAAAATACAGAAATTTAAAAAGCCCACCTGCTGGAATTCCAAATCGAATTTCAAATATTCATCATTGCAGCTCTCTACCATGCTAGCCAAGCTCTTCAGATTCTTCACAGGCTGACCATTAAAGGCAAGAACCTAAATGCATCCAAACAAAAGAGACAATTAAGAAGTTTGCCAAAGAAGAAAGAATAATACAGTATAAACAAGTAAACAATTCAGTTGCTGATATCAAGACTTGCATCAAACATTAACCTGAGTATTGGCAATGTCCTCATACCCAATGTTGATGTCAGCCACAAGCACCTAATAACGATTTCACAAGGAAAACAAAGGTAACAACAAGATGAAAACTCTCCTTAATAAAATATTAAAAACTTTAATTTGGCACTAATTTGATGCGAGGAAGAACCTGAGAAACCACAACAACTTGTTCCTCTAATGATTGTGGCATCTCATATAAGAGCTTGTCCAACAACTTGACTGGAGCTTCATAGCCATATTCCTTTCCATACTACATATAATGTGAAAGACGTGAGAACTTAAAAAATCAGCAGCATGATTGGCGAGCATGTCTTTCCTTTCAAGTTTCAACATATCTTTCTCTTAGATAACACAAAACATATACTTTGTTTCATATTTCAAGGGTCATGTTATAATTTCAAAGTTTCCAAATGCCACTAAAATAAATACTCTTTATTTAAGCATGTATAAATTTTTCCATTAGTTTGAAGACTGGTGAATCAGTAACCACATTAGACATTTCCCTCACAGGCTCACACAGTTACCCAAAGATAGAAGAATAAGAGAGCTCAAATGGTCCAAATTACATGTATAGCAACACATTTTTATAGTAATTTAAAACAGATGCATGCCTAGACTACATACACATTACACGACAGGAAAATAGTCTCCAATGCAGCTCATATACAGATGATTTTATAAGTTCACGAAGAAAACAAAGTTAAGCAAAACGAAATACCATCATATTCAAGAAAAATCTTACAGCCTTCAATTGCTATGTAAAAAGTTCAAAATGAAACTTAAGCTGCAATCAGGGATAAGCAAGTACACCTTAAGGTGTGAAAACCATTGAGATACACTCACCTCAGAACGGAGATATGGAACAGAAACTGTTGTGAAAACAAATCCAGCAATGATATAATACGAGGGGGGTATACCCTTGTTGTGAGCAGGAATGAGCCGTTTTTGAGTTTCAAGTATGACTGTGAACTTCAGGCTTCTCGAATTACGAAGAACTTTTATTTCAGCGCTATCACCTGTATATTTTTGAGACACGAGGTAACTGAAACCTATGCGCTCTCCATGCCTAAATGGAACTGCAAGTAACCAAAATAAGAGTCATGAACCTCATCAATGGAAGGTTAGTTTATCAGAAGACGTCCTCATCAACAAAGGTTACGGCAACTATATTATAACAAGACAGATTTGAAAGTAAATGGAAAAAATATTCTCGTATTTGCAGACAATCAAACCCTAGAGAAGTCTCAAAACCCTATACATTGATTTTAAAGTAACTGTATTCTCAAATACTTTGAAAGCAATGGTATTCTTTATCATCTCTAGAGGAATAGAACAAAGCAACCAGTGGTATTCAACATTCTGCATCATGTAGCTGGTAAAACACTATTTGTCAAGGTACAAAACAAAATTCTTTGGCGAATTTAAATTTCAAAGCAGCAGCAAATAGTTATTTACAGACATAACAAACAAGGGAAGAAGCAGTAGAGAGGGTGACACCTGTACATGTATCTATGAGAGGTCAAAATCCTTTATCTGAATCTTACCTGTTCCGTCATTAGCAATATCAAATCCATCAAAGCTAAGGATTATATCTGATGGCTTCAAAATCTTGGACTGTGGAGAAGTTGGGTCAATTCTTCGTATAAGAACGCCCTTCTCATCAGGTTTCATTCCCATGGACAACCGCAAGTCTGGGTTTTCCATCTTCTGCCACTCAATCCCAAGATTAGGAAATCCTGCCAGACAACCACCATATATTTCATGTAAAAAAGAATAGGATTAACTGATTTGATTAATTTGGGAGTACATTTCCAAATAAGAGGCTAGAATTGGAAACACATCTGCCCAACATATTCCATTCCCATACAGTATGCACATCTACTATACAAGAAAGAGAAGATAAATCCCAGTCACATCACACAGACAAAGAAGGCATTAATATAATGATACCACGAGCATATGTGAGTATCATCAAGAGTGGAAAAATATCTATCTTTATCTAGTCATGTCTCCAACATAACTAGTTCGAGCAACAGCAATCCAAAAGAAGAATATCTCAAATAGGCTGAAATATAAGAAAATAACATAATAGAACTTGGGTATTTAGTAATTTTACTATGTTTACAATCTTCAAGGCGCAGGGATGAATAATGTCTGGTGGGTACAACGAAAGTGTCGCAGTAAGTAAAATAATCAGACTTCTCTAAGTCGCGCTCTTTATATATGCATAATACATCTCCTCTTTCTCACTCTGCCTCAAGGATAATTACAAGGATGAACCAGAAAGAATGATACCCAAGAATGTTTAGGTCAGATATATTTTTATTTTTTTTTTTTTTTTTTTTTTGAGGGGAGCGCACTGCCAATTAGTAAATGCAGGTGCAAACGCTTTTAGATTTTAGCTAATATTTAGTATGATTTTAGGCCACATTTAACCCACTCATATTTCCATTACACACGTGTTTTAAGTCAGAAGATATTATTAAGTTGGGCAAAAATCTAGACCAGTTACAAAAGAAGTGTCAGCATAAATTGTTCAAAATTGCAGCGTATACAGCAAATCTTCCTAGTTGGGGTTTCATCATGGATGTTAATGATAAACAGTAACACCTCTTGTAAGACACACAGGCAAGGAAAATATATGGTTGTTCATAAGATGAGATCTATAGATACAGTTTATCTAAAATGGAAGTTAAATTCAAGATCCTATAAATGAAAGTTTATCTAACTACTTGGAATTTCTCTCCGAATTCCTTGATTCATCTAATTCAATGTATGTACCCTTTTTGCTGCTAGAACTTAATGCCCGTACTCTGAAATTTATAGTAACACATATTTTTTCCTTAAACAAGCCCCACCACAGACAAAACGAAAGAGAGGGAATAAGAGCGTGATGACTGGCAAATCATCACCCAGTTATCATCATACCAGTATATGTCCCATTCTTCTCAAAATCTTGTATGAAGTGCGTGATGACTGGTGTTGGTATGACATAACCAATGTTCTCCACATCCTCATGTTTGAGTGATTGAAATGCAATACCAACACAAATTCCCTTGTCACTGAAAGCAGGTCCCCCAGAATTTCCAGAGTTTATAGCTGCATCTATCTGTAAAAGCAACAATTTTTAACAATATTAAATGCTATTTAATAGAAGCTACATATATGATTTTCAGTTTCAAATTAACTACCTGCAACCCCAGAAGTTCAATGGATCCATGAACATATGAGAGAATTTCTATTCGTGAGACAACCCCACTTGTGACAGAGATTGTGTCACCGCCAATTGGATAACCCACAACTGTCACAGCATCTTGAAGTGCAGGTAAATCTCCAAATTCCACTGGAGACACCCCTTCCCAGAACTCATCATCATCTACTGTTAATAAAGCTGCAGTATCATATTAACCAAAATCAACTTCATAAAAAGTAAACTTTAGCCAATTTTGGTTGACATGCATCCACAAAGTTCTTAGTTTTTGTGGGCCATCATTTTATTACAGGTACAACAGCAGATTTTGCGTGAGAGGGCACGAAAAAGAATCGCCATTGCAGATTTAGAATGAGATTTTATAAAACCACCAGCATCAACATTATTCTTCCTTCCTTTTCAAGACTATTTGAGGACCAGCAAATGTTGGTGTATTCTTGACATCTTTACCGCTCATATATTCCTTGACTCACCTATTCCGTGTTAATCCCACCTCTCCCCACCTTATTGGTTGAATTAATTTCGAGACAGACACCAAAAAGGCTAATAAAAAGATTACAAAAGTTCTATTACCGCTTCTAAAATAACATTACATAATGTTAGCACGGCATTATCAACTAATAAACTAAAAATATGAACAGAAAAATTTCAAAACATAGCCAATAGGTCATTTTATAAAATTTACACATATAGAATAATTTACTGCATAATGTCCATGTAATATACAGTATATGCATGACAGATACGATGTGGAGCCACAGAGGTAAAAATATAGCTTGCAACAATTTTAGTAAAGCAATGATTGAATCAAACATAAAGTAATATGTCACTCTATTAGGAGAAACAGCATAATATTACCTTTCATGGGCAACAGTTAAATTAATCATGAAATACCTTCAAAAAAAAAAAAAAATTAATCATGAAATTAAACTATTAAATTAACCATGTTATTAATTATTAAGCAACTAAGTTAATCATGATATTAGAGTATTAAAATTACGCAGTAAAAATATCAGCATTGTTGTTTAGGGAAGTTAATTAACAATATAATTATACACATTTTATTGACATGAATCATAAAGAAAACGAAAAACATATGGAACTCTTTTTCTTTAATTCTGTTCTTATCTTTATCCATGGGCAAACAAATTTCAAATTTACTTGGTATTTGTCTTTGTAATAGTACCTTTCTTTAACTTTTCTTAAGTTATTCTTTAAGCAATTAGTTACGGCATTAATATAAACTTAGCACATGTCAGGCTTAAGGAATGTACGTGGAATGAGATTATGAGTGACACGTGTGAAAACGGAAGAAAAATGTGTTCCCTTAGTCTTCTTAACTAACTTATGAACATGTTTGTTTCCTTTTTTATTTTATTTCCTCTATTTCCCTGTCCGCGACTTCTTTTATCTCTCCTTTTGACTTTCTCATGTACTGTTCAATTTCTCTCTTACTTCTCCTCTACCTCACCCCCATGGTGCCACTTACAGGCAACGGCATACTGCACTACCACCATTACACCCAGAAAGTACAACGCTCATAGCACAGTACATCAGTCACTAGAGGTGTTCACTTTAGTAAATCGATCAAACCATCGAAACAAAGAATTCGATATTTACCATAACCAAATCAAATGGTTATCCGGTTTTCATTTTTCAAAAATTCTATTTTAGTTTTTGGTTTTGGTTTACTAAATCATACCAAATACAAAGTAATGAATTATAACCTTTACACATTTTGTACATAAATTCTTCACTATAAATTTTTATTTATTATTAACTTTCAAAGCTAAAAAAATGATAACCAAGAAATACAATTTTGATTTCTTATTTTAGTTTTAATGTTTTTAATTACTTTCCTTTTTTAAACAATGATCCGGTTAACCGAACGTAGAATATTAAATGAAACCAAATCAATTAATTCCGTTTCGATATTCAGCATAACATTTGGCATATACCGAAATTTTGATATTCGGCATAATACGTATATACATGTATACACTAGTTCGGTATTCGGTATATGTTAAAATGGTGACAAAACCTAATACAATACCAAAAAGCTTACAAATACTAATACCATGTTCCACCCAAAAGATTTCAACTTCTGAAGAACCACAGCAACTAGTTGACATTCAACTATTTCAACTAAAAATAAAGTAATTCAATAACCGGATTGCAAGTTTTTACCAAGGCAACAGCCCTAGTTCCAAGATTAGAGAGAAAGAAGTCAATCAACAAAATTTAGATCATTCTTACCAATGTCGCATTCGGTTCCAATGGCAAGGACAGTGGCGACATATTTAGTATCAGAGCCTCTCTTCTTCAACTTAACCTGAGTATAATGCTCCACCGAATGCGCATTTGTCAAAACCCTCCTCCCCTTAATCACAAACCCGCTACTGCTCGAACTATACTGACGTTTCCTCTGCCACGGCAAAGAGAAATTCGGCTCTGTGTGAACACAAAAAACCTTCACCACCGAGTCCATGGAGGGAAGAACCCTAGCCACAGCGCTTTCCTCATTAATCAACGGCGACACAAAACCGTTAGCCACAGGCTGAGCGGCAACGAGTCGAACTTGGTTGGAGGGAAGTTCAGAGTTGGGCATTCTCCGAGGGCGGCCCCGGCCGCGCCGACGTTCGTGGTGGTGAGGAGAAGAGGTAGGAGAATCGGAGTTGATGAGCTCCACGTTGCTGACGGAGAACACCACGTCGTTCTCGGCGGCGGTTGTGGCCGGGGAATTGGTGGTGGTGTTGCTGTCCAGAACGGTGGTCTCTGTCCGAGTTTTGGGGCGGCCGCGCTTCCGCTTCAAACTGCCATCGGTGCACATGGTTCAAACTGAATAGAAATCCCCGGGCAGCCGGGGGTAGGGGCTCGGGGGGGGGGGTTTGGGTTTGGAGTGGGGTGTGGGGGTTGATGTGAACAGTGAAGACTAATGAAGACTGAAAGGGACGAGGTTGTAGTCTCTTTTTTATATTTTTGGGAATAAATGAGAAATCAAGAAAAACAATTATTGATATAAAAATCAGGGCTGATTGCTTGTGTTTTCATTAGTGAATAAAGTGTGGAAAAAAATTAAAAATGAAAGTTGGATGTATTGGGAAAAAATAATGAGCCTTTCCAAAAAAAAAAAAGGAAAAATAATGATTGTGGTGATAGATGGAAATTCTTTTATAGATGTTGATTATTTGTGAATATTTTTATTGAAATAATTCTATAAAGTATAATGCAGAAACATAAAATAAAAACGAAAAATTGAATCACAAATAGCGATATGTATCTCATTTTATACATTTTCTTACCAAGATTAAGAGAAAATAATTGGTGATAAATTAAAGAAATTACCAAAATTCTATATTTAGATAGGAAGGGGTAGAGAAACAAATAGTATGATGACTTGATTAGGTATTGGAAGTGCGATGGGAGAGAGAATGAGAAAAGCGAGCTAATTTGGATTTTAAAAAAAAAAAGTTTTTTTTTGTAAAATAATTCTTTCCAAAACAATCACATAAATTTTTCTCTCAAAAAGAAATTTGGTAAAAAAATAACGAGCCATCTCAGCCTAAAAGTTTTAAATTTGTTAAATTTACTGTTACGATATATTTTGAGTGAAAAAATTTCTTTTATAAAATCGAAATCTTTTCAAACAATATGTTGTAATTATATTAGTAATCTGGATTAAATTAACCAGATTTTGGCCACGCTTTGTTGTTGTCAAATAAAATAATTTTTTCAATTTTTATGAGTCGAGATAGATTAAAACTGACATAATATGTTAATGATCATGAAGCGTGTTTGAAGGAAAAATGGCAGCGCTCACTTATTATGGTAGATGGCACGATGACTCAAATGAAGATGGCATAATTAACTGTTATTCAAATGGTAGATGGCACGACCATCGTATCATACTGTCATCATACCATATGACAGGATCACACGATGACTCAAATGAAATGGCATGATGGTACAATGACTCAAATGAGATGATACAATGGCACGCCATCTTACCATCTTGTCATCGTGCTATATGACATGATGATACGATGACTCAAGTGGGATGACATGATGGCACGATGATAATACCATGTTGTCATTGTTTTGTATGGGTTTAATGCGAGAAGGGTAAATTGGGGTATATTGAGTAAATGAGATATGTTAAAAAATTGGGTAGGATGTAATGAATGATCGAGTGTACTTAGAGGAAAAGGATGTGGGAATAGCGTCACCCGAGAAAAAAAAGAAAAAGAAAAAGATGGAGTATAAAATGAGTGACATTAAACTATCGGACCATAAAAAATTGATTAAATAATTTAGATTTTCATTGGAATTTGGGTCAAAATTGTTACATGCTGCTATAATAAACTTTCTAGGTATGGTTAATATTAATATTCTTTCGATTATTTTCTTTATATAAATAAAGCTATAATGGTGATTAGGGGTGTACACGAAGTGAGTCGAGTTTCGAACATAGATCTTGTTCGAGCTTGTTTGAATTTTAATCAAGCTTCAAAAATTGTGTTTAAGCTTGATTTGATTATAAATCAAATCGAGTTTTGAACGGGCATTAGTCGAGCCAAACACGAATCGAGCTTGAGTAACTTGATATTTTTACACAGATTAATTTTATTCTTTTTATACTATTCGAGTTGAGCTCGACCCGAGATTTACATCTTATCAAATGGAAAAATATGTTCAAGCTTGACTCATTATGATAACGAACAAGCTCAAACAAGTTTTTGACTATCATTATCGGATCGAACATCAAATAGCTTGATTTGTTTTTAATTTTCTAAATTGGTGAGTTGAGAATATCTAGGACGTTGGCCCTAAAATAGTAAAATGTGTAAAAGCTAATGGAATCATGAGGACTAAGGAGTAGCAAATCGAAAAGAGTAATTGCCACACTTGCCCCATTTCTCGTAAAAATACCACCAAATACGTTTTTATCACTTTTGTACCCTTTTTTTTATGCTCCTACATATTTTTTGATTATTTTTACTTTTTTTTTGTTTATTCATATATTGCTTTATATGTTATATATGATGTTTCGATATTGTTTAAATTTGTTTCTTTGTTGTTTCGATGTTTCAAAACAACTTTTACTTATTTTTATGTTGTTTTTTGTTCATGTATTGTTTTGTACATTGTTTCTATTGTTTCTGTGTTGTTCTATAATATTTTTAATGTTGTTCTAATAATTTGTTTTGTTGTTTCCATGTAGTTTTCAATGTTTAAATACAATTTTTACCTATTTTTAAGCTCTTTTTATTTATGTGGTGTATTTAATATTTTTTACGTTGTTTTTGAGTTGTTTCCATACCGTTTTTAATGTTGTTATGATGTTTCTTTGTTGTTTCCACATAGTTTTCGTTGTTTAAATACAATTTTTACCTATTTTTAAGCTATTTATGCTCATATGGTGTTTTCTATATTGTTTTTGGTTTGTTTTATATTATTTCTTGGTTGTTTCCATGTTTTTATGTTTTCATTCATTGGATCAAAAATTGAATTGTGTTTTTTTTTAATCATGTTGTTTCTATATTATTTTCAATTTGTTTGGTTTTAATATGTGTTGTTTTATATGTATATTTTTTTCAATAATATTTCGATTATAAAATGGATTATTTAACGGGGGCAAAATTTATTTTTTTTGAAGTTTTATTAGAAAAAACATGTCAAAACAATAAAAAACAACAATGTAAAAAGTCCATAAAATGGGCAGAGCGTAAATTTATTCAAAAAAAGATGGAAGCGTAATTTTTCCAAAAATTACCTAAGCGTAAAAGGCTATTTTTTTTTTTTTTTCGAAAAGTGTGGCAAAAGTGTTCATAACCCAATCGAAAATGTGCCCAAGACCGTGGATTAAGTAGTAGCCCCATATTGTTATTGGGCTAACTGGCAAACTTATTTTGGGTAGATAGATCTAATTTCTGCATGAAGTCCAAATCAGACTGATACCAATGGGCCTCATCATTAGATTATTTTAAAGCTTTAGATGGGAAGTATAAATACATAAACCAAAAAAAGGAAAGGGGAAAAAAAATGATGAAGATAGGGTTTATCCGTTGTTGTTTTAGTAGGTCCTTGTTCGAATATCTGATGATGTCTTATTTTGTGTAACTGCAGTGCATTTTACTTTACCGCGTTTTTATTACGTTGGAAAAGAAAAATAATATGCAAATGTTATCTAAGATATATTTTGTTAATTTGTTTAAACAAAATGCTTTTCAACAATTGATAACATGTCTAGTAATGACAATTCTTGATAATTCACATGATAGAAATGTAAAATTCTATTGAATTTTAAAAATAAATTGCGGTTTTGTTGCAATTTAAATAAGCTCTATGTTAGGGCGAGAAATTAATGCCACCAAGAAAACCCGATCTCTATTCTCTAATGCTCGTTCCGTCTTGACGCCTGTAAAACAACCGTAAGAAGGGGACGAAGGGTTTTTCCGGCGTACCCTCTCCAATGCTCAAGTTAGAAATCTATCAATGGAGAAATATCAAAATGATTCATATGAAGAGGTTATGTAGAAAAAAAGAAATAGAATACTCCCTTTGAATGGAAAGCCACCTTTACAATGAGAAGTAATAATTACGATAAGAATTTCATCTCATCTTGTGGATAAACATCACTTGACCATCCAATTAGATATATTTGATAATTTATCATTTCTTCTTTAATATAAATTATTATCAATTATGACCCTAATAGAGTCCATATTTGTATTTGGGCCCATCTCTAATATTGAGGCCCAAACTCTATTAATCCAATTTAATAGGACAAGTTTAGGCCGTAACACTCTAAACTATTTACAACTTATTTTAAGATTTAAAAGAGCTCATTTGAAAGTTTTGCTTTAACACTGTTAATTTTTTTTTCTTTATTTGGTTTTTATTATTATTATTATTATTATTATTATTATTATTATTATTATTATTATTATTATTATTATTATTCAATCAATTAGAACCCATTTAATGTTGCTTAATTTTTACGTAAGCCATACGCCAACCCACACAAGGTCTTTAATGATGGACTTGGCTAGCTTGATTTTTTTTATTGCTTTAGAGGTGTCTTTTGGCCCTAAACTTTTCGATTTATTAGGTTTTGATACATTTCAATAGAGACAAATATATTTAAATAAATCAAACTAAGGCCAGTGAACCTAACCAGGATCCTAATAGGAAATATTAATTAAAATTGAGTCAATATTAGTTGATCTCAGCCTATTTGTTCACTTGGTTTTATACCATTAATTTGGGCTTCCAAGACTTGAGTTTTGTGTTGTTTTTGAGTATTTTGAGTCATTTGAGTAGCCAAGCCATGTTGAGAGCCAATTATATTGAGTTTATAGTCATAGTAATGAATCGTGTATCAAAAGAAGTACAAACGAGCAAACAAAGAGAGATTGATTTGAAGAAACGCCCAAACGCGCCTCGAAATTTCCATCATTGGCAAGTGTTTCGTATTTTGGCCATAACTCTCTACAAAATTGATATTGAGATGATTCAAGTGGCTATTGAAAGCTAAGAGATAGAGCTACAACTTTGAAGAAGGGCTCAAAAGCAAATGACAACATTTGGACGAAAGCCAATTACATAATTCTAATGCAAGCTATTATTGATTTTTTAGGTGGGCGACTGCAGCTACTAACGCCCGTCTTCTGCGGCGCCGGGCGGCTCGTTTTCTTGAAATTTTCAAATAGCGCCATTTCAAGGGCGGAAATTACTATGTTTCTTCACCTTTTTCTTGGACTTTTTAGGGGCTATAAATACATAAATGGGAGGCTTGATCTAGGGTATGGAGGAAAGGGTAGGAATACACCCAAGAACACAAGAAACACATCAATTTCATCAAGGAAGAATCAAGGGAAGAATCGAGTCGAATCGGAGCTTGAGGATTGAAGATTAATCGAGAGATTATCCATTTCCTAAGTTTTCTCATTCTTTGTGCTTTAATCTTTCATTTTAGCTTTTTATGAAGATGACCAATTTGTCTATGAGTTGTTTATTTATAATGGGTAGCTAAACTTCTTGTGATTTCCGGTTTTGGAAGTAGATTAATTGAACTCTTGTTGATTGTTTTAATCTTAATGAAGTTATTGTCTTGAAGCCTATTTGAGTACTTTGTTCTTATTCTTGTTTTATCATTTGGCCAATGATTTAGCATGTTTGATATATTGATTCATAATTCGAGAGATGAGTTTCAATATTAGATCTTGAGTACTTGACATGAATATTTGCATAATCGAGAGGTTTGTGAATATTTGTGAGGATATTTGATCTTTTGTGCATTTGGGAGTTGTGTATCTTATGTTGAGTAGAGATACTTAAAGATGATATTTCAATCTACACTTTATATACATCTCAAGAGGGAGGATAAAATACCATTGTGATCGTCTTATAGGTGTATTGATAATAACTTTGGCTTTGATTAAATCGTAAAAACAAGAGGAATATTAATTGAAACAATAACCCGGGAATCCATTTCATTTCCCTTGGTAATTCCACTATTATTTTCATCTTGTGTTTTTGTGGTTATTCTTATCTTTTCTTCCACAACAATCATTCAATTTCGATCATCTAAATAAAAATAAGGCTATCTTAGTTCAATACTTAGCGCATTAATTTATTAGTCAAAGTGGATACGACCTTACTTGCCCTATTCTATAAAATACACCGTACACTTTGCGGTGAAGCTAAAAATAAAGCGCGAACACTATTCGAGAAAATCACAAGTCAATTTTATAGTATACTTGTTAGACTTAATATATGGACGAAACACTGGGATTACAGTCTTAATAATTTTTTCCAGACTCAGATATTAAAATAGAATAGACGAATATGATCATTCTTAAATATAGTTCTAAACCATCAAAATTTTGTACACTCTACAATCATTATCCTTGAGAGTGGATTATATTACCTAGCTTGATCCATTTCCTTTTCCTCCTCCTTTAAACAAACCGTAATTTATAAAAACTATTCCTTCCTGAAATTTTGTCTAATTTAAATATATATATATATATATATATATGATTATTTTCGAGGTTAACTTATCCTTTGAGATATTACAAATACCCCCATGAGCCTTGAGGTTTGTAAGTGAAATTTTTAAATAAAAATAAATGTCAGTGAAGTATTTGTATTGTTTTCAAAGATATCTGAGATTTTTTCAATAAAACAAAAGCTTAACAATAGTTTTGGGGACTCACTTTTAAACAAACCCCACTGATGAAGTGGTATTTTATTAGCTTCATCACATCTATGATTGTAAATAAATAGAGCTTTTGGCAAACAACTAGTGCGTGAACAAGTTTGAATTGTGTTTGTTTATGTTCATTTATTTGATTAAACGAGCATAAATGAACAAATTTTTATGGTTTGTTTAATAAACGAACATTGCTTGGACAATTGTATACTCGTTCATTAATAGCTCGTGAACAAACTCGTTTAGTGTTTGTTTATAAATATTTAGGAACAAGTTCGTATATTATTTGTTTATAATTGTTCATGAACAAGCTCGTTAAGGGCTCAACTAATAGCTCGATTATGATTCATTTAATAATAAAATAATATTATTTAATTTAAAAATCAAAGTACATAATACATTCGTTGACGAACAAAGCTAATTTTATTTGTTTGTTTATTGTTCGTGAACAAAATTATTTATTATTCACAGTCACATAATGAACATGAACTCGAATATAAACATGTTAACGAACATCTTCATGAACAAATTCGAACATTATATAATTTTATCAAGTCGAACACGAACAAGCTTTTTAAAATATGTGTCAAGCTTGAATATGTACAAAATTAAATAAATATTTGGCCAAAAAGTTAAAACTCGACTCGACTTGGATCATTTACAACCCTACTCACATCACACTCCCGATATGGTTGTCCAAGTAAGCTAAGCCAAAATTTCCTTATGAAATTCGTGGAATAAAGGGGACAGTTCAGTTACTCTTTATACATGTACAAGTCGAGAGTTGGTCCCAAAAGCAAATTCAATGTTCTTGTTGCATCGAAGTCGATATTCTGCTAAAATCTTTTCTCAACCCTACTATAATTTTATCCCTTACAAAAATTATAAATTCCCAAATTCAACACCTAATGTTGTGATTGTCTACAACAATTTTTCATTTTCATTCCACTTGACTTTTTTTTTACCCCGATATATGATTGCTTATAAAAAATTCAAAAGATGCAATATTATTCATCCAATTTCATTTTTTTCTTAATAATCACATCCACTCATTTTTTCAAAAAAATCATTAAATCACCAATCATTATTATATATTTTCTCACAAATTCCTCTATTAACTTATCTAACATTTATAATCACCAATCACATCTAATCATTATTTTAATATCTCTATATTAAACTATCTTTCATCATTACACCTAAGTCCCCATCTATACTTACCAAACCTAATAAATGGTCTATATAATCAATACTTGCTATTTTTATGTGATTGCTTTCATGAATTATTTTGTTATTTCTGAAGTGGTCCTCCATGCAAGAACCAGACAAAGGATGTAGTCACCAAAAGCACAATGTGATTTTGACAGCCCTTGGATAATCCATGTGCATATATATATGTGCAAACAAGCAAGTCAAATTAATGTCATTTCCAACACTTGATGGTTATTTTTTTCTTTTTACTTTTTTGGTGGCTACAAATTAATATTTTTAATTTCAATAATATATATAATTAATATTAACATGGATTTTCAGAAAGGTGTTGTATATATGGATTAATGTTTTAATATGTTGGGATCTATCCGCTCAAAGAAGGATAATACACCGAGTATCAAAATGAATACTGACTCGATAAAGCCCTATTAGATACAAAATTTACTCTAGGACTCAAAATCGAAAAAGAAACTTGCAAGAAATAAAGAATAAATCAAATATATGGGCAACAACCCTAAAACCGAATATTGATAATAAATCGCTCAGTGGACTGGAAAATCCTAACAACAACATCACAACACGAATCAAAGCCCAAAGAACCAAGAGGAAACCACAAAAGCCTCACACAAGATATAACCTCCAAGCCCTACCTAAGATCACCTTTCGAAACCTTAGATCTAGTAGTGAACCCACCAAAACCTTAAATCACTCAAGAAGAAGGATATTGTACACAAAAATAGTGGACAAGATAGTATATCACAAAGATCTCACCTCTCACACCCGATTCACCCCAGTAAACAAATTCAAAGCCAAGAGACCGGAGTTTAGAGAGAGAGAGAGAGAAAGAGAGAGAGAGAGAGAGAGAGAGAGAGAGAGAGAGAGAGAACAACAAATAGCTCACAGAAGAATCGAGAGATGAACGAGAGATGAGAGATAGAAAACTGAGAAGAATGAATTAGGGTTTCGGATGATACCTTTTATAGGCACAAACCAATGGCTCAGATCAAGTGTAGTATGAACGGTCAGGATAAGAGATAGAGGATCCGCAAACTTTAAATCCGGATCCTGCGGTCCGAATGCTGACCCGGGTTATATAATGGAATGGGCTTTGGGCTGGTGGCATTAATATTGGGTTGTAATTTTGGGCCATAACATATTAGATCAAGGCCAAAACAAATGGGTCAAATATTCCAACAATCTCCACATTGGCTCATTGTTTGATTCAATTAGACAAAATTGGGTTTCCAGTCGTCATCATCGCCTATGCCTACTTCAAGACTTAGGACTTCATTATAACAAAGACTAAAGCACGCTATTTGTAACATGAAAATAATCTCAACAAGCACACATCAAGCCAAGTTCCCCTCGAGCAATATATAATATAAGCACAAACCAAATACTAGTTCAATAGTTTTGGGTTAACATAAAACACATAGTAAATCGTCAAACCCAACAAGGATAAGTAATCGGGGTAAGTAATCACCAAAGTGTCAAAATTTAGAATTTTTAAACACATTTTAAACTTAGATAAGGGTAGACACTTAGTACCCATATCCATTTGGGTTGTATTCTCGACGCTAGTTTTTAAGACAAACCACCTTTTGAAACAATATCTCTTATAAAGTGAAAACGAACATCAATGTATTTGGTTCTATCGTGAAAACTGGAATGTTACAAAGTTGAATACCAGATTGAGAACCAAAAAATACAACTTCCTTTTGTTTTAGAAAACCAATTTCAGAAACAAGTCATTTTAGCCACAAAGCTTCTTTTAAGGCATCAGTTATAACAACATACTCAGCTTTTGTTGTAGACAGAGCTACTATGTGCTGTAATTCAGATTTCCAACTTATACAAGAGCCACATAGAGTAGAAACATAAGATATTGATTTTCGATTGTCTTTATCATTGGCATAATTTGAATCAACATATTCTTTCAAAATTATACCATTTTCACACTTCTAAAATTTTAAGCAATAATATGTTGAATATCTCAAATATCCCAACAACCATTTTAAAGCATTCCAATGCACCATACTATGATTAGACATAAATTTACTAAGGCAAGAAACATCATATGCAATATCAGGCTTAGTGTTTACCATCAAATACATCACAAAACCAATGACATTAGCATAAGGAATGTTTTGCATAGACAGAATTTCAGTTCGAGTCTTTGGGGATTGATCCTTACTTAACAAGAAATGAGATGTAAGATGAACATGTACATATTTTCCGAACTCATAGAAAACTTATTCATATTTTTCAATGCATGAAGATTAATGCGGATAAATCACACACTAGTACAAAAAATGCTATAGAATCATCAAATAGGCATCGATGATGCAAGTGGAGCAATTGGCAATTTTAAAAATAAAACAAAGTCTTTAGGCATTGGTTATTGATGGAAAATCGATACCTATAAACTCTTTTAATTTTTTATAATTAAAAACTTTAGGTGTCGATTTTTTCAATAAGAAATGACGCCTATAATTCAACTTTAGGTCTCGGTTCTTATCAATAACCGATACATCTAAGTGTTTTATTTTTAATTCTTAAAAAAAAGTTTATTAATCCTACAACCTTATTTCGTCTTTTAACTCCCACTTTCACGCAGTAACCCTAGCCTCCGTCGTTTCTCCCGACTGTTGGGCAGCAGAGTTACTTCCAAAATATCGAACACCGCCGCGCGACTACAAGAACTATGACGATCAGGATGACGACGAGTTGTCGGCGTATGCCGACGACAACGGCGACTATAGTGCGCCGGAGATGGACAAGAGCCACGTGGTGGTGCTGAAGGAATCCAATTTCACCGAGTTCATTGAGAAGAACAAGTTCGTGATGGTGGAGTTCTACGCGCCGTGGTGCGGCCATTGTCAGGCTTTGGCGCTGGAGTACGCGGCCGCTACGGAGGAGTTGAAGGACGAGACAGTGGCACTGGCGAAGGTCGACGCCACAGAGGAGGCAGAGCTGAGCCAGAAATTCGATGTGCATGGGTTTCCTACTGTTTACTTCTTCGTGGATGGGGTTCACAAACCCCACCCTAGTCAACGCACTAAGTAAGACTTTTGTCTCCATTGAGTGATTTCTAATGCATTTCGATTTTCTCATTACTTATGGATTATGTAAATTTGATTTGAAATTCAGTTTAATAAATCTTTGAATTTTGATGGTAGCTAGGAAAATTAGAAGTTCTCCAATAATATTATGGTAGCTAGGATGTAACAGTCTTTATGTTGCTTAGTGTTGATTCGGTGCGTTTTGCTATTTGATAAATAGTCAAATTGATACTGGGGATATTTGTCGACTCATGGAAGTATATTTTATGCATCTTGAATATGTTGGATCAAACTTTTCGTTGACCAGCTCACTCACCAAATTCGGTTTTGAGAAATAAAAAATACTACGTACAAACATCTACTCGAAAAATAGATTAATAATATATAATTTAATTCTTCCAAAATTAAATTCTTTGCCACCGAAAATTTGGTCAAAGTCGGGTCGACGCCCACTTTCTCAAACCCAAATTTCCAACAAAAGAAAACTGAGAAAAACGAATTAGGGTTTCGAATGATGCCCTTTTATAGGCACAAACCAACATAAATGACATTAGGTAACACTGAATAAATGTTACCTAATGGACATAAAATGTTACTATAGACAATAGATAGCACTTTTATGGCGCTGCACTTGTCCGTGCTACCTATAGTCTAAGGTATCACTTTTATTAGCTTTTAGTAACACTTTTTCTAAGTGTTACATTAAGTTTTCTAATGGTAACATTTTGAAACAATATTTCTAAAATTACATATGAATCTTATGTAACACTTTTTGTAACACTTTTTATATTTGTAACACTTAAAAAAAAATACTTCTAAAGTGTTACATATGAATCTTATGTAAGACTTTTTTTTGTAGACTTCGTAGAAATATTATTTTTGCCACCAAGTAGATTCGAACCACAACCTGTTATGTCGTCGTGGTGGCAATTTGCCACTAAGCTAAGTTGATTCTTATTACAACTTTTGCTTTGTTTTATATATACACATACACACACACACACATATATTTTATATGTATATATAATATATTTTATATAATAAAGATTATATTATATAATATATGTATTAAATTATATTATACACTGTATATATCAAATTTTATATTGTATAGTATATAGTTTGAAAATCATATTATATTATATATTAAAGGACACAACAAATTAAAATATCAAAAATATATAAAATAAATTTATCGACTAATAAATATTCAATCGGTAAAAATAAAAAATATATAAAAATATAAAATTAATTTACCGATAGATAAAAAGTTCTAACAGTAAAAAATTAAATAACAAAAGAAAATAACGAAAAAATAATTTACCGACGGAAAAAATTCCTAAGTAATTACCGACAACATCAATTTTCATTGGTAATTTTTTAATAAAGTAAAAAAAAAAAGGTTAACGATGAAATTGGTCTCCGTTAGTAAAAATCAAAAAATAAACAAATAAATAATAAACTATATACATGCGCATTTTCTGTCGGTATTAAGACGGAATTAATTGCCTTCGTAAAAAATAAAAAAATAAAAGAAAAACTAAAATACTTTGTAAAAAGAAAACAAAAATTCAGTTAGAAAAAAGCAGTACATGATGTCTATAATTTTTAGGTTTGGTGACATCAATTAATTAAATAAATCTTTGACATAATTTAATGATAGTTATATAATTTTGTGTTACTAAAATATAGCTTAAAAAGTGTTATAATCAATAAAATATAGTGTTGCCAAGAGTGTTTCTTAAATAAAGTGATACTTATTTGCGTTACAAAAGAAATAACAAAAACAAAGTGATACTTAAAAGTGTTACTTATATAAAAAAAGTGTTACATATTGGTAAAAGTGTTACATATTTGCATTACAAAAGAAATAACAAAAAAAAAAATGATACTTAAAAAGTGTTACTTATATAAAAGTGTTACATATAAGTGTTACATATTGATAAAATACTACAAAAGTGTTACATAAATATTGTAATGTAAAAGTGTTACAAACATGTGTTACATATGTACCTTATGTAAAAAGTGCTACAAAATTTGTATTGCCTAATGTCATTTATGTTGTAGTGAGTGTAGTATGAACGGTCAGGATTAGAGATAGAGGATTTGCGGACTTTAAATCTGAATCCAGCAGTTCGAATACTAACCCGGGTTATATAAGAGAATGGGTTTTGGGCTGGTGGCATTAGTATTGGGCTGCAATTTTGGGCCATAACATATTGGATCAAGGCCAAAACAAATGGGCCAAATATTCCAATATAATAAACATGTTTATGAACGTTAGAGCAAGATCATCCTATAGTTTATAAGAAGACTTGTGCCATCAAACAAATACTATTCAAGTAAACTTTTATGGTATTACCATAAGTCATAACTCAATAAACCTTTTTACCTTTATGATAATAAAATAAAAGGTAAGATATGAGGTATGTGATTCAAACTGAGTTAGAGAAGGCTTGTTGAAAATATAAATAGAACTTCCCTTTTTTTTCTTGTTAATTACCCAAACATTGCTTGATTTTGATTTCCTCACCCATCTTAAGTTACATATGTCTTCATTTATTATTATAAATAAATTTATTTTTAAGGATCCATCCTCCCCCCCACCCACCCACCCCCGAAAATGGGATAAGGTTAATGCAATTAATGTAAATAAACTTTTTTTTAGTACTTATTTCTTAAAATTCATGATCCCTTTGTAAAGGCATCAAAATCTTGAACCTATTAAAGGAGATTTAATGACCAGCTTTGTCCCACCTACACTAATTACCTAGCTAGTCCCTTCATATGAATCGTCCTAAAAAGACTTATTGACTTATTGTACGATTCTCAAAGCAATTAAATTTTCATTATCCCAAGTTTTGCAAGTTATAAAAAAAAATCAGTAAATCGAACATATCATTTTGGATAAATATTTACCATTTCAATAAAATTGCATAACAATCATTTTTTAAAGAAAAACCCATCATACAACCAAAATTGAAATGAAAATAACGATTAATTAAGTCTAGAGGTGACCATGGTCCGAGTCACCTTCACACCCGAATCTGGCTCGAAACAGACTTGTGATCAACAAATTGAAAACCATGATTAATCATTTTACAAGTTTGATATGTAGCCGATGGCTAAGCTTATTTAAATCTTATAAGCTCATACGTCTTATAATATGTTTTTAGAACTTATAAAATATTGGATCTTATTTCAAAAATAAGTGGTTGAAGTGTTTGGATAAAATAAGATGAAAGAGCTTATAAAATGTTAATAATGATATTTTTTGTAATTAAAATCACCAAAGTAAAGGAGATTATTAAAATAAGATTTTATTTTAAAAATAAGGTGGGATCCCCATTAAAAAGAGCTTATAGTTGCTAACATCTTATTTTGGGAGCTTATAATATATTTTTAAAATTAAAAACTTTATAAACAATTTACCGAGCTTATAAACTCTCAAATATCTTATAAGATGTTTTGAATAGCTTATAAGCTCAGGCAAACACCCTCTATATAGCCAGTAATTAAGGGTTGGAGTTTTTTCCATATCCCTTCAATTATTAGGTCAATTCAGTTATTCTTTTCTTTTTTCTTCTTTAAATGTTGATCAACATTCAATATTTCTTAACCATTGGATCATCCTATTCGAATTCTTTAAATTTGACTTAAAATTAAAAATAAAAAGGTGGAGATGTAGAATCAAAGACATAGTATGTTCCATTTCCAAACACTTCTTTAAATTGAACTTTATGCAATTCATAAAATAAAAAGCGGTAATAGGCCAAAATAACCACTTCTATAATGAAAAAATGAAAATGACATTTTGAAAATAAATATTTTTAGCTAGTTTGGCGTAACAAAAGACATTCATACCCTTCTAGCATGTTTGTTTGATATTTGGTCTATTTCTCTCTTTTTCACTTATCTTTCTATATCTTCTTACTCTTTTTTTCAAACTTTAAAAAAAAAAAACGAAACTGTATTTTACATTTTTCTATATACAATATTAGTGTTGAATTATAGGTATCAAAAAGATTATTAATTTGATATATTATACATGCAAAATAGATTTGAAACGAAAAAGTTATGTGAATTCAAAGTTTTTTGGAGAAAAACAAAATAACCGGTTGTGAGAGTAGACTGGAATATATCGAGTTACCATAATTGGATACCAAGTTATAGTAATTCGATGTCAAGTTATGGTAACTCGATGCCAAGTTATGGTAACTGGATGCCAAGTTATGATAATTCAATGTCAAGTTATGATAATTAGATGCCAAGTTACAATAACTCGATATCGAGTTATGCGATGAAAACTCGTCATCTTCCTCGTTTACCCAAAACTATCATTAACGATGCAGCAAAATTTTCAACATCAACATCTTAACCTAAAATATCTAAAAATGAATTAATTCAATAAAAATTTATGAAATTAATCGAATTGAAGTTCGTAGATGTTGTACCATTGCTTCAGTCGTCGGAGTCGAAGTCATTAATCGATTGGTGCTCGTTCAATTATAGTCAACTCTTTCTCTGAAGTTATGCTTGCTGAGTTAGAGAGGGGTGTGTGTCTTGGTGCAATTAAATTGGCTCAAGGGCAAATTTGGTTTTTCACATAGTCAGATAGTTAAAAAACATGTATTTCAAAAAAATGACTAAAAAATATTTTGACATCATGGGAAGTGCTAAAAATCATTGGCACTCAAATAAAAAAATGTTTATTTCAAGTGTTTTTATTGAAAATAACTTTTTCATCTAATTTACAAAGCTATTTTTTTTTTTTTGTGAGTACAATCTTGAAAGGGATGAGAAATCTTAATAGGGGTGGATTTGGAGAGGAACAAACCTAGGTAGAAACCCGAGAAATTGAGCGTTAAACCGCTTTACGCCGCCATACTCGATCCCCTTCAAAACTACTTTCTTACCTATTCTACTACCTTGTCATATCAAATTATATTACAATCTCCCACATCTCACCAAAAAGTAGTTGTTAGGCCCACCACTAACTTACCAATAACAAATTTAAAAATTAAAAAGTTTTAAAAATCAATTTTCAAATATATACAAATATATTTTTATTCCTATCACGTATTTTCGTGTAAAAAAATCTTAAAAAATATTCAACCAAACAACAATTCATTTCTAAACCTATATTTATTCTCAAATTTTTACATTCAACCAAACAATTCTCACGCGAAAACCAACACCAACCCGAATTTCAATGAAAATAATGGAACTGAGAATTTTCAATAGAAACACAACCATGCGAGCCCAAAGGTTTTTGCGGCCAAGACTAGCCCGAACCCATTGATTACAAAATTATATGTTGGTTAAGACTATGGGTCAAAAACTTCGATCGAAAAAATAATTCCAACTATTTTTGTGTTTGATCCTTTACGTTCACAACTAATGCTAGCAATAGGTTTTCAATTTTAGTAGGTTTTGAATACTAATTATTCAATTAATTAATCCAATTAATACATTTTGAAATTTTATTAGACATACTTAAATGATGGGCTTAAATCTAATTAAATCAAAAAAGATTAATGGGTTATGGACAAAGATGCTCAATATTCTAGAAAATGATATCTTTATGTTCTCAGACTTTCTTATGTTCCTGGGCGTTTTTTAGACTTTTTTATGCTCGCCCATTTTTAGCAAACTTTTTAAAATTTTTGTTTAAAGGTTGTTTCAAACATATTTCAAGTAGTCAAATTTAAGTAAAATATAATTTCTGCCACCATTAAATAATAAGTTTTATATTCAAAATCTTATAAACAATCAATAAATATACATAAAAAACACATATTAAATAAAACACGTTAAAAATAATATAGAAACAACATATAAATAGAAAAACACAACTCGGTATTTTATCCAATGCGTTGAAAAACATCGAAAACAACATGGAAACAATACATAAACAATCAAAACAATTTAGAAAATAACACAAAAATAAAAGAAGTTTAAAATAGGTAAAAGCGCATTGAAACATCGAATACAAACATGGAAACAACAAAGAAACATCATAACAATATGGAAAACAATTTTGGAAACAACCCCAAAACAAAGAAACGTACAATGTAAAAAAAAACACATGAACACAAAAGAGCGTAAAAAAACATGTACAAGTTGTAATGAAACATCAAAACAACACGTAAAAACAACCAAAAATAATATAAACAACATAGTAACAAATATGAAATAACATAAATAACATTGAAAACAATCCACGAACAAAGAAAAAGAAAAAGGAAAAACGTAAAAATGTCGGAGAAAAATGTAGGAGCATAAAAATGTGTCTTTTTCCCGAGAAAATTGGGTATGTTTGTCAATTACACAAGATTAATTGAAAAAAGCATGCGCCCCATCGGGGCATAGCTCAAAAGTGAAACACTGCTACCGGCAATTTGAAGGTAATCCCACAGTAATGAGGTTGGAAGAAGATTTCTTATGTAGTGACTCGTCTCGAGGGGAGGTCTAGGATTCGAGGGGGAGCGAAACAAAAATAATGGGTTGTGTTTCAAAAATTTATGTGAGACGGTGAAATTCCGTGAGATCATGTGAGAGAGCGATACCTTAGTGAAAATCGAAACTTTTAGTGTAAAAAGTGATACTTGTCTAAATACACTAATTTGGTGTATTTTGAGAAGTATCACTTTTAATACAAAAAGTATCATTGTTTACACTAAAAGTAATGTCTCAGCGTCTCCTCACATCTTTGAAAGAAAATGTCACAAAAAAATTAAATCAATGTTATAAATGTAAATTCATTAATTTAATATATAAAAATAAGATATGTAATAACAAAAATATCATACTCTAACTTTAACATTTCGGTCATACTAAAATAAATTACGGAAAAAATTCCTTTAGTATAATTTACAATAGAAAAAGACAAAAAAAGAAAAAAAATACTAATATGGAGAAAAGGCGAGGAATGAGGCTTAAAGAGCTCTTCTTCAATTACTTTTTTCGGTTTTGAAATACAAACTAAACAGTTAAGAGAAAAACGAAAATAAAAACAACTAGTAATAATTAAAAGCTTTTACCTAGAATCGATATTCGACCTCCAAAACCACAAGAGTGGCCAGCCAAACCGATTTTCGATAACTATCAAATCCTTTATTTTATTTAACCACAAAACATATATATATATATATATATTTAAAAGAAAAACTCTCTCCGGGGCCCTTATGGGGGCCCCCTGTGCGCAAGACACCTCTCGACCACCCACCCGCCGCTCGGACACCCGACTCGTTGAGACATATCCCTCGATTCACCTCTTCTACGAGCATAGCCGTCTCTAGGGTGGTCAAGGTGGCGCCGCCGCATAGAGCCCCCTCCAGCGAGGGCCCCGGCTGCCGATTTTTTTTTTTTTTTTTTTTTAATTTAAGGGTTCTAAACATCTAATTTTTGGAATAATTGAATCAAAGAGTTTTTCAGCCTAGCGGATTGCATTTCAGTTTTGCACGCTGAGGTTGTGATATCAATACACAATACCCCACATGCCCGAGCTTCCCCTTTTACTTTTTCAATTTCTTTGATATAAAACAATTATGGTAGGTTTGCTTTTGAAAGCAGCTAAGCGTAGTGGTGAGAGCAGGTCTTAATATTACTGAGGTTGTAGGTTCTAACTCTCACAATAACAAAAACCTTTATTTTTTCTTTCACTAAATAAAATAAAAAAGGAGCTTTACTCAATTTCGGTTTTATTTTGTTTAGACTTTTATTATCTTGACAATGCCTATTACATTTTATTTAGGACTCTTTCTTAATTTCTTTCTAAAATTTAATATATATGTAGTTAGTTGTTTGATTTCACCATAAAAAAGAATTTTATCTATATGTATTCTTTTAATCCTTATAGTTTCATTCTCTTCTGTCTAAAATAAAACTATTTATTCTATAGAGTTTTTTTAAGAGGGAACAATTCTCAAGCTTCATTTGGATTGATGGATTTGGAGTTAAGGATTTCAAATCCATAATAATAAATTTATTGAGGTTGTTTGGATGGAGTAATTTTATAATGGAATTCAAATCCTTGTAAGCTATTTTGAAGTTATTATGGAGGATTCC
This sequence comes from Rehmannia glutinosa, assembly GCA_016081115.2. NCBI lineage: Eukaryota > Viridiplantae > Streptophyta > Magnoliopsida > Lamiales > Orobanchaceae > Rehmannia > Rehmannia glutinosa. Next base: position 48,169,625 of record CM071930.1, read on the forward strand.
AAATTCATCTTAGATGGAGTTATTTGAAATTCTTCCTTCAAAAATTCTATCCTCAAATCCAAATCCTTCCACCCAAATGCAACTTCAAAGAAATTATAAGACTCAGGGTTTGAACCCTGATCAACACCCTCGTAAAGATTATTGATACCACTTGAGCTATCTAATATAAAGATTGATTGATGATTTTGCAGATAAGGGCCAGGGGTGTAAAAGAAGCGAATCTTTTTTATTCGATTCGACATTCGAACTCGTATATTGATATTCGAATTCGAAAAATTAGAATAAAAATTCAAATAACAATATTTATTTTGATTCGTATATTGTGCGAATACGAATATGAACATTATGATGTTCGATACGATTATTCGAAAGAATATTCGAATAATATTATATGCATATACTTATATTTATATAAATCACATATATATAATCTTTAAACATTCAAGTATATATTTATTTATATAGATTAATAATATATAATAAACCATATATTGACTTATAAAAGGTTCAATCTAATAAGCCCATATATAATTATTTTCTTTTAGTATATTCTTGTTGGAATCATCAAAAAAAAAAAAATTATTGATGTATTTAGTGATTAATATGTTGTTGATGTATTTAACAATTTATTGTTGTAATCTAATCAAATATTTTTAGAAAAAAATTATAAATATTGTTTAGGATCTCGTATACGAATATTCAAATTGATTCGTATATATTCGAATATATTTTCAAATAAGAATAAGAATCAATTTTTCTATTCGAACACTAAAAGAATACGAATAAAAATATTCTCTAAATGAGTTAAATACAAATAGAATATCTTGATATTCAACTCGATTCGATTCGTTTACACCCCTAAGATAAGCATATAAGGAGATCTAAGCTGAAAAAATGAAAGGTGATCAATTCTTTATGGCTTATATTCTCTCAAAAAAAATAATGTAATATAATGTTTCATTTTTATATGTTGTAATTAATCAAATTAATTTTCTGTAACATTGTTTAAATAGTTATTTTTAATTTTTTTATATGAATATAAAGTGTCCATAATTTTTTTGCACCAGACCTTTTAAAACATAAGAATGGCCCTACATCGAAGCTCTCAAGGATTTTAACAAGTAAAAACCATGAGGAATGAGGTTTATCCTTAATAGGATGCGCCCGTCAGGGTCCAAGATCAAGTGGAGATGGTTCAGATATATTTCATCAGTCCCAAAAAGAATTATGGGATTACATTAAATGCTGTATGTCCCTGTCAGAGTCCCTCAGTGTCTATTTGTCTTGAACAAGAAAGAACCAACCAGAGTACCAGACCACATATGCATATGTAGTATACGCATCAACTATACATGCGTGTGCGCATACACATCAAATATATCTATATTTCATTCATAAGTGATGCATTCATTGATGGTAAATCCAATTATTTTATTATTTATCTTTTTGTTTTTCTTCTGAGAATTGGTAAACTCCAATTATGTGCCAAAGGAAAAACGGGCCAATCAGTGTCTTTTAAACCCTGACCGCTGATCGGACCGGTTTTTTAACCGGTAACCGTCAATGGCACCGGTCCGGTCTCTCATTAAAATGGGCCACAAGAAATCCGTTGTGATCCAGTAAAAACCGGTGAAAATTAAATCAAAACCTATGTAAAACTACTTTAAATTTGTTTTTTAGTTTTGATTTCACTTAAACGGTTAAGTATTTACATTTCCTTTTGACTCAGTATGAGATTCTTCCATTTTCCTTTAACTTGTATATTCAATTTTATCTTTGTCATTTTTCTTTCTTTTCATACTAAATGATTATTTTCTTTATTTTTATACACAATTTAGTAATATATATATGTTTTTTACTCTTTATATACTACTAAAGATTATTTTATTCTTTATATGTTGTCAAACTTGTAATGTACTTAATTTTTGAACTTATATATATTTATCAGATTTTCGTTCAATCAACCGAACCAATGACCCCAATGACACAATTAGTGTCCAATTCGATATCCGATCCCGGTTTAAAAACATTGGGTCCAATATTAAAGAGCCAAAGCTTAAAACTCATTACAACAAATCATTACCACAAATATAAAGTTTCAAGTTTCAACAACTCTGCTACAAAAAAGAGTTTTGTATGAGTAAAGTATCATGTGACCTATTTGCTTACTCTCTCTCTCTCTCTCTCTCTCTCTCTCTCTCTCATAAAAGCCCATAAAAAGTAGCCTGGCTCCAACCATTCCAACCACCAGAGGCCTCAATTTCTTTTACTGTTAAGTTTTGTAATTTATCAATATTCAATTTGATTTGAGTAGTTTCTTGGGTGTTGTGATGCGAAAATGGCTTCAAGTGTTTCAAGATTCATAAAGTGTGTGACTGTGGGTGATGGGGCTGTTGGAAAGACTTGTATGCTCATTTGCTACACCAGTAACAAGTTCCCCACTGTCAGTACTCTGCTTTTCTCTGTCTTTAATTTGACTGTGAAAAAAGAATAGAAATTCTTGTTAATGGCGATATCCATTTGTTTTAGAATTTTAATTTTTCAGAGATATAGTGGAATTATGTAGGCTAATTGTGTACTTCTTGTTTTCCTATTGTGTTATTCTGTGAGACGTCGGGGTTTGCGGCTTTTCTAAATTTTCTTTCCATTTTTATGCAAAAAAAAGGTATCTTGCTTTCATCTACATCTGGGTTTTTGCAATTGGTATCTTTCTTGAAGTTTGTGATTTGGGTTTGTTTTACCCTAGAGAATACTTACTGCCATTTTGTTTTATAATAAAATATAGGGATAATTACAAAAATTACCCTAAGGTTTCCAAAAAATACCCTAAGGTTTCGGCTAGTAAAAAAAAAAGAGATATTCCAAAATTATAAAAAGCGTGCATTCAATTTGATTTTGTCTTAAATTTAAGACGATAATTGTAATATTTCTATAAATATCGGCATTTATTTGGTAATTAACCCGAACCTTAGGATTTTTTTTTAATTATCCCTAAGATATTTTACTATTTAAAACTATTAGGCATCTCTTAATGGTATTTTTCTCTTTTTACTGGGGAATTAGGACTATATTCCAACAGTGTTTGATAACTTCAGTGCAAATGTGGTAGTTGAAGGAACTACAGTCAATTTAGGCCTTTGGGACACAGCAGGTAAGCTTATGCTCACTATTTATTCAGTTCACCTTCTCATTTGAACATGGCTATTAAAGCATGAAAAATGTGTAAATAAAACCATTTTTCTAAAGTTGAGAACTATGTTTTTGGTTTTATGGCTTCTGATCATATTAACAGGTCAAGAAGATTACAATAGATTAAGGCCCTTGAGCTACAGGGGAGGGGATGTCTTTGTCTTAGCATTTTCATTAGTCAGTCGAGCAAGCTACGAAAACATACTGAAAAAGGTGAAGATTATTAGAAGAAAGTGTGATTCTTAGAACTCTTTTGTTTTTTAGGTACATCTTTTGGTAATTATATAGTGTGATGCTAATTATGATTATCGCGTGGCATTTGTTTGGCAGTGGATCCCTGAACTTCAGCATTTTGCTCCTGGGATACCTGTGGTACTAGTTGGCACTAAATTAGGTATGTTGCATCGTCGACAATTGCCTCCACTTATAATTGTTATAGTTGTTGTCAATCCTTGATATCATGTGGATAATCCTTGTTAATGTGGATTGAGATGTTCATATTAAGTACGGTGCTGAAAAGCATGAACAGATTTCAGATGCACTGTTTAACGGTCTAACTGAGTTATTATAGTTGGTATTTTATGGTTGAGTTTCTGCACTCTATTTCCTGGAAGTGCTCGAATAATGTTGGTTTAGCTCTGTATTCCACTATTTGGATGAAATTTGATGAATTGAATGGTAAACTCATGCCTCATGAAACCAGTAGTATTTCAGATTCTGAATGGGAATTTATGATAGGGATAATTTCAGAAAAATATCCCTGAGGTTTAGCCTAATTACAAAAGGATTCAGTTATCTTATAAAATTACAAATTCTCTCTTGAGGTTTGTATCTGTTCGCCAAAAATAAACAAAGAAAAAGTAGGTGCAATCTGTAAAATAAAAGCATATGTCAAGGGGGTATTTGTAATTTTTAAAAGAAAATTGAGTTTTTGTAATTAAGCTAAATCTCAAGGGTAACATTTGTGATTATCCCTTGATAACCAAAGTTTCCATGACCTTTGGCATTGATCTTATTCTCTTGACCACGCGGGGAACTATAATATATATGGAACCTTAATACATTACAAGCATATGCAGGCAGTCTTTCTTTTTCGGTTTCACATCGAACATGGTTTTTGTTCTTGTGGACATTAGGGAGCTTTCGATGGCCATAATTATTTCATAACAAATTAGACAAAACAAAGCATTGTACATCTCCCACAAAAAGCTTAAGGTATACATAATTCTCTTCAAAAGAATAGTAAACTGCAATATTAATTAATAACCTAATAAAGGAATATGTGCTCAATTACGAATCTCATTCTAGAGATAAATTGAGCCATGCATGGAGAATACATTAAACCTCATATTCGTTTCGTACTGAAAATGAACATGCCCATACACACATATCATGCTTATACATGCATGTAAACCTATAGTACATATATGCATATTTACTGGAAAATGTAGCTTTAATTGTTAATGTTCAATCAAAGGACATGACTACAAGCGTTTTTTCCCCTAATAAATGCAGCTCTTGCAAGATTTACCTTTTTTTCGTAGATTCTCGTAATTGTTATATATTGGGAAAGAAATGAGTCTCTGTATTATGAATAGATCTTCGCGAGGATAAGTACTACTTGGCCGATCATCCTGGATTAATTCCTGTTACCACTGCACAGGTGTGTGTTTTTTCATCATCCACAGCTGCTTTCTCTGGTTCTATTTACAATTTGTAATAACGATGACTATAATAATCAGGGGGAGGAGCTCCGTAAACAAATTGGCGCCTCTTACTACATTGAATGCAGCTCTAAAACTCAACAGGTAATGGCCAATTTGTTTTGATTTTCTCAAAACCAGTTCTCTTGTAAGTTCCTTCGTTGGAAAATTCATCTGAGGTTTCCCTTCGAATTTAACCAGTGAAATTACTGAAAATCACTTAATATAGACAACTGCCTTTTTGGGCTGAAACTCTGATAATAAATGCGAATATAAATTATCGTACCCTTGATCAGCCTTTGATTATTTGCAAGTTTTAAGAGAAATCTCGAGCAAACATAATTTTGGCACTCGTGCTGAATTACTACTTTAGCATTAAGGACGGTGTATAGAAAAACAAAAGAGTTTTGAGGAATTTTTTTCAATAATTTTTCCATAATGATGGTAGATGCCAGATTCATTTGAATTGGTCCACTAATATTCCTTCATATTGGTAAAATATTAAAATGGTTATTGTTCGTTCTTGGTCCTCAGATGAAAATATTACCTTACATGCTAGTTGAGCTATTTTTTTCTTCGAACGCTACATCCTGAGGGGAAAACGAAATAGTTCTTGATAATTTAAAAGGTTTTCCTGATGTGCATGTATCGTGTCCTACTCTGATTATTACCATGTGTATGTAGTAACTGCAGCGGCTGAATTGCAAAATTAATCCCATAATTATGGGGAGCTATCAATTTTTGTCCCGTAAATATCTTAGGTAGCAATTGTAGTCCTGTAAGATTTTGATTTCGTACAATTCTAGTCCCTAAAGCTCTAATTCGCGCAATCTGGTCCTACAAGTATTGATTTTGTGCAATTTTGGTCCCAAATAAGTGTTTTAATATTTCAATTATTTCCAAAATATCCTTGGATATTGCCAAAATACCCAAAATACCTATGACCAGTCAGAAAATGGTAATCTTTGTCTAAAAGATAAAAATCTTCAAGGACCACAATTGCCACATCCGTAAGTTATAGGACTAAAATTGCCAACCCGAAAAGTTAAGGGACTAAAATTGCAATGAAGCCAACTGTGGCATGCTCCCTCTTAGAGTGAGATATTTTCAGTCTCCTTTTCTTTTAAAGAAATATAGCACATTTTTCATGATGTTTGAAAGTTGAGTCTAGAATATAGAGAGCATTGGCCTCTAATTTTCAATGCAATATGCAGAATGTAAAAGCAGTTTTCGATGCTGCAATCAGAGTAGTTATCAAGCCACCACAAAAGCAAAGGGAGAAGAAAAAGCCACGTAAAGGATGTCTTGTGTGAGTACATCTACTCTTTTGCAAGTTCTTATTTAGCTTTTATTAAATTTGAAGAGATTCGTATGTGTTATATCATATATTGCTGTGTTTGTATTTTAGGCTTTATTGTTTTCAGATTCAAAAAGCCTTCTTAGCTTTCAGTTTTAGTATATTTAAGGAATCAGAAAGATAGAGAATAAACTTCCTGTCTATGTTGAGAATAAATTTTGAATAACGGCAGAAAATAATCGTTATATTCTCTTAGGATATATTACATAAACAAAACAACTATCTTTCAAAATTGCAAATATACCCCATTCACATTTGTTTCTCTTTTACAAATTGCACCCTCAAGAGGGGGGTATTTGTTAGGTAAATGAAAGCTACAAGGTGGTATTTGTAACACTTTAAGGGGATATTTGTAAATTTCAATGATAACTGAAGTCTTTTGTAATTAGGCTAAACCTAGGAGTAATTCTTGTAATAATCCCATTATTTTATTTCCTGGCTGTCATTCGTACCAAAAAGAATCTTTATTATGATCTCAGAGAATATCGATATTTGATATTAGCTGAAGCTCCCTGTTATAGAAGGAATTTATGGAGTATTTGGACATAAGACTTCATCTGAGGTTGTTCTTTTGAATTTTAAACCCGGCTCACCCACTTCGTGTGCGGCCCCACTCCACTTGCGTGTGCTGTCTTTTAAGCATTCTTGTTGCACTTTATCCAAAGCAAGACCTTGGGTTTTGTTATGGTTTAGTGTTCTTCTGTTTATTAGCTGTCAGGTTCTTGTGTTTATTAGCCACTGAAGGTCCTCTCTCTCATTTGCTCTTTCGTTTTTCATGTTTTTGTCCCAACATATCACTAATGACAGCTACCCAGAATGTTTACATCGTTTCTTTGTAGTTTTCTGAAATTTGAAGGACTTACGACGTACTATATCCTAGGCAAATACGACAATTTGGCTAGAGGAAAATCTGCAACCTTGCTGCTAAAGTAACTAGATAATTTCATGCAACCTAGAGCTTTTGTTATTGGTTGGATCTAGGAAGTTATCCTGCTCAACTCAAACATAGTTGTTGATGGGAGTGTTTGCAAACACTAAAAAACAATGTGATTCTGAAAAAAAATTACTTTTTAGTGTTTGCATTTCTTTTGCTTGTGTTTCTGCTTTGTTTAATCAAAATCTAAAAGCTAGAGGCCGGGTGCTTCTAATTTTGGAAAAGTGTTTTTGGTATTTTTGTAAATAAGAAGTTTGTTTTTTGACATTCTTATCCTTAATTTTTATCATAATCCAGATTTATCCTTTCTCTTCATAAAATTCTCATATTATTCATATATGGGTTTTCTCGTCTTTCTATCGCAAAGCTAATTTTAAAAGTGTTTTTCCCCAAACACCTCAACTTTGATTTGTGTCAGCTTTTAGATTCTATGTTGGGTATCTATCTGCCTCTAATAGATCGATACACTTAGTACCGAAATCAAAGATTACAGACTCAATCAACCTATTAATACAAATATACTCTAGATTCTTTCTTGAAAGTAAAGAATACAAAAGAATGAAACTGAAAGTTACAAGAAAATATAACACAACTGTAAAGGGATAAAACCCTAATCCGAATATAGAAATAGATTCGGCTCAGGGACTGGAATCCCTACACAAAGTCACCACGAATTACCCAGAGAACCAAGGCAAATCACCCAAGAACTGCCACGCCACAAAGGACCTCCAAATCAAGCCCTCGAAAGTGTTTCACATAGAAAACCCTAGAAAATACCCCAAATACCCAGCAAACCCTAGATTCACTCAGAAATAGGATTGTACACCGAGAGTAGGTGGACACACACTCGAATCACACAGATCTGTATCCCAAACCCAAAAATCACAGAAGATCCAGTGAAGATCTGGAATTTTCTAGAGAGAGAAAGGAACGAGAGCACAGAACTCGGAGAGAGAGATATCAGAGATGAGAGAGAAAGAAAAACTCGAATAATGAATTAGGGTTTCGGGTACCAGAGGTAATATAGGGGCAATGAACGGCTCAGATTGATCCAAAGACATGGACGCCCGAGATTAAGCAAAGAAAGATCCGCGGATCGGGATTCGGATCCCGGATCGAATGGATAACCAGGAAACAACACAAATGGACTTGGGCTTGGGTGGCACACTTTGGGCTGCTGGACTTGGGCTTAATCATTATTGTAATGGGCCAGCTAAACAATGGGCCAATTACTATAACATTCTATTTGTAAACACTAGCAACTTTTGATTCTCAACTACTTTTGTTTCTACTACAATAAATCACTTCTTAAAAAAGATGTGTTTGCAAACACTCACGAAGTATATCAGAAAGATACGCCATCTGCTTAAGTTATTGTTCGTTATGAGATTTTAGAAGAGAGTTGCAAAAGCACACAATTCTTGTGTCCTCTACAGTATTGTCCTTAAAAAGTAGTAATTATTTTAAAGGTTAATTACAAAAACTACCTGAGGTTTAGTTTTATTATTAAAAAATCAGTTTTCTTAAAATTACAAATATACCCCTGACATTTACTTTTAGCCTGCAAAATTGCGCCCTAGGTCTCAAGAGGAGGTATTTGTAATTTTGAAAGTTAACTGGAATTCTTTGTAAGCAAAGTAAACTTCGCGGGTAGTTTAGTAGTTATCCCTTTAAAGTAATGTTTACTTCACGGGTAGTTTTTGTAGTATCCCTTTAAAGTAATCGAGTTTGGGGTCGACCAAAAATCGAAAATGCCAGAGATAACAGTTTCGCGATGATTTTATGCTAATATTTTTTTTTTTTGGTCAAGATTTTATGCTAATATTTATTATCTTCTTCCTTGTTACCAAATCCGATCAGGCACGTACCCGACAAGTTTCGGTTTTGAATAATTCGACACAACTATGTTTCTCCTCCATTCTTTAACTGACTTTACGCCTTCAATTTGCAGGAATATTTTCTGTGGAAGAACTGCCTACCCAGAATGAAAGCAATATTCATTTGTAATTATGTTTTGACACTGTTTTCTTGGGGTGTTGTAAGCCTTGTAGCTACAAACTAATTCTTATTAGAGATATATATTAATATACACAAAACTTCATATAAATTTTTTGCAGTTTCCATATCATTTTTTGACATAGTTTTTCATTTTGGTTTTTGATATTTGATATTTATATATATATTTTTTTTGATAGGATATTTGATATTTATATTTTGATTTTAGGGTTACTAGAGTCTTGGAGTACACATTTCCAATTTTGAAATAAGGTATCCAATACGGTCCACCACTGATTCGATTGAGTCACCAGTTACCACTCCAAAACCATTTTGATTTGATAGATACCAAACAGATCAATTTTGATTTACCAAAACCGTTTTGATTTGATTCATAGGGTAAAATGATGTACCGAGTTTTCAATTTATATCGTTCGGTTTTTCCCATGCACAAGTCTCATAAGCCTATACCGTATAACAGCAGCTAAGAGAAGGGTAAAACAAATTTATAATACCATAAAAGCCATTACTACTAGATCAAGCAAGATCATGAGCTTTATAGTATATCAAAATCAGGCTAAACCCTACACCATAAATCTGAAAGGGTAAACTAAGGATGAAAAAGGCAAGAGAGCAAAAAATGTAGAAAGGCAGCAAGCTCAAACTCCGAAGGGCGCCAATTCTGTCCGTTCTTACACCAGCCTCCTCAGAATAAGTTAAGATGTTGCGTTTCGGGTATCAATCTTTTGAGTACCTAAGCACCAGAAGTTTATGTTTTCTGCTGTAAGAATATCTACAGTCGGGATTAGGATCTGTCATCCCAGAAAGGCACACACCACATAGCCAACACTTAGAAGCCTTCTTCTGAAGAAATAACCATCAAGATAACAGTTATTTGGCTTGAAAAACTGGGAAAAGAAAAATGACAAGATTTTAAGAAAAAAGTAAATAAAGACTGAAAAACATGACCACAGGTTCTCACTAATGCTTGCTGGGAAGTTTTTCCCATATGTAAGTTGTAACCTAACACAAAAAAAGACTACTTAGCGATGCAAAACATAAAACTAAAAAGATTAGTTTACTACAATTAGATGTTACAGAGAAACAGAGAACTGAAAATTCACTCAGACATGATATCTTAAAATTCAACTTCGATAATAAAAACCCGAACTTACCAAATTTAAAATCATAACCTAATGCACAGTTATCTGTTTTATACCTCTAACTACTTATACGAATGCAAAACTAACAGGGGAACCACATTGAGCTACTGTAGTCTATGCCTATTCAGTTATTGGAAATCACGACAGTGTCACAGTAATTCAAAACTAAAAAACTATCAATCAGATTGAAAAATACTATACATTGTCATGAACAACAGAAGAATAAAAAGACGTTTAAAAATATGCACACCAGGAAGAACAGAGCTATCATCAGAACGAATTCATATAAATCTGGGCGCAATTATCATCTTCAATAATAACTGTGCCCATGTGTTAGACTGTTGGTACTTGGTGACCCAGAGGAATAGAAAGTCCGTATGAAGGCTATAAATCCATAAACAAGATAGATGATTTTTCTCTAACTTATATGTTAATTGATGTATAATTGACAGGCTGTAATCCATGAAAATGGTGTTAGCAGCTAATAACAGGAGTTGAAAGCATAAAAAGCAAAAGTTCAAGTTGTAGTGACAATAATCATATAACTAAAGCTAGTCCTCCAAACATATTATTGCTTCACGAATATTATGTTACACATTCCTGGCACACAAATCGAGCCAGCGAGGTAATTTGACTCAGGCAACCGGAACGAAACTTTAAAAGCAGATCATCCCAATAGGAAAGAAATTAATCTCCCCACATTATGCATCATCAAAACAAAAGAACTTGCATTAGAGGATAGCGAGATTGAGTTGAAAGGATAGAGATTAAATCTCCATTTCAAAAGTCGATTCAGCACAAGAGTTAGTCCTCATATAATTAAACAAGGTATATAATCATACAACTAAAGTTAGTCCTCCAAACATCAGCTACTATTTATTATGCAATGCATCGAAAAAACACTTACAGGATTTTAGGGATTGGTATGTTTCACAAGTTCACATTCTACTGCCATGAAGAATGCTTATGTCTAAAGGGGTCATTGTCCCAGCCTCCCTCAGGCTCCTTCCTCTTAAAAATACCACCTGAAACTGAAAACATCCTTGCATGCTCCTCCGCTAGAGCTTGCAAACTGGCAACAGAATGTTGGCCTGATGAGAGAGGCAACATATCCTCCTTGACTTCACTTTCCATAGTTCCAGGGCCTGCATTGAGGTCCAGACCCTGTCTGCCCTCCAATCCACCGTTACTGCTCATGTTGGGAAGGCCAACCACATATGGCCTCTGAAATTGGGATGTGACTGTACCAATAGGTCCCAGATACTGCGGATTTACCGGAGGTGCAAAAAGCCTTGCACCTGATGAGGAATCTGAATAGGAGGTACCTCCAACTGGAAAAGAGGCTGAAGGGAGAGGAAAAGTGGTCCCGAAAGGAAAGACAGGGAACTGGAAAGGACTAGAAGCAAAAGACACTGCAGGAGATGATGACAACACTGACCCACGGTACACGTCAGGATTGAATTGAGTGACACCAGCAGGGCCAAATGTTCTCTGGGGTGCACCTGGTGGAAAGACTGGAAAGGGCTGTTCCCCTCGATTAGGCAATATTGATGGGATTGCTACTGTTGAGTAAGTATTCCCAGGAGAAAACCAAGATGAGAAATTGGTCAGCCCTGGACTGTTCATTGTAAGGCCTGCAGAAGGCAGCTGTGTGGCTACACTGCCTTTGACTGGTTGATTAATTAAAAACTGGTCTGCACTAGCATCATCAGCCGCAGGCCCATTGTTGAGATCAAAGTCCCTCCGAACATGTAAACTACCTAATGAATTAACATGCAAAAGGGAAACCTCTCCATGATGATTGCTGCTGGTGGAGCAGTGCCCAGTATCATTTGCTTCATCAACTCTGTTCAAATCAAGATCCAGCCCGCCAGAACCACGAAGAGGCATCGAATCCAATGTCTCATTCAGCATTGTGGCACAATTACTTGCCAAATCAGTTTCAACAGCCAAAGCAGGACCTCGAGAAGCCATTTCCTCAAGAACTCTTTCATCTGGCACATTTAGATCAATATCCAAAGGAATACGGTCATGTTTACTGGTAGATGCAACAGGGCAAGACAAATTTGATGGATCGGTCGCCGCTTCCAGAACTTTTCTGGGTTCAGCAGGACGAAATGCACTAGTAGCAGCAGATCCTTTCCATCCAAGTTCCACTTTACTTCTCAATAAGTCCTCCGGAGGATCAAAGCGGCGTTTGGCAGCAGAAGCTACAGTAACGTTGGCAGAATGGCCACTGGGAATAGAATTCGTGGAAAACGGTAACGAGCTAATCATTTGAACAGTTGTTGAACCAGAAGATGTTAAAGTGACAGATTGCACATACTTCCCTTCATCAGCACAAAAACCATCGTTTAAGTCGAACTTCATTTTCGCAGATGGATCTGTTGCTCCAGAAGCGGAGGAAGAAGACGACCCAGCACTAGTGGAAACACGCTTGCCTGCCTCATCTGGCTGAATGCTGGCAGACCTGAATCCTGTCAACTCAGCCTCCTGAGCTTCATGCTCCACAGAACCAGGACACCGGCTCTCAGGAAGTGAAATATGCTCCGGAATCTCCTGATTTTCTAGATTGGCCACTTTACAATGACTGTTCAGATCATGAGATGTGGAACACGAAACAGCTGCACTATGGCTTTCACCAGCGACATTTCTCTCAGCATCCTCATCAAATTTCAGTCTTTCTGACTTGCTCGGGCAACTCTTGGCATCCTTGAAACTGGGTTCTCCTGATTCGACTACACAGACAGCTTCTGACACTGAATTCTGGCCAAATCCATATTGGTGCAGCTTTTTATTACTAGCGCTTTCTGCAAAGTCAGACTCAACAATTGCAGCAGTCAGTTTCTTCGGTGAAATGGTTCCCCTATTCAATCCTTCATTCTTATACTTGTTGCAGTCACCTTCATCCAATGGCTTTGACCCTGCATCTTCAACAATTGGCTTGCACTCATCAATGCTCAAATGATCACTATTGTCCTTTTCTTCAGTCACCATGACATCAATTCCACCACTTTTACAGTTTGAAACACTATCAGCAACAACATTAAAGGAAGTGGCCTTCTCCTCATGAATTCCTCCATTTGATTCACCATCTTTTACCTTCTCTATAGAGATGGGAAGTGCCTTAGACATCGTACCTGTCTTATCATTAGACTTCTCAGTAATACCCCACTTAGGGTCAGTATTGCTTCTCAAATCCAAGTTGGAAGAACCAAAGTCTTTAGAGCCCTCTCCAGCAGTTATATATTCAGCAGAATGGGATGGAACGCATAATCTTTCACCAGAGAACTCAAGTGTTGCATGCTTCGACAAACATAACCCATCATCCGACTGTGAACACCCGCCTAAAACAACCTGTTTCTTGCCATCAAATTCAGCATCATTGTAAACTTGATTCTGCACTCCTGTAGGGCAATCTTCAGGGGCCGGACTAGATTTCACCTCATCACCAGTGCAAACTTCCTCAACTGCAGGGGTACTTCTTTCAGTAGAATCAGTAGGAGAAACGACATCAGATCTGGACATTTCACCAGCAGCCACACTAGCAAGTAAGTTCATTCCAACATCATCTTCAAGTGACAATGACGACGATGCTTCTGAATATTGAACACAGCTCTCAATTAAAGCATTCATGGGGCTGAAAGAAGAAACATGCATCTTTACTGATTTCGATTGATTTATTGGAGGACCCTCACTTAGTCTCTTGGAGTCTTCAGTGGTCAAGCTTTGCTCTTCATCAGGAAGAACTGCAGGTGACCCAGCACCCTCTGACCCAGTCAATACATCTTTTGGATCATTGTTTTGCAACATGTTCATGTCTGATGCAACATTAGACCGAGATGCATCACTCTTGTCCTTTGAAGCATGATCAGACTGCTCATGTTTGTTCAAAGGCACAGGCGAAGAAGCCCAGCTGCTCATAATGGTGGGATCTTCCAGAGAGCCACCAGAGACACCTTGTGCAGGACTTCTTACACGGTTTGGTATCTTTACAATTAGCTTATGACTGCTTCCTTCACTGATGGGCCCCTCAACAATCCTTTCACCAGTTAATGCAGAGTGAGACAACTTCTCTAAAGCATTACTTCGGTGTGCTGGAGAAGTTTTGCTACAGCCGGTTTCTTTCTGACTTCCAGTGGCTGATGTTCCCAGAAAACCACTAATTTTTTCGACTACGAGCACTACTGCTTGATATCTTTTTAACAGTCAGTGAACCTGAAGTGGAACTCTTCAGGTCATCCTTTGCTGAAAAGGACTGACCATAATTTTGAGACTGATTAGAACTACTACTCCTGTCCTCCCTCATTTGAGGAAGATCAGCAGTGCCTCCCACAGAAGTTCTAGGCTGGCTCTCCTTTCCAGAAGCAAGTGTTGAAGCTGGTTTCACATGCCCAGGAGATGAGGTTGCATACTTTATGCTACTTTCTCCAGGAGAATACCTACCTGAAGAAGTTTTTGCTGCAGAATTCTGAGTAATCGAGCTTTTCATGGCCACATCAGACCCACTTGGAGTTCTGCTCCCACCACGAGAAGAATCTGGAAGGCGTGATTTGGAAGGCCATGCAGATAGAGCTTGGGTTGAACCAGACTTCTCATCAATACTCATCATTTCAGCTTCAACACGTTTCTTCCACGTGTCAACTAAAGTTCGTGCCTTTCTCTGAATATCTATATTTTTATGAGATCGTAAATGATTCACAGATCTGCCAATGTTGCACATTTGAAGGGCCTGAAGATTAACTGGAAGTTTATCTAGTGCACGAAGTAAAACCAAAAGAAATTCCTCGACCGATTTATCACCATCCTTTATATTATTACCATCACCAATCTTCCCTTTATGAATATCCTGCAGCCATTCATCCAGTACAGGCAAACCTCTTAGCTGCACAAACCGATTGAGGCAATCAACCTTATCGGTGGAAGCCATTACACTGGCAAGCATGGAACGACTAACCAAATCCATTTTTCTCTCCCTTCTATCTGGTTGCATCAACTGGACAAGTTTCTCAACCCCTTCCAAATCCGCTATTCCACCATTTTCTGTTATTCGTGTGATCTCATACTTTAAATTACTTTCGGTTTTGCACTGAACAGAATCACCATCATCAAGCCTTGAAGAACGTTCCCGTTTGACAGGATCAGCACCATGATCACCTCTTTCCCTCTTCTTTCCCTTGGCTTGAGAAGGAAAAGAACTCCCACTATTTTGACCACTATCAGAAGCTGGTTTCAGTTGTGAGGTTGAAGTCGGACCATTAGCTTGCTTTGGAGAACGACCATCAGGCTGCAAAGTCACATGCATTTCCGTCCTAGTTTTGTATAGAAGCTCGTTTACTTCTTGTTGCTGGTCCTGTGAAACCATATGGCGTAATGAGTATCAAAAAGGTAAGAAGATTAATATTCAGTTTCAAAATAAAAAAATGTTTTCACACTTCCCCCCTTTCTTACCATACTCTCACCTCCGGGTGTGGGGGGAGAAGCGCCTCCTTCCATGTTTAAGGGGAAAACAGGAAAACAAATATAAAAACAAAAAAATTACAAACAAACAAATATTGGAGTAAAAGGAAATTTTGCTGACAACAACTAACATTAATGTAATGTTGATCTGCTAGCCACCGTAAAGTCTTGTTTGCAATGTCGAGGCACGTCGACAAACAAAAGAGGATGCCCTGGTGGGAAGTTCAACACCTCTAGGAAGAAACGCTACTTTGCATGGATGAAGAAGAGATGCCGCAGGAATTTCGTGCTTCTGAAAGGAATAGAAAATCTCGTTTGGTGCACTGTCCACCAGAGTGCCTTTTCCAAGCTTTAGTTCAGATGATCGATAAAGCCAATTCACACCTAGCTGCAAATTATTCTCTTTGTTCAATGCCAAGCAACGAATTAAACCAATGACAGGTGGAGAACCCTTTGGCGGCTTGAATAGAGCACAATCGCCAACACTGATTTTGCGACCGTCCTGTAGGACAGAAAATTATTAATCTCAGACAGAAGTTGCTAAAGAATAAGTTACAAACTAGTTTTAAATAAAGTAAACCAAATGACATGGTAAACCCTACAGGGAAGAAAAGGCGCAAAAAGAAGTGCTCGTTCTGCCAAAAAAGAAGGGCTATAAAAAGTTGAATACACAAATTTTAAGTAAAATGGATTTGATAATACAAAGGAAGAATAGCTAAAGCCTTAATGTCAATAAGAAGGGCCTACACCATTTGTTAATTTCTCATCAGCTATTTTCTGTATAAGACTCACACTATTATTCAGACAAGTCTGTATTTGCAATTGAGAAATGATTTCTATGTATTTATTAAGACAAGTATATAGTTGTAACGCAGAAAGAGGAGTCTCAAGAACGGGCACACAGTTAAGACAAAACAGATTCTTTTATATCTTTCTGGTGCAAAATTTCATTTTACAATTAATTCACTCCTTTTGGGCAATTGCAAATTATTATTCCGGCTGTTACAGCTCATAAAGAAATTATTGGCCTGGTTTATTTTGGACATATGCACATATACCCCTGCATTTACTACTTATAAAGAAAAGAAAATGTATACATCATTAATTAGGATTGAACCAATTCAGCAGTGACACAAGTATGAATTTCAATTAAATTGTAATTATTTAAGTATAAGTAATTGTTGAAATTAACCCCTCACATCTTACTGCCAGAAAAATACCATCAAACACACCAAGATAACAGTATAGTTGTATGTATGTATGTATATTTTTATCCACCAATTCCTACGCACGAAAAAAACTAGTCTCAGAGACATGGTAATGATATCTTTGTTTTGAGCTAACATGTATACCATTGCCTCAACTGTTCCTACACAAAATGTCACGACATAAAGACAGAAATGTTTATTTGGAAAATGTATGTAATTGCCTCAGATGTTACTATACAGGGAAAATGACTGCCAAACACATGGTGGCAATAACATTTTATGAAACAGGCGTCAATATGACCCCGACCACTTCCATACGTGAAAAAGTAGAGCCAAAAACACGGTAATGACATTGTTTTTGGAGAAGTATGCCTTAAACATATATTCCCATATTACTTCAAAAAAAGTAATAAAAGCAGATTGTCACTAAGATGTTTTGGACCGAGAAGTATTTACACCTCTCCACCTTTAATACACAAAATAGAATCAGTACTTGTTAGCATTAAAATACATCTAGACAGATGCCCATTATTAGGCAGAAAATCTGGACAGAACTCTCGCCCCTTTGAACACTAAAGCAATGGCACAAGTAGAGATAAAAATCGAGCATCAGATCAAAATGAACTTCCATTAATTACCACTCGAGGAAAATATTGACATAAATGATTATTCAAAGTTTGACATACATATTAATCTGCCAATATTAACTGGGGTACAAATGGACCAAAAAATATTCCTTCAAAAGCTTAACAAGGTTGTCAGTTGTGTGCCTACAATAACCCTTGACTCACACTACGTGTACCGATATTCTTTTCCCCGGTTCTCAAATGCATTAAGTATTTGGATGAGATTAACTCCACAAAGGTTATAATAGGGAACAATTATCTTATGCTCTAAATAACTAGGAAAAGAACCTGCTGTTTTTAAATAGAAAAACCTCCTAATTGGTAAAGGTGAGTGGAATGCACCCAACATGATAATCACCTAGTTTCGAATATTCTTCTAGCAACCGAGAAGGATGTAAAAGCCACTGAGTCACTGACATAGGAATCAGTATCCAATATTTTCTAGAATGAACGGAGTGCAATCTATATCCACGTATATTTTCGCACATACATAGTGGAAAAACAAGTTAAACCAAAAACGCAGCTCAAGTCACGAATACTTAATTTACCTCCAGTAGTTGCAGCAAAAGAGGCCAACTTGACTTCTTCCCACCCCCCAACCCCCCAAAAAGAAAACAAAAAATAAGATAAGCCAACTCTACAATTTACACAAATACATACACCAAAATAGAGTGACTAATTCTATCAGAATCAATTCAACTTCCATTCACATAAAGAAAGAGAACAGCAATGACCACTTTGACTCACTAGCATGCCCGGATCAAATTGATATGAGAAGATCTAGCTTATTTTAGCTTCACCCATGTAGACAGAAAACAAAACCACGCGGCAGTCAGTGCAGTTTAGCCACTTTAAACTTAGCCATAACCTTTTCACTCCAAGAAATAGTAATAATAAATTAACAACTCCATGCGGACACATGAAGAGCCTTGAATTAGTAATATCCCTGGACCACAACAAGCAGATATCATCTCCGAACAAGGTAATATTTTCTCATTTCATCACCAACGAAACACTAAAGACAATTTAACCTCCCATCAGAGCATAGATAGAAGAGGTACAACCATTAGGGGAAAAAAATTAAAAATAAATAAATAAAAGACATGAATCTGTGGGAAGGAAATACAGAAAAACCCACCAAGTCAATACCTTGAAGAACGAATCACTACTGGTGGAGGTGGTGACAGAAGCAGGACGAGAATGATTACCACCAGCGAGAGCTAGAAAATCGTTGGTAGCCGCCAATGGCAGGACTGACCGCATGTGCTGACTACAACTCCTCCCTAAACTCCTACAGCCCTCACGCTGAGCCCTCCCATGCATAATAAAATATGGTTTTTTGCATTTTCCCCAATTTTCATACCGCCCAACAGCCCAATTTCAAGCATCAAATCCTTCCAAATTCTACTCAAGCTTCCACCTTAATAAACCGCAACTCCTATCACATAATAATATCATTTCCCCCAATAATTCCAATCGCCAGAAACTCTAAGTTAACTTATTAAAAACCCTGACAACTCATCATTCGCCCGAAAAAGAAAACCCTAAATTGCTCCAATTCTACGGATTACCTTATTTATCCTGCTTTATATCACATCTAGGGCTTCAATTCTCGGATCAAAAACCTATCAAATACAAATTCACAGCCTTCAGATCAAGAATTTAACCACATCAATTAAACAATTACCAAAAAGATAAGCGTCACATATTTAACAACCGTGTACGACACATACAAATAAACAACATATACGTGTGCATAAGCAAGAAAGGAGGAACTGAGAGAAACCTGCGGAATGTTTCCAAATCCCGATTCACAGAAAGAAAAATGAGAGATTTTAGAGAGAAAAGCGGCGATATATAGATACGGGAGGCTGTACGTATAGACAGAGAAAAAGGAAAAGCGATGTGTCGCGAGGATCCGTCAGACGGCAAAGGAAAAGTGGGTGTCATTTATACTAAAAATATGTAAAACGAATCGGATAGCAGCAAATAATGTTATTCAAATTTGTTTTAATTTTAATTGAATTTCAGAAATCTTGTTTCAATTTAATTTCATAATTAAGTCGAATTGAGTTTAATAAAATTTGGTTGAATCCATACAAATTGAATTCAAATAAATTGGTAATATTTATATATTTTATGAAATTTTTATTATGTAAAACCAACTTGAGCCAAACTTTATATTTTATCTAGTGAATAATTATCTTTAATCCTAACTTATTTTGAAAATTTGATTTTCAATATCTTCTTCTCCAAAAAAAAAAAAGAAAGAAGAAGAAAAATCGATTTTCAATATCAATTTTAAATAGTAATGGGCACTAGATGCAATGAGATATCGCCGAAGGCTACTGCCACTGAAAAAGGTAATAAGTTGACGTTTGACTTCACAGAGTTTTTTTTTTCCTAAACTGGAGTTAATTGGTGTCATCAATGTGAAGGGAAGGATAAGATTGCCCCCGGTGTATGTTGTGAGGGGTAATATAGGCAACCAAAATTTATACTTATATATTATGTCATGAATGTGACGTGGCATGAAGGCTATCTTTTTGGTTTTTAGGGTTTTTGCCAATGGACCGAGTGCAACACGACATACACTTGATTCATCAAACTAACTCATTTTTATCCAATGATATTGGTTTGGTACATTTTTATTATTGTGCTTTTAATAGAAAGAGTAAACTATCAATACATTAGAAAATAAAATCAATCATAAGCTTGTAGCTCATGTGATATATCTTACCTTTTGTAAGGGTGTTGACCAGGGTTCGAACCCTGTATCTTTCAGTTTCTTTGAAATTTTTTCCCTCCCCTCTAACCACTACTTCCAACTTAGTTAAAAAAATATATTAGAAATAAAATCAAAACTATTTCAATGATAATGTATAAATAATTATATTTTACTAATAAACTGCAAAACTCTATCTTTGAAAAAAGAAAATAAATTGGCTCATATGCTTATAAACTTTATACTATTCGGATCTATTTGTTAGAGTTTCATGTGATAACATGATAAAATTTAATAACTATTGGGGCAAAAATGTCCTATTATTATTATAGTTCAATTTATATATTTATTTAATCCTTTTAATTAGTGGGCTACAGTTGGAATTGTAAGTCCAAGCGGCTACGATAATCTAGAGGGGGGGTGAATAGATTATCTCCATCTTTTCGATTTTACCCTCTTTTTCGAACAGAATGCTCAAAGACAATAATAAAGGTGCGGAATGTAAACAACACACGTCGATTTATAGAGGTTCAACCCACCTAGGGCCTAATCCTCTACCACCCCAGTATATCCGGGATGATTTCAAAAAGAAAAAGAATTTTATTAATTACCAAAATTAATACAAACTCAACTTACAACACCTTGAAGAGCACCACACTCTTCTTCAACACCACCTTTGGAGATTACCACAATCTCCCTTTGAAGATTACCACAATCTTCCTTCAACGGCACCTTTGAAGATCACCACAATCTTCAATCTTGAAGAATACCAAATTCTTCAACACCTCAAGAGCACCACACTCTTGAAACTCCTATCACCTAGATCACCCAAGTGTATTCTTACCACAAGAATACTCACAAGGATGTCTTGTGTTGAATGATGACCAAAAATCAAGATTACAACTCAATAATGAATATTACAATATGAGTGCAAAGTGTAATCAAGAATAGCCTAGACCTCAAGGATGTGAAAGTGATAAGCTAGGCAAAATTACAACAAGAATAATAACTATGAAGAACAAATATTTGCTTGAAGAGTATCTTGTTGTATTATATCTCAATTGTTGTATTGATTGCTCCAAAACTTCCTCTATTTTATAGGAGATGATTGATCAAGCATAGGCTCCTCTTGAGGATTGAAAATCTATAGAAAAATACAATTAAAATCAAGAATATAGCTGTTAGAAATCAATCCCACATTTTAAGGAAAGTTTGTCTACTGTCAAACGGTCAGAATTTTGCTGTCAAAAGATAGGACGACCGGTCGCACATAAATAGAGTTTGAAGTAAACGTATCAACATTTTACAGGGCGGCCCGGTCGCGTAGGGTTCGACCGGTCGTCCCCTATGTTGGCCGGTCGCACAAACTAAAAATCGAAGGGCAGGAGTTCTGTTTCAAAGCCATGCTCCCAGGTACCGGTCGACCTAGGGTGTCGACCGGTCGACCTGGTCCTTTTTAGGTTCGTCTCATTTTTTGTTTCAAAATTCATCTTCAGGTACGGGTTGCCCTACACGGCGACCGGTTGACCTCGAGACAGAAATATTATCCAATTTTTGTTGAAAATAAAACTCAAGAAATACTCCAAAAATTTAGTAAAAACATTTTAAACCAATCGGGAGTATTTAGACAACATTTAGGAACCTTGTTTTGAAGTAAAAACTTATAAACATAAAATCATTAAAAGTGTTGTCCAATTTTATCTGAAATAAAACTTGAAGAAATACTCCGGAAAATATTGAAACCATTTGAAATCATTTAGGAGTATTTTGACAACAATTAAAAACATTGTTTTGGTGTAAATATAAAATCATCAAAATTAAGATAAAAACATGTATCAAACAATCTCCCACTTTTTGATGATTACAAACCAAAATAATTTTTAGAAATATTAGGAGGACAATTTTAAAAACGATTTTCCGGTAAAAACATCTGCTTAGTTTGGAAGCAATCAAAATTTCCAAAATACATAAGCAACCAAGTAAGGGAGTAAATATATTCAATAATAAGCACAAGCTCCCCCTATCAACAAGCACATCAAAAATAATGTAAAGGCAATTAACCATAAGCCAAAAGCTTAGCTTTTACATTTTGTTATAGAGCTTATAAGCTCCCCTGTCAACAAAATATCATTAGACAAGTAAATCATCATTAGACAAGTATATAAGTCCATCAAGCAACAATTGGACTGATTATAATTCTCAACTTATGGCTTTTAAGATGCCATAGCTTATAACTTTTATAACAAGTTTTTATTAGCTTCTTTTGAGCTAATGAGACAATTTTCTGTTTCTCCCCCTTTGGAATCATAAAAAAGAATGTTAGGATGATAAAAACATCATACAAGTTTATCAAAGTGCGCCAACAATACGATTTATCAACCATTGAGCTTAGACAAAAAATGGGAGAGATGTATCATAATAAGTCCATAAGCTCATAATGTTTGTCAAAACATGATCTCAACAAGAATTTAAGACATTTGAAACTAAGAGAATCATGTAGATGATGAATCTTTCATTGAAACATTTTAACGAACACTTGGCGGGCGTCAAATTTTGAAGAAGATGTATATAGCCCTTGTAAAAGAAATTAAGCCAAGTTTTTCATATCATCACCAAAAACAATTTTCAACATATGTCCATCAAATAAGAGGCCTAAACAAAGTAAATTCTCAAGGGTTCAACCCAATTGAGATAATTTAGCCAAAGAAGAGATCAAGGCATTACAAATGCCATCAAGCAAAAAATTAAAGAGCCATAAAGTAATACATGTCAAGCATCAAACAATATAGATTAGACATTACAAATGTCCCAAATTATCCATCTAAACAAAATGATCAAGGCATCTCAAGTGCATTTAAACAAAAATTAAAAGAAGCACTTTTACCATCAAGTACTTCATACCAATTATCAAACAATGTCAAACTAGAGTATTTTTACCATCAAATACTCCATCAATATCATGATCATCCACAAGTCACTATCAACTTGCTATTTTATCCCTTTCAAGAAAACAAGCAAATCTCATTAGTACGAAAGAGTTTTACAAGAAAGTCCATAGAAATATGAAACAACATGAACAAGAGAAAATGCTAAGAAAATAAAGGGGTGGGGACATCATTCCTCGTCTGAAGAGAAGCAAGTTACGAGAATAAGATCTTTGATGAATTTCTTCAACTTGCCGATTGATTTTTGCATTTTGGAGGTCTTTTGCTCCAACGCCTCATACCTAGCTTCATGAAAAGTTCTTAAATCATCATACTCGGCTTGGGTGTACCTCCTAGAAGGTTGAGCACCGGTATTACCCTCCGGATTGCTCTGTTTGCCTTCCTCCGCCAATCTCACGGCCTCGGCATCATCAAAGAAGTCGTTTGGATCTGGGGAATCTTGGCCTCTTCCTCTAGCCATCTTAGTTGGTCGGATGTCCATATTTTTGCGCATAGTGATCATTTGGGAGATGTTATCAATGTCAAAGTCATTTTGAAATACCTCTGAATTACACTCCGACGAAGGTAGTCCCGATTGTATAAGAAGTTTACAAATCCAATTGCCCATAACAAACTTCTTATTTTCTTGAGTAATAGACTCAATTAGACATTGAATAAGAATAGCGCCAAAGTTAAGCGGTTCTCTTCTAGCAATCTTATAAGTCAAAAAATAGTCCATGTTGCTAGGCATTTTTCCCGCTTTTCCACATATGCAATAGGCGACAATAACGGATATAATCCGGTGCTCAAGAGTCATCGCTAACAATGAATATTTTGGCCATACGCCCAAATAAGTCTTGACTTCTTTCATAGACACCCCCAACATCTCATTATTCCAAATTGCACAAGAAAAATAGTCTCAACCACCTTCACATGTAGAAGCCGACAAATTTCATTAGGAGTCCACCTAAAATGACGACCCCTTACAAATGAATTTACCGCAATAGGCTTCCTATCATCATATTCCACCCACATATGTACATAAAAATGTTGAATAATATCATCATCATATAAAACATAAGCATGCTCCCATAAAAACATCCAACCTTGCTCTTCAAAGAATCATCT
This sequence comes from Rehmannia glutinosa, assembly GCA_016081115.2. NCBI lineage: Eukaryota > Viridiplantae > Streptophyta > Magnoliopsida > Lamiales > Orobanchaceae > Rehmannia > Rehmannia glutinosa. The sequence continues at coordinate 48,194,037 of CM071930.1, forward strand.
AATAGTAGGATATTCATTAGTAAATGAATAAAATCGACAAATTTTAGTGCGAGCAATCGATTTTCCACCCATTTCCAAATCTTCATAGTACCACTCCGCATATTTATTGATGAAATCTAGAACATTATTAGAACGGGGAGCTAAAGATATTGGAGATTTCTTAATTTTCGCCCAACGACAATTTTTGAGCGAAATTGTTCCGCGAAGCTCGGCAATTTGGGGCTTGGAGAGTACGGGATCTTGAATGTCATCACGTTCTTGAGCCACGTTCCTTTGGGTAGCTCGAATATCCCTTTGTTCGGCTTCGTCTTGCCGATTTCTCGAAAAACCCTCTCCGCCCTTTCTTCTCTTGGAAGTGGGATTTTGACCGGTGGAATTTCTTGGAGGTGCCATATATGTAAAATTCTTGCAAAAAGAAGTAGATTAGCAACAAGAATCGTAAAGATTGATGAAGAAATGAAGATTATAGAAAAAGAGGGTGATATGCGCTGCGTGTGCGAGGGTTTGAAGAAGATGTTCTATTTCTGAAAATAGAGAACAGACGTAATTTAACCCAAAAAATAAGCATGGGCGACCGATCGAGGTGGGGTGCGACCGGTCGACGTGCGGATGCACCTGGTCGACCCCGCTTTTGACCGATCTAGTGCAATTTTTCATTCTCCAGATTTTTCCAAAATTCGATTTCTCACCCCAAAAGTTTTAAAACTTTGCAAAAAGATAATTATGGACTAAATCCAATAAATATGAGTTTCGAGAAAACACATATACGAGAAAAACGAGATTTACCGAGTAGTGCCCTTTTAAGAAAAATTTACAAAATCATTTAGGGGCACTTAAGGGGTTGAAATTAAATATTTTGAAAGACATGTGCATAAACATAATATCGAGTTCTAAGAAAAATACGAATGAACATACCTCGATGGTTTAAGAAACTTGATGAAGAAATAGCCAATGAATATGAGATATATAACCTACACAATTCTTAAACAAAGTTTGCACAAGATATAATAGCACAAGTGTAGGTCAAACAATAATAGATATCACAATAAAATGCTTATGCTATAGAAATCCATAAGAGTTTAAAAACAACATGTAAGGTCTCATTTTCAAAGGATTTTTAAAAACACAAATATATATTGATGACCTTAATTTTTAAAATAATGAAAACTCATTTTGCAATTTAGACACAAATAAAAACATGCATACTAAGTCAAAATGCATATGTAAGTAGGGAGATACGGTTTACCAATTACGCCATTTTCATGGGTTGTGTCGTTCCCATTGTTGATGATATCTTCCCTTTTGAAAATATTCATGTTGATGGTGGTTTCTCCAATTACTCCATCTCCAAGGATTATATCCTTCCCTTTATTGATAGTGGCTTTCTCTTGGAAATTCATTGTGGGGATATCTTCTCATTTGATCAAATGAGACGCTCATTTGATGTCTTTTTGCCGGTATTAATTTTTTCCGATCATTATTCCGTTGGGTACCTAATATGACATTGTTTTGTGGTACCCTCAAGTGTTTGGGTCCTTTGGGATTAGTCTTGAGACTTTTAGGTCTCCAACAATAATTAGAGCTATTTCTAGCCCGACAAGTATTAACGGCGTGTCCCTTCTTACCGCAATAAAAGCAAGTAATATTACTAACATGCATAGAAACACGATTCTTTTTCATATGCTTGACAATATTAGGCTCATGATCAAGTTCACTATCACAATCATTAACATTCACAATATTTGGCAATTTATTGGTACTTAAGTTTGATTTTGATAAATCATTTTTCATGGAATTCATATCCTCAACAAGAGTACTATTTTGTTTTTCAAGGTTTCTAACCTTGTCAAGTGTGGTGGTGTGAGCACATGATAGTAATTCATAGGAAGTAAATAAACTATCCTTTTCATTTTTCAAAACATTGAATTCCTTTTTAAAATTTTTGTACTTAACAAGTAAATTTTGGAATTCATTTTGAAGATCATCAAAATCATTTTGCAAATCACTATAATCATTTTGAACAACAATATCATAGGAAGTAGAGGGTTTAAGACATACCTCGTTTTCTTCTTCGATGCCCATAAGACAATGTTCAACTTCTTCATAGTTGGAAGTTGTAAGAGGCTTGTTCCTTAGATTTGACATTGTATCCCTTTGAGAAGTAGATGGTTTTGAGTTGCTCCTATCATTTGCATATACTTTATGAATGGCTTCTAATTTTTGCCATACTCCATGAGCCGATCGAATCCCTACAATATGTTCATATACCAAATTAGTAAATGAACAATACAAAATATTGAGAGCTTTACCGTTTAAGGAGATGATTTTCTTCTCTTCATCATTGAGCTCTTTGAATCCTTTGGATGTGTGTGGTGTGTCTATCATCGGAATAGATTCTCCATTTATGACGATGTTCCAAATATCGAACCCGCAACCTTGTAGATAACATTCCATTCTTTCTTTCCAAAATATAAAATTTTTAGAATCAAATAGTGGTGACTTGGTGGTGGAGGTGCCGGAAAGATGAGCTTCGTTCGTAGCCGACGATCGTTCCTCTTCACTCGCGATGTGAAACGAGCTTGCCAAAGAGTTTAGTTTTGATACCACTTGTAAGTCCAAGCGGCTACGATAATCTAGAGGGGGGGTGAATAGATTATCTCCATATTTTCAATTTTACCCTCTTTTTCGAACCGAATGCTCAAAGACAATAATAAAGGTGCGGAATGTAAACAACACACGTCGATTTATAGAGGTTCAACCCACCTAGGGCCTAATCCTCTACCACCCCAGTATATCCGGGATGGATTTCAAAAAGAAAAAGAATTTTATTAATTACCAAAATTAATACAAACTCAACTTACAACACCTTGAAGAGCACCACACTCTTCTTCAACACCACCTTTGGAGATTACCACAATCTCCCTTTGAAGATTACCACAATATTCCTTCAATGGCACATTTGAAGATCACCACAATCTTCAATCTTGAAGAATACCAAATTCTTCAACACCTCAAGAGCACCACACTCTTGAAACTCCTATCACCTAGATCACCCAAGTGTATTCTTACCACAAGAATACTCACAAGGATGTCTTGTGTTGAATGATGACTAAAAATCAAGATTACAACTCAATAATGAATATCACAATATGAGTGCAAAGTGTAATCAAGAATAGCCTAGACCTCAAGGATGTGAAAGTGATAAGCTAGGCAAAATTACAACAAGAATAATAACTATGAAGAACAAATATTTGCTTGAAGAGTATCTTGTTGTATTGTATCTCAATTGTTGTATTGATTGCTCCAAAACTTCCTCTATTTATAAGAGATGATTGATCAAGCATAGGCTCCTCTTGGGGATTGAAAATCTACAGAAAAATACAATTAAAATCAAGAATATAGCTGTTAGAAATCAATCCCACATTTTAAGGAAAGTTTGTCTAATGTCAAACGGTCGAATTTTGTTTGTCAAAAGATAGGCGACGGCCGCACGTAAATAGAGTTTGAAGTAAACATATCAACATTTTACACAGGATGACCGGTCGACGTAGGGTTCGACCGGTCGTCCCCTATGTTGGCCGGTCGCACAAACTTAAAAATCGAAGGACAGGAGTTCTGTTTCAAAGCCCTGCTCCTGTGTACGGTCGACGGTCGGCAGTCGGCGACGATGGCCGACTGGTCCTTTTAGGTCCGTCTCATTTTTTGTTTCAAAATTCATCTTGATCACGGGTTGCCCTATACTACGACCGGTTGACCTCGATTTAAATGTTGTCCAATTTTTGTCGAAAATAAAACTCAAGAAATACTCCAAAATTTAGTAAAAACATTTTAAACCAATCGAGAGTATTTAGACAACATTTAGGAACCTTGTTTTGAAGTAAAAACTTATAAACATAAAATCATTAAAAGTGTTGTCCAATTTTATCTGAAATAAAACTTGAAGAAATACTCCGGAAAATATTGAAACCATTTGAAATCATTTAGGAGTATTTGGACAACAATTAAAAACATTGTTTTGGTGTAAAAATAAAATCATCAAAATTAAGATAAAAACATGTATCAAACAGGAATAACTCAGCCCCACGAGTCCAAGTTCGGCCCACGAGCCGTTTTCTCCTACACGGTCCATAAGGTCCGCTATCCAGGTATATGAATGTCCCTCCATCTCATTTGAGATGTATTTTTGTAGGTCCCAAGGGGTGTGAGTGTAAGGTTTAGAAGGGAACCTTACCAACTTTTCGATTTAGTCCTTTTAAATATTCAGAGTTAATACTTCACAAATTTGAGTCCTTGATGGACAACTAAGTTAGTTAATCACAGAGTTAGTTACTTACATTGATAGAATAACTCGATTGTTTTGACAAAGACTTAACTGATGTGATTTGTTTTCATGGAAGACTTTACACCCTTAAATTTGATTTAGTTTTGATTTAATACTTGGTTTTAGTACTTAGAGATTATCAAGTGGATAGCAAATTTATGAGCAGAGTTAAATAAATAAGGTGCGAGTAAATTAAAGTCTTTGAAATGTAAATGACACGATAAGTTTTTATAGAGGTTCGAAGATGGGGTAATTCTTCTACTCCTCTCTTCTCCAATTCCAGGAGGAATCCACTAAGTATTGATCAAGATACGAGTGGTAACAGTCCAGGATACAAGTCTTGATCACACAACCGACTTGATCCTTTGGGAATCGATCCGAGATGCCTTGGTCACGCACTGGCTTCTCGCGACGACTCAACTTCTTCACAGGCACCGCTTTGCTACTACAGCCCACTTGCTCAAGCTCTTTGGATTTGATCACGAAGCCCTCCAAAACTTGAGACGGTTCGACCTTGAACCTTCCTACAATCCTTCGTGGAATGTAGACCCCTTGATTCTTCAACAATTTCCTCTTCAACCGATTGAAGTTATCTTTCCTTCACGGTGAGTGTTGGATTGATTTTCTTCGTAATGTAGGCTTGAGGATTGATCTTGAATGATTTGAGAATATCTTAGGTTACATTCAAATGTTTGCTTGAATGTTCGTGGTTCGAGTAACCTTCTCTCGCAGTCATTCCTCGCCTTTTATAGTGATCTTTCAAAAATATGCCCGTTGAAGAGATAGGATTATTTTTTAAAGTCACTTGTGATCGTTGGCTTTGTCTTGTTGCGATCCTTGGAATTGCCACTTCCTCGTATGAATTGTTTTGACTTTTCGAGTTCGACATGGTGCAGTGCTTCCCATTGGTTTATTCCTTTTGCACGCTTCGGGACTGAGCACTTCGAGAAAGTTAGTATGGAGGTATTACTTGTTTAAGTAATTCCCTTGATTTCTGTGCAATGGATTCTTCCAGTTATCTCGACTTGATTGCATTTCCTTGCTTTCCCCAGGTGACTTAGAGTCGACTTCCAATCATGGATGACTCTTGTCACTTCAACTTGAGACTTGGCTATCTTGAGTTGACTTGACCGATACTCTACTCAGTGCGTCTGTTGCTCCTTGATCGAGTTCCGTCTTCTCTTCTTTGCCATACTCGGCTCTCTTGCAGTGAGTCTTCCTTCTAGTCTCCGGTTGTCTTCTTGCATGTTTAGGCATAGGCGATTTAACTCACTTGACCAGCCCTATTTATTACAATACAGTTTACAACGAAAATGGGGTGCCAACTTCCTATTCTAAGTTTTACATGGCATTCATCAAAATCTAAACAATAAATTTCCCAACAATTTCCCCCTTTTTGATGATGCCAAAACTTAAAACATTCAAAATGTAAATAGTAAAGATACATACAGATAGTGCATTCACAGAGAATGTATGCATAGAATCAATCCTTTTATTGATCATAATATTCTTGTCCTTTACACAACTGTTTACAAAGTGTATCAGAGCAAACATCTATGTCTACGCAAAAATAGAGAATTTACAGATTTATTACAGAAGACTTACATAAAATGTATTTACATAGTAAAATACATGAAGGGGTGGACAACAACACTTCATCTCCTTCGTTTCCTCCTTCTTTCTTCTTCTTCAGCTCTGTCATCTTCTGGTCTTCTTTTCTTTTTCTCATCTTCAGCTGCTTTCTTCTTCTTTTCATACGCCTTCCGGGCAGCTTCATCTCTTCTTATTCTCTCTCGTCTCTCCTCCCAAAGCTGAGTTTGTCTTTTATTTTCTTCTTCAATTCTTTTCACATACTCAAGATTGTTCTTAGCCACTTGCAGATTGGCTACTTCGTCAAAAAACCCCAAAGAGATCCCTCCTTTCTTGCCTCGGATCTATGTACTCAATGTTTTTGGGCGAGATCTGGTCCGAAACCTCTTCCTCCACCACCGCTTCTTCCTCTACCTGCGGGCGTGTATTGTACTAGGGTCTTCTTTCCCGGTGAGTGACTAGCAGAGTGACCAGCAGAGCGATTGTCGGTGAGTCTGTTTGCTGTCGCCTTCTTCACATAGTGTGAGACCCTTTTCCCAAGACAAGTCCAGGCTTGAGCCATGGACATGTTTGCAAAGTATCCTTGAGATGCGGCGTTTTAAATTCATCAATCGATCTTGGCTCGATTCCAGATTCGAGATGGCATAAGTGTCTCTGTCTCTTTGGAATGCCTCCATGTTGTTTTAGAATATCCATAACTCGGGCATTCATCCTTCCTTCCACTTTCTCCATCCCTCGCTTCAATGTCTTTCTCTTTTCAACCATAGGTACGGAAGAGTGTTGGAGTGGCGAGTCATCGGGAGTTTGTTGATAATATCAATTTGTGACAAGACCTTGTTGGGGGTTTTTGCAATCATCAAGGTTACATCTCTCGATTCTTCCCCTCACAGACTTTTCTTTCTTTTCTCTTGAAACTTCCTCAATTTGTCTTTCCCTTCATTTTGCTCCCTCCTTCTCAACTTTAGATCCCTTAAGCGCTTTTAGGTATTCCTCTTCCCCTTTTTGGCATCATCAAAGGAGAGAGGAACCCTCGAAACAAACTAGCGAGTAGAAAGTCGAGTCCTGGCGATAGCCAAGTTCGCTTTGAGTATGTTGCGGAGTATGCGGCGCGAAACTCGAGAGCGAGTAGCGTTGGATTCAACTTTAATTAACTTCATCTCGGCCATGAGAAGGCTGAATTTTCGATCTATGTTTTCTTCCACGCAGGAGCTCATTCTTATTTTGCTCACGCAATGACTTTATCTCAAAGAAAGTGTGTGAGATTCATGCATGTGCTCAATGTGTTCTCTCAATTTTGTCTTTGCATCAAGCATTCTCATTTCGCTGGACCAACGACTTGTTGAACAATGTTCAAATATCTAGCTTGTTCCACACGCATTGTTTGATCTTTGTTGCCACCACTCCGGATTTCGACTATTATGCCTCTCAAGTCGCCAGTAAGGTTGGCATCTCGTTATCCGATCTCATGTCCATCGAGGCTGGTGCCTCTCCATCCGTTCAATTTCAACAAATAATGCTTTGAACACCTCCCGAACTTGATTGTTCCCTTCATTGCGAGTTGACGGCCAGCGGCGTCAAAATCATAGTCACCGAACGATGGTATCGATGGCATGACATGATATGGTCAGTAGAAGCGCTCGAGATCTCTTTTTCGACTCTTGGGAGGTCGGTACCTCCGAGAGAAGGGAAATGATTCTACAAAGGGATCATCACGAGCAACAGGAATTTGTTCAATGATGAGTGGTGCTCGTGAAGTTCTTTGTGGAGTCGAACTCGCCGACTGGGGAGCGCGTGATGGACTGTTTGTTGGGGTCTGTTGTGAAGTTGAAGTTGACCACTTTTGAGCCTCATCTCTCTCAATAGCTTCGTCGGTCTCATTTGGTTTTTCCAAGTGAGTTAAGCGGTCCTCGGCCTTATCGAGCGTCATCGGACGATGATGAGATTTCCATGGGTGGCTCATCATCAAAGTTGAAAGTTTGGCGAGTAGTCTTGAGGTCGGACTTACTCGTGGTTGGAACATCCTCGGTGAGTCTTTTGGATCGACCACGGGGATGACTCAACTTTATCGTCTCCTTCCGATCCGAGAAAGGTTACATCGGGGGTTATCTTGGGAATCATGAAGTGCACTTATCTCCTTTTTGATGGATCAATGATAGCGGGGAGGGATGTTATGTACTTGACTTCTTTACCCCGGGAAGTCTCAACCTCCCATTGGCCTTCATTACCTCCTGCAGTCTCAAGCGGCGAGGCCTGGACATCCCTTTCGACAATGTCATTTGTCTTAGGGTCTTCTGCGGTGGCATCCATTTGAGTCTCAACTCCATGGATTGCACTTTAAATCGCCAGTGTTAACTCCCGGGTACATTCCTTCCTCGTGCCTCGATCGCATCGTAGCGTCATTAGCCTTCAGAGCGGTTGGCACCTCGAGACAGTCTCAAGCCTCGAGCTTTGTTGATGACAACTTGTTGTGTACTTTGTGTTTGTTCCTTCTCCACTTCGCCTCCTAGATTCATTGTGGAGTCACTGCACATCCTCCGACCTTCTTTGTAGTGGAGGGAGTTTCCCCTCGGCACACACCGGTGAGTGACTTGGATTGGGGTCACTCGTCTCCGGACTCACTGTTCCCATTGAGTATTCAGCCATTGGGGCGGTGGTAAGACACCTTCATTAGGGGTTGGCTCGATTGGGGTCCCCACTATCCCGATTTCATCGATTCCTTGATTCCTTCTTCCGAGTGAATCGGGAAGTGGTGGCAAAGAACAACGGTGGCAATATGTCGCACCACTCCCATTGGGTCTATCTCCGGTGTGTTTTGGAGGACTCTCCTGGTCCCTCCATCATTCTTTGCTCATGAAGGATTCTCGATTCTTCCATTGCTTGTCTTTGCATTTGCAATTCTTCCGCGCGGGAAAAGCAGGTCCGATCCTCATCACTTTCTCGATAGGGCGTCAAAGTGAGGATGTGTATGTTCTATGGTGCCGGTGATAGGCGGATCTTTGGCCTTCTCACGTGCCTCTGCTCTCTTTGCTTTAGCCCGTTCATTTTCTTTTCGAATTTCCAAGTATATTTATGCAATTATCTCGTCAAGTGCTTGCAAAGATCGTGTCCACCTCAAGAAATCAAGAGTTCTTCTTCCTCAATGAACTGAACTCGGATATTGAAACCGCACTGGATAGGCTCATCTTCCATTTTCTCCACTCGTGCGAGATGATTTTGGATGTCCTGGATACAATGGAGAGTGCATGATTAAATCGTCTTCATCATTCTCTTGCTGGCCCTCGTTTCCAGGTATTGAAGGTAGCGGAGACTTCACCGCCGACACCTTCAAAGCAGCCCTCTGTTATGGTGGAGAAACAACCCCTGTCAACAGGTGACTCGGTTGTCTCGGCCATTCTTTGTTCCTCATTTGTTCGACTACATGTTGGGTCTTCAATTGCCTCTGCATTGATCGGCCTCAGACTTAGCCATTTCATCAATCACTTCGGAGACTCTACTTCTCCAAATAGTCTCGGGTATTTTCTCCGGTGAGTGACGGACTCATTTGTCTTTTTCAAGCTCGGAGAGTTTGGAAAGTCTTCTTCTTCTCTTTGTTTTAACCAAAGGGATTTACAGCTCCACTTCCTCTCGGTTCATTGAAGGTGAATGCCTTCGCAGATGTCTTAGAGGTAGCTTTTGCCTTCCTTGTTGTGGCGATCCTCTTCTTCTTGATCACCGGAGAAGGGATTAATGGTTCCTTCTCCATCGCTGGCTGGAGGGGCGGGAGACACGGCTCAAGGGGGCAAGTGACTGTTGCAGGGGCGGAGCAAATTTGTTTTTCTTTCTTTGCGGGGGCGCAGTTCTCTTAGCTTTGCGCAGGGCAACCTTCTTCTTTGGTGGAGAGGAGACAATCAGTATCTTGGTGGTGATTCCCCCTCACTCGTGACGCTCTCTTAGCGTAGGCTCTTCTCGTGCACTGAGAGGTTTGATCTAAACATCCTTTTGTTTACATGGAACGCCTTTCCATGTCGAAGAGGGACTCCTTTTACCTCCATCACCGGCCAATCACGGACCGTATCCCGGGATCCTCCAAATGCTCCATTCTCCTTGAAGGATTTGTTCCTACATTCTTGCAGAGTCTTGTAGACAAACTGTTGATTCACTTTCTTTTCTTCAATGATCGCAGCCATTACGATCAATTTCGCTTTGACGAGTTGGTGAAGCCGCCAAATTTGATGTCTATGCATTTGGCAACAATGTCCAACAATTTGTGGTGTCCTCCTTCAAGACCTCTTGTTAGTGTGTAGACTATTTTTCAAAGATAGTCGGTCTTGGCTACTTCCTTCCAAGCAAAGCGGCCAAGTCAACATCAACTTCATTGATTTTCGGTGCTTCTTCCGCAGAACGTAGCAAAGCGTGTTACGCCAAATCCTTGGCGGTGATGATGAACTCCTTCCCGTGAACAGAGGATTTGATCCCCTCATCGTGAATCTCGGCATTCACGTAGAATCGCATGCGACCTCTTCCACATAGGTCATCGGAAAGTCCATCGTCAGAAATGGTTTTAGCCCAGTCGTTTCGAGTTTTTCAGCGATCTTCTTTATGAGGGCGTCGTCGGACCCCTGTTTGACCATACCCTCGAAATCCATAGTAGACCCGGTGTGGATTTGCTTTCCTAGCTTGACAAAATCATGAGTGGATGCCATTGTTCAGTATTTCACCGAATGAAACTTAGAAAGTGATTTGAAGATTGATAGGGTTTTTGAGAGAGTTTTTGCCTTTGCTTCTGAGAGAGAGAAGTGAACAGTTTTTGGTAATGTGTGAGAGAAACGGACGAAAATGGTTTAAGTATGGTTCCTGAAAGGATGTGCGGGTGGTTTTTGAAATGTGATCGAAATCAACGGCTTAGATTTTGCACGCCGATTAGCATTTAATGTCTCGTATTTAATGCGGCAGCATTTATATCCAATCATAAGCTTGGTGTGCGGCTTTTGCTCAGACAGTCATAATTATCGACGTCATTCTTAAAAACATTCCCGCTTAGTAAAAACGATTGCGTTTTTGTCCCTTTGCTCATAAATGACTCAAACTTATCCCTTAGCCGATTTAACTCTTCTTCTCACAGTTCTCCTAGTGACTCACCATCGCCTAACTCGATGCTGTTGTCTTTCCGATATGGATGATTCACTTAGGCGATTTGAGAGTTGAGCTCTTTTTCCTTTTCGTGTTTCATTTCTTTTCTTTGAGTCTTCTCGAGTGTCACCACTCAATTAACCCTAACTCATGCTTCTTGAGTTCTTCAAATCTTGACTCACATAATGGTTTTGTGAATATGTCACCAACTGTTTATAAGTTGAAATATATTCAAGGTGATGTCCTTCTTTTCAACATGATCTCTTATGAAGTGATATCCGACATCGATATGCTTTGTTCTTGAGTGCAACACAGGATTTTGAGTGATTGCAATTGCACTTGTGTTATCACACATGATTGGAATTTCCTTTTCTTCAACTTCATAGTCTCTCAATTCTTTGTCTCATCCATAGGACTTGGGCACAATTTTGCCGCGCCTATGTATTCTCGCTTGTTTGTAGATGTGGCTATTGAATTTTGCTTTTTGCTAAACCAGAAATTAGCTTTGTTTCAAGCATTTGACATGTGCTCGAGGTGCTCTTTCTGTCAACTCTACATCCAAAGATAGTCAGAGTCCGAATAGCCAATTAGCTTGAATCCACCTTCCTTTGGATACCATAAGCCAACTTCTTGGCTTCCTTTCAAATATCTCAAGATTCTCTTTGGCTTTGATCATGTGGCTTTCTTTTGGAGCAGATTGAAATCTTGCACATACACCTACAAGAAAGGTGATGTCCGCGGCCGCTTCTTTGTGAGATAGAGCAATGATCCAATAAGTGCTCAGTATCTTGTTTGATCTACAGCCCCTGCCATCCGCATCCATATTCATTTTGGTCGATGTATTCATTGGTATTTTCACGAAGACTTCTCTTCCATACCAAATTTCTTCATTAAATCTCGGTGTATTTTGTCCGACTTATGAAGGTTCCATCCTTTGTTTCACTTGGATTCCAAGGAAGAATGTCAGCTCTCCCATCATGCTTATTTCGAATTTGCTTTGCATGAGGTTTGAAAATTTATCACACATCTCTTTGTTTGTGGATCCAAAAATAATGTCATCCACATATATTTGAACAAGCAATATACTCTTCGCATCTTGAATTCTGAAGAGTGTTCTATCCACTTTGCCTTTTGTGAATCCGTTCTCAGTCAGGAATTGTGACAAAGTATCATACCATGCTCTGGGTGCCTGTTTCAATCCATATAGAGCTTTCTTGAGTTTGTATACCTTATCTCCAAGAGTCTCTCGCTCAAATCCTCGGAGGTTGTTCAACATACACTTCTTCTTCCAATAAACCATTAAGGAATGCACTCTTTACATCCATATGATATACAATAAAATTCTTGTGAGCTGCATAGGCAAGAAACATCCTTATAGCTTCCAATCTTGCTACAGGGGCAAATGTTTCATCAAAATCTATCCCTTCTTCTTGGCAATATCCTTTGGCTACTAATCTTGCTTTGTTTCTTACCACAAAACCTTCCTCGTTCATCTTGTTTCTGAACACCCATTTAGTGCCAATAACATTTTGATGGGTGGGTCTTTGAACTAATTCCCATACTTTATTTCTTTCAAACTGATTCAGCTCTTCTTGTATAACTTGAATCCAATGTGTGTCATCCAATGCTTGTGACACATCTTTAGGCTCTATTTGTGAGATAAAGCATGTGAACATAGTTTCTTGTTGAGTTATGGATCTTGTTTTGACACCTTCTCTTATATCTCCAATGACTAGTTCTCGTGGATGGTCTCTCACCATCTTACATCAAGGTTGGAGTAAGTTAGTTTGGATTGATCGTCTTGCAACTATGTTGCTTTGATCAGCTCTCTCGTCATCACTTAGTTGTAGATTTTCCGATTGTTTTTGAGACTCGGCTATCTCATCTTCATCCGGGTTTATAATTCCGGCTTTGACTTTAGCATAGGGACTCTTCGCATGGTTGGTTGATTGACTTATCGGTGACTCTTCAATGTCTTCTCCATTTACATTTGGCTCATCAAACACCACATGAATGGATTCCTCTGTAACCATAGTCCTCTTGTTGAGTACTCAGTAGGCTTTGCTTTCAAATTTGAGTATCCCAAGAAGATACCTTCATCGACTTTAGCATCAAAAGCCTTCAAATTATCTTTGCCATTGTTATGGATGAAGCATTTACATCCAAATATTCTAAAATATGCAACATTTGGTTTTCTCCATGTCCAAATCTCATAGGAGTCTTTGTTGTTTGTCTTTTATCATGCATCTATTTTGAGTGTAGCATGTTGTGTTTATTGCTTGACCCAAAATCTTTTAGGTAGCCCCTTGACTAACATGGTCCTTGCCGCTTCTTTGAGAGTTCTATTCCTTCTTTTCGCAACTCCATTCGATGTGGAGTCCTTGCCTTGCACAATTCATGACCAATACCATTTTCTATACAATATTGAGTTATTATACCATTGACAAACTCGGTTCCTGTCGATCTTATTTTGATAATGGTTTGGTTCTTCTCATTTTGAATCCTCTACATCATTTTGTGGTAGTTTTCAGTAGAGTTTCTTTCTTCTTACACATGAATATTGTCCATGTATATCTTGAGTAGTCATCTACTACCACCAAGGTGTATTTCTTCCCACTTATGCTAGCATTTGGTTCAATTGGACCAAATAGATCCACTATGTTGAAGATGGACATGTCTTTTCTTTGAATGATGATTTGATTTGTTTTCCCTTCGACATGCATCACATACACTTTCCTCTTTGTATCGAGTCCGGAAGTCCTTCCACAAGATTACTACGCAAGCTTGTTAATTGTCTTGAAATTCGGGTGACTAAACCTTCTTGTGCCAAAGCCAACTTGATTTAATTTGTGCTCTTTGCTAGTAGACAAGTGCTTGGTGTTGCGATTGACCAATCTACTACATACATGTTCTTTTGTCCGCATCCTTGCAACACAACCTCATTGGATTGATGTCCTTGATTTGGCATATTCCCATGTTGAATCCAACATTATAGCCTTTGTCACGAGTTGGCTAATACTCGTGATTGAATTTGAGTCCTTCAACATATGCAACATCGTGATTTTTAATCCATTTTTCTTGATGGATCCAATGCCTCTTATTTCTCCTGGAGCTTCATTTCCTCCAAATATGACTTTTGCTCCTTTGACTTCCTTGCATTTTGATGATTTTTTTCTTGTTTCTGTCATGTGTCCGGGAAGCGACCACTATCCATGTACCAGGTTCCTTGGCACTCAGTTGTTCCTTGAACCCGCAAACAAGGAAATTAAGTTTTAGGTACCCATATTTGTCAGTCCGAGGGGTTAGTATTGTAAGATGATCCAACCAACCTATAGCCAACTCGATTTGACTCTAAGGGGTTGCCATCTATCGGTGCCATAATCATAATTAATTTTGGCAAATTGCTTGGGGATTCTAGGTTCATACAATTTTGTCTCTTTTGTCTGTATGCTGTATATATGTGTTTTAGTAATTGCCTTCTTTGGGTAGTTGTGATATCTCTCGAGTGTAGTGCCTAGGTGCATATGTGTCTTTGATGAAAGCTCTTATACCTTTGGAATGGCCTTTCTTTGAGTTCTAGGCCTTTGCCATTTTGGCTTATATTCCATAGGTCTTTGCCGATAGTTCACATTATTCCAATCGCTTGGCTTGGGTATTTTCTACCATTCCCTTCATATGTATTTCTTTTATAGAACTTGGGGTTTTTGGTAGCTCTGTTTCTTCTTTCTGAGTATTTCTGTTTGGAGTTTCTTTGAGGAACTCTTTGGGTTTCTTCTCATTTGTCCTCTCAAAGACTCTCAATCGTTGTTTTCCTTTTCCTTTATAACCAAGGTCAGTTTGTTTGTTATTGTGCTTTGGGATAAATGTGTGTGCTCCATTTGGACTTTTGGATTTTTGAGATACTTCATTGCTAGAAGATCCTTTTTCCAAAATCACTTTTGGAGCTTGACATAGCACAGAGGAATTAAATCATAAGCCTGTCTTGTCTCCACATTCTCTTTGACTCATAATAAGATCATCCAATGATTTAGATGCCTTAGTGAATGAGGCAATCACATTTTGAGGTCATTTTCCCTCTTTTCTATAGCAGCTATTTCGCTATTAGCTTAGCATTTTCGGTCTTTAAACTTTCATTCTCATCGGCCTATTTGACTTAGAGTACTCGGCTCCTTAGTCATTTGTGAGTTTTGGCTTTTGTAAAGTTGTTTTCCTCATTTAGTAGTGTGTGTTAGGATTTAATGTGTTCAAAATCTTTCATCATTTTGCCTAATGAATCATAAAGATCGAGTGGGTGATGAAGTGTGTGTGTCACGGTCACTATCACTAGAATGAGTGTGATGAGTTAGAGTGTACCTCATCTTCTTGGTCGAGGTTGGTCTTGTTCCTTGGCCATCAAACGGATCAAGGCTTCTTCTTGAGTCACTTGAGTAGTCAACTTCACTACTCTCTCAATCATTTGTGTCTCTTGACTTGGTTTGTCTCAAGATCTGAGCCAACATTGCCTTTTTCTTTTCTTGTCTTCTTTCTCTCAAGACCTTTCTTTCTTCTTCATTCCCTGTATTTGTTGACTACGAGGATATGGGCAATCAATGGCATAGTGACCTGGTTGCCTACGGTTCAAAGATAGATTTTCAACCTTTTGATCGCTCTTTCCATTCTTGGATTGCGACCACTTTGATATTGACTTTTTGATGCTCTGTTCTCTTAGTTGGCCTATCTTCCCTTGACTTGGAGGGAGCCGAGTGTCTTCTCGGAGGATTCGCCCTTGCCTCTCTTGTAGTTCTTATTGAAGAACTTGTTAAACCTTTTAACCATCGGGCTATTTCCTCTTGGTCAATGACTTCTTTGACCTCAACTCTCTTGCCATTCTTAACAATTAGAGCAAATTTGTTTTGGGTACAAGTTTGTCTCTTCCTGGTCTTTTCTTCTCATCTCAAATTCGTAAGCTTTGAGATCCGAGAATAGCTCATGGTTGGATGTCTTGGATAGGTCCATGGAGTGTCTCATGGCCATGACTTTCATATCCCACTCGGTTGGGAGACTTCTTAGAATCTTCATACACATTTCTTTACGTGTATATTCTTTTTCAAGTGCGAGATAGCTCGTTGGTAATTTACGTGAACCGAGCATCCGGTTGATCCAGGGTCTCTCTGCGATCATTTTGAAATTTTCAAATTTGACATCTGACCACTGATAATTTATTTTCCTTGATTTGCTCACGAGCCTTCACAAATCAATGTTAGCTTATCCTGATTTCTTTAGCCGTTTTGCATGATTTGACTTTATTGAACATGGCTTTGTCCAAGGTTTTGTAAAGAATGTCCTTGGCCACATTGTCCAGGTTATATCTTTTTTGTCATCATTTGTCCATTCACTCTTGGTTTTTCAACCATGAATGGTTTGGGAGCAACATCCTCTTCACCTTCATTGCAGCTCTCCTTACTGATTGTGTTCACTTTTAAAATTTGGTGGCCCATCCTCTATCACTATCCACATCTCATCATGTAATCTTTGATAGATGAGCTGCATACGAATTTTTCAATCATCAAATTCTTCAATTGTGAACATAGGGATGCGTGTCAAATTTGCTTCCATGATAATAACTTTTGATGATAAAAAGAGTTTTGAAAACTTAAGTACTAAAACAGGACTTTGAAAAATTTGGAGATCTAGTTCAAGAACGGTGCGGAAGGCTCAATGAACCAACCGCTCTGATACCACTTGTAGGTCCCAAGGGGTGTGAGTGTAAGGTTTAGAAGGGGGGGTTGAATAAACCTTACCAACTTTTCGATTTAGTCCTTTTAAATATTCAGAGTTAATACTTCACAGCTGAGTCCTTGATGGACAACTAAGTTAGTTAATCAAACAGAGTTAGTTACTCAATGCGGACTCGATTTCGAGTTTGTTGATAGAATAACTCAGCTGTTTTGACTAAAGACTTAACTCGACTGTGATTTGTTTTCAGCGGAAGACTTTACACCCTTAAATTTGGTTTAGTTTTGATTTAATACTTGGTTTTAGTACTTAGAGATTATCAAGTGGATAGCAAATTTATGAGCAGAGTTAAATAAATAAGGTGCAGAAATTAAAGTGCTGAAATGTAAATGACACGATAAGTTTTTATAGAGGTTCGAAGATGGGGTAATTCTTCTACTCCTCTCTTCTCCAATTCCAGGAGGAATCCACTAAGTATTGATCAATATACGAGTGGTAATGATCTAGATACAAGTCTTGATCACACGGTGACTTGATCCTTTGGGACTCGATCGGAGATGCCTTGGTCACGCTTGTTTGGTTTCTCGTCGACGACTCGGCCTTCTTCACAGGCAGCATTTGCGCTTTGCTACTACAACTCACTTGCTCAAGCTCTTTGGATTTGATCACGAAGCCCTCCAAAAACTTGAGGCGGTTCGACTTGAACCTTCCTACAATCCTCCGTGGAATGTAGACCCTTTGATTCTTCAACAATTTCCTCTTCAAGCGATTGAAGTTATCTTTCCTTCACGGTGAGTGTTGGATTGATTTTCTTCGTAATGTAGGCTTGAGGATTGATCTTGAATGATTTGAGAATATCTTAGGTTACTGATTCAAATGTTTGCTTGAATGTTCGTGGTTGGTAACCTTCTCTCGAGTCATTCCTCGGCCTTTTATAGTGATCTTTCAAAAATTTGCCCGTTGAAGAGATAGACTTATTTTTTAAAGTCACTTGTGGTCATTGGCTTTGTCTTGTTGCGATCCTTGGAATTACCACTTCTTCGTATGAATTGTTCTTGACTTTTGAGTTCTAACATGGTGCGAGTGCTTCCCATTGGTTTATTCCTTTTGCACGCTTCGGGACCGAGCACTTCGAGAAAGGTAGTATGGAGGTATTACTTGTTTAAGTAATTCCCTTGATTTACGGCAACGGATCTCTTCCGATTATCTCGACTTGACCGCATTTCCTTGCTTTCCCCAGGTGACTTAGAGTCACTTCCAATCATGGATGACTCTTCTGTCATTTCAACTTGAGACTTGGCTATCTTGAGTTGACTTGACCGAGACTCTACAATTTTGCATCTCGATTTGCTCCTTGATCAAGTTCCGTCTTCTCTTCTTTGCCATACTCAATTTGTCTTGCAATGAGTCTTCCTTCTAGTCTCGGTTGTCTTCTTCCATGTTTAAAGGCATAGAAAACGACTTAACTCGGCTTGACCAGCCCTATTTATTACAATGCAGTTTACAACGAAAATGGGGTGCCAACTTCCTATTCTAAGTTTTACTTGGCATTCATCAAAATCTAAACAATAAATTTCCCAACAATTTTTATATAGTCATGCATAATTAATAATACACCTTCAGTATTCTCTGTACTGTATAATATTTTCTCTCGTTCACCGTGCTCACTTGAGCGTCGGAGGGGCCTCCCTTGGACAACCCCAGAGCCCGTCTAATATTTGTTGGTGTTGCAGGCAAGTTCCCATCGCAGAAGACTTTTAGCGTTGAGAAAAGAAGATTTTGACTTCATTAGATACAATGACTTGGAGTGATATGCCTTAAAAGCAGCATCAATAACTTACAATAAACAAATTGTTGGATTGTGTGTTTTGTCGTTCTATATTATTTGCATGTGATAAGATCTATTAAATAAAGAAAGTTTGATTATGGAAGGATTGTGTTGTAACTTGACTCTCAAATAATATTTTAGACATGGAAATATTTTATTCTTTATTATTTGCGATCATATTGGTAAGGAAGGACTCTAGAGACATACCTTATATAAGATATGAATCATTTTACTTGTAGATATCTTTTTTCATGCTTTGCATGGATTTGAAACATCTATATAAAGGGAGGACGTCCCTCACAATTTATATACGAGAATCACAATAAGCCAGAGAAATACACGAGATATTCAGAATATTCGAGTTTGAGAGAAGAGAAACAAAGATCAAAGTATCACATAGTTCGAAGTGTTGTTGCATCTGCAGAACAACACTTGCCGGTGATCAAGTCTTTGTTGTTTTTGTTCATCTTTTGTTTTGATCAAGATCTGAAGATATTTATTCATTTTGGACGAGTTGTCTTACACTTAATAGATCTACTCATGGATATGAGTTTTAATAGTTGTTTCGTACTAGTTGAGTCATACACGTTATTCTGTAAAATGATTTAATTAACTAGTGAAGTTTTCGCTCTACTGGCACACGTTTGCAAGTATTTTTACTTGCAGACAAATTTTATCTCTAGTATTATTTCATTGATCCGCTGCGAGTTGGTATAAATATTACTTACATTTATAGCAACACTTTATTTTGTGCCTTTAATCCTTGAATATCTGGGACCTTTAAATCTTTCACAAACATTTGTTATTAGTTAAAATTTGTATTATACTTGTAAAATATGTTAGTGTAGGAATAATTTCAAAAAAAAATTTAATTTTCCTGCACATTCTGAAGCAAACACGCAATATTCGTATTTTTTGGAGGTTAAACGTTTAGTTTACATATTATACTTAGGGTAAATCTGACTTTACCCCTATACTCTCATTGAATATCACTTAACCCTCTTGTACTTTCAATTGTATCACGTTACCCCTTTGTACTACCAATTTGTATCACTTTACCTCTTATACAATTAAAATATCATTTAATTAATCCTCCAATTCATTATTAAATGACCTAATTATCCATACTATTATTTTAATTTAACCATGGCATCAGATACATACATATATTTTTTGGAAAAATTATTTGCTATTTATTAAAATTAATATAGTTCCTATTTAGTAATTATATTGTATGTTATTTTATGCAAACTAATATACTCATATATATTTTTAATTTTAATTCTAAAAATTATGTATTATATAGTAAATTAATATTTTGTATTCAAATAATTAATCATTAAAATGATTATTTTTTTCTATTTAACATAGTTTTTATTTATGATTATTGAATCAATAATTTAAAAATTACTATTAATATTTCACACATTTAATAAATTTGTATTATATATATTATATAATTTTAAGGTTGTGATGAATAATAGATTAAAAGTATAAATGTATTAGCTAATAGAAATAGTCTATTATATATTAGTTTAATAGGGACCATATTAAAGTTAAATAATTAGCAACTGAATGTAAAATTTAATAGATTTAATATTAAGGATTAATTAATCAAGTTGTAAAAATTAATTTAGCAAATAAATACAAGTTTATTAATATTAAATACTTTTAAAATAATTTTGTTATTTTAATAAAACTAATAGGTAAGGATAAAATGGTCATTTATTTTGAGTATATGACCATAAAATAATATTTTAAAAGCATAAGGAGGTAAAGAGATACTAATTAAGAGTATAAGGGGGTAAAGTGATAATCAAGTAGAGTATAAGGGGGCAAAGTGAGATTTACCCTTATACTTACTCATATGTACCCGACAGATAATACCATAGTTTGATAAATATAACTATTCAAATATTATTAAGAATTATTCAAAATATGTTTACAAATATTAATGAAATATTATGTAAATAACAAATAAAGAACCTCGATAATATATGACCATATGAATTATTATTAAATTTTATCTATAAGTTATGCATGCCGCAATTATTAAATTATTTTTTTAGCTGTTTGTTTAGTTTAAATGTCTACTTTGACTTTTTTTTTTTTAATTTCTGGGGACCGATGTTCCACACCAATTTTTTGAAAAATGGCGAAATACCTTACTAGAGAATACACGAAAGGCATGACCATCAGTTTTTAGTCAAAATTACTAAAAATACAAGTGTTTGAAAAACATAATTATTTTTCATTTTCACAATACAGAAGTGACCAATTTGGCCTATTACCACTTAAAATTATCTATGGACCGCTCTATGATAAGAGGGGCAGTTTTGTTAGACACCTGTAATGCTAGGTTGGTACATCATCCGACGTGGCATTAAGGTTGTCTCTTGGTACTCTAACCCTTCATGAACTTTGTCCAATGGTTGGTTTTCTGGGGCATAAGTAATGCACATGTGGTGTGTAAAAAAGTTAGCAGAAAACAATGTTGTTGCTCCATTTACTAACACTTTGCATTTGCAGTCATCATTTAATTACGAGGACAAAGAATATGATATATGGGTTGATGAAGTATATTAAAAGGGTGAGGATGGATTGGAGTCAAAGATTGTTATTGCAATATGGTTCCACCCATCCTTATACATCATTTTACACCTCCTTTATGACACCACATTTATTACAAAAATAAATATTAGGTGATATTTTTACTAGAGATTTTCCTTTTTTAAAGAACGTGAGCTCGTCTAGTATGTTATGTCATATTTGTGTACTAATTTTAAGCGAATAACTAAATTGTGAAATTATACTCCAAAATAAGTGAATTCTTTTATGCTCAAATTAGTTAGGCATCAAATTGTAAGTTCCATCCTAGTTAGCATGCTAATAGGGATGGCAATGGAGTGATCTAGAACGGGTTTGGCTAAACTCGATGGTTCCACTCTCAAAGTAAAATTAGACCAAGAATCCACACATATTGTCTCAATTAATTATGCCTCACCCTGTCATTTCTACCCACTTTTGAATAATAAACTACTTTTTGTACTCACTTGTAATTACTGATGGATCCAAAATTTTGAAAATAGGGGTATGATAATTATTAGAAAAAAAACATGCACATAAACATTGTTTAATATTTAAAGTCATAAAACCCAAAATTATGCAATAAAAAGAAAACCAATAACACTAACATAAAAATTACATTTGCAACTGATAACCCATAATTAGAAACTAGAAAAAAGATTTAGGAGAAAAGAAAACCAATAACACTAACATAAAAATTACAATTGCAAGACTATCAAATTTCGAGAAACATTGTCCACACGAGTTATGAGTATGAAATTTGAATAATTTGCTGAAAAGATTTATATTGAGCGAAAATTGCTAAATATATGTCTAAGAAGAAAAGTTGGGCCAAAATCCATAGGAATGGAGTACATGTTGAACAAAGTTGTTCCAAAATCCATAGAAAGAGTATGTGTTGAGCAAAGTTGGGTCAATAATAGAGTCCATATTGAGAGATTATATTGTAGTTTTCTGTTATTATTATTTTTCTTACTAAAGATTATTTTGTATTTTTTTAAAATCGTGTACCACATTGGTTCTGCCAGTGCTTCTAATAAAAATATCATTTTTACCCACTTTTTGGTTTTAAAGACAAAAATGCCCATGTCTTCTTTTTTCTCTTCTTTGATTGTTTACATATAGATATACATCCCAATTTTTCTTCTTTTTTATGTTGCTTCTTCTTTCTCTCCAACCTTTATTTGTTATGTTAGGTGGCAAAATGAAAAATACCCATGTTTTATTCTAGGTGGCACGATCTTGTAACCGACAACACTAAGTGGCACGATCGTGGCAAAATGAAAATACTCATGTTATGTTTTAGGTGGCACGATCGTGTAAAGATGAAGATATTCATATTGCGTTTTTATGTGGCACAATTTCCTAAGTGGCAAAATGAAAATATTCATGTAGTCATGTTATGTATTAGGTTGGACATACATTTGTCTCTAAGGAGCTTCCATATATGTTCTTTTGCCCTCTCTCAACTACTAACAGCCTTATAAATAAGTCCTTATAACTAAAAGACCTTGGATGAGAAGTTTAAAGCGAAGATTTCGCTTGAGTGACCAGGGACGGATCCAGAAATTTTTTATATAAAGGGGCACAAAATAAGACAAAAACTTGTGTAAGACGGTCACACCGTGGGACGGAAAAAAAAATGCGTTTGTGTAAAATAATATTTTTCGGGTAAAAAAATAATATTTTTGGGCAAAAAGTAGTACTTTTGATTGAACATAGTTTTTTAGTTGTTGAGACAATGAATTAGTTTTTACGCTAAAAATATTTTTTCTTAAATCGAAAAGTATTACTTTTTATTTCTGTAGCACGGGGTGACCAGACCTACTAACAAAACGAATACAATTATAAACTTTATATATCAAAAATAAAATAGGTATAATTATAAATTACATAAAAAAATTAGTACAAACATACTTTTATTTTATTAACCTATTTATTAGATTTTAAAAATGAATACTAAAAAATAAGAATAAAATTATTGACGGGGGCACGTGCCTCCGCAAGGGGGGCTGTGCCTCCGTCTATGCTTGAGTCTCCAGTCTGACATTACGGTTGGGCGAAATCCCGATCAAGTGGTCGTCTTCTACCGGCATCTTTGTTTTCTCTGTCGTCCAACTTTTCACAATGATCATACATATGTTTTACCTTGAACCTTGTACGAAATCCATCTCTCATTTGTGTATGCTAACCAAACAATATCCTATTAATAGCAGAAACTGAAGTAAAATTCTTTGACAAGGTATTCATAGTGCCTAGGTAGATATAATGGCCGTTTTGCTTGTATATGATGCCATTAAGTAAAATGCTAACATAAGCATGTATGATCCAACAATTTACCACCTCACTTTAAAAACTACAATCATTTAAAAACTACAATTAGCAGCAAATTTGTAATTATCCCATTCTTTTATTTCATGGTTGTCACAGAGAATATCGATATTTGATATTAGCTTGAAGCTCCCTCCCATAGAAAGAATTTATGGAGACTTCATCTAAGGTTGTTCTTTTGTCAACTAAGTTTTACAAGTTGGGAGGGAAGGAGGTGTTTGGTGTTATAGTAATAACTTTCCAAACAATTTATATTTCCTCATTTAGTAGATCAATTGCCTTCAACTAGAATTCATCAATGCAAGTTTAGTGTTTATCCTACAAAGGAGTATTTGCAATTTTCAAAGATAGACTTGAATTTTTCGTAATTAGAGTAAACCTCACGGATAACAGGAATTCACCAATACTAAATTTTTGGAATTTCAAATAAGGTATCTAACCTCAAGCTCGTTACTCTTAACTACAAGCCACCACCGGCCCACCACTGATTTGATTGTGCCACCAGTTACCACTCCAAATGTCACCTATGGCCACACTCTGATCGTCGGCTGTCACCGTTTGTCTGAGCTTCCAAACACCACGCACGCTAGGCGCTGACAGAACATTCATCCTCAAGGATCAAAAAGAAACCCCTAATTTCAGACATTCAAAATTATGTAGGGTATGTTTGGTTAGCATTCCCCAGAAGTCAACTTTCCCAATTTCTTCCCCCAATCACCAACCAAACATTACATTACGCTTCCCAATGCATTTCTTTACTAATACACACATTTCCAAATACATCACATCAAACTCCACTTCCCCCAATCACCTCCAAAAACTTTCCCCAATCACCCCCAATCACTAAACAAACATACCCGTAATTTTTTTACAGTTCTCAAATGACATACCGGATTTCTTATTATTGTACAAGCTGCATAAACGCCAGATGGAACACAAAGGAATAAGAGGTCCGAACTGATTTACTGATGATAATCACGCAACACGAGAGACAATTTAACAATGGATGCAATTTTTTCTATCTTCTAAATATTTCGATTTACACAAAATTTATTACATGTATTTCGATAAATACCAAAGTGAACCATTTTAATTCGATTGGTACACGGTAAAACGATGTACCGAGTCTCACACGCATAGTAGATAATAGATATACTGTATAAGAGCAGCAAAGAGGAGAAGGGTAAAACAAATTTATAATACCATAAAAGCCATTACTACTAGATCAAGCAAGATCATGAGCTTTATAGTACATCAAAATCAGGTTAAACCCTACACCATAAATCTGAAAGGGTAAATTAAGGATGAAAAAGGCAAGAGAGCAAAAAGTGAAGAAAGGCAGCAAGCTCAAACTCCGAAGGGCGCCGATTCTGTCAGTTCTTACACCAGCCTCCTCAGAATAAGTTAAGATGTTGCGTTTCGGGTATCAATCTTTTGAGTACCTAAGCACCAGAAGTTTACGTTTTCTGCTGTAAGAATATCTACAATCGGGATAAGGGTCTGTCGTCCCAGGAAGGCACATAGCCAACACTTAGAAGCCTTCTTCTGAAGAAATAACCATCAAGATGACAAGTCGACTTAGTTTGAAAGCAAAATTACTCATCCCACATAATAACAACAAGACAGTTGCAAGATTTAAAAAAAAAAAAAAGACAGGGAAACATGACCACAGGATCTCACTAATGCTTGCTGGGAAGTTTTTCCCATGTTTAACCTAACACAAAAAAGGACTACTTCACGACGCAAAACATAAAAGTAAAAAGATTAGTTTACTACAATTAGATGTTACAGGGAAACAAAGAACTGAGCATTCCCTCAGACATGATATCTTAATATTCAACTTCGATAATCAAATAACCGAACTTTCCTAAAATTAAAATCTTTACCTAATGCAATTATCTGTTTCATACTTCTAACTGCTTATAAGAATGCAAAACTAACAGGGGAACCACAATGAGCTTCTGTTGTCTATGCCCATCAACTTATTGGTAAAGCACCACAGTAAATCAAAACTAAAAAATCATCAATCAGATGGAAAAAGATTATACATTGTCATGAACAGAAGAATAGAAAGACTTTACATTATCATCCCAATCTAGTATATATTTCAAATTATCCCTTTAAAATATGCACAACAGGGAGAACAGAGCTATCATCAGAACGAATTCATATAAATTAAATATTCATCTTCAATAATAAGCTGTGCCCATGTGTTAGCACTTGGTGACACAGAGGAATACAAAGTCTTTACGAAGGCTATAAATCCATAAACAAGTAAGATGGTTTTTCTCTAAGTAACTTATATATTAATTGATGTATAATTGACAGGCTGTAATCCATGAAAATGGTGTTTGCAGCTAATAACAGGAGTTGAAACAAAGCAAAAGTACAAATTGCAGAAGAACTTCGGGATTCAATTAGATAGTGACATATCATATTGCTTCAGGGATATTATGTTACACATTCCTGGCACACAAATCGAGTAAGCTATGTAATTTGACTCGGGCAACCAGATCGAAACTTTCACGCAGATTCATCCCAATACGAACGAAATTAATATCCCCCATGTGCATCATCAAAACAAAAGAAGAACTTGCCATTAGAGGATAGCTAGACTGAGTTGAAAGAATAGAGATTAAATCTCCATTTCAAAAATCGATTCAGCACAAGATTTAGTCCTCATAATTAAACAAGGTCAATAATCATACAACTAAAGTTAGTCAACATCAGCCATTCAGCTACCATTTAATATGAAATGCATGGGAAAAACACTTACAGGATTTTAGGGATTGGTATGTTTCAAAAGTTCAAATTCTATTGCCATGAAGAATGCTTATGTCTGAAGGGGTCATTGTCCCAGCCTCCCTCAGGCTCCTTCCTCTTAAAAATACCACCTGAAACTGAAAACATTCTTGCATGCTCCTCCGCTAGAGCTTGCAAACTGGCAACAGAATGTTGGCCTGATGAGAGAGGCAACATCTCCTCCTTGACTTCACTTTCCATGGTTCCAGGACCGGCATTGAGGTCCAGACCCTGTCTGCCCTCCAACCCACCATTACTGCTAATGTTGGGAAGGCCAACCACATATGGCCTCTGAAATTGGGATGTTACTGTACCAACAGGTCCCAGATACTGTGGATTAACCGGAGGTGCAAAAAGCCTTGCACCAGATGAGGAATCTGAATATGAGGTACCTCCAACTGGAAAGGAGGCTGAAGGGAGAGGAAAAGTGGTCCCGAAAGGAAAGACAGGGAACTGGAAAGGACTAGAAGGAAAAGGCACTGCAGGAGATGATGACAACACTGATCCACGGTACACATCAGGATTAAATTGGGTGACACCAGCCGGGCCAAATGTTCTCTGGGGAGCACCAGGTGGAAAAACTGGAAAGGGCAGCTCCCCTCGAATAGGCAATATTGATGGGATTGCTACTGTTGAGCAAGTATTCCCAGGAGAAAACCAAGATGAGAAATTGGTCAGCCCTGGACTGTTCATTGTAAGGCCTGCAGAAGGCAGATGTGAGGCTACACTACATTTGACTGGTTGATTAATTAAAAACTGGTCTGCACTAGCATCATCACCCGCAGGACCATTGTTGAGATCAAAGTCCCTCCGAACATGTAAACTACCTAATGAATTAACATGCAAAAGGGAAGCCTCTCCATGATGATTGCTGCTGGTGGAGCAGTATCCAGTATCATTTGCTTCATCAACTCTGTTCAAATCAAGATCCAGCCCGCCAGAACCACGAAGAGGCATGGAATCCGATGTCTCATTCAGCAATGTGGCACAATTACTTGCCAAATCAGAACCTCGAGAAGCCATTTCCTCAAGAAGTCTTTCATCTGGCACATTTAGATCAATATCCAAAGGAATACGGTCATGTTTACTGGTAGATGCAACAGGGCAAGACAAATTTGATGGATCGGTCGCCACTTCAAGAACTTTTCTGGGTTCAGCAGGACGAAATGCACTAGTGGCAGCAGATCCCTTCCATCCAAGTTCCACTTTACTTCTCAATAAGTCTTCCGGAGGATCAAAGCGGCGTTTGGCAGCAGAAGCTACAGTAACGGAGGCAGAATGGCTACTGGGAATAGAATGTATGGAGAACGGTAACAAGTTAATCATTTGAACAGTTGTTGAACCAGAGGATGTTAAGGTCACAGACTGCCCATACTTCCCTTCATCAGCACAAAAACCTTCGTTTAAGTCGAACTTCATTTTTGCACATGGATCTGTTGCTCCAGAAGCGGAAGAAGAAGACGACCCAGCACTAGCGGAAGCACGCTTGCCTGCCTCATCTGGCTGAATGTTGGCAGACTTGAATCCTGTCAACTCAACCTCCTGAGCTTCATGCTCCACAGAACCAGGACACCGGCTCTCAGGAAGTGAAATATGCTCTGGAATCTCCTGATT
Source organism: Rehmannia glutinosa (assembly GCA_016081115.2). Taxonomy (NCBI): domain Eukaryota; kingdom Viridiplantae; phylum Streptophyta; class Magnoliopsida; order Lamiales; family Orobanchaceae; genus Rehmannia; species Rehmannia glutinosa. Next base: position 48,221,933 of record CM071930.1, read on the forward strand.
TTCAAGATTGGCCAGTTTACAGTGACTGTTCAGATCATGAGGTGTGGAACACGAAACAGCTGCACTATGGCTTTCACCAGCTGTATTTCTCTCAGCATCCTCATCAAATTTCAATCTTTCTGACTTGTCCATGCAACTCTTGGCATCCTTGTCACTGGGTTCTCCTACTTTGACTGCACCGCCAGCTTCTGACACTGAATTCTGGCCAAATTCAGATTGGTGCAGCTTTTCATTACTAGCGGTTTCTGCAAATTTAGACTCAACAATTGCAGCAGTCAGTTTCGGCGGTGAAATGGTTGTCCTGTTCAATCCTTCATTCTCATACTTGTTGCAGTCAGCTTCATCCAATGGCTTTGATCCAGAATTAACATTTAGCTTACGCTCATCAATGCTCAAATGATCAATATTGTCCTTTTCTTCAGTCACCATGATATCAATTACACCACTTTTACAGTTTGAAACACTATCAGCCATAACATTAAAGGAAGTGGCCTTCTCCTCACGAATTACTCCATTTGATTCACCATCCTTTACCCTCTCTATAGAGATGGGAAGTGCCCTAGAAGTCGTACATATCTTATCATTAGACTTCGCAGCAATACCCCACTTAGGGTCAGTATTGCTTCTCAAATCCAACTTGGAAGAGCCAAAGTCTTTACAGCTCTCTGCAGCAGGTAAATATTCAGCAGAATGGGATGAAGCACATAATCTGTCACCAGAGAACTCAAGTGGTGCATGCTTTGACAAACATAACCCATCATCCGACTGTGAACACCCATCTAAAACAACCTGTTTCTTGCCATCAGATTCAGCATCATTGTAAAATTGATTCTGCACTCCTTTAGGGCAATCTTCAGGGGGCGGACTAGATTTCGCCTCATCACCAGTGCAAACTTCCTCAACTGCAGGGGTACTTCTTTCAGTAGAATCAGTAGGAGAAACCACATCAGATCTGGACATTTCTCCAGCAGCCACACTAGCAAGTAAGTTCATTCCAACATCATCTTCAAGTGATAATGACGAAGTTGCTTCTGAATATTTAACACAGCTCTCAATTAAAGCATTCATGGGGCTGAAAGAAGAAGGATGCAACTTTACCGACTTTGAATGATTTGTTGAAGGACCTTCAATTAATCTCTTGGGTTCTTCAGTGGTCATGCTTTGCGCTTCATCAGGAAGAACAGCAGGTGACACAGCATCCTCTGACCCAGTCAATACGTCTTTTGGATCATTATTTTTCCGCGCGCTCATGTCTGTCCCAACATTACACTGAGATACATCACCCTTGTCCTGTGAAGCATGATCAGACTGCTCGTGTTTGTTCAAAAGCCTAGGAGAAGAAGCCCGGCTGCTCATAAAGGCACGATCTTCCAGAGAGCCTCCAGAGACACCTTGTGCGGGACTTCTTACACGGTTTGGTATCTTAACAATTAGTTTATGACTGCTACCTTCAATGATGGCCCCCTCAACAACCCTTTCACTAGGTAATGCAGGGGGAGACAACTTCTCTAAAGCAGTACTTTTGTGCGCTGAAGAACTTTTACAACAGCTGGTTTCTTTCTGAATTCCAGTTGCTGATATTCCTGGAAAACCATTAATTTTTCGACACGGAAACTACTACCAGATACCTTATTAACAATCACTGAACCTGAAGGAGAACTCTTCAGGTCATCCTTTGCTGAGAAAGCCTGGCCATAATTATGAGACTGATTAGAACTACTGCTCCTGTCCTCCCTCATTTGAGGGGCATCAGCAGTGCCTCCCACAGAAGTTCTAGGCTGGCTCTCCTTTCCAGAAGCAAGTGTTGAAGCAGGTTTCACATGCCCAGGAGACGAGGTTGCATACTTTATGCAACTTTCTCCAGGAGAAGACCTACCTGAAGAAGTTTTTGCTGCAGAATTTTGAGTAATCGAGCTTTTCATGGCAACATCAGACCCACTTGGAGTTCTGCTCCCAACATGAGAAGAATCTGGAAGGCGTGATTTGGAAGGCCATGCAGATAGAGCTTGGGTTGAACCAGACTTTGCATCAATACTCGTCATTTCAGCTTCAACACGTTTCTTCCAAGTGTCAACTAAAGTTCGTGCCTTTCTCTGAATATCTATATTTTTATGAGATCGTAAATGATTCACAGATCTGCCAATGTTGCACATTTGAAGGGCTTGAAGATTAACTGGAAGTTTATCCAGTGCACGAAGTAAAACCAAAAGAAACTCCTCGACTGACTTATCACCATCCTTTATATTATTACCATCACCAATCTTCCCTTTATGAATATCCTGCAGCCATTCATCCAGTACAGGCAAACCTCTTAGCTGCACAAACCGATTGAGGCAATCAACCTTATCGGTGGAAGCCATTACACTGGCAAGCATGGAACGGCTAACCAAATCCATTTTTCTCTCCCTTCTATCTGGTTGCATCAACTGGACAAGTTTCTCAACCGCTTCCAAATCTGCTATTCCACCATTTTCTGTTATTCGTGTGATCTCATACTTTAAATTACTTTCAGTTTTGCACTGAACAGAATCACCATCATCAAGCCTTGAAGAACGTTCTCGTTTGACATGATCAGCACCATGATCACCTCTTTCCCTCTTCTTTCCCTTGGCTTGAGAAGGAAAAGAACTCCCACTATTTTGACCACTATCAGAAGCTTGTTTCAGTTGTGAGGTTGAAGTCGGACCATTAGCTTGCTTTGGAGAACGACCACCAGGCTGCAAAGTCACATGCATTTCTGTCCTAGTTTTGTATAAAAGCTGGTCTACTTCTTGTTGCTGGTCCTGCGACACCATATGACGCGTATGAGTATCAAAAAGGTAAGAAGATTAATAATCAGTTTCTAAAATAATAAAATGTTTTCACACTTCCCCCCTTTCTTACCATACTCTCACCTCCGCTCTCCCCTCAACCGCCACCACACCAACAGGGGGGGGAGGAGAGAAAAGGAAAAAACACCTCATTCCAAGTTTAAGGGGAAAACAGGAAAAAAAAAAATAGAAACAAAAAAGTTAAACCAACAAACAAATATTGGAGTAAAAGGGAAATTTTGCTGACAACAACTAACATTAATGTAATGTTGATCTGTTAGCCACCGTAAACTCTTGTTTGCAATGTCATAGGCACGTCGACAAACAAAAGAGGATGTCTTGGTGGGAAGTTCAACACCTCTAGAAAGAAACGCTACTTTGCATGGATGGAGTAGAGATGCCGCAGGAATTTCGTGTTTCTGAAAGGAATAGAAAATCTCGTTTGGTGCACTGTCCACTAGAGTGCCTTTTCCGAGCTTTAGTTCAGATGACCTATAAAGCCAATTCACACCTAGCTGCAAATTATTCTCTTTGTTCCATGCCAACCAACGAATTAAACCAATGACAGGTGGAGAACCCTTTGGCGGCTTGAAGAGAGCACAATCACCAACACTGATTTTGCGACCGTCCTGCAGGACAGAAAATTATTAATCTCAGAGAAAGAATTTGCTAAAAATAAGTTACAAACTAGTTTCAAATAAAGTAAACCAAAATGAAATGGTAAAACCTGCAGAAAAGGGAAGGCACAAAAAGAAGTGCTCGTTCTGCCAAAAAAGAAGGGCTATAAAAAGTTGAATACACAAATTTGAAGTAAAATGAATTTGATAATACAAAGGAAGAATAGCTAAAGCCTTGATGTCAATAAGAAGGGCCTACACCATTTGTTAATTTCTCATCAGCTATTTTCTGTATAAGACTCACACTATTATTCAGACAAGTCTGCATTTGCAATCGAGAAATGTATTTCTATGTATTTATTAAGACAAGTATATAGTTGCAATTCAGAAAGAGGTATCTCAAGGACGGGCACACAGTTAAGAGAAAACAGAGTCTTTTATATCGTTCTAGTGCAAAATTTCGTTTTACAATTAATTCACTCCTTTTGGGCAATTGCAAATTATTACTACGGCTGTTACAGCTCATAACGAAATTATTGGCCTGATTTATTTTGGATATATGCACATTGTACCCCTGCATTTACTACTCATAAAGAAAAGAAAATGTATACATCATTGATTAGGATTGAACCAATTCAGCAGTGACACAAGTATGAATTTCAATTAAATTGTAATTAATTAGGTATAAGTAAGTGTTGAAATTAAAACCTCACATCCTATTGCCAAAAAAATACCATCAAACACACCAAGATAACAGTATAGTTGTATGTATGTATATTAATTAATCCACCCATTTCTATGCACACAAAAAACTAGTCTCAGAGACATGTTAATGATAGCTTTGTTTTGAGCTAACATTATACCATTGCTTCAACTGTTCCTACACAAAATGTCACGACAAAAAGACAGAAATATTTATTTGGAAAATGTATGTAATTGCCTTAGAAGTTACTATACAGGGAAAATTACTGCCAAACACATGTTGGCAATAACATTTTAAGAACAGGCGTCATAATGACCCTGGCCACTTTCATACATGAAAAAGTAGAGCCAAAATCACGGTAATGACATTGGTTTTGGACAACTCTGCCTTAAATATATATTCCCATATTACTTCAAAAACAAGTATCAAAGGCAGATTGTACACTAAGATGTTTGGACCGAGATGTATTTACACCTCTCCACCATTAATACACAAAATATTATCAGTACTTGTTAGCATTAAAATATTTATCGACAGGTGCATATCATTAGCCAGAAAATGAATACCGAACTCTCGTCCTTATGAACACACTAAACCGGTGGCAAAAGTAGAGATAAAAAACGAGCATTATACAAAATGAAACTTCCATGCATTATCACTCGAAAAAAAAATATGGACATAAATGATTATTCAAAGTTTGACATACATATTAATCTGCAAATTAAGTGGGGTACTAAAGGACCAAAAAATATTCCTTCAAAAGCTTAACAAGTTTGTCAGTTGTATGCCAACCATAACCCTTCACTCACACTAAGTGTACCGATATTCTTTTCCCGGTTTTCAAGTACATTAAGTATTTGGATGAAGAGATTAACTCCACATAGGTTATAATAGGGAACAGTTATTTACGCACTAAATAACTAGGAAAAGAACTTGCTGTTTTTAAAATAGAAAAACCTCATCATAGGTGAAGGTGAGTGGAAAGCACCCAACATGATAATGACCCAGTTTCGACTATTTTTCTATTCAAACTAACTCGTGCACCAATTGCAACTGAGAAGGATATGAAAGCCACTGAGTCACTGACATAGGAATCCATATCCAATATTTTCTAGAATGAACGGAGTGCAATCTATATCCACATATATTTTCACACACATAGTGAAAAACAAGTTAAACCAACAACGCAGCTCAAGTCACGAATACTTAATTTAACTAAATTAGCAAAATTAATTATTTGCCTCCAGTAGTTGCAGCAAAAGAGAGCCAACTTGACTTCTTCCCCACCCCTAATCCCCCAAAAAGAAAACAAAATAGAAGATAAGCCAACTCTACAATTCACACAAATACATCCACCAAAATAGAGTGACTAATTGTCTAATTCCATCAGAATCAATTCAACTTCCATTCACATAAAGAAAGAGAACTGCAATGACCACTTGGACTCACTAGTATGCCAGGATCAAATTGATATGAGAAGATCTAGCTCTTTTTAGCTTTCCCCATGTAGACAGAAAACAAAAACCATGAGGCAGTCAGTACAGTTTAGCCACTCCAAGAAATAGTAATAATAAATGAACAACTCCATGCTGACAAGTGAAGAGCCTTGAATTAGTAATATCCCCTCGTCCACAAGTACAACCAGATATCATCTCCGAACAAGGTAATATTTTCTCATTTCAATTTTCATCACCAACACCGAAACACTAAAGACAATTTAACCTCCCATCAGAGCATAGATAAAAGAGGTACAACCATTAGGAAAAAAATTAAAATTAAATTTAAAAAGACAATAATATGTGGGAAGGAAATATAGAAAAACCCACCAAGTTAATACCTTGAAGAACGAATCGCTACTGGTGGAGGTAGTGATAGAAGCAAGATAAGAATGATTATCACCAGCAAGTGCTACAGAATCGTTGGTGGCCGCCAATGGTAGGACTGACCGCATGTGCTGACTACAACTCCTCTCTAAACTCCTACAGCTCTCGCGCTGAACCCTCCCATGCATAATAAAATATGGTTTTTTGCATTTTCCCCAATTTTCATACCGCCCAATAGCCCAATTTCAAGCATCAAATCCTTCCAAATTCCACTCAAGCTTCCACCTTAATAAACCACAACTCCTGTCACACAATAATATCATTTCCCCCAATAATTCCAATCACCAGAAACTCTAAGTTAACTTATTGAAAACCCTGACAAATCATCATTCGCCCGAAAAAGAAAACCCTAGATCGCTCCAATTCCACGGATTACCTTATTTATCTTGCTTTATTTCACATCTAGGGCTTCAATTCTCGGATCAAAAACCTATCAAATACAAATTCACAACCTTCAGATAAAAAATTTAACCACATCAATTAAACAATTACCAAATTACCAAAAATAAAAAATGCAAACCGAGAACAAGCGTCGCCTATTTAACAACCGTGTACGATACATACAAAGAAACAACATATACGTGCGCGTGGGTATATGAGCGTCGTGTGCATAAACAAGAAAGGAGGAATTGAGAGAAACCTGCGGAATGTTTCCGAATCCCGATTCATAGAAAGAAAATGAGAGATTTTAGAGAGAGAAAGCGGCGATATATAGATACGGGAGGCTGTACGTATAGACGCAGAGAGAAAAATGGAAAAGCGATGTCGTGAGGAACCGTCAGACGGCAAAGGAAAAGCGGGTGTCATTTATTTTTATACTAAAAATGTAAAACGAATCGGATAGGAGCAAATATAATATTATTCAAATTTATTTAACTTTTATTGAATTTCAAAAATCATGTTTCAATTTAGTTTATTATTAATCGAATTGAGTTTAATAAACCTTGGTTGAATCAACACAATTTGAATTCAAATAATTTGATATTATTCATATCTTTTTTTTTGAAATCACCTAATTCCTTATCTTGGAAATTCGATTTTCAATATTAATATTAAATAGTAATTTGATTCGTTAAGCGAGGTATACGGTGAGATATGGCAAGGCCACGCCACTGAAATGGGCAGTTGATGTTTGACGTCACGAATTTTTTCCTAACTCAAGTTAATTGGTGACATTGGTGTCATCAATGCGAGAGGAATGATAAGATTCCCTCGGGGTGTATGCTATGAGCGAGGGGTAGTTTAGGTAGACAACATTTATGCTTATATAGTATGTCATGAATGTGACGTGCATGAAAGACGTCTTTTTGGGTTCTTTTTGAATGGATTGAGTGCAACACAACATACACTTATCCATCAAAATACTGTTTTATCCAATGATGTTGGTTTGGTTTGGAAGTAAAATTATTTTATTGTGTTTTTTAATAGAAATAGTAAAATACTAATACATATTAGAAAATAAAATCAAGACTATTTATATGAAAATAATTATTATATTTTATTAAAAGAACTGGAAAAAAAAACTATCTTCGAAAAAGAAAATAAATTGGCTCATGAGCTCAAAAATTTTATGTTATTCGGATGTTGTTGGGGCAAATTTGACTTTTTTAAATTGATAATTTTACACATTTATTTAATTCAAATTTACTTAATTAATTGCCCGATTATATTAATTATTATTGGGTCACATATATTACTAACCGGTCCATGAGGTCCGTACTGGCCCGCACACCCCACTCTGTTATACTTGCCTATGCGGCCCAACAACCCAGGTATAGAAGTACACTTCTTGTTCATTTATAAGTATTCAGAATTATTCGCTCTTAAGTTTTGTCATTTGCTATGTAATTATTCTCCTACACATGTGAGGTGAGCGTCGGATGGCCTCTCTAGGACAATACTAAAGCCCGTCTAATAGTGCATCCCATAGAAGTTCTAGGCTAGCTATTATTTCCATATGCAAGTGATGAAGTTGGTTTCACAGGTCCTAGATAAGAGGTTGCATACTTTATGCTACTTTCCCCAAGAGAAGACTTGTCTGAAGTAGTTTTTGCTACAGAATTCTAAGTACTCGAGCTTTTCATGGCAACATCAGACCCACTTGGGGTTCTGCACCTACCATGAGAAGCCTATGGAAGCTGTGATTTGGAATGCCACACAGATACAACTTGGGTTAAACCAGACTTGCATCAATACTAATCAGTTCAGCTTCAACACATTTCCTCCATGTGTCAACTTAAGTGCGTCTTTCTCTGAATTTCTCTGTATTTTTATGAGATCGTAAATGATTCACAGATCTGTCAGTGTTGCACATTTGAAGAGCTTGAAGATCAACTAGAAGTTTATCCAGTCCACAAAGTAAAATAAAAGAAGTTCCTCCACCGATTTATCACCATCCTTCATATTATTACCATCACTGATCCTCCCCTTATGAATATCTTGCATCCATTCAACCAGTACAAGCAAACCTTTTAGCTACATGTTCGCCAAAAAATTGGATCTCAATACTGCAAGTGTATAGTGTAGTTTATAGAATAATGGCAAGCAAGGTCGTATTCCTCAGGAATTGCATACGAAATACTTATGCTATAATAACATCGTATTCCAATTTTATTGAAGCGACCAAAAATCACAAGTTTTAATGAATAATCGAAAAAATAAAAATAAAAGAAATAAATTTGTAAAAACCCGAACTCCACAATTATTTTCAACAAATACGAAAGCAACCCTAGGCACATAATCTCAACATGCTTCTTCAATATTAAATCCAATCAATGTTTCAAAACCAATTCATGTGTTTCTATGGGTTCAATTCCTAAACTAGTTTATTCCCCCTCCCGGGTGACACATAAACAGTAGATTATAATAATTGAGGTCCGCCAATGCATCACAACTACTATTGTAGCGCCCCACTTTTTATAAAGGGTTTTTGAGTGGTTACTAAAATAAAGAATGCATTTAAATTTTTTTAAAACTTAATAATAAGGAAGTGTATTTAAATGCGAACGAATAAAACACATCTCAAAAACAAATGAAACTATTTTATTAATAAATCCAAAAAATACCATAACACTTTCGATGTGCTACTCTGATTTTATAAAATATAGTCTAATTATAAAAGTTTCGCTGCGTCACTTACCTTTTTTTAATATATTTTAAAATAAAATAGATAACTCGAGCGAAAGCAATAATGAAGTTTAAAATAAATTACTAAAAATAATTCTGAAATAAGCAAACTTAGAGTATTATCTAAGATTACAAATAAATATTAATAATATTATAATAAATTAAGAGATAGTACGTCGCATTTGTTTGAATTTGAAAATAGTCAACAGATTAAAAAGTTAAATAACTAAAGTGTAAAGTCTTGGCTATCCTCAAAGATCGGCAATAAGATCCACCCATTTAATCTAAAAATAGTTTGAATAATAGGGATGAGTAACACATACTTGTAAGTCAAGCGGCTACGATAATCTCAGAGGGGGTGAATAGATTATCTCCATCTTTTCGATTTTGCCTCTCTTTTTTTGAACCGAATGCTCAAAGACAATAATAAAGGTGCGGAATGTAAACAACACACGTCGATTTAAAGAGGTTCAACCCACCTAGGGCCTAATCCTCTACCACCCAAAGATATCAGGGATGGATTTCAAAAAGAAAAATAATTTTATTAATTACCAAAATTAATACAAACTCAACTTACAACACCTTGAAGAGCACCACACTCTTCTTCAACAACACCTTTGGAGATTACCACAATCTCCTTTGAAGATCACCACAATCTTCCTTCAACGACATCTTGTGAAGATTACCACAATCTTCAACCTTGAAGAATACCAAATTCTTCAACACCTCAATAAGAAGATCACCACAATCTTCTTGCACCTATCACCTAGATCATCCAAGTGTGCTCTTACCACAAGAACACTCACAAGGATATCTTGTGTTGAATGATAACCAAAAATCAAGATTACAACTCAATAATGAATAATACAATTTGAGTGCAAAGTGTAATCAAGAATAGCCTAGACCTCAAGGATGTGAAAGTGATAGTTAGGCAAATTTACAACAAGAATAATGACAATGAAAGACCAAGTATTTGCTTGGAGTGTATCTTGTTGTGTTGTATCTCAATTGTTGTCTTGGTTGCTACAAAACTTCCTCTATTTATAGGAGATGATTGATCAAGCGTAGGCTCCTCTTGGGGATTAAAAATCTACAGAAAAATACAATTAAAGTCAAGAATATAGATGTTAGAAATCAATCCCACAATTTAAGGAAATGTGTCACGTCAAACGGTCATATTTTTTCTTTGTTAAAGCACAGGGCGACCGGTCGCACAGAAATAAGAGAATTGAAGAACACTTTGAAAATTTCAACAGGGCGACCGGTCGACATAGGCTTCAACCGGTCGACCCCTGTCTCAACAGGTCCCACTTTTTATAAAAACCCGAACTCCACAATTATTTTCAACAAATACGAAAGCAACCCTAGGCACATAATCTCAACATGCTTCTTCAATATTAAATCCAATCAATGTTTCAAAACCAATTCATGTGTTTCTATGGGTTTAATTCCTAAACTAGTTTATTCCCCCTCCCGGGTGACACATAAACAGTAGATTATAATAATTGAGGTCCGCCAATGCATCACAACTACTATTGTAGCGCCCCACTTTTTATAAAGGGTTTTTGAGTAGTTACTAAAATAAAGAATGCATTTAATTTTTTTTGAAACTTAATAATAAGGAAGTGTATTTAAATGCGAACGAATAAAACACATCTCAAAAACAAATGAAACTATTTTATTAATAAATCCAAAAAATACCATAACACTTTCGATGTGCTACTCTGATTTTATAAAACATAGTCTAATTATAAAAGTTTCGCTGCGTTACTTACCTTTTTTTAAATATATTTTAAAATAAAATAGATAACTCGAGCGAAAACAATAATGAAGTTTAAAATAAATTACTAAAAATAATTCTGAAATAAGCAAACTTAGAGTATTATCTAAGATTAAAAATAAATATTAATAATATTATAATAAATTAAGAGATAGTACGTCGCATTTGTTTGAATTTGAAAATAGTCACGATTAAAAAAGTTAAATAACTAAAGTGTAAAGTCTTGGCTATCCCTCAAAGATCAACAAGATCCACCCATTTAATCTAAAAATAGTTTGAATAATAGGGATGAGTAACACATACTTGTAAGTCCAATGCTACGATAATCTAGAGGGGGTGAATAGATTATCTCCATCTTTTCGATTTTGCCCTCTTTTTTTGAATCGAATGCTCAAAGACAATAATAAAGGTGCGGAATGTAAACAACACACGCGTCGATTTAAAGAGGTTCAACCCACCTAGGGCCTAATCCTCTACCACCCCAAAGATATCCAGGGATGGATTTCAAAAAGAAAAAGAATTTTATTAATTACCAAAATTAATACAAACTCAACTTACAACACATTGAAGAGCACCACACTCTTCTTCAACAACACCTTTGGAGATTACCACAATCTCCTTTGAAGATCACCACAATCTTCCTACAACGGCACCTTGTGAAGATTACCACAATCTTCAACCTTGAAGAATACCAAATTATTCAACACCTCAATAAGAAGATCACCACAATCTTCTTACACCTATCACCTAGATCATCCAAGTGTGCTCTTACCACAAGAACACTCACAAGGATATCTTGTGTTGAATGATAATCAAAAATCAAGATTACAACTCAATAATGAATAATACGGTTTGAGTGCAAAGTGTAATCAAGAATAGCCTAGACCTCAAGGATGTGAAAGTGATAGGCTAGGCAAATTTACAACAAGAATAATGACAATGAAAGACCAAGTATTTGCTTGGAGTGTATCTTGTTGTGTTGTATCTCAATTGTTGTCTTGGTTGCTCCAAAACTTCCTCTATTTATAGGAGATGATTGATCAAGCGTAGGCTCCTCTTGGGGATTAAAAATCTGAGAAAAATACAATTAAAGTCAAGAATATAGATGTTAGAAATCAATCCCACAATTTAAGGAAATGTGTCTCATTGTCAAACGGTCATATTTTTTCTTTGTTAAAGCACAGGAAGCGACGGCCGCACGTAAATAAGAGAATTGAAGAACACTTTGAAAATTTCAACAGGCGACCGGTCGACATAAAGCTTCAACCGGTGGACCCGACCCTGTCTCAACAGTCCCACTTTTTATAAAAACCCGAACTCCACAATTATTTTCAACAAATACGAAAGCAACCCTAGGCACATAATCTCAACATGCTTCTTCAATATTAAATCCAATCAATGTTTCAAAACCAATTCATGTGTTTCTATGGGTTCAATTCCTAAACTAGTTTATTCCCCCTCCGGGTGACACATAAAAAAGAGATTATAATAATTGAGGTCCGCCAATGCATCACAACTACTATTGTAGCGCCCACTTTTTATAAAGGGTTTTGAGTGGTTACTAAAATAAAGAATGCATTTAAATTTTTTAAAACTTAATAATAAGGAAGTGTATTTAAATGCGAACGAATAAAACACATCTCAAAAACAAATGAAACTATTTTATTAATAAATCCAAAAAATACCATAACACTTTCGATGTGCTACTTTCGATTTTATAAAATATAGTCTAATTATAAAAGTTTATTGCGTCACTTACCTTTTTTAATATATTTTAAAATAAAATAGATAACTCGAGCGAAAGCAATAATGAAGTTTAAAATAAATTACTAAAAATAATTCTGAAATAAGCAAACTTAGAGTATTATCTAAGATTAAAAATAAATATTAATAATATTATAATAAATTAAGAGATAGTACGTCGCATTTGTTTGAATTTGAAAATAGTCAACGATTAAAAAAGTTAAATAACTAAAGTGTAAAGTCTTGGCTATCCTCAAAGATCGGCAGCCGATCCACCCATTTAATCTAAAAATAGTTTGAATAATAGGGATGAGTAACACATACTTGTAAGTCCAAGCGGCTACGATAATCTAGAGGGGGGGTGAATAGATTATCTCCATCTTTTCGATTTTGCCCTCTTTTTTGAACCGAATGCTCAAAGACAATAATAAAGGTGCGGAATGTAAACAACACACGCCGATTTAAAGAGGTTCAACCCACCTAGGGCCTAATCTCTACCACCCCAAAGATATCAGGGATGGATTTCAAAAAGAAAAATAATTTTATTAATTACCAAAATTAATACAAACTCAACTTACAACACCTTGAAGAGCACCACACTCTTCTTCAACAACACCTTTGGAGATTACCACAATCTCCCTTTGAAGATCACCACAATCTTCCTTCAACGGCATCTTGTGAAGATTACCACAATCTTCAACCTTGAAGAATACCAAATTCTTCAACACCTCAATAAGAAGATCACCACAATCTTCTTGCACCTATCACCTAGATCATCCAAGTGTGCTCTTACCACAAGAACACTCACAAGGATATCTTGTGTTGAATGATAACCAAAAATCAAGATTACAACTCAATAATGAATAATACAATTTGAGTGCAAAGTGTAATCAAGAATAGCCTAGACCTCAAGGATGTGAAAGTGATAGGCTAGGCAAATTTACAACAAGAATAATGACAATGAAAGACCAAGTATTTGCTTGGAGTGTATCTTGTTGTGTTGTATCTCAATTGTTGTCTTGGTTGCTACAAAACTTCCTCTATTTATAGGAGATGATTGATCAGCGTAGGCTCTCTTGGGGATTAAAAATCTACGAGAAAAATACAATTAAAGTTAAGAATATAGATGTTAGAAATCAATCCCACAATTTAAGGAAATGTGTCTGTCAAACGGTCATATTTTTTTTTCATTAAAGCACTGCAGGCGACGGTCGCACGTAAATAAGAGAATTGAAGAACACTTTGAAAATTTCAACAGGCGGACCGGTGGCCGACATAGGCTTCAACCGGTCGACCCTGTCTCAACAGTCCCACTTTTTATAAAAACCCGAACTCCACAATTATTTTCAACAAATACGAAAGCAACCCTAGGCACATAATCTCAACATGCTTCTTCAATATTAAATCCAATCAATGTTTCAAAACCAATTCATGTGTTTCTATGGGTTTAATTCTAAACTAGTTTATTCCCCTCCCGGGTGACACATAAACGAGAGATTATAATAATTGAGGTCCAATGATGCATCACAACTACTATTGTAGCGCCCACTTTTTATAAAGGGTTTTGAGTGGTTACTAAAATAAAGAATGCATTTAATTTTTTTGAAACTTAATAATAAGGAAGTGTATTTAAATGCGACGAATAAAACACATCTCAAAAACAAATGAAACTATTTTATTAATAAATCCAAAAATACCATAACACTTTCGATGTGCTACTCGATTTTATAAAACATAGTCTAATTATAAAAGTTTCATTTGCGTTATTTACCTTTTTTAAATATATTTTAAAATAAAATAGATAACTCGAGCGAAAACAATAATGAAGTTTAAAATAAATTACTAAAAATAATTAAATAAGCAAACTTAGAGTATTATCTAAGATTAAAAATAAATATTAATAATATTATAATAAATTAAGAGATAGTACGTCGCATTTGTTTGAATTTGAAAATAGTCATGATTAAAAAAGTTAAATAACTAAAGTGTAAAGTCTTGGCTATCCCAAAGATCGGCAACAAGATCCACCCATTTAATCTAAAAATAGTTTGAATAATAGGGATGAGTAACACATACTTGTAAGTCCAAGCGCTACGATAATCTAGAGGGGGTGAATAGATTATCTCCATCTTTTCGATTTTGCCCTCTTTTTGAACCGAATGCTCAAAGACAATAATAAAGGTGCGGAATGTAAACAACACACGTCGATTTAAAGAGGTTCAACCCACCTAGGGCCTAATCCTCTACCACCCCAGTATATCCGGGATGGATTTCAAAAAGAAAAAGAATTTTATTAATTACCAAAATTAATACAAACTCAACTTACAACACATTGAAGAGCACCACACTCTTCTTCAACAACACTTTTGGAGATTACCACAATCTCCCTTTGAAGATCACCACAATCTTCCTACAACGGCACCTTGTGAAGATTACCACAATCTTCAACCTTGAAGAATACCAAATTATTCAACACCTCAATAAGAAGATCACCACAATCTTCTTACACCTATCACCTAGATCATCCAAGTGTGCTCTTACCACAAGAACACTCACAAGGATATCTTGTGTTGAATGATAATCAAAAATCAAGATTACAACTCAATAATGAATAATACAGTTTGAGTGCAAAGTGTAATCAAGAATAGCCTAGACCTCAAGGATGTGAAAGTGATAGGCTAGGCAAATTTACAACAAGAATAATGACAATGAAAGACCAAGTATTTGCTTGGAGTGTATCTTGTTGTGTTGTATCTCAATTGTTGTCTTGGTTGCTCCAAAACTTCCTCTATTTATAGGAGATGATTGATCAAGCGTAGGCTCCTCTTGGGGATTAAAAATCTACAGAAAAATACAATTAAAGTCAAGAATATAGATGTTAGAAATCAATCCCACAATTTAAGGAAATGTGTCTGCTGTCAAACGGTCATATTTTTGCTGTTAAAGCACAGGGCGACCGGTCGCACAGAAATAAGAGAATTGAAGAACACTTTGAAAATTTCAACAGGGCGACCGGTCGACATAGGCTTCAACCGGTCGACCCCTGTCTCAACAGGTCCCACTTTTTATAAAAACCCGAACTCCACAATTATTTTCAACAAATACGAAAGCAACCCTAGGCACATAATCTCAACATGCTTCTTCAATATTAAATCCAATCAATGTTTCAAAACCAATTCATGTGTTTCTATGGGTTTAATTCCTAAACTAGTTTATTCCCCCTCCCGGGTGACACATAAACAGTAGATTATAATAATTGAGGTCCGCCAATGCATCACAACTACTATTGTAGCGCCCCACTTTTTATAAAGGGTTTTTGAGTGGTTACTAAAATAAAGAATGCATTTAATTTTTTTTGAAACTTAATAATAAGGAAGTGTATTTAAATGCGAACGAATAAAACACATCTCAAAAAAAAAAAAAATGAAACTATTTTATTAATAAATCCAAAAATACCATAACACTTTCGATGTGCTACTCGATTTTATAAAACATAGTCTAATTATAAAAGTTTCATTGCGTCACTTACCTTTTTTAAATATATTTTAAAATAAAATAGATAACTCGAGCGAAAGCAATAATGAAGTTTAAAATAAATTACTAACAATAATTCTGAAATAAGCAAACTTAGAGTATTATCTAAGATTAAAAATAAATATTAATAATATTATAATAAATTAAGAGATAGTACGTCGCATTTGTTTGAATTTGAAAATAGTCACGAGTTCAAAAAGTTAAATAACTAAAGTGTAAAGTCTCGGCTATCCCAAAGATCGGCAAAGATCCACCCATTTAATCTAAAAATAGTTTGAATAATAGGGATGAGTAACACATACTTGTAAGTCAGCGCTACGATAATCTAGAGGGGGTGAATAGATTATCTCCATCTTTTCGATTTTGCCCTCTTTTTTGAACCGAATGCTCAAAGACAATAATAAAGGTGCGGAATGTAAACAACACACGCGTCGATTTAAAGAGGTTCAACCCACCTAGGGCCTAATCCTCTACCACCCCAAAGATATCAGGGATGGATTTCAAAAAGAAAAAGAATTTTATTAATTACCAAAATTAATACAAACTCAACTTACAACACATTGAAGAGCACCACACTCTTCTTCAACAACACCTTTGGAGATTACCACAATCTCCCTTTGAAGATCACCACAATCTTCCTACAACGGCACCTTGTGAAGATTACCACAATCTTCAACCTTGAAGAATACCAAATTATTCAACACCTCAATAAGAAGATCACCACAATCTTCTTGCACCTATCACCTAGATCATCCAAGTGTGCTCTTACCACAAGAACACTCACAAGGATATCTTGTGTTGAATGATAATCAAAAATCAAGATTACAACTCAATAATGAATAATACAGTTTGAGTGCAAAGTGTAATCAAGAATAGCCTAGACCTCAAGGATGTGAAAGTGATAGTTAGGCAAATTTACAACAAGAATAATGACAATGAAAGACCAAGTATTTGCTTGGAGTGTATCTTGTTGTGTTGTATCTAAATTGTTGTCTTGGTTGCTCCAAAACTTCCTCTATTTATAGGAGATGATTGATCAAGCATAGGCTCCTCTTGGGGATTAAAAATCTACCGAAAAATACAATTAAAATCAAGAATATAGCTGTTAGAAATCAATCCCACAATTTAAGGAAATGTCTGTCAAACGGTCGGTATTTTTCTTTGTTAAAAAGCAGACGGCCGCACGAAATAAGAGAATTGAAGAACACTTTGAAAATTTCAACAGGCGACAGGTCGGCCGACATAGGCTTCAACCGGTCGACCCCTGTCTCAACAGGTCCCACTTTTTATAAAAACCCGAACTCCACAATTATTTTCAACAAATACGAAAGCAACCCTAGGCACATAATCTCAACATGCTTCTTCAATATTAAATCCAATCAATGTTTCAAAACCAATTCATGTGTTTCTATGGGTTTAATTCCTAAACTAGTTTATTCCCCCTCCCGGGTGACACATAAACAGTAGATTATAATAATTGAGGTCCGCCAATGCATCACAACTACTATTGTAGCGCCCCACTTTTTATAAAGGGTTTTTGAGTGGTTACTAAAATAAAGAATGCATTTAATTTTTTTTGAAACTTAATAATAAGGAAGTGTATTTAAATGCGAACGAATAAAACACATCTCAAAAAAAAATGAAACTATTTTATTAATAAATCCAAAAAATACCATAACACTTTCGATGTGCTACTCTGATTTTATAAAACATAGTCTAATTATAAAAGTTTCGCTGCGTCACTTACCTTTTTTTAAATATATTTTAAAATAAAATAGATAACTCGAGCGAAAGCAATAATGAAGTTTAAAATAAATTACTAACAATAATTCTGAAATAAGCAAACTTAGAGTATTATCTAAGATTAAAAATAAATATTAATAATATTATAATAAATTAAGAGATAGTACGTCGCATTTGTTTGAATTTGAAAATAGTCAACAGTTCAAAAAGTTAAATAACTAAAGTGTAAAGTCTTCGGCTATCCCCAGCATCGGCAGCGCATCCACCCATTTAATCTAAAAATAGTTTGAATAATAGGGATGAGTAACACATACTTGTAAGTCCAAGCGGCTACGATAATCTAGAGGGGGGGTGAATAGATTATCTCCATCTTTTCGATTTTGCCCTCTTTTTTGAACCGAATGCTCAAAGACAATAATAAAGGTGCGGAATGTAAACAACACACGTCGATTTAAAGAGGTTCAACCCACCTAGGGCCTAATCCTCTACCACCCCAGTATATCCGGGATGGATTTCAAAAAGAAAAAGAATTTTATTAATTACCAAAATTAATACAAACTCAACTTACAACACATTGAAGAGCACCACACTCTTCTTCAACAACACCTTTGGAGATTACCACAATCTCCCTTTGAAGATCACCACAATCTTCCTACAACGGCACCTTGTGAAGATTACCACAATCTTCAACCTTGAAGAATACCAAATTATTCAACACCTCAATAAGAAGATCACCACAATCTTCTTGCACCTATCACCTAGATCATCCAAGTGTGCTCTTACCACAAGAACACTCACAAGGATATCTTGTGTTGAATGATAATCAAAAATCAAGATTACAACTCAATAATGAATAATACAATTTGAGTGCAAAGTGTAATCAAGAATAGCCTAGACCTCAAGGATGTGAAAGTGATAGGCTAGGCAAATTTACAACAAGAATAATGACAATGAAAGACCAAGTATTTGCTTGGAGTGTATCTTGTTGTGTTGTATCTAAATTGTTGTCTTGGTTGCTCCAAAACTTCCTCTATTTATAGGAGATGATTGATCAAGCATAGACTCCTCTTGGGGATTAAAAATCTGAGAAAAATACAATTAAAATCAAGAATATAGCTGTTAGAAATCAATCCCACAATTTAAGGAAATGTGTTTTGTCAAACGGTCATATTTTTTCTTTGTTAAAAGCAGGCGCGGCCGCACGACGAAATAAGAGAATTGAAGAACACTTTGAAAATTTCAACAGGGCGACCGGTCGACATAGGCTTCAACCGGTCGACCCCTGTCTCAACAGGTCCCCCTAACTCAAAAATGCAAGGTCAGAAGTTCTGTTTCAACACGAACTTGCAGGTACCGGTCAACCCCTGGGCGACCGGTCGACCGGACCGGTCGACGCCCAGGGCGACCTGCCTGATTTTCCTTCTGTCTCATTTTCCGTTTCAAAAATCATCTTCAGGTACAGGTTGCCCTATAGGGCGACCGGTCGACCACGAGACATAAATGTTGTCCAATTTTTGTCGAAAATAAAACTCAAGAAATACTCCGAAAATTTAGTAAAAACATTTTAAACCAATCGGGAGTATTTAGACAACATTTGGAAATCTTGTTTAGGAGTAAAAACCCATTGACATAAAATCATTAAAGTGTTGTCCATTATTATCGAAAATAAACTTGAGGAAATACTCCGGAAAATATTAAAACCATTTTAAATCATTTAGGAGTATTTGAACAACCTTTAAAAGCATTGTTTTGGTGATAAAATAAAATCATCAAAATTAAGATAAAAACATGTATCAAACAATCTCCCCCTTTTTGATGATTACAAACCAAAACAATTTTTACACAAACTAAGAGAGCAATTTTGAGAAATGATTTTCCAGTAAAAACATTTGACCGTTTGGAAGCAACCAAAATTTCCAAAAATATTAAAGCAACCAAGTAGGGAGTAAATATATTCAATAATACGCGCAAGCTCCCCCTATCAACAAGCATATCAAAAATAATGTAAAAGCAATTTTTCCATAAGCTAAAAGCTTTAGCTTTTACAATTTGTTCAAGAGCTTATAAGCTCCCCCTGTCACAAAACATCATTAGACAATTATATAAGTCCATCAAGCAATAATTGGACTAAAGATAAATCACAACATATGGCTTTTATGAGCCATAGCTTATAGCTTTTTATAACAAGCTTTTATTAGCTTCTTTGAGCTAATGAGCCAATATCCTGTTTCTCCCCCTTTGGAATCATCAAAAAGAATGTTAGGATGATAAAAACATCATACAAATATAGCAAAGTGCGCAAACGAGACGGTTTATCAACCATTTGAGCAAGTTATGTT
The DNA here is from genome assembly GCA_016081115.2 of Rehmannia glutinosa. NCBI lineage: Eukaryota > Viridiplantae > Streptophyta > Magnoliopsida > Lamiales > Orobanchaceae > Rehmannia > Rehmannia glutinosa. Next base: position 48,242,211 of record CM071930.1, read on the forward strand.
TAAAATCCAAAGAAAATGGGAGAAATATAACATAAGAAATCCATAAGCTCATTAGTAAGCTAAAAACATGATTTCAAAAAGATTTTAAGACATTTTGAAGCAAGAGAATCATGTAGAAGTTGAAAATTTCATTGTAACATTTCATCGAACACCTTGTGTGCGTGAAAAATAAAAGAGGTTGTATAAAGTCCTTGTAAATGTTTCAAGCCAAAAATTTTCATAACATCATCAATCATCCTCATTTCAAAGCTCAATAAGATCATATGCAACATACCCAACATTTGTTCATCAAATAAGAGGCTCAACAAAGAGATTCTCAAGGGTTCAACCCAATTGAGATAATATAAGCCAAAAAGGATCAAGGCATTACAAATGCCAAAAAATTAGAGCATCCATCAAATTATACAAGTCATGCCTTAAACAATACATGTAAGATATATCAAATGTTCCAACATATCCATCTAAGCATAATGATCAAAGCATTAAAAGAAGCACTTTTACAATCAAGTACTTCATACCAATTATCAAACAATATGCTAAATTAGAGTAATTTTACCATCAAATACTCCATCAATACCATGATCATCCACAAGTCATTATCAACTCGCAATTATAACCCTTTTAAGAAAACAAGCAAATATCATTAGTGCAAAAGAGTTTTACAAAGGTTCATAAGAATACAAAGCAACATGAATGAAAATGCTAGAAAGTAAAGAAAGGGGGGGACATCAATCTTCGTCCGAAGAGAAGCAAGTTCCGGGAATGAGATCTTTGATGAATTTCTTCAATTTGCCGATTGACTTATGCATTTTGGAGGTCTTTTACTCCAAAGCCTCATACCTCGTTTCATGAAAAGCCCTCATCTCATCAAATTCAGCTTGGGTATACCTCCTAGGCGGTTGAGCACCGGTATTACCCTTCGGGTTGCTCGGTTCACCTTCCTCCGCTAATCTTGCAGCCTCGGCGTCATCAAAGTAGTCATTAGGATCAGGGGAATCTTAACCTCTTCCTCTAGCCATTTTAGTTGGTCGGATGTCCATATTCTTGCGCATCGTGACTATTTGGGAGATGTTATCAATGTCAAAGTCATTTTGAAACACCCGAGTTACACTCGAACGAAGGTAGTCCCGATTGAATTAGAAGTTTACAAATCCAATTTCCCATAACCAACTTCTTATTACCTTGAGTGATGGACTCAATTAGACATTGAATAAGTATGGTGCCAAAGTTAAGTGGTTCCCTCCTAGCAATCTTATAAGTCAAAAAGTAATCCATGTTGCTAGGCATCTTTCCCGACTTACCACAAATGCAATATGCGACAATGACCGATAAAATACGATGCTCAAGTGTCATTGCCAATAAAGAATACTTTGGCCATACTCCCAAATATGTCTTAACTTCTTTCATCGACACCCCCAACATTTCATCATTCCAAGTCCCACAAGAGAAATAGTCCCAACCACCTTCTCTAACATGTAAAAGCCGGCAAATATCATTGGGAGTCCATCTAAAATGATGACCCCTTATAAGCGAATTTACGGCTATCGGCTTCCTTTCAACATCATATTCCACCCACATATTGGCATAAAAGAGTTGGATAATATCATCATCATACAAAACATAAGCATGCTCCCATAAATACATCCAACCTTGCTCCTCAAAGAATCCTCTAATGGTAGGATATTCATTGGTAAATGAACTAAAACGACACATTTTAGTTCGAGCAATAGATTTTCCTCCCATCCCCGAATCCTCATAGTACCATTCCGCATACTTATTGATGAAATTAAGAACATTGTGGGAATTAGGAGCTTGAGGAATAAAAGATTTTTTACCTTTCGCCCAACGGCAATTTTGGAGCGAAATTGTTCCGCGAAGCTCGGCAATTTGGGCCCGAGAGAGAACGAGATTTTGAACATCATCACCTTCTTGAGCTACGTTTCTCTGGGCAGCTCGGATATCCCTTTGTTCGGCTTCTTCTTGCCGATGTCTTGAAGAACCCTCTCCGCCCCTTCTACGTTTGGAGATGGGATTTTAAAGTGGAATTCTTTGGAGGAGCCATATATGTAAGATTCTTGTGAAAATAAGGAGATTAGCAACAAGAATCGTGAAAAATGATGAAGAATTGAAGATTTTAGGAGAAAGGGGATGAAAGAATCGCACAAGGGTTTTGAGAAATTTCCTGCGTCTGTTTAAGAACTGAAGACAGAACGAATTTAAGTTGAGAAATTGCCCTGGGCGACCGGTCGAGGTAGGGTGCGACCGGTCGACGTAAAGGGCGACCGGTCGCCCCTGCTTTGACCGTCCCAGTGCAATTTTTTGTTCTCCAGAATTTTCAAAAATACGATTTTTCACCCCCAAAAGTTTTAAAACTTTGCAAAAAGATAATTTTGGGCTATATCCAATAAATATGGGTTTCGGGAAAACATATATTCGAGAAAATCGAAATTTAACAAGTAGTGCCCTTTTGAGAGAAAATTTGCAAAAACATTTTGGGGCACTTAAGGGGTTAAAATGAAATATCTTGAAAGATATGTGCATAAGCATAATATCGAGTTCTAAGATAAATACGAGTGAACATACCTCGATAGTTTTAAGAAACTTGATGACGAAATGGCCAATGAATATGAGATATATATATCCTACACATTTCTTAAACAAAATTTGCACAAAAACACAAGTGTAGGCAAGTTATAAAAAAAATGTTTATGCTACAAAAATACACAAGAGATAATAAACCACATAGGTCTAATTAAATGCCCAAGAGTTTTAGAAAGGTCTTCTTTTAAAAATTTTGAAACTCACAAATATATAAAAGACCTAAATTAAAAATAAGTGCTTGAAAACTCATTTTGCAATTAAGACACAATTAAAAACATGCATAGAATTAAAATAAAATGCATATATAAATGGGGAGATACGATTTACCAATTACGCCGTTTCCATGGGTTGTGTCTTTCCCATTGTTGATGATATCTTCCCCTTGAGAAGTCACTTTGTTGATGATGACTTCTTTGATTACTCCATTTCCAAGGTTTGTTACCTTCCCATTGTTGATGGTCTCTCCTTCTTTGAAAATCATCTTGTTGATGATTTCTTTGCCATTTCCAAGGATTGTGTTCTTCCCATTTTTGATTATATCCTCTTCTTGGAAATTGGTTTTGTTGAGAATAGTTTCTCCTTCTTTGATCAAATGAAACGGTCATTTGATGCCTTCTTAGCGGTATGAATTTTCTTGATCATTATTTCACGGTACCTAATAAAACATTATTTTGTGGTACCCTCAAGTCTTAGGTCCTTTACGATTAGCTTTGAGACTTTTAGATCTCCAACAATAATTAGAGCTATTTCTAGCTCAACAAGTATTTACCATATGACCCTTTTTACCGCAATAGAAGCATGTAATAATACTAGGAACATAACGACCAACATGCTTAGAGACTTGATTCTTTTTCATATGATTGACACTATTAACCTTATGATCAAGTTCTAGTTTCGAATTATCACAACAATCAACAATTTCATCGGTACTCAAGTCGGATTTAGATAAATCCTTTTTCATGCAATTAATATCCTCAACGAGAGTACTATTTTCTTTTTCAAGGTTTCTAACCTTGTCAAGTGTGGTGGCGTGAGCACATGAAAGTGATTCATAAGAAGTAAATAAACTATCCTTATCATTTTTCAAAACATTGAATTCCTTTTTCAAATTTTTGTATTTAACAAGTAAGCTTTGGAATTCATTTTGAAGTTCATCATAATCATTTTGCAAATCACTATAATCATTTTGAATAACAATATCATAGGAAGTAGAGGGTTTAAGACATACCTCATTTTCTTCTTCGATGCCCATAAAACAATATTCAACTTCTTTATAGTTGGAAGTTGTAAGATGCTTGTTCCTTAGATTTGAGCTTGTATGACCGTGAGAAGTAGATGCTTTTGTTTGACTCCTTTCATTTGCAAATACTCCATAGATGGCTTCTAATTTTTGCCATATTTTATGTGTCGATCGAATTCCTACAATATGTTCATATTCCAAATTAGTAAATGAACAATACAAAATATTTAGAGCCTTACCGTTTAAGGAGATGATTTTCTTCTCTTCATCATTGAGCTCTTTGAATCCTTTGGAGGTGTGTGGTGTGTCTATCATCGGAATGGATTATCCATTTATGATGATGTTCCATAAATCGAACCCGCAACCTTCCATTCTTTCTTTCCAAAATATAAAATTTTTGGAATCAAACCGAGGTGGCTTGGTGGTGGAGGTGCCGGAAAGATGAGCTTCGTTAGTAGCCGACGATCGTTTCTCTTCACTCGCGATGTGAAACGAGCTTGCCAAAGAGTTTGGCTCTGATACCACTTGTAAGTCCAAGCGACTACGATAATCTAGAGGGGGGTGAATAGATTATCTCCCTCTTTTCGATTTTGCCCTCTTTTTTGAACCGAATGCTCAAAGACAATAATAAAGGTGCGGAATGTAAACAACACACGTCGATTTAAAGAGGTTCAACCCACCTAGGGCCTAATCCTCTACCACCCCAGTATATCCGGGATGGATTTCAAAAAGAAAAAGAATTTTATTAATTACCAAAATTAATACAAACTCAACTTACAACACATTGAAGAGCACCACACTCTTCTTCAACAACACCTTTGGAGATTACCACAATCTCCCTTTGAAGATCACCACAATCTTCCTTCAACGGCACCTTGTGAAGATTACCACAATCTTCAACCTTGAAGAATACCAAATTATTCAACACCTCAATAAGAAGATCACCACAATCTTCTTGCACCTATCACCTAGATCATCCAAGTGTGCTCTTACCACAAGAACACTCACAAGGATATCTTGTGTTGAATGATAATCAAAAATCAAGATTACAACTCAATAATGAATAATACAATTTGAGTGCAAAGTGTAATCAAGAATAGCCTAGACCTCAAGGATGTGGAAGTGATAGGCTAGGCAAATTTACAACAAGAATAATGACAATGAAAGACCAAGTATTTGCTTGGAGTGTATCTTGTTGTGTTGTATCTCAATTGTTGTCTTGGTTGCTCCAAAACTTCCTCTATTTATAGGAGATGATTGATCAAGCATAGGCTCCTCTTGGGGATTAAAAATCTACAGAAAAATACAATTAAAATCAAGAATATAGCTGTTAGAAATCAATCCCACAATTTAAGGAAATGTGTTGTGTCAAACGGTCATATTTTTGATGTTAAAGCAGGCGACGGTGGCCGCACGAAATAAGAGAATTGAAGAACACTTTGAAAATTTCAACAGGGCGACCGATCGACATAGGCTTCACCGACGGTCGACCTCTATCTCAACCGGTCCCCCTAACTCAAAAATGCAAGGTCGAAGTTTGTTTCAACACGAACTTGCAGTGCGGTCGACCTTGGGAGACCGATCGATCGGGCCGGTCGCCAGGGCAACCGGTCGACTGCCGATTTTCCTTCCATCTCATTTTTGTTTCAAAAATCATCTTCAGTCACGGGTTGCCCTATAGGGCGGCCAGGTCGACCACGAAATAAATGTTGTCCAATTTTTGTCGAAAATAAAACTCAAGAAATACTCCGAAAATTTAGTAAAAACATTTTAAACTAATCGGGAGTATTTAGACAACATTTGGAAATCTTGTTTAGGAGTAAAAACCCATTGACATAAAATCATTAAAAGTGTTGTCCATTATTATCGAAAATAAACTTGAGGAAATACTCCGGAAAATATTAAAACCATTTTAAATCATTTAGGAGTATTTGAACAACCTTTAAAAGCATTGTTTTGGTGATAAAATAAAATCATCAAAATTAAGATAAAAACATGTATCAAACAATACTCAGTAGGGATTCTAATTGTCCGAATTAAATATAAAACATCATAATTTAATGAATTCGAGCACATATACTTTGCCAACACATATACGTTGCCATTGGCCGAAGCCACACATATACTTTGCCATTGGTCGAAGCCTACTTTGCCATTGACCGAAGCCATACTTTGCCATTTGGCCGAAGCCTACTTTGCCATTGGCCGAAGCCTTACTTTGCCATTTGGCCGAATCCTACTTTGTCATTGGCCGAAGCCATACTTTGCCATTTGGCCGAAGCCTACTTTGCCATTGGCCGAAGCCATACTTTGCCATTTGGCCGAAGCCACACATATACTTTGCCATTTCACATTAATAAACATAAATTCTTGACATATAATATGCACATCAAGTTGAGCAATTATAATCACATTGTCAAACATAGAATTCATAAAATTATACATATGCATATTTAATAAAGACAATTAAACTTTTGCACCCAAAAAGTGTAAAGAAAAATCCCTACCTCAAAATCAAGTATCAGATGTATAGAGCTCCAAAGTAGAAAGCCTAAGTGTTTGATTCCTCATCACCTACAATGTATATTTAACATGATTTAGGCCTCGGGAGTTGATACTAATCTATAATTAAAATAATCATATTCATAAAAATAGCTAATAACTTTTTTAGTAGGTGAAAGTTTATTAAAATATAAGTCTTAGGGCTCAAAAGAAAGAATTTGAAAATTAAATTTGAGTTTTTGGACTAAAATGAAAAAGGATAGGGGTCAAAATTGAAAAGTCAATAAACTTAAATCTGAAAACTGGACCAAGATAAACACTAGAGGACTAAACTGAAAAGTTCATAAACTTGTGTTAATGAATTGGACTAAGTTGAAACTTCCAAGGGGTCGAATTAAAAAGTTTTGAAGCTTTGATTTGGAATTTGCGGTCATTTGAAAACTTCTGATATACAAATAAAGCCAAAACTTAATTAATTTCTTAAAAAATGACATCCTGCACCCATTAATCCATTCCAGTCGGCTATGGGCTCCAAATCCAGTCACTATTTCTTGGGCTTCTCCACCACTCCTGGCCGGCGATGACTCACCATCGGCGAACTCAATTTCGGCGAAAGCAACTCGAACACACACTGAAACACCACCACTTCACACATTGTTGCACACACTCAAGCACACACATACTCACAGCCATGGCCCCTCTCCCATCCGTTTTAGCCGGCAAATTATGATAAGTTATTGGCGATCTCCTTCTTCCCTCGGAGTTGATAGCTAAACGAAAATATATACGGGTGGCTTTTTCAGTGGTTTAGAAGAAGAGTTAGATTATATACTTTATAAAAATCTCATCTCAACTTACAATATACTGTTAAACTATATATACTTTATAAAAATATAAATCCATAATTTATTTATACAAACGAATACAATAATTAATACAATGTAGTAATAATAAAAATAAAAATAATAATAACATTAACATATATTCTGATTTAGTGGAACTCGAGTTTATATACATGGATTTTGAGTTTTGATAAAACAAAATATATAATGGACCATTGAATGAGTTTGAATAAAATTGGATTGGTAGCAGGCCAACCATAAAATCTTAGGAAGAAATATTGAGACTAATGACAATACTAGTTTTAATATTATAAATAACATCATAAAAGATGATAAATATCAAATATTAAGCTGGGTATTACAACTCCCAAAAGATCTTTGAATTGAAGTACTCCACAAAAATAGATGTAGTCTCCCAATGCATTACCATGTTTGTGTTTGAATTCAATTTTCGTCTTGCTAGAACTCACCTCCCGGATTATGGACTAACAAGTATGACATGCAAATTATTGGCCAAATAATTAGCAAGTAATTAAGCACTCAAATTCATAAAATAGAACACATAAATTAATTAAGAAAACAAGCATTCAAGATTTAACATGAATCCACAGTTTTGATTATGCCCTACGATCCAAAAGATTAGTCTAACACTGATAACAAATTCATAGACAAACTTGAAATCAACATTTTGACATCGTTTAAGTACAGACAAGAGATCTGAACTAAGAAACAAAACCCCTTGTTGTCAGGATGGATCCTCTTTTCATGCCTTCAAAACTCTTGTGCTTCCGTACATGTGGAAAACTTTGTGGTGCTCTTTGTAACCTAGCCATACTCTCTCAGAAGACCTTTGATTTATGTAATCCTGTGTATTGTATTATATTTTGTGGTATAATCAGTTGTCTTTTCGTGTAAGGTCTTGGTCTCTTTATATTAGTGCTGTAAGAGATCACTTGTAGAGTTCTGATGGGAAAAGGACAACAAAATCTGACCAAATCGAACCGCACGGTCCATGTCATATCACACGGTCACCCCACATGGTCCGATCGTGTAACACGTCTCTGTCTTTGTTTTCTCCCGAACACTTCACATGGTCGTGTAATCTTCACACGGGAGCTCACATGGTCATGTCTGTTCGCCTTATTTTTAGCTTCACCGCAAGTGAACGACGTAGTTAATAGATAGGGTAAGCAAGGTCGATCCCACATAGACTAATAAATTTATGCACTAAGTATTGAGATTGTAATATTATTATTTTTATTCAGATGATCGAAAGTTGATTGTTGTTTTGTAAAACTAAGGCAATATTTTATCATAAAAGAGTTTCGATTGAAAAGATCAAATGGATGAATGGATTCCAGGGTTGTGGTTTTAGTTAATCTCCCTCTTGTTATCCGATTATCAAAACCAAAGTTATTATCTATCTTCCCTATAAGACGATCACAAAAGTATTTTATCCTCTCTCTCGAGATACAATAAAAACGTTGATTGAATTATCTATGCTATCATCTCTACTCAGCATAAGATAAACAACTCTCAAAAGCATAAAAGATCAATTATCCTCACAAATACTCATAGACTTCTCAATCATGCAAAATATTCATGTCAAGCACTCAAGATCTAGTATTGAAACTCATCTCTCGAATTATGAATCAATACATCAAGCAAGTTAAACCATTAGCCTTATGATAAAACAAGAATAAAACGAAGTACTCGAATAGGGTTTGAAGTTATTATTTAATTCACATTAAACATCAAACAAGAGTATCAATTAACTTAATCCCAAACCCTAGAATCACAAGGTGTTTAGCCGGACATAGGATATAAATAACTCATAGACAAATTTTCATGTTCATATCAAACTAAGTGAAAATAAAAGATACAATGGAGTAAGAAAACTCAGGGATATCAATGATCTCTCGATCAATCTTCAATCCTCAAGCGTGTGGATGCGACCTCGATCTCTCTCTCAATTCCTCCGGTAGAAGGGTGCTCTTTTCTCTGCTTTCTAAGGTAAAAGTAAGTGTCATCTCGTTTGGGGTCGCCTCATCTCTATTTATACTCCCTTTGGACCAAACCTAAATTAATACGACTTGAAACTGTCAAAACCCGCACAGACGCATGGGCCGTGCGCTTACGCATGACCAGCCCATGCGTCAAGCCGTAACATCTATTTTTCCCTTGAATAGACGCACGGGCCATGCACTTACACACAACCTGCTCATGCGTCAATGCGAACCTCCAATTCTTCAGCCCTGCACACGCACGGGCTATGCCTATGCGCATAAGCTGCCCATGAGTGGCCATTTCTCTCCCAGTTCGTCTGATCTCTTCTCGGTTCAGCTCTAAACTTCGCGTATTCGCTTGATTCTTGATGGTCCTTTACCGTAATGCTACGATTTGCCACAAAAGTACTCCAATTATCGTTTAATTCCTGCAAAATGAGCAAAGCGTAATATCTTTCCACAATATGCGAACACGATCCTTTTTACTAAGTTAATGCATGTTTATCAACCTATTATATCCACAATTATGCCCAAAATACATGCAAAACTCACACTAATCAAACCCCCAAACTTAAACTATTGACAGTCCCGGTCAACGCTTTATAAACAAGACAAAACACAAATGGGAGGAATGAAAAGCAATAATACACCACATCAAAACTCATGCTGCTTATCCATAGACATTAAGCAATGAATCAAGCAATCCTCAAATATCTAACATAGAACACGTTTCAATAAAACCATGGCAAATGCTTTGAATCACGACTCTCCTTGATCAAGTGTATGCTCTCTCTCAAGTGTATAAGAGATGTGTTTACGCTCAAATCATATCAATGATGACGAATCACCATAAGCTTCCAAATCGTCTCAAATCTCCGCCACTAGAGTGTATGCAATTCACGAATCAAAAAGGACTTTTTCATTTGGTTGCAATGAAGGCTCTTTGGTTAGGGTAGAGAAATATAGATAAAGTGACTCAAACTCGAGCGTATAGACTGGTAAGCACATCTTTCATTCGAATCAATCATCCTCATTTAAACCCAATATGCTACTCAAATCACCCCTCGTTTCAATCAACTTTTCATATCCCATTTTCCTTTTCTTTTATAGAACTCAATTTTTTTCCACCTCACATTACAATCCCCAGCCTATAAGTTCATTCATAGTAAACTCATCCATAAAGTCGATTTGTTTGTCATTTGTTTTACTCTTTCATGAGTATTCATCATTTCTTTTCTTCCTTTTCTTTTTCTTTTATTCCCATAAACCAACCCTCGCACAATTATCTAAATTCTTGATTTCATCCAATTCAACCTCATTCAATCCCCTTACTCAATGCTATACTCTCAAGTCTAGGGTAACAGATATATCAAGTTAAGGCTTAAAATTTGGCTATCAAAAAATTAGGCAACAGACTCAAATTGGCTAACTAGGGAATTCAATATCATTTGGTAGGCAAAAAGCTTGAAAGGCTTAACAAAAATGGCCTTAAATCATTTTCACAAATCGCATACAACATGTGGCCTTGACAGAGATGCGAGCAAGTTCTAGAATTCTAATCAACATGAATGATAGACTCAAATCAACAAAGAAGATCGCATATAATGAAAGCGGTAAAAAGGCTCAAAAGCTCACATGCTTGCAAATTCGTAAATCAAAGCATAAAATCTATGTTCTCAATTTTCACATGCTCTATATCATCCATTCTCAGCTCGATCGCTTCGCACTCAAAACCCAATCAAAACAGCATAATGTTTTTCAAAATATCCCCCAAGTCACAGCGCACACCACAAAAATGGTTTACTCACTCCCTAAAAACTTATTAAAGCAATAAACGTGCTAAAACTATAAACGTGCTTCTAATGCAATGCAACTATATGAATGCAAATTTTTTCTCTCCACGCCCTTCATATCAAAATGAACTATCTCTCCCCCCAAACTTGAATGAAATTATATCGCATACAAGGAAATATAGAATTCAATAAAGAAAAATGTGGATGCAACCTGGCTGTTGGGAAATTTATTGTATAGATTTTGATGAATGCCATGTAAAACTTAAACTAGAAAGTTGGCACCCCATTTTTCTTGTAATTTTCATTGTAATAGATAAATTTGGAAAAGTGTAAGTCAAGTCACTATGCTGGAAATACAAGAAGTCAATCAAGATCAAGTGAAGACTCTGTTGTGGAACAACTGAGTATGGCCAAGATAGAAGATCAAGAACTCGACTGAAGATGTATCAGCTGAGGAACAGCTGTGTGAAGAGTCTGCAAAGTCAACTCAAGAAGCCAAGTCTCAAGTTGAAGTGACAGATGAGTCTTCCAATGATTGGAGCAAACTCAAGTCACCTGGGGAAAAAGGCAGCAACCAAGAGGAGTTAACTGAAATGAATTCGTTGCATAGAAGTCAAGAACATTACTTAAATAAGTAATACTTCCATGCTGCCAGGTCTTAAAGTGCTCATCCAGAAGCGTGCAAATGGAATAAACCAATGGGAAGCACTGCACCTCGTGTCAGAATCTGAAAAGCTGCACATTCATTTAATACGAGGAAAGGTCTACATCTCAAGATTGAAGACCAAGAAAAGACAAGCCAACAAATACAAGTGTCTTTTGAAAATCAGCATATCTCTTCAACGGGCAGATTTTTGAAAGTTCACTATAAAAGGTGAGGAAACTCATTGAGAAAAGGTTACTGAACCACGAACAAGCAAGCAATATTTAAGTCAGTAAAACTGCAAATATTCTCAAAGATATTCAAGCAAATCCTCAAGCCTGAAACTCGAAGGAAATCAATCCAACACAAAGCTGTGAAGGAAAGACAACTTCAAACTATTGAAGAGGAAACTTTTGAAGAATCAAAAGGGGTCTACTTTCCAAGGAGGATTGTAGGAAGGTTCAAGGTCGAACCAGTATCAAGTTATTCGAGGGCTTCGTGATCAAATCTAAGAGCGTGAGAAAGTGAAAAGTGTGCAAAATTTGCCTGCCTGTGAAGAGAAGTTTCGAGTCGGACGAGAAGCCAGCTGTGTGACCAATGCTGTCTCTAGACTGTTCACCACTCTGTAAATTGATCTGTTACTTAGTGGATTCCTCCAGGAGTTGGAGAAGAGAGGATTAGAAGAATTACCCCATCTTCGAACCTCTATAAAAATTAAATGTGTCATTTATTTTTCAGCACATTTATATTTCTGCATATCTACTTTACATCTGTTGATAAACCTATTTGCTATCCAAACTGATTAATAACCAAGTGCTAAAATCAAGTGTTAAAACAAGTTTAAAACAAATCAAAGGGTGTTAAGTCTTCCGCTGATAAAACCAACACAACCAAGTTAAGGTTCAGGTTAAACAACTGAGTTATTCTATCACTCTATCAGTCCGTTGAGTGGCTAACTCTATTTGAATAACCAACTTAGTACATCCTCAAGGACTTATTTGTTTGTGTTAACTCGTAATATTTTAAAAGGACTAAAATCGAAAAGTTGGTAACGTTTATTCAACCCACCCTTCTAAACCTTACTCACACCCCTTGGGACCTACATGTGGTATCAGAGCGGTTGGTTCATTGAGCTTCGTGACAGTTCTTGAACTAGATCTCTATCTTTTCTAAAAGATTTTTAACACTTGTATTTTCAAAATCTTTCATTCTTAGCAAAATTATTATCATGGAAGCAAATTTGACACGCATTCCTATGTTCACTGTTGAGGAATTTGATGACTGGAAAATTCGTATGCAGGCTCATCTATCTGCTTTACATGATGAAATGTGGCTAGTGATAGAGGATGGGCCACTGCAAATACTTAAGGTGAACACAACTGTAATAATAGCAGCTGTAGTAGCAGAAGCAGATGAAGACAGACCAGCCATGGTTGAAAAGTCAAGGACTGAGTGGACTAACGATGACAAAAAGAGATACAACTTGGACAATGTGGCCAAGGACATACTCTACAAGACATTGGACAAAACAATGTTCAATAAAGTCAAATCTTGCAAATCTGCAAAAGAAATCTGGGATAAATTAACTTTAATTTGTGAAGGATCTGAGCAAATTAAAGAAAATAAATTGTCTGTTGCTGTACAAAAATTTGAAAATTTTAAAATGCTTGCAGGTAAAACCTTGGATCAGCTGGATGCCAGATTCACTGAAATCACAAATGAGCTATCATCACTTGGGAAAGAATATACACAAAAAGAAATGTGTATGAAAATTCTGAGAAGCCTCCCAGCTGAATGGGAAATGAAGGTCATAGCCCTGAGACATTCGATGAACCTCACAACAACATCCAATTATGAGTTATTCTAAGATCTCAAAGCCTATGAGTTTGAGCTGAGAAGAAAAGAGCAAGAGGAGATAGTTGTACCTAAGACAGCTGCACTTATAGTCAAGGATGGAAAGAGAGCTGAAGTAAAGGAGGCCATAGACCAGGAGGAGATTGCCCTAATGGTTAAAAGATTCAACAAGTTCTTCAATAAGAACTATAAAAGAAACAAGGATGAAACCTCCAGGAGACATTCAGCTCCCTCCAAGTCAAGGGAAGACAGGCCACCCAAGAGAGCTGGGCATCAAAGAGTTGAGTATCAGAGAGCTGATAACCCAAGAACAGAAAAAACTGATCAAAGAGCTGAGAACCTGTGTTGGAATTGCAGACAACCAGGATATTTTGCAATTGACTGTTCCTACCCACCAGTCAATAAATACAGGAATGAAGAAGAAAGAAAAGTCTTCAGAGAAAGAAGACAGGAAAAGAAGAAAGCCATGTTGGCTGCTGAGACAGCTAAGTCTAAAGAAGCAGCAGACTCAGAGAGTAGTGAAGCTGACTACTCAAGTGATTCTGAAGAAGAAGCCATGATTTGTCTATGGCTAAAGAACAAGATCAACAGATCAAGAAGATGAGGTACACTCTAACTCATCTCATTCAGATTCAAGTGATAGTGATTGTGACACACACACTTCATCACCCACTGATCTTTATGATTCATTAGGTAAAATGATGAAAGACTTTGAGCACATTAAATCCTCACACACACTTTTAAATGAGGAAAACAGCCAGCTCAAAAGCCAAAACTCACAGCTGACTAAGGAGCTGAGTACTCTAAGTCACATAGCTGATGAGAACAAAGAGCTGAAGGCTGAGAATGCCAAACTAATAGCAGAGATAACTGCTATAGAAAAGAGAGAAAATGACCTTAAAAATGTAATTGCCTCATTTACAAAGGCATCCAAATCATTGGATGACCTTATCATGAGTCAAAAAGAATGTGGAGATAAGACAGGCATAGGATTCAATTCCTCTGTGCCCAGAGTGATGTTGGAAAAAGGATCTTTGAGTAATGGAGCATCTCAAAAACCCAAAACACCAAAAATTGCACCTACATTCATCCCAAAGTACAATCACAAACAAACTAGCCTTGGATATAAAGGAAAAGGAAAACAGCCTATTGAGTATGCTGAGAGGACAACTGAGAAGAAATCCAGCCGAGTTCCTCAGCAAACACCAAATAGAAAGTACTATGTGAAGAATAAATAGAGCTACCAAAAACATCAGAAGTCTCATCAGAGAAACACATATGAGGGGAATGGTAGAAACTACCCAAGCCAAGCTGATTGGAACAATGTGAAATATCAGCAAAGACCAATGGAATACAAGCCTAAATGGCAAAGACCTATACCTCAGCAAAGGTCATTCCAAAAGCAAAAGAGCAATTATCAGCACAGATATGCACCTAGGCACTACACTCAGAAATATCACAACTACTCAAAGAAGGCAATTGCTAAAACACACACATGCATACAAACAAAAGAGACAACTGTATGAACCTAAAGCCCCCAAGAAATTTGCCAAAGTGAATTATGATTATGGCACAGATAGATGGCAACCTCTTAGAGTCAAACCATTTGACTATAGGTTGGTTGCATCATCTTAAAACACTAACCCCTCAGGACCCAGATGAGTATGGGTACCTAAAAACTAATTTCCTTGATTGCAGGTTCAAGGAACAGCTGAGTGCCAAGGAACCTGGTACATGGATAGTGGTACATTCCGGACATATGACAGGAAACAAGAAAAATCTGTCAAGATTCAAGGAGATTAGAGGTGCAAAAGTCATATTTGGAGGAAATGAAGCTCAAGGGGAAATAAAAGGCACTGGATCCATCAAGAAGAATGGATTAGAGATCACAGTTGTTGCATATGTTGAAGGCCTCGACTTCAACCTGTTAAGCATCAGCCAACTCTGTGACAAGGGCTATAATGTTGGATTCAATATGGGAGTGTGCCAAATTAAAGATACTGAATCAAATGAAATAGTGCTGCAAGGATCAAGACAGAAGAATATGTATGTGGTAGACTTGATGTGAACCGCAACAACAATTGTGCATACGACCCAACAACAATATGTTGTTAACCCAAGATATTCACTAGTTCGGTTAAATTGGTGGAAATCTCGACCCGTTGCTTAGCAAAACAAGAACCTCGGTATGCGAAGACACCACAAGCAATTATGGATTATTGCCTGATACGTCGATAATTGCAACAAGAACACAAATCTCGAAGCACTTGGAGAAACACTCAAATTTGAGAGTAAAAGATTAATTGTATTGATTAATAATGAAAAACAATAAGTGTTCACCCGTATAAGGGATCCAAACCCTAATCCTACTAGGAAACAACTTAAACCGAAAAAGAAAACTCAAAAACTGAAAAAAACGCGAAAAAATCAAATCAGTGTCCCGCGACACGGCCGTGTCGGGGACACGGCTAGGCCATGTTCTCCGCTAGAAACCGTGCAAAAATCTTCTCTCGCGACACGGCCGTGTTGCGCTCTGGAACTCAAACTCGACCCAACCAATGTAGCACGACCGTGTTTCATTGACACGGCTAGGCCGTGCTGCCAAGCACGGCCGTGTCAGTGAGCACGACCAGACTGTGTTGCCCTGCGCACGCTCTATTTGGACCTCCTCTTCGTCCCGAACTCAAAATAACATCCTAAGATGCGGCCCTAAAGGTTTTCTTGGCCTCCAAACATCAAAACAACTCCAAAATAATTGAAAATTACAACTAACTAAGATAATCGAACACAAGACACTAATGAGACTTGATTACAATGTCTTCAAGACACAAAGTGACTCGTATTCTTGGCTTCCTTAGCTTGCTCAGTCTAAGGTGAACTCCGTAATGTCGATGATGCCAATCAACTGGACCACCCGAACCTCTTTCTCTGCTGGCAACGCACTCTCTTGGCCTCCTTTTGTACGACTTGAATCAACCCATTGAGCGCATCCTTAAACTTCCTTGCTCGAGCCCATGTTATCGGACCAACTGGCACCGTTATTGGATCCTTCGTCCATGGATTCTCATCATTCCCCTCCTCTTGAGAAGGATTTGTCCTCAAATCCGAATTGACATCAAAAGGACTAAGATCAGCAACATTGAAAGAAGCACTAACACCATAGTCGCCCGGCAAGTCTATCTTGTATGCATTATCATTGATTCGCTCAAGCACTTGAAACGGTCCATCCCCTCGCAGCTGCAGCTTGGACTTCCTATGTGATGGGAAACGTTCGGCCTGCATATGCACCTAAACCCAATCGCCTGGTTCGAACACCACCTTCTTTCGATTCTTGTTAGCCTGCACCATGTACTGCTCTGTTCGCCGTTCGATGTTGAGCCTTGCTTTCTCATGTAACTGTTTCACAAAATCAGCTTTCTTCTGGCCATCTAAGTTAACATGCTCAGAAATAGGTAAAAGTGATAAATCCAAGAGGGTTAGTGGATTAAAACCATAAACGAGTTCAAATGGTGAAAACTTCGATGATGAATGCACATCACGATTATAAGCAAATTCAACATGCGGTAAACACTCTCCCCAAGTTTTAATGTTATTTTTAATAATAGCCCTTAACAATGTAGACAAAGTTCTATTGACTACTTCCGTTTGACCGTCCGTTTGGGGGTGACATGTAGTAGAAAATAACAATTTAGTCCCCAATTTTCCCCACAAGGTCTTCCAAAAGTAACTTAAGAACTTAGAATCCCTATCCGACACAATAGTTCTAGGCATACCATGCAACCTTACAACCTCTCTAAAGAACAAATCGGCAATCAAAGACGCATTATCAATTTTATGACATGGAATAAAATGTGCCATCTTTGAAAAATGATCTACGACAACAAATATAGAATCGGACCCATGTTTGGTTCTCGGGAGCCCTAAAACAAAGTCCATAGAAATATCCACCCAAGGTGCTGTCGGAATAGGTAGGGGCGTGTACAATCCCTGATTTTGGACCCGGGATTTAGCTTGCCTACAAGTAACACATCTACTACAAATACGCTCAACATCTCGCTTCATATGTGGCCTATAGAAATGCTCTTGTAAGACTGCTAACGTTTTGACCACCCCAAAATGTCCCATAAGACCCCCACCATACGATTCTCTCACTAGTAAGTCTCTTTAAGAACACTCAGCAATGCACAATTTATCCTCCCGAAATAAAAACCCATCATGCTTATAAAATTTACTCTCTGTCCCCTTATCACATGCAACAAATGACTCAGAAAAATCAAGATCATGCAAGTACAACTCGTTAATATGTTCAAACCCAAGGATTTTAGCATCTAAAGTCGAGATAAGAGTGTACCTTTGAGATAGTGCGTCTGCTACAATATTATTTTTACCTTGCTGGTACCGGATGATGTATGGGAATGTCTCGATGAATTCGAGCCAATGGGCATGTCGCTTGTTCAACTTTTGCTGCCCCTTAAGATACTTCAGGGACTCATGATTGGTGTGGATTATGAACTCCTTCAGCCACAGATAGTGCTGCCACGTTTTCAAGGCCTGGACCAAAGCATACAACTCCTTGTCGTATGTCGGATAGTTCAAGGCCGCCCACTCAGTTTTTCGCTGAAGAATACGATCAGCTACCCCTCTTGCATTAGTACGGGACCGATTCCAACCCCCGACGCATCACACTCGATCTCAAAGACCTTAGTAAAATCCGACAATGCTAGAAAAGACGCATGTGTTAGCCTTTCCTTCAACAACTGAAATGCCTTGTCTTGGGCTTCGCCCCACTGAAACGCAACACTCTTTTTAATAGTTTCCATCAATGGTGCTGCGATAGTACTGAAATCTTGCACAAACCTCCGATAAAAGCCCGCAAGTCCATGAAAACTATGCACTTGACTGGCCGATGTGGGTTTAGGCCAGTCCTGGATAGCTTTAATCTCCTCCTCATCCACTGTAATTCCCTTCGAGCTCACTACAAACCCCAAGAATATCAACTGCTCCGAACAAAATGTGCACTTCTTGACGTTTGCATACAACTTCTCTTTTCTCAATACCTCTAAGACGGCCCTCAAATGATCCAAGTGCTCATACAATGATTTACTATAAATGAGAATATCATCAAAGTAAACCACAACGAACTTACCAATGAAAGCTCTCAAAACATGGTTCAGGAGTCTCATGAATGTGCTAGGTGCGTTGGTTAGCCCAAAAGGCATGACTAACCACTCATATAACCCATGTGTAGGTCCCAAGGGGTGTGAGAGTAAGGTTTAGAAGGGAGGGGGTTGAATAAACCTTACCAACTTTTCGATTTAGTCCTTTTAAAATAGTTGAGTTAATACTTCATGACTAAGTCCTTGATGGACAACTAAGTTAGTTAACAAACAGAGTTAGCCACTCACGAACTTGGTCGAATTTGTTGATAGAATAACTCATTTGCTTAGTCTAAGGCTTAACTCAACTGTGATATGTTTTATTGGAAGACTTAACACCTTTGAATTTGGTTTAAGTTTGTTTTAACACTTGGTTTTAGCACTTTGTTAAATATCAATTGGATAGCAAATTTATTAGCAGATATAAAATAATATACGAGAATTGAAGTCTTTGAAATGTAAATGACACAATAAATTTTATAGAGGTTCGAAGATGGGGTAATTCTTCTAATCCTCTCTTCTCCAACTCTGGAGGAATCCACTAAGTATTGATCGAGTACAAAGTGGTTATCGGTCCGAGATGCTTGATCACACACGGTGACTTGATCCTTTGGGACTCGATCGGAGATGCCTTGGTCACACACAGTGGCTTCTCGTCCGACTCGCCTTCTTCAGGGCATTTTGCCTTGCTACTCTGACTCACTTGCTCAAGCTTCTTAGATTTGATCACGAAGCCCTCCAATAACTTGAGATTGGTTCGACCTTGAACCTTTCTACAATCCTCTGTGGAATGTAGACCCCTTTGATTCTTCAAATATTTCCTCTTCAAGCGATTGAGGTCGTCTTTCCTTCACGGTAGGTGTTGGTTTGATTTCCTTTTAAGTTTTTGGTCCGAGGATTAAGCTTGAATGATTTGAGAATATTTTGTAGGTTCTGACTCAATTGATAGCTTGAATGTTCGTAGTCAAGGTAACCTCTATATCTTTCTCAAATTGATTCCTCGGCCTTTTATAGTGTTCTTTTGAAAATCGCCGTTGAAGAGATAGGCTAGTTTTCAAAAGACACTTGTGGTCGTTGGCTTGTCTTGTTGCGATCCTTGAAATTGACATTTTTCGTATTGAATGAACATTCACCTTTTCGGAGTTCGACACAGTGCGTGCTTCCCATTGGTTTATTCCTTTTGCACGCTTCGGGGTGAGCACTTTAAGAAAGCGATATGGAAGTATTACTTGTTTAAGTAACTTTCTTGACTTCTGTGCAACGGATCCTTTTTAGTTGTCTTGACTTGACTGCAGTTCTTTAACTTCCCAGATGACTTCGAGTCAACTTCCAATCATTGGATGACTTCATCTGTCACTTTAACTTGAGACTTGGCTATCTTGGGTTGACTTGACTGACACTTCTCACAGCTGCATCTCAGCTGATACTTCTCCAGTCGAGTTCTTGTCTTCTCTTCCTTGCCATACTCAGCTGCCTCACAACGGATTCTTCATTCTAGTCTCCAGTTGTCTTCTTGCATATTTAGGCATAGCTGACTTAACTCAGCTCGAGCAGCCCTATCTATTACAATGCAAACTACAAAGAAAATGGGGTGCCAACTTTCTAGTCTAAGTTTTTACATGGCATTCATCAAAATCTAAAAATAAATTTCCCAACAATTTCCCCCTTTTTGATGATGCCAAAACTTAAAGCATACATACAAAATGTAAATGTCAAAGATACATACTGAGATAGTGCGAAAGAAGAGAATGTATGCGTAGAATCAATCTGTTTATTGATCATAACATTCTTGTCCTTTACACAGCTGTTTACAAAGTGTATCAGTGCAACCATCTATGTCTACGCAAAGAAAATAGAGAAATTACAGATTTCTTAATCAATGTACAGAAGACTTACATCTCCTTCGTTGCCTCCATCTTTCCTCATCCGCTCTGCTTTCTTCTTCGACCTTTTTCTCTTCTTCACCGCTTTCTTTTTCTCATATGCTTTTTAATGACTTCATCTCTTCTTTTTCTTTCTTGTCTTTCTTCCCACATATGAGTTTGTCTTTTATTCTCTTCCTCGATTCTCTTTACATACTCAACATTGTTCTTGGCCACTTGCGGGTTGGCTACTTCGTCAACCCCCGGTGATAGATCCTCTCTTTCTTCCCCGGATCTATGTATTCTATATTTTTGGGTAGAGGTCTAGGTCTGAAACCTCTTCCTCTTCCTCTGGGTGTGTATTGTACTAGGGCCTTCTTCTTTGACCCAAGTGACAGAGTGATCGTGCAGAGCGATGCTAGTAGTCTGCTTTGCTGTCGCCTTCTTCATATAGCTTGAGGCCTTTTTCCCAATACAAGTCCCAGGCTTGGGCCATGGTCATGTTCACGAAGTATCCCTCGGATGCGAGCGTCTTGAATTCATCAACAGATCTCGGCTCGATTCCGACATCTGAAATGGCATCAATGTCTCTTCCAGTCGGAATGCCTCCATATTATTTCAGTATATCCATCACTCGGGCATCCATCTTTCCTTCCACCTCCTTCATCCCTGCTTCTACTATTTTTCGCCACCATGGGTGCTGTGGAGTGTTGGAGCGACGAGTCTTTGGGAGTTTTTGATGATATCCAGAGTGACAAATCCTTGTTGAGGGTTTTAGAAATCATCAATGTCATATCTTTCGAACCTTCCCCCTCAACATATTTTCTCTTCTTTTTTCTTTTTTCTTCTTCAACTGTCTTTCCTCCTTCACAGTTGTGTCCTTCTTCTCGCTTCGAGATCCTTTTGACGCCTTTAGGTATTCCTCTTCCCCTTTTTGGCATCATCAATGGAGAGAGGAACCCCTGAAACATGCCAGCAATCATGAAGTCCAAGCGCGATAGGCGAGTTATGTTTTGAATGCTCTGAGTATCTTTGCATGGAATTCGGAGCGAGTGGCTTTCGATTCAATTTTGCCACCGCTTTAGTTGATTGTAGAGAGGAGGCTGAATTTCTTCTCTATGTTCTCCTCCACGCGCAGAAGCTCTTTGCGATGAAATTCACGCAGCAGTTCCATTTCTGTAGTATGGGATGTATGCATTCTGTCAATATTTTCCTGCATCCTCCTTTTCATTTCAACATTATCAGCGCTCCAGACTAGCATTTTATTGAACAATGTTCTGAAGTAGCGAACTTGCTCCACGCGCATTGTCTGCTGTTGTTGCCACCATTCCCGGATCCTGACAATTATTCCTCGCAGATCGGCAGTAAGATTGGCGTCTCGGTTATCCAGTCTCATGTCTAGTGAGGCCTGGTGCCTTTCCATCTTCTCTATCTCCGCAAATATGGCCTTGAAAACTTCTCGAACCTCAGCTGTCACCTCTGTCTCAGCTGGCGGCCAAGCAGCATCAAAGTCGAAATCTGCTGGGATGATGGTGTCTGTTGGAATGACGGGATCAGGTTTATAGAAACGTTGTCAATCTGTAGCTGATTCTTCAAGAAGATCAGGTAGCTCCGGAGAGAAAGGGAACGATTCTTCGAACGGATCATCATGGACAACGGGAATATGTTCAATGGTAACTTCGTGCCCCGTGATGTGCCCGATTGCGTCGATTTCTGCTGCTGACTTTGGGAGCTGCTTGATTGGTATGATCGGTGGGGGTCATTGTGGTATAGACCCAGTGGTGAGCCTCGCCTATCTCAATAGCTTCGTCGGTCTCGGCTGGTGCTTCTGTTGAGTTATCGGTCTCGGCCGTATCAGTGGCGTCATCGGAAGATGATGAGATTTGGAGAGGTGGCTCATCATCGAAATTGAACTTTTGACGAGTAGCCTTGAATTCTGGCTTACTCGTCTTTGGGAAGAACGTCCTCGGTGAGTCGGTTGGATTTGCAAATGGGGATGACTCGGCTTCATCTTCGCCCGGATCCCGAAACGTTACATCGGGATTGTCTTGGGAATCGTGAAGAGCACTTATCTCCTTCTCGGATGGATCAATGATAGTAGGAGGGATGTTACGTATTGTCTCTTTACCCCGGGAAGTCTCAACCTCCCGTTGGCCTTCACTACCTCCAGCAATCTCAACTGTAGCGAGGCCTTGGACAATCCCTTCGACAGACTCAACTGCCTTAGGGTCTTCAGAGGTGGCATCCACTGGAGTCTCAACTCCATGGATTGCACTTTCATCGCCCAGAGTGTTAACTCCCAGCGAGATCCCTCTCAGTGCCTCTCTTTGCCAGCGGCGTCATTGGCCTTCAAAGCAGTTGGCACTTCAGCTGAGACAGTCTCAACTGTCTGAGCCTTTTCAGTGACAACTTGTTGTGTATCTGTTTGTGTTTCCATTTCCACTTCGCCTCCGAGATTCGTTGTGGAGTCAGTTGCAGCATTCTCCGACCTAACTACTGCATAGAGAGAGTTCCCCCTCAGTGGCACACACCGGTGAGTGACTTGGATTGGGGTCACTCGTCTCCGGACTCATTGTTCCCTTTGAGTATTGACCCATTGGGGCGGTGGTAAGACACCTTCATTAGGGGTTGGCTTGACGGGGTCCCCAAGTTCCCGGTTTCATCGCCGGTTCCTTAATGCCTCCATCGAGTGAGCGGGGAAGTGGTGGCAAGCAATAACGGTTGCAATTGCCGCACCACTCCCATAGGATCAATCTCCGGTGTGATTTGGAAGATTCCCCTGGTCCTTCCATTAACCGTTGCTCACGTAGGACCCTAGATTCCCGCATGGCTTGCTGCATTTCCAATTCTTCTCAGAAGCGGCATTAGGGTCAGATCCTCATCACTCTACGAGAGGATGTCAAGATGAGGATGTGTATGATCGGTGATTCGATGGGGACAAATCGGCCTTCTCACGAGCTTGACTTCCTCGCGATCCGCTTCTCCTTATCTTTGAAGATCGCAAGATATGTGCGATATTCTTCATCCGATTCTTGACCCTTTGTGGTCAAACCGAGAAACCTCAACAGTTCTTCTTCTTCTTCAATAAACTCCGATCTTTGGAATTATTCCCTGGATCAACTAAACTTCCACTTCCTCCATTCTCATGAGATGATTTTGGATGTCTAGATATGGTGGGGATAGGATCATCACATCATCATCTTCTTTATCATCATCTCCTGTTGCCCTTACTTTTTAGGAATAGAAGGCAACATACGTTCTTCGCTCAACTCCTTGAAAGATCGGGGACAAGTGGAGATATAGTCTGTCGGCCAGGAGAGTCTCATTGTCTCGGCTACTCCTTGTTCTTTTCATCTGTCCACATTGGGTCTTCGACTTGCCTCTGCTGATCGGCAAAGCAGACTTGCGATTGCATCAATAATCTCTGGAGACTCTACTTCTCCAAATTTGTTTCGCTTGATCTGTTCGGTGAGTGGCAGACTAATTGTTTTCTCAAGCTCGACCGCTTGAAGAGTCTTCTCCTTTTGGTCCTTACGAGAGGAATTTCGGTTCCGATGCGATTTCCTCCGAGTCTGGGTGGCGGGGGCGGTCTTTGTCTTTTTCGAGGAGAGTGGCCTTCTCGGCTTATCGATCCTCCTTTTCTTAATAATTGGAGAAGGCATTTGGGATTCCTTTCTCCTGCTGCGCAGAGGGGCGGGTGTGACTCGCTGCAGGGGGCGGTGCGGATTTCTTTTTCTTTCTTTGTAGGGGCAGCGTGATCTTTGCGTGCGGTGCAGGTCGGGTCTTCTTCTCGGGGAGAGGAGGATATAGCTGTTTCTTCAGGGCCAGCTAATTCTCCCTCACTTGTATCAGCTCTCTTGGTGTACGCTCTCTTCTGTGCTCCGGAAAGGTTTGATCAGAACATTTTCTTGTTTACATGGAACGCCTTTCCATGTTGAAGAGGGACTCCCTTCACTTCCATCATTCGGCCAATCACCAGACCATATCCCAAAGATCCTCCAAACAAACCATCCTCCTTGAAGGATTTATTCCCAATATATTCTCGCGAGTCGTATACAAACTCGGACAGTTCACCTTCTTCTCCTCCATGATCGCGACCATCACAATCAACTTGGTTTTGGACGGTGATTAAAGCTTCCAAACTTGTTTTCTATGCATTTGGCAACAATGTCTAACGACTTGTGGTAATCCTCCTGTGACTTCTTATCATTTGTGTAGACAACCTTGCGCAAAGACAAATCGGGTTTGGCTACTTCCTTCCATGCAAGACCCGATTTACATCCGCTTTGTAGATATCCGGCACTCCTTTGCGATGTAGCAAGCGTGCTCTGCCAAATCCTTGGCGCGTGATTTTGACTTCCTTCCCGTGAACGAGAGGACTTGATGCCTCGTCGTGAACTTCGGCGTTCACATAGAATTGCGCGACCTCTTCCACGTAGGTCATCTGAAACTCCATCGTGAGAAAAGGTTTCAGTCCAGATTTTTCCAACTTCTCTGCTATTTTCTTCACAAGGGTTTCGTCTGACCCTTGTTTGATTAGACCTTTGAAATCCACAGTAGACCCCGTGTGGATTTGCTTTCCCATCTTGACAAAATCGTAAGTAGATGCCATTTCTTGAAGATTTACCGAACGAAACTTTGAAAATAGGCTTTGAAGGTTTGTAAGGTTTTGAGAGAAAGACTTCTTTCTTTGCTTTTGAGAGAGATGAACAGTTTTGGTAAAGTGAGAGAAAGTCGGACGAAATGGTATATGTATGGGTTATGAAAGGACGTGCGTACGGTTTTTGAAATTTGATCAAGATCAATGGCTCGATTTTGCATGCCGATTAACATTTAATTTTCGCATTTAATGCGACATCATTTATATCCAATCATAAGCTTGGTATGCGACTTTTTTTGATACACGTCATAATTATCGACGCGTCATTCTTAAAAACATTCCTGCTCAGTAGAAACAACTGCGTTTTTTTTGTCACTTTGCTCATAACTGACTCAACTTGCTTCTTAGTCGATTCAACTCTTCTTCTCTCCATTCACATCGTGACTCAGCTGTCAGCCAACTCATTGCAGCTGACTTTCCGATGCGGTTGATTCACTTAGCTATTTCAAGAGCTCCGCTCTTTTCCCATCTTTTCATGTTCCATCTCTTTTCTTTGAGTCTTCTGAGCGTCAACTCAGCTCAATTAACCCTAATTCATGCTTGAGTTCTTCAAATCTTGATTCACATAATGGTTTTGTGAATATATCAGCTAACTGCTTATCATTTGAGATATATTCCAAAGTGATGTCCTTCTTTTCAACATGGTCTCTTATGAAATGGTATCTGACATCAATGTGCTTTGTTCTTGAGTGTAACACAGGATTTTGAGTGATTGCAATTGCACTTGTGTTATCACACATGATTGGAATTTCCTTTTCTTCAACTTCATAGTCTCTCGCCCTCTTTGTCTCATCTATAAGACTTGAGCACAACTTTTTGCCCATGACTATGTATTCTCGCTTCATTTGTGGATGTGGCTATTGAGTTTTGCTTCTTCTTTGAACCAGGAAATTAACCTATTTTCAAGCATTTGACATGTACCGAAGTACTTTTCTGTCAACTCTACATCTAGCATAGTCGAATCAATAACCAATTAGCTTGAATCCACCTTCCTTGGATACCATAAACTAACTTCTTGGCTTCCTTTAAATATCTCAATATTCTCTTGGATGCGATCATGTGGCTTTCTTTAGGAGCAGATTGAAATCTTGCACATACACCTACAACAAAGGTGATGTCTGGCCTACTTGCTATGAGATAGAGCAGTGATCCAATGAGTGCTCTGTATCTTGTTTGATCCACAGGCTTGCCATCTGTGTCCATATCTATTTTGATTGATGTATTCATTGGTATTTTCACAGAAGACTTCTCTTCCATACCAAATTTCTTCATTAATTCTCTGGTGTACTTTGTCCGACTTATGAAGGTTCCATCCTTCTTTGTTTTACTTGAAGTCCTAAGAAGAATGTCGCTCTCCCATCATGCTCATTTCAAATTTGCTTTGCATGAGGTTTGAGAATTTATCACACAGGCTCTTTGTTTGTGGAACCAAAAATGATGTCATCCACATATATTTGAACAAGCGTATACTCTTTCCATCTTGAATTAAAAGAGTGTTCTATCTACTTTGCCTTTTGTGAATCCGTTCTCAGTCAGGAATTGTGATAATGTATCATACCATGCTCTTGGTGCCTGTTTCAATCCATATAGAACTTTCTTGAGCTTGTACACTTTGTCTCCAAGAGTCTTCTGCTCAAATCCTGGAGGTTGTTCAACATACACTTCTTCTTCCAATAATCCATTCAGAATGCACTTTTTACATCCATTTGATATACAATGTAGTTCTTGTAAAAGATAGGCAAGAAACATCCTTATTGCTTCTAATCTTGCAACAGGGGCAAAAGTTTCATCAAAATCTATTCCTTCTTCTTGGCAATACCCTTTGGCTACCAATCTTGCCTTGTTTCTTACCACAGAACCTTATTCATTCAATTTGTTTCTGAAAACCCATCTGGTACCAATAACATTTTGATGGGTTGGTCTTTGGACCAATTCCCACACTTTATTCTTTTCAAACTGATTCAGCTCTTCTTGCATAGCTTGAATCCAATGTGTGTCATCCAATGCTTGTGACACATCTTTTGGTTCTATTTGAGATATAAAACATGTGAACATGGCTTCTTGTTGAGCTCTGGATCTGGTTCTTACACCTTCTCTTACATCTCCAATGATTAGGTCTGGTGGATGGTCTCTCAACCATCTCACATCAGGTTGGAGTAAGTTAGCTGGATTCAGTCGTCTTGCAGCTGTGTTATCTTGAGCAGCTCTCTCATTATCACTTAGCTGCAGATTGTCCAGATGTCTTTGAGATTCAGCTATCTCTTCTTCATCTCGGT
This sequence comes from Rehmannia glutinosa, assembly GCA_016081115.2. Classification (NCBI taxonomy): domain Eukaryota; kingdom Viridiplantae; phylum Streptophyta; class Magnoliopsida; order Lamiales; family Orobanchaceae; genus Rehmannia; species Rehmannia glutinosa. The sequence goes on from CM071930.1 coordinate 48,269,646, forward strand.
TAATTGCTCCCACTTCAACTTTCAACATAGGGACTCTTCTGCAAGGTTGGTGATTCGACTTGTCCTAACTCTTCAATGTCTTCTCCATTTACCTTGGGTTCATCAAACACCACATGGATGGACTCTTTCGTAACCATTGTCCTCTTGTTAAGTACTCTATAGGCTTTACTTTCAGCTGAGTATCCCAAGAAGATACCTTCATCGACTTTAGCATCAAAAGCCTTTAAATTGTCTTTGCCATTATTGTGGATGAAGCATTTGCATCCAAATATTTTAAAATATGCAACATTTGGCTTTCTCCTGTCCAAATCTCATAGGAGTCTTTGTCATTTGTCTGTTTATCATGCATCTATTTTGAGTATAGCATCTTTGTGTTTATTTGACCCAAAATCTTTTAGCGTACCTGCTTGACTAACATGGTCCTTGCTGCTTCTTTGAGAGTTCGTTTCCTTCTTTCGCAACTCCATTCTCTTTGTGGAGTCCTTGCTGCAGAGATAGTTCATGAGCAATACCATTTTCAATACAATCTTGAGTTATTATTCCATTGACAAACTCGGTTCTTTCTGTCAAATCTAATCTTGATAATGGTTTGACTCTTCTCATTTTGAATTCTCTTCATCGGTTTGTGGTAGTTTTCGCAAGGTTTCTTTCTTCTTACACATGAAAATTGTCCATGTATATCTTGAGTAATCATCTACTACCACCAAGGTGTATTTCTTTCCGCTTATGCTAGGTGGTTCAACTGGACCAAATAGATCCATATGTAATAGGTGCAATATTCTTGTTGAAGATGGACATGTCTTTTCTTTGAATGATGATTTGATCTGCTTTCTCATCTGGCATGCATCACATACACTCTCCTTCTTGTATATCGAGTGCGGAAGTCCTTCTACAAGATTACTTCTTGCAAGTTTGTTAATAGTTTTGAAATTCGGGTGACTAAACACGGTGCCACGGACCAACTTGATTAATTTGTGCTCTTTTGCTAGTAGACAAGTGCCTGGTGTTGCGATTGACCAATCCACCACATACATGTTCTTTTATCCCGCATCCTTGTAGCACTATTTCATTAGATTCAGTGTTCTTGATTTGGAACACTCCCATATTGAATCCAACATTATAGCCTTGTCATAGAGTTGACTTATGCTTAGTAAGTTGAAATTGAGGCCTTCAACATATGCAACATCTGTAATTTCTAATCCATTTTTCTTGATGGATCCAATGCCTCTTATTTCTCTTGGAGCTTCATTCCCTCCAAATATAACTTTTGCACCTCTAACTTCCTTGAATTTTGATAGATTTTTCTTGTTTCCTGTCATGTGTCTGAAACAACCACTATCCATGTACCAGGTTCCTTGGCACTCTGCTGCTCCTTGAACCTGCAATCAAGGAAATTAGGTTTTAGGTACCCATATTTGTCTGGGTCCTGAGGGGTTAGTATTGTAAGATGATCCAACCAACCTATAGCCAAATGATTTGACTCTAAGAGGTTGCTATCTATCCGTGCCATAATCATAATTTACTTTGGCAATTGCTTGGGGTTTTGGGTTCATACAACTGTTTCTTTTATCTGTATGCCTGTGTGTGTGTTTTAGCAATTGCCTTCCTTGGGTAGTTGTGATACCTCTGTGTGTAGTGTTTGGGTGCATATGTGTGCTGAGGATAGCTCTTTTGCCTTTGGAATGGCCTTTGCTGAGTTCTAGGTCTTTGCCATCTAGGCATGTAATCCATAGATCTTTGCTGATTTTCCACATCGTACCAATCAGCTTGGCTTGGGTAATTTCTACCATTCCCATCATATGTGTTCCTTTTATAGAATTTCTGGGGTTTTTTGGTAGCTCTGTTTTTTCTTTACAGAGTACTTTCTATTTGGAATTTCTTTGAGGAACTCGGGTGGATTTCTTCTCGGTATCCACTCAAAGATACTCAACTCGGTTTGTTTTCCTTTTCCTTTATAACCAAGGCCAGTTTGGTTGTGATTGTGCTTTGGAATGAATGTGTGTGCACCATTTGGAGTTTTGGATTTTTGAGATGCTTCATTGCTTGAAGATCCTTTTTCCAAAATCACTTTGGGAGCTTGACTTAGCATAGAGGAATTAAATCCTAAGCCTGTCTTATCTCCACATTCTCTTTGGCTCATAATAAGATCATCCAAAGATTTAGATGTCTTAGTGAATGAGGCAATCACATTTTTGAGGTCATTTTCCCTCTTTTCTATAGCAGCTATCTCTGCTATTAACTTAGCATTTTCAGCCTTTATTTCTTTATTCTCATTAGCTATGTGACTCAGAGTACTCAACTCCTTAGTCAGCTGTGAGTTTTGGCTTTTGAGTTGGCTGTTCTCCTCATTCAGTAGTATGTGTGAGAACTTAATGTGCTCAAAGTCTTTCATCATTTTGCCTAATGAATCATAAAGATTAGTGGGTGATGAAGTGTGTGTGTCACAACCACTATCACTAGAATCTAAGTGAGATGAGTTAGAATGTACCTCGTCTTCTTGGTCAGTTCGGTCTTGTTCTTTGGCCATTAAGCATATCAAGGCTTCTTCTTTGGAGTCACTTGAGTAGTCAGATTCACTACTCTCCGAGTCTGCTGTATCTTTTGACTTGGCTGTCTCAGCAGTCTCTGCAGCTAACATTGCCTTTTTCTTTTCTTGTCTTCTTTCTCTGAAGACTTTTCTTTCCTCTTCATTCCTGTATTTGTTACTACAGGATATGGGCAATCAATGGCATAGTGACTGGGTTTGCAGCGGTTCAAGATAAACTCTTAACTTTTTGATCGGCTCTTTCCATTTTGGATTGTCAGTTCTTTGGTATTCGATCTTTTGATGCTCTGCTCTCTTGGGTGGCCTATCTTCCCTTGACTTGGAGGGAGCCGAGTGTCTTCTGGAAGATTCACCTTTGCCTCTTTTGTAGTTCTTGTTGAAGAATTTGTTGAACCTTTTAACCATCAGGGCAATCTCTTCTTGGTCAATGACTTCTTTGACTTCAGCTCTCTTCCCATCCTTGACTATTAGAGTAGCTGTTTTGGGCACAACTGTCTCTTCTTGATCTTTTCTTATCAGCTCAAATTCATAGGCTTTGAGATCTGAGAATAACTCATGGTTGGATGTTTTTGATAGATCTATGGAATGTCTCAAAGCCATGACTTTCATTTCCCACTCACCGAGACTTCTTAGAATCTTCATACACATCTCTTTGTGTATATTCTTTCCAGTCTTTGAGTTCATTGGTAATTTCAGTGAATCTAGCATCCAGCTGATCCAAGGTTTCTCCTGCAAGCATCTTAAAGTTTTCAAATTTTTGTACAACAACATATAACTTATTTTCCTTGATTTACTCAGAGCCTTCACAAATCAAAGTTAGCTTATCCCAGATTTCTTTTGCAGTCTTGCATGATTTAACTTTGTTGAACATGGCTTTGTCCAAAGTTTTGTAAAGAATGTCCTTGGCCACGTTCTCCAAGTTGTATCTTTTTCTGTCATCATTTGTCCATTCAGCTCTTGGTTTTTCAACCATAACCATTTGGTCCGGGAGCAACATCCTCTTTCTCCTTCACCGCAATGACCCTCCTTGCATTTGTGTTCACTTTTAAAATTTGCGGTGGCCCATCTTCTATTACTATCCACATTTCATCGTAACGCTGATATTTGATAGATGAGCCTGCATACGAATTTTCCAATCATCAAATTCCTCAATTGTGAACATAGGGATGCGTGTCAAATTTGCTTCCATGATAATAACTTTGCTGAATAAAAGAGTTTTGAAAGATCATGTGCTAAAGCAAGCTTTGAAAGATTGGAGATCTAGTTCAGTAACCAGTGCGGAAGGCTCAATGAACCAACCGCTCTGATACCACTTGTAGGTCCCAAGGGGTGTGAGAGTAAGGTTTAGAAGGGGGTTGAATAAACCTTACCAACTTTTCGATTTAGTCCTTTTAAAATAGTTCAGAGTTAATACTTCACAGCTAAGTCCTTGATGGACAGCTAAGTTAGTTAACCAAGCAGAGTTAGCCACTCAACAGACTTGATCGATTTGTTGATAGAATAACTCACCTTAGTCTAAGGCTTAACTCAACTGTGATATGTTTTCAGCGGAAGACTTAACACCTTTGAATTTGGTTTAAGTTTGTTTTAACACTTGGTTTTAGCACTTTGTTAAATATCAATTGGATAGCAAATTTATCAGTAGATATAAAATAATATGCAGAATTGAAGTGCTGAAATGTAAATGACACAATAAATTTTATAGAGGTTCGAAGATGGGGCAATTATTCTAATCCTCTCTTCTCCAACTCCTGGAGGAATCCACTAAATATTGATCAGAGTACAAAGTGGTTATCACCCGGATGCAAGTCTTGATCACATAGCCGACTTGATCCTTTGGGACTCGATCTGGAGATGCCTTGGTCACACAGCTGGCTTCTCGTCCGACTCAGCTTCTTCACAAGGCAGCTGCCTTGCTACTACAACTCACTTGCTCAAGCTTCTTGGATTTGATCACGAAGCCCTCCAATAACTTGAGATTGGTTCGACCTTGAACCTTTCTACAATCCTCTGTGGAATGTAGACCCCTTTGATTCTTCAAATATTTCCTCTTCAACTGATTGAGGTCGTCTTTCCTTCACGGTAGGTGTTGGTTTGATTTCCTTCTAAGTTTTTGGTCTGAGGATTAAGCTTGAATGATTTGAGAATATTTTGTAGGTTGCAACTCAATTGATAGCTTGAATGTTCGTAGTCAAGGTAACCTCTATATCTTTCTCAAATTGATTCCTCAGCCTTTTATAGTGTTCTTTTGAAAATCTGCCCGTTGAAGAGATATGCTAGTTTTCAAAAGACACTTGTGGTCGTTGGCTTGTCTTGTTGCAGTCCTTGAAATTGACATTTCCTCGTATTGAATGAACCTTCACCTTTTCAGAGTTCTGACACAGGTGCAGTGCTTCCCATTGGTTTATTCCTTTTGCACGCTTCTGGGACTGAGCACTTTAAGAAAGGCAGTATGGAAGTATTACTTGTTTAAGTAACTTTCTTGACTTCCGTGCAACGGATCCTTTTCAGTTGTCTTGACTTGACTGCAGTTCTTTAACTTCCCAAATGACTTCGAGTCAGCTTCCAATCATTGGATGACTTCATCTGTCACTTCAACTTGAGACTTGGCTATCTTGGGTTGACTTGACTGACACTTCTCACAGCTGCATCTCAGCTGATACTTCTCCAGTCGAGTTCTTATCTTCTCTTCCTTGCCATACTCAGCTGCCTCACAGCGGAGTCTTCATTCTAGTCTCCAGTTGTCTTCTTGCATATTTAAGCATAGCTGACTTAACTCAGCTCGAGCGGCCCTATCTATTACAATGCAAACTACAAAGAAAATGGGGTGCCAACTTTCTAGTCTAAGTTTTTACATGGCATTCATCAAAATCTAAAAATAAATTTCCCAACACCATGCTTCGTCTTAAAGGCCGTTTTCCACTCATCCCCTTCTCGCATCCGAATCTGATGGTACCCACTCCTCAAATCTATCTTGGAGAAGATACTAGAACCATGTAGCTCGTCTAACATATCATCCAAGCGAGGTATGGGATGCCGGTACTTGATAGTGATGTTATTAATAGCCCGGCAATCCACACACATCCTCCAAGACCCATCTTTCTTCGGAACTAGTAGTACTGGGACCGCACAAGGGCTCATGCTTTCCCGGATGAGTTTCTTGCTTAGCAACTCATCAACCTGCCGCTGCAACTCTTTTGTCTCCTCCGGATTAGTTCTGTAAGCCGGCCGGTAGATAGTGATGCACCGAATGAAATCAATCGATGCTCAATCCCTCGAATAGCGGTAATTCATCGGCATCTCGTGCCGGGAAATACATCCTCGAACTCCTGCAACAAAGACAAGACAGAACTAGGAAAATCGGGGTTAAGACTGTCAGTAGATAAATAAGTGCCCTTGTAAACCAAGAGTATCATCGAACAACCACTCGTGGTGGCTTTCCTAAGGTCACTCATTTTTGCCATCAAATTTATTTTTCCCTCGTTTCTTACCTCATGGCCATCCCTCCCCCTTTTTGTTTTTCGGCCCTCTCAAAATTATTGCTCTCCTTTTTCTGGCTATCTCTCGAACCTCACTTCTACCCCCTTAGGACCTCATTCTTGTTTTCTCTCAAGCTCTCCTTTTTCTTGGCTTTATTTTGATTTTTATGCTCACTAGCCGAACTCTCCTTTTCTTTTACCTCTCCCACTCTCGATTTCACTTGATCCTCATAAATTTCTTTTGGAGTTAAAGGATGAAGTACAAATCGCTTTTGATTGTGAACAAGAGTATACTGGTTGGTGTAGCCATCATGTTGCACCCTCCTATCAAACTGCCACGACCTACCCAACAGGATGTGCCCCGCCTGCATCAGCACCACATCGCACAACACCTCATCCTTATATCCCCCTATTTGAAATGCTACTTTCGCCTGTCTACTTATCCGCATCTCCCCACAGTCGCTCAACCACTGCAACTTATAAGGTTGTGGGTGTTTTATTGTCGGAATTCCTAGCCTATTCACCATCTTTGCACTTGCTACATTAGTGCAACTTCCTCCATCTATGATGACACTACACACCTTTCCATTGACAAAACACCTTGTATGAAAGATGTCTTCTCGCTGGACTCCCTCATCTGACTTAGGCTGAATACTCAGCACCCTCCGAGACACCAAGGATAACGACTCCCCCTTCGCCGCCTCTAACACCTCCAGAATATCCTCCAACTCCGGCATATCACTATAATCCTACTCTCTCTCACTCTCCGACTCCATTTCCCCATTCTCGCGCAACACCAACACCCTCATATTTGGACATTGACTCACTATATGCCCAAACCCATGACATTTAAAACATTTAATATTCCTTATGCGAGCAGTAGAGGGTTCGATTTTACCTGCGGTTTTAGGCTTGGGCGCCCTCCCCCTTTGATCCGTCACCTTCGAACTCTGCTCCTCCTTTTTGTTGGTTTTTGACTTCCATGCATAGGAGTTAGAGTTTGGTGCTTGCCGGTTGAAACCCCTCCTCTTGAGCTATTGCTCCACCTTCACCGCCATATGCACCATCTCCTCGAGATCGACATAGTGATGCAGGTCGACGACATCCGCAATAGGCGTGTTCAAACCCGCGATGAACCTGGCCATAGTCATCTCCGGATCCTCATCGATATTTGCCCTTGCCATAAACATCTCCATCTCCTTGTGGTAGTCCTCCACACTCTTCGAGCCTTGAGTCAACCTCTGCAACCTTTGATAGACACCCCTATAATAGTGATTTGGAACAAAACAACGTCTCATCAAACTCCTCATCTCCTCCCATGTAGAAACTGACCGCTCGCTGTTTCTCCTCATTGAGACCAATAGTTGATCCCACCACACACTTGCATAATCCGAGAACTCAGTTGAAGCCAATTTTACCTTTTTCAATTTGGAATAATTTTGGCAGTCGAACACATTCTCGATTTTCCTTTCCCAATCCAAATAGGCGTCCGGATCACTTTTTGCTTGGAACGAGGGGATTTGCATTTTGATGTTACTCAAATTGCTATCCTTACGTCCCCGATCACCCCTATCTCCGTGCCGACCTCTACCCGGATTATAATTTTGCTCCCTTTCAGAATCAAAATCATCAATCTCATCTACCCATTCCTCTAACTCGAACCTCCTCGGCCTCCGTGCCCTAGTAGCAGGTTCTTCTATTTTCGGCGCCTCCCTGGGATTCCCATATGTTTCGATCATTACTTTCTTCATGAGGCTTGCAAGTGCCTCCATATCAAACTTCTCCAATGGTTGTTGGTTTTCGTCTGTCATGCTTAAATCACTCACCTCACGTGTATATGCTCGTGTATCACTCAACTCACAATTCCCCAAGTACTCGCACTTGTCACGATTATAAACTAATCAGACAGTCGCAAGTACGCCTCAACACACCAAGAAAATTACCAAGCCAATCAACGAATCGAAAAAGATGCAATTGAAGACTAGGGTTTTAATTTTTCGAATTTCCCAGAATTTTCGTTTTTTTTGCACGCGGTTTAGATTCTTTACCCGCTGATTGTTTTTTTGTGCAATTCGATTTTTTTTGCCCTTCAAGAACTAGGGTTTATGAGAAAGTCTGGAAAATAGCAAAAATTAAAGAACAAGGATATACTTAACCTTGTTAGATGGCTCTGATTATCAACTGATGTGAACCGCAACAACAATTGTGCAGACGACCCAACAACAATATGTTGTTAACCCAAGATCTTCACTAGTTCGGTTAAATTGGTGGAAACCTCGACCTGTTTCTTAGCAAAGCAAGAACCTCGGTATGCGAAGACGCCACAAGCAATTACGGATTATTGCCTGATAAGTCGATAATTGCAACAAGAACACAAATCTTGAAGCACTTGGAGAAACACTAAAATTTGAGAGTGAAAGATTAATTGTATTGATTCATAATGAAAAACAATAAGTGTTCACCCTTATAAGGGATCCAAACCCTAATCCTACTAGGAAACAACTTAAACCGAAAAAGGAAACTCAAAAACTAAAAAAAAAGCGAAAAAGTCAACTCAGCGTCCCGCGACACGACCGTGTCGGGGGACACGGCCAGGCCGTGTTCTCGTTGGAAACCGTGCAAAAATCTTTTCTCGCGACATGGCCATGTCCCTGACACAGCCAGGCTGTGTTGCGCTCTGGAACTCGAACTCGACCCAACCAATGTAGCACGACCGTGTTTCATTGACACGGCTAGGCCATGCTGCCAAGCACGACCGTGTCAGTGAGCACGACCAGACCGTGTTGCCCCGCGCATGCTCTGTTTTGACCTCCTCTTCATCCCGAAATCAAAATAACAACCTAAGACGCGGCCCTAAAGGTTTACTTGGCCTCCAAACATCAAAACAACTCCAAAATAATTGAAAATTAAGAGTAACTAAGATAATCGAACACAAGACACTAATGAGACTTGATTACAACATCTTCAAGACATAAAGTGACTCGTATTCTTGGCATCCTTAGCTCGCTCAGTTTGAGGTGGACTCCGTAATGTCGATGACGCCAATCAACTGGACCACCCGAACCTCTTCCTCTGCTGGCAACGCACTCTCGGCCTCCTTTTGTACGACTTGAATCAACCCATTGAGCGCATCCTTAAACTTCCTTGCTTGAGCCCGTGTTATCGGACCAACTGGCACCATTACTGGATCCTTCGTCCATGGATTCTCATCAAGATTGGTCTACTGCCACACCAAGCACTTGTCTGTTAACAAAGAGCACAACCGAATCAAGTTGGCTGTGGCACAAGAAGCTGAGTCATCTGAACGTCAAGATAATAAACAAGCTTGCAAGGAGTCATCTTGTGGAAGGATTGCCAGACTTAGTGTACAAGAAGGAAAGTGTATGTGATGCATGCCAGATGGGAAAGCAAATCAAATCTTCATTCAAGGAGAAACCTAGTCCTTCTTCAACAAGGATATTGCATTTGTTGCATATGGATTTATTTGGTCCTATTGAACCAGCCAGCATAAGTGGAAAGAAATACACATTAGTGGTGGTGGATGATTATTCAAGATATACATGGACAATCTTCATATGCAAAAAGATGGAAACTCTACAGAAGTTACCTCAGCTAATGAAAAGAGTTCAAAATGAAAATAGTCAAACCATTATAAAGATAAGGTCTGATAGAGGAACTGAGTTTGTCAATGGAATAATAACTAAGTATTATGTTGAAAATGGTATTGCTCATGAGTTATCTGCAGCAAGAACTCCACATCAGAATGGAGTAGCTAAAAGAAGGAACAAAACTCTCAAAGAAGCTGCAATGACCTTGTTAGCTGAAGCTGGATTGCCTAAGAGATTTTGGGCTGAAGCCATCAACACTGCATGCTATACTCAAAATAGATGTATGATAAACAGGCAATTGACTAAGACTCCCTATGAGATATGGACAGGGAGAAAGCCAAATGTTGCATATTTTAGAATATTTGGATGTAAATGCTTCATCCACAACAATGGCAAGGATAATTTAAAGGCTTTTGATGCTAAAGCTGATGAAGGTATCATTTTGGGATACTCAGCTGAGAGCAAAGCCTATAGAGTGCTGAACAAGAGGACTATGGTCATAGAAGAATCTATTCATGTGGTTTTTGATGATCCTAATGTGAATGGAGAAGACATAGAAGAGTTAGCTGATAAACTGAACCAACCAACTATGCAGAAGAGTCCTTATGTTGAAGCTGAAGTAAAAGTAATCAACCAAGATGAAGATGAGATAGCTGAATCTCAAAGACAACTGGAAAGTCTACAACTGAATGATGATGAAAGAGCTGCTCAAGATAACGCAGCTGCAAGACAGCTGAACCCAGCTGACTTGCTTCAACTTGATGTGAGATGGCTGAGAGACCATCCACCAGAGCTAGTTATTGGAGATGTTAGAGATGGTGTAAGAACCAGATCCAGAGCTCAACAAGAAGCTACGTTCACTTGTTTTATTTCCCAAATAAAGCCAAAAGATGTGTCTCAAGCATTGGATGACACACATTGGATTCAAGCCATGCAAGAAGAGCTGAATCAGTTTGAAAGGAACAAAGTATGGGAATTGGTGCAGAGACCAACTCATCAGAATGTTATTGGCACAAAATGGGTTTTCAGAAACAAGATGAATGAGGAAGGATCTGTGGTAAGAAACAAAGCAAGATTGGTAGCCAAAGGGTATTGCCAAGAAGAGGGAATAGATTTTTATGAAACCTTTGCTCCTGTTGCAAGATTAGAAGCAATAAGGATGTTTCTTGCCTATGCTGCACATAAGAACTTCACTGTATATCAAATGGATGTGAAAAGTGCATTCTTAAATGGACTATTAGAGGAAAAAGTCTATGTTGAACAACCTCCAAGTTTTGAGCAGAAGACCATTGGTGATAAGGTGTACAAGCTCAAGAAAACATTATATGGATTGAAACAGGCACCAAGAGCATGGTATGATACATTATCTCAATTTCTAACTGATAATGGATTCACCAAAGGCAAAGTGGACAGAACACTCTTCAGAATTCAAGATGGAGAAAGTATACTGCTTGTTCAAATATATGTGGATGATATCATTTTTTGATCCACAAATAAAGAGTTGTGTGATAAGTTCTCAAACCTCATGCAAGGAAAATTTGAAATGAGCAAGATGGGAGAGCTGAGCTTTTTCCTAGGACTTCAAGTTAAGCAATTGAAGGATGGAACTTTCATAAGTCAAACAAAGTATACCAGAGATTTAATGAAGAAATTTGGTATGGAAGAGAAGTCTTATGGGAAAATACCAATGAACACATCAGTCAAGATGGACATGGATGCAGATGGTAAGGCTGTAGATCAAACCAGATATAGAGCACTCATTGGATCATTACTCTACTTAATGACGTGAGACCGACATCACCTTTGCAAAGAGGTGTATGTGCAAGATTTCAATCGCACCAAAAGGAGAGCCACATGATTGCAACTAAGAGAATCCTAAGATATTTGAAGGGAGGCCAGGAAGTTGGCTTATGGTACCCAAAGGAAGGTGGATTCAAGCTTATTGGTTACTCAGACTCAGACTATGCTGGATGTAGAGTTGACAGGAAGAGTACTTCAGGTACATGTCAAATGCTTGGAAAAAGATTGGTTTCCTGGTTTAGTAAGAAGCAAAACTCAATAGCTACATCCACAGCTGAAGCAGAGTACATAGCTACGGGTAGCTGTTGTGCCCAAGTCTTATGGATGAGACATCAACTGGGAGACTATGAAATTGAAGAAAAAGAGATTCCAATTATGTGTGATAACACAAGTGCTATTGCAATCACTCAGAATCCTGTGTTGCATTCAAGGACAAAACACATTGATGTTAGATATCACTTTATAAGAGATCATGTTGAAAAGAAAGACATCACCTTGGAATATATCTCAACTGATAAGCAGTTAGCTGACATATTCACCAAGCCCTTATGTAAATCAATATTTGAAGAGCTTAAGCATGAGCTAGGGTTAATTAAGCTGAGTTAACACTCAGAAGACTTAATCAGCAGAGATAAAAGATGAGAAAGTGAGAAAAGAGCAAGTATTTCACATCAGCCAAGTGAAACAACCATATCGGAAAGTTAGCTGTATCGAGTTAGCTGACAGCTGAGTCGCTCAATGAGAAGAGATAAGAAGAGTTAAGTCATTTTGGGATAAGTTGAGTCATTTATGAGCTAAGTGACAAAAACGCATTAAATGAGCGGGAATGTTTTTAAGAATGACGTCAGCGTAATAATGACGGGTACAGTCAAAAGCTGCACAGTAAGCATATGATTGGATATAAATGCTGCCGCATTAAATGCGGTTTGTCGTGCTAAATCTGAACCGTTGATTTTGATCAAAATTTCAAAATCCAAAGACCTGTCCTTTCATAACCCTTACATACACTTTCTTCAGTTTTCTCTCTCACATTCAAAAACTGTTCATCTTCAAGCAATAGAAAGCAAGCTATTTTCTCTTTCGAAAACCCTAAGAGTCCTCAAACTAGTTATTCAAGTTTTAATCGGTAAAAATCTCTAAAAATGGCACCTAAGTTTGATTTTGTCAAGCTATCGAAGCAAATCCACTCAGGATCATCAGTGGATTTTGAAGGCATGGTAAAGCAGGGTTCTGATGAAACCCTAGTGAAGAAGATTTCTTTGAGATGTTGGAAAAGTCAGGCTTAAGGCTTTTCTGACTATGGAATACTCGCACACCTACCTAGAAGAGGTGGCGCAGTTTTATGTTAACGCCGAGGTGCGGGGACGAAGGAATCAAGTCTTCTATCCACCGCAAGGACATAATGATAAATGCTAAAGGACCTTGCGAGCATCGTTAATTGCCATCCGAAGGCATGAAGGAGATTTATGAAGCATACGTTGATTTGGATACTGCATGGAAAGAGATAGCCAAACCAGAGTGTGCTGCTATGGTGGTCTACACAACTGAGAAGAAAATGCTGAAGGACGACTATCAAAAGTTGATGGATGTCGTCTCCAAGTGAGTAGACATGAAGTTTGGCGGCTTTAACCATTTGTCAAAGACTAAAGCGATCGTCATGGCATGGCGATCATGCAGGCAAGAAAGTCAACTGGCCGAAGTTCGAGTTCGTGAGAGACTCGCGAATGTAATGAACAAATCACTTAAGGATGACGAATCATTTGGAGGATCTCTCGGATATGGTCTTGTGATTGGCCACTTTATGGAATTGAAGGGTATTCCCCTTCAACATGGAAAACCTTTCCATGTCAACAAGAAGATGTTTAGGGCGAATCTCTTAGGAGCCCGGAAGAGAGCCCACGCGAAGAGGGCGGATACAAGTGATGGGGAATCAGCTGAACCCGAGGACACAACTCTTACCTCTCCTCCCAAGAAGAAAGCTGCCCCTGCAGCTAAGAAAAAGAATGCACCTGCCCCTGCAGCCGAGTCGCCTGCCCAGTGCAGCCGTGTCTCCTGCCCTTGCAGCCGAGGCTGAGAAGGAACTTCAAATTCCATCTCCAGCTATACGGAAGAAGAGGACTGCCAAATCTAGGAGGCAGCTCCCTCTAAGAAGGATGCCCCGACCCCCGCCGCCAAAGAATCAGAAGAAGAAGAAGAACCAGAAATTCCTGTGGTTCGGACCAAAAGAAGAAGACTTTTCAAGCATTCAGAGCTTGAGAAGACAGCTGAATCTACCTCTCAGCTAGAGAAAACACCAGAGACTGCTGCAACTCAGGAAGTGCAGTCTCCCGAAGTTATTGATGAAACTACCAAGCCTGCTGAGGATGACCAGCAGAGGCCTACTGAAGACCCAGCTGTGGAGAAGACAATTGAGAATAGTGAAGCAGCTGAGACAACTGAACACCCTGTTGAAAAAGTTGTCTGTTCGCCTGCTACTGATGCTGTTGAAGAAGAAGAGCAGAAGAATATCTTTCCTTCAATCCCAGAAAATGAAGCATTCAGTGCTGTCTACGCGAATGGAGGGCGTGGAAACTAGTCCACTCACGGGCGCAGCTTTGCGATTTGCTTGCCCCGAGTTTATCGAAGAAGAGGAGGAATTCTTTGGAATTTCTCGAGTCAACACTGTGCTTCAGGCCCTGGATGAAGATAACTGCCTGGATATTCTACACATCTTCAAGGAGAAGGAAAAAGCCAAAGCAACCGAGGAAACACAAGCTCTCGAGAAATCCAAGATATGCACACTTACTGGAACTCTAGAACACACTCACTCTCATCTTGATGTGTTCTCAGAGAGTGATGAATATATGGATCCCACTGCTGCAGCAGAGAAGTCAGATAAGCAGCAAGCTCTAAGGGAATCCAGGCAGATGCATGAGCAGCAACTGTCGGAAGGACCAGGAGAGTCGTCCCAATCTCTCCTGCAAATTGACCCACTGGGAGTGGTGCAGCAGATTGACACATACATCGCTGCAGCCACGTCCCCTATGCTATCGGAAGATGGGTCCAAGGGAATTGGCAATGAACTGGGGCCTTGGGCACCCAAGTTGAGCCAACCCCTACTGAAGGTGTTTTACCACCTACCTAGGCGGCTGAGCACTCAATGGAAGACGCCGCGAGTCTGGAGAAGAGTGACCCCATCATCACCACTCGGTGGTGGTGGCGAGGGGAAACTCACTCCACTGCAGTAGGGTCAGAGGATGCTGCAGATGACTCCATATTGAAGAAAGGTGGCAAAGTGGAAACTAAAAAGAATCACAGCAGATTGACATTGATGAAGCTCGGACAGTTGAGTCTGTCCCAGCTGAAGTGTCAGCTGCTTTGAAGGCTGATGACACTGCTGTTGCAGTCGAGGCACAGGATGGAAATGCCCTGGGAGTTAACACTCTGGGCAATGAAAGTGCAATCCTAGGGGTTTGGACTCCTGTGGATGCCAATGTTGAAGACCCTAAGACAACTGCGACTGTCGAAGGGAAGGTTGAAGGCCTCGCTATAGTTGAGACTGCCGGAGGTAGTGAAGGCCCAAGGGAGGTTGAGATTTTCCTGGGTAAAGCTCAAGAGATTCAGAACATTCCTCCTGTTCACAGTGCAGAATCTGAGGAGGAGATAATGCACTTCATGACTCCCAGGAGAATCCTGACATATCATTTCTGGGGTCTGAAGATGAAGCTGAGTCCACACCCATTGCACATCAAAAGGACCCAGCTGAGAATGTTCTCAAGCATGCGAGTCAATCGAGTTACAAAGCTGCTCGTCAAATATTCAACTTCGATGATGAACCAAGCCTCCAGGTTTTCTCATCATCCAATGACGCTGATGATACAATAGAGGTTCCGGTAATTCATTTAGAGAAATCCACTGAGACCGAAGACGCTGTTAAGACAACTGAGGCTCAGTCAGCTGGGCAACACATTCCAAAAGCCTCAGCTGAAACTGAGTCATCTGCGCATTCTCCCACAGCTGTAGCAGTAACGACTCCACCAGAAACATCACAGGTACAAACCGCACAAACAATCCCATATGTGCGAGATGATGCTTTTGAACAAGTATTTCCCTTTTCTGTCGAGTTGCCTGAGCTAGAGGAAGAGACTGCTAAAGAGCAAGTTCACTATTTCAAGGCATTATACAATAAGATGCTCGTTTGGAGGCCGAAAAGAGAATGCATGCATATATTGAGCGGTTGCATGCCTCTCACAAAATAGAAATGGAGCTACTGCGTGAATTCCAACGAAAAGAAGTCCTGCGTCTTGAGGAGACCATGAATGCCAAATTCAGCCTTCTCATGGCTGAAATGAAACTGGTGGCAGCCGAGTCAAAAGCCACTTGTTCAGAATTTCGGACAGCTTATGCCATAGCAGACTCCAAGCAGAACTCAGCTCTCAGCAGACTCGACTTCATGCTCGCAGGCATGTTCCCTGGGGTCCCTCTTTCCTTTGATGATGCCAAAAAGGGGGAAGAGGAGTCCCTAAGGAGCTTAAAAGAAGAAACGTTGAAAGAATCGGAAGTCAAGATGTCAGCATCT
Organism: Rehmannia glutinosa; assembly: GCA_016081115.2. Classification (NCBI taxonomy): domain Eukaryota; kingdom Viridiplantae; phylum Streptophyta; class Magnoliopsida; order Lamiales; family Orobanchaceae; genus Rehmannia; species Rehmannia glutinosa. Next base: position 48,285,636 of record CM071930.1, read on the forward strand.
GAGAAAAAGAAGGGAAAAACAGCTGAGGGGGAACGTTCAGAGGATTTGACGTTAATGATAGGTGAAACCCCCCAGCAAGGTCATATTATGGCTTCTATAATCAGCAAACTTCCAGTGACACTACCGATCGAACACTCTGCTGTACCAATGTCGGAGAAAAGGCGAACCATAGAAGCAGGGATGGAAGAGTTCGACAAGAGGATGCATGCCCACATGGAAGAAGTGTTGAAACAATACGGTGGCATTTAAGGCAGAGAAGGATCAAGATGCTATTCCAGACAACGGATCCGAGAAAAGATATGTTGAAGAATTCAAAACGCTCGAATCCGAAGGATATTTCCAAGGGATGTCACTAGCCCAAGCCTGGGATCTGTACTGGGAGAAGGGTCTTACATTGTGCGAAGAAGCTGATAAGCAGCAGGCTACCAACAGCTATTCAGCTGGTAAGCAGAAGACTCCTGTACAATATACACCCAGAGGAGGAGGAAGAAGTGGTGGTAGAAGAGGTTCTCGACCTTGTCCAAAACCCAAGAAAATTGAATATGTAGATCCAACAAAAAGAGGAAGGATCTCTTGGGCCGGGTATGATGAAGTAGCAAACCCGGAAGTGGAAAAGAAGAATTTCAAGCCGTGAGAAGATAGGAGAAGAGAACAAAAGGCAAACAGAGCAATGGCTTGAGAGGAAGCAGAAGGATGATGCTTCCAAAAGAGCTTATGAAAAGAAGAAAGCAAAGAAGAAAGAAAGAAAGAGAAGAAGAGCTGATGACTTTGATAGAGCTGAAGAGGAAAGAAGGAAGCAGCGAAGGCGATGAAGTGTTGCTGTGAACCCTTCATGTAAATACATTTTTGTAAGTCATCTTTATACTTAGTAAAGTTTTCTGTAATGTTTCACTTTGTATTTGTATCCTAGCACAAATGTCTATACTTTGCTTTGATATAGAATGCTCTGATACTAAATGTAAACAGCTGTGTAAAGGACAAGAATGCTATGATCAATAAAACAATCTATTCAACACATACATTCTTTGTTACTGCATTGTCTGTATGTATCTTTGCTGTTTACATATTGTTTAATGTTTTTAAGTTTTGGCATCATCAAAAAGGGGGAAATTGTTGGGAAATTTATTGTATAGATTTTGATGAATGCCATGTAAAACTTAAACTAGAAAGTTGGCGCCCCATTTTCCTTGTAATTTTCATTGTAATAAATAGGGTTGTAAAAGCTGAGTTAAGTCAGCTATGCCTGGAAATACAAGAAGTAAATCAAGATCAAGTGAAGACTCCACGCGGAACATCCGAGTATGGCCAAGATAGAAGATCAAGAACTCGATCAAGATGTATCGGTGAGGAACAAGCGTGTGAAGAGTCATCAAAGTCAACTCAAGAAGCCAAGTCTCAAGTTGAAGTGACAGATGAGTCTTCCAATGATTGGAGCAAACTCAAGTCACCTGGGGAAAAAGGCAGCAACCAAGAGGAGTTAACTAAAATGAATCCGTTGCACAGAAGTCAAGAACATTACTTAAATAAGTAATACTTCCATGTTGCCAGGTCTTAAAGTGCTCATCCCAGAAGCGTGCAAAAAGGAATAAACCAATAAAGTGCACCTCGTGTCGAATCCCGCACATTCATTTAATACGAGGAAAGGTCTATATCTCAAGATTGAAGACCAAGAAAAGACAAGCCAACGAACACAAGTGTCTTTTGAAAATCAGCCTATCTCTTCAACAAGCAGATTTTTGAAAGTTCACTATAAAAGGCCGAGGAAACGCATTGAGAAAAGGTTACCTAAACCACGAACAAGCAAGAAATATTTAAGCTGTAAACCTGCAAATATTCTCAAAGATATTCAAGCAAATCCTCAAGCCTGAAACTCGAAGGAAATCAATCCAACACAAAGCTGTGAAGGAAAGACAACTTCAAACTGTTGAAGAGGAAACTTTTGAAGAATCAAAAGGGTCTACTTTCCAAGGAGGATTGTAGGAAGGTTCAAGGTCGAACAAGTATCAAGTTATTGGAGGGCTTCGTGATCAAATCCAAGAGCTTGAGAAAGTGAGCTGAAGTAGCAAGACAGCTGCCCTATGAAGAAGCTGAGTCGGACGAGAAGCCAGCCGTGTGACCAAGGCTGTCTCTAGACTGTTCACCACTTTGTAAATTGATATGTTACTTAGTGGATTCCTCCAGGAGTTGGAGAAGAGAGGATTAGAAGAATTACCCCATCTTCGAACCTCTATAAAAATTAACTGCGTCATTCATTTTTCAGCACATTTATATTTCTACATATCTACTTTACATCTGCTGATAAACCTATTTGCTATCCAAACTGATTAATAACCAAGTGCTAAAATCAAGGGTTAAAACAAGTTTAAAACAAATCAAAGGGTGTTAAGTCTTCCACGATAAAACCAACACGGCCCAAGTTAAGGTTTAGGTTAAACAATCGAGTTATTCTCACAATGACTCTATCGAGTTGGTTAAGTGGCTAACTCTGCTGAATAACCAACTTAGCTGTCCCTCAAGGACTTAGCTGTTTGTGTTAACTCTGTAATATTTTAAAAGGACTAAAATCGAAAAGTTGGTAAGGTTTATTCAACCCCCTCATTCTAAACCTTACTCACACCCCTTGGGACCTACACTGGCTCTGTGTGGGGGTGGCGGTAGATAGTGGCCTTGGGCGATGTGCCACTGGGTCATCTATCGCATCATCTCGAGGAGCTCCTCTTGCTGCCTGTCGACGGCCTTTGCTCAATAGGCCTAGGCAGAGGCGAGATGACCTGCTCGCCCCTGACCAGCCCTCGCTCCAATTTTGGTCCCTCTCTCTGCCCGGCCAATGGGGAATTCTCCCTGCCTTGATTGTCCTCGGCCTCACCCTCCGAGATGTCGGATAACCTCCTACGCAGGCCGGCCACAGCCAACTCCATCTCGGTAACTAGAACTTATATCTTTCTGTCTGGTTTGGGCACGGCCTGGATGTTATCCAGACGACTCACGAAGGCCCTAGAAAGGCCACCCGAAGAGGGTCGATTGCCTGCGCAATAAGAGGAATGAAAGATCAATGACCAAAGAATAGAAGAAGAAAAGCAATTCAAAACAAGAAAAATACTTATGGAAATCATATCAGCGGAGGGGAAATAAATGAGCTCCCCCGGCCAGATAGCCAGTCGCCCTCGACCCAGAACCATTTATCCTTCCACTTCTTAAGAGATTGTGGAAGGCCCGAGACTAACCCGTCTGGGTAGCCAGGTCGGGTCTGCACGTAGTACAACCCTAAAGGGCGTCCTTGGACTCCTGGAGTCACCTTCCATACGAAGAGCTCATTCATCTCGTTAAAATGAGGGCACGGGTACTTCTCTTTTGAAAAAAGCACCAACAGCCCTAGGATCCGACCTCAGGTCACCGGATGCACCGGGATAAGGGCAAGTTCCATTTCTGGAACCACTTCGTTAAAAAACGCGGCACCGAAAACCTCAGCTCAAACTATAGACTATGGGAATACATTGCGATACACCCTGTCGGCGGATGCTCAGGCACCTCAGCAGGGTCTGGACGCCAGAAACGTACCGTGGAGGGAATCATATACTTCGCGTGCAGCTCCTCCAATTCCCTTGGCATTATCATGCTCACCTGCTCGTTCTGGACGGTCCGAGTCCAGCCTTTGACCACATTTAACAGGGGGCCACCACCCTGCCTTGGGTCCCCATGGCGGTGTCCGTCTCGCTTTGAGCCCCTCTCTCCCCCATCTGCACGGGGAACCTCAGCAATGGCCTCCTCCAAATCTCTAACCTCCTCAAGATCATCACGGGGAGGGTCCATAGTCTCTGCGGATCTATCCGAGTGATGGTCTGAATGACCAACTTCTTCACCCGAATCTTCCTGAGGTAAACCCGGCTTATACACCTGACCTTCCCGGAATATTGTCACCAGAGTAGGGTAAAAAATTACGTGTGTCTCCTCCAAAGGAACCTCCTGTTCTTGGATAGGCTCCTGAGAATGATCTGAACTGGAGCTCTCAATAGCATGAGGGTATTTCGGAGTGGTGTCTCTAACGGGTGGAAGATCTACAGATACAGGGTTATCAGATGGAGGGTGCTCAACCTCAACCTCAATGCTATATCTTCGGTTTTGACTATCGTCAGCGGAAGCAGACATGCCTTGAGGGGGAGAAACAAAGAAAACAAGAAAAGAAGAATTTTTTGAGAAGTTACCTAAGTATTCTTGAAATTCTGAACTCTAAGCCGACCTGAAATCCCTACTCGGTCTCTGCTAAATGCTATTCCGAAGGATAATAGATGCGAAAGTGTGAAATGAGAAGGGAAAGGGGTATTTATAGGTTAACTTCTCTCGAAAGAATCACACCAACCCAAAAGGCGCGCATTTTCAAATTCAAAAAACTGCAGGGACCGTCATGATTTCGAATTAAATGCGCCGTTTTAAGCATTAAATGATGGATGACAGCTGTCAAACATCATAAAGACCTTTTGACTTCCTCACCCTCTCTCATCATTTAAAGTTCAAAACCGTTTCAAGGAATCCTTTCCCCCGGATATTTGAACTTGGGGGCCATTGATGACACCCGAGCCGATCTAAATAATAATAATCCCACGTGACCATTCAACTAATGATGATATCAACCAAGCCGAATGACGTAAGCTACCGAGCTGCCAAGCCGAATGACGTAAGCTACTGAGCTGCCAAGCTGATGATGTAGCACAAACTGAGCTTGGCCCGCTAGAATGTGGTCGAGCAGGTGCTCAAACGGGTCTCCCGCCGAGCAGAATTAACGTACCTATAGCAGCTCAAGACGTCATCAGTCAACCAGTCAAAAGAACATGCCCACAATATAATAATTCCTTAAAAGCAGCAATATTCTCTCAAAGTCAACAAGATTCTCTCAACACATAGCTACTCCCACGCGCCCCAGAATTACACCATTATTTTAATACATACTTACAATCAGTCAGCTAGATATGCCTACAGGATATAACCTATGAGTTATTAAGGGAAGGACAAGTGTCCTACTACCAATTGAATGGGCCAATGATTAACCCATCATTGGAATGGATATAAAAGGAGCCTCACTTATCATAAGAAATGCAGGATGAAAAGAGGAAGGAAAAAAGATAGTAGAAAAAAAGACAAGAAAGAATTGTAATAGAGAAATTGTATAAACAACCGACCAGACATGCTCTGCTTGGTAATTCTAATAAAAAAAAGGCCGAATTAGCCCCTGATTGATAGTCTTTCAGTTTAATTTACTCTCCACATCACTAAAATTCCATATTTTCCTTTGTTGACCCAAGAAGCACGTCAACACGCACAGTTCGTGCGTGTCCTGTCTTGTTCTTGATATCCTTCGGCACCATGCCCGGGCACCTCATGCTTCGACGCAAGGGCCGTGCGTGGTTCCGATTTTTCATCACTTTCCAGAATTTTCGGCCCCTCATACTCCGTACCACTCCTCAGACGAATGGCGTTACATTGTTCCTTTGGGTTGACTTCAGTGTTGCTTGGAAACTGGCCCTTCTGATGCTATCCACCGATGATCGTCGCTAACTCGCCAATCTGAGTTTCTGGATTTTTCTTTTGTGAGCCCACAATGTTATATAATTGTGTGACATGTGGCTCGATCTTGTCTATCTTAGCCTCTTGTTTTTTCAATCGGTTCCTCGTTTCATTCATAAACAAACTCGTTTAACTCATGAACGAGGTGAAAATGTCCTCCAAAGATGGCTTAGCCTCCGCATTAATGACTCCACTAGTCACACTGAAACCCAGTGGTGGTTGCATCATGTTATTTGTATTCTCATAAGAGAAATTTTTATGATTCCTCAAATTCGGATGATAATGCGTGGGAGTAAAATTATTCCGGTAATTGTTGAAATTCCGGTTATTGACAAAGTTAGCTTCCTCCACAGGATCTTGAGGAACTCCCCCATTATTTGCACCCGTGTTTGCCTCTGCCCCTTGAGTTAAAACACTCAACTGATTTGTCAACGCAATCATCTGAGCCGTCAATGCTTTGATTGGGTCCGTATCAGAGACTTTGGCTACCCTTTTCACATTTGTCCTCTCGGAGGGTCACTGATAGCTATTCATTTCCATCTCTTAAAAGCAAGTTGAATGCATCATGTGGGAATTTTTCTTGTAAAGCTCCTCCTGCTGCGGCATCCACAAATAATCTGGTCTGTCCCATCAACCCGTTGTAAAAGAAGCAAAGCTGCTAATCCTCTGGAAACCCATGTTGCGGAAACCTCCTCAATAAATCCCAGAATCTCTCCCAGGCCACGTACAGTGGCTCAGAGTCGAACATTCTGAACTGAGTGATCTCGCTCTTCAGCTGCAGTGTCTTGCTTGGTGGAAAGAATTTGAATAGGAACTTCTGGCTCAATTCATCCCAAGTATTAACACTGCCCTAAGTCAGTGTGCCTAACTAGTTTTCTTGCCTTATCCCTTAAAGAGAAAGGGAATATGCACAGACGTATAGCATCATCCGACACCCCATTCATCTTAACCGTGTTACAAATTTGCATAAAGTGTGCAAGATGAGAGTTGGGATCCTCAGTTGCAAATCCCCCAAACTGGTTCTCTTGAAACATCGAAATCAATGCCGGCTTCAACTCAAAGTTGTTAGAATTTATCGGGATATGGGCAATTCCACCATAGTTGTGATTTGTTTGAGGGCGAAAGTAATCGCGAATCGCTTGTTGTTGGACTGCCGGAGCTTCTGGTATCGGTAACTCATTATTGATCCTATTGATCCCATTGTTACCTCTATTGTTGCCTCCATTATTACCCTCGTTGTTCTCTTCCACAACCTCCATAGTATGATCTTGATGTATTTCTGCTTGTTTAGTAGCTGCACTTATTCGCTTGGCGAAAGCTTCAACTTCCGCTATGAACGATGCTACTTCCCTTCGCTTTGAGCGAGTGTTCATGCACTACCTGAACCAACTAAAAGAAACAAATCAAGCACTGTAGGAGTGGAATTTAACAAAATAAAAAGAAAAAATGTCTAAATTAAAAATAATTTTTTTTATCGCAATATTAGTACTAAAAATTTAATTAGTCCCCGCAACGGCGCCAAAAACTTGTTCGCCTTATTTTTAGCTTCACCGCAAGTGAACAACGTAGTCAATAGATAGGGTAAGCAAGGTCGATCCCACAGAGACTAATAAATTTATGTACTAAGTATTGAGATTGTAATATTATTATTTTTATTTAGACGATCGGAAGTTGATTATTGTTTTGTAAAACTAAGACAATATTTTATCATAAAAGAGTTTCGATTGAAAAGATCAAGTGGATGAATGGATTCCAGGGTTGTGGTTTCAGTTAATCTCCCTCTTGTTATCCGATTAATCAAAACCAAAGTTATTATCTATTTTCCCTATAAGATGATCATAAAAGTATTTTATCCTCTCTCTCGAGACACAATAAAAACGTTGATTGAGTTATCTATGCTAGCATCTCTACTCAGCATAAGATAAACAACTCCCAAAAGCATAAAAGATCAACTATCCTCACAAATACTCACAGACTTCTCAATCATGCAAAATATTCATGTCAAGCACTCAAGATCTAGTATTGAAAGTCATCTCTCGAATTATGAATCAATACATCAAGCAAGTTAAACCATTGGCCATATGATAAAACAAGAATAAAATGAAGTACTCGAATAGGGTTCAAAATAATAACTTTAATTCACATTAAACTTCAGAGAAGAGTATTAATTAACCCAATCCCAAACCCCGAAATCACAAGGTGTTCAGCCGGACATGGGATATAAACAACTCATAGAAAAATTGTTCATGTTCATATCAAACTAAGTGAAAATAAAAGACACAATGGAGTAAAAAAACTCAGTGATATCGATGATCTCTCAATCAATCTTAATCCTCAAGCGTGTGGATGCAGCCTCGATCTATCTCTCAATTCCTCTGGTAGAAGGGTGCTCTTTTCTCTGCTTTCTAGGGTAAAAGTAAGTGTCGTCTCGTTTGGGGTCGCCTCGTCTCTATTTATATTCCCTTTGGGCCAATCCTAATTAATACAACTTGAAATTGTCAAAACCCGTACAGACGCATGGGCCGTGCGCTTACACACGACCAGCCCACGCGTCAAGCCGTATCATCTATTTTTCCCTCGAACAGACGCACGGGCCGTGTGCTTACACACGACCTGCCCGTTCGTCATTGTGAACCTCCAGTTCTTTAGTCCTGCACACGCACGGGTCGTGCCTATGCGCACATGCTGCCCGTGAGTGGCCATTTCTCGCCTGGTTCGTCTGATCTCTTATCATTTCAGCTCTAAACTTTGCGTATTCGCTCGATTCTTGACGGTCCTTTACCGCAATGCTCCGATTTGCCACAAAAGTACTCCAAATATTGTTTAATTCCTGCAAAACGAGCGAAGCATAATATCTTTCCACAATATGCAAACACGACCCTTTTTACTAAGTTAATGCATGTTTATCAACCTATTATATCCACAATTATGCCCAACATACATGCTAAACTCACACTAATCAGTGTCACCCGACACGGGCTGACCGTGTGATTTGCTTTTGTCTATTTTCTTCGTCGTTTTGATTTTCTTTTCGCACTCATCGATCTTATCCAGGCTTTCCTACTAATATCTTTCCATTTAAGCCCCGTTTCCTGCCAAAAGTTACAAGAATACACAGTATCATGCCCTTCTAAGGAAACCAAGTAAAATACACTAAATATGCGTGCAAATACATCCATTATCTAACTAAATAAACCCTTAAATGCACTTATAAACATAATTTTTTGGTGAAAAGATTTATACAGTACAAAAGAAGAGATAGCTACAACCTTGATGTTAATACTAAAGCCTACATTTAATGCATGAAATTTTGTTTTTACAATTAATGCACTTCTTTTATGGGTAATTGCAAATTATTACTCATGCAATCGTGTTGTTACAACTCATAAAGAAACTTTTGGCCTAATTTCTTTTGGATAGATCATATTATACCCACGTCTACTCATAAAGAATAAGAGTAGACATCACTGATTAGGTTTGAAATAGTACATCAATCTCATTTCTTTCGATGGAGAGAAGACCCCCTTCTTATATTTCTACATCTAGGAATCGATTTGTATCATGGATACTAATATGACTTGAACCACTATGGCAAGGAGAAGTTTGATTCAGAGGGAGAAGAAGAGACAAAAGTTGGAACATAAATATCATTTGATTCGTCAATCCTCAAAAAATGAAATAATTACGAGTTTCAATAAAATTTAAAATTAACACCATCACAGACACCTAGACAATAATGTAGTTTTATACATATATATATATATATATATAGTATACCCACCCATTCTTATACATAAAAAGATAAACTAGTCTTAAAGAAGTGTTAACAATAACTTTGTTTTGACCACATGTATACCATTACCTTAAGGCCCTCAACTATTCCTACATAAAGTGTCACGAGATAATGACAAAAAAATTATTTTGGAAAATATTTTTAAATTGCCTCAGGTGTTATTATATAGGAAATATTACTGCCAAATATATGTTGATAATTTCATTTTATGGGACATACACACAATCACCTTAGCCACTACCATACATAGAAAAGTAGCCAAAAATATTATCCATACTCGATAACATTAATATATTTCTGGAGAGATGCATATCATTACTTTAATCATTATTACTTGCCAAGGAAATGTGAACCCAACTTTCATCACTATGAATACACTAAAGCAGCAACAAAAGTAGAGATAAAATCGAGCATTAGAACAAAATGAACCTCCATAAATTATTACTCAAGGAAAAATATCAAACATAAATAATTATTACTGAAAGAACAATAGCACGTAGATATTTATCACATAGTAAAAATGTGATTGCAGATTTAGTCAAATTCGCAATCACATGCAGCGGAATAAAAACAAAAAATAGTAAGACACAAGATGTAAACATTATCTACCAAGCAAACTAGCTTATAGATGTGCCATATGGTGAAACTTTCCACTAGTAAAATATTTGATTCCGTATACAAATAATACTAAAATCAACTAGTAGAAAATCAATGAAAACTCATATCTAGAGTAAATATGATTTATGTAATTACAACTCATCCAATAATAGATATGTATGGACTTCGTTTATCACAATAAAATTGTAAATAACTCTGAGAGACAGATTAACATAAAACTCACACACAACAGAATCAATATGGGGAAGTGTTGTGTTAATAGTGGTGATCAAATTTCGTTTCTCAAAGAACCTGTTCAAATTATACTGGACAAAGTGATCATAGTCTCGACATTTCTCCTCAACAAAAGTGCGAGCAAGTAAAGCATCAAACCTGGTAGCCGCAGAGGTAGTGTAAAAGGACTCAGAATGGGCTTGTCCTATCTCAGATTCAGAGTCAGATGTGTCATCGAATAATATCACATCTTCCTCTGCATCTGCCCCAACAACATCTTGCCTCTCTTGTTGCATCATTTCATCACCAAACTCATCAACCAAAGCATCATAATCTTCCACTAGGCCTGGTTCCTTCGCAGCATCAAAGTCCTCATCGCTCGAGTCATCAAATTCGGACCTTGAGTCAGATTCTGCACATGTGGCCTTAGATGTGCCCACATCCACTTTAACATTTTTCTTCTTTTTGGCCTTCTGAACCATTTTAGCTAGAGGCATATCGTCATCACTATCTGGGGAACCCGTACCCTATGGAGCCCTGGGCTCAACCACAAACTGATTAACATTCTCTTTAGAGTCACTAAAATGCACGTGTGAAATAGGGACTTCATCTCCCCCTGCTTTCGAAGTGTCCCTAGTCTTATTCTTTTGCCTTTTTGAGGAAGTTTCAGGGGAAGAGTCAGACAACTCAAAATACTCTGGGAGTAGCCTCTCAGCCGTTTGGATCTTCGAACATTAGGATTCTCAAGTGGCCTATGCACGGTTCGAATTATTTCAAAATCTGGGGGATTTTCAACATCAATTTGGTTGTTCCTTTCCCCAGGGAGAATGACTGCCAAAGCTTTTCTTGGAGTGGATGAGGAACAAGAACACCAGAAGAATCCATACCTTGTGCTGGAGGTTGAATAGTAGCAGACGCAGACCCAGATGCAGTGGCATCTTCAACAGACCCAACTGCAGCGATTTTTGGAGAAGGGGTTATGCTTGTCCCTGAAACGTCTATAGGAGTAGATGATGGTGTAGGAATAGACTCAAGGGGTGGCACACCATCCTTCATTGGAGGAGATGGATAATCTTTACCAGAGGAAGATCCATGCTAGGTGTGGCACCATCCCTGATAGTATTTAGAATAATGGTGCCTGCCATTGATTTTTCAAAGGTTGGGCTGTCTGAGTTTTAGGATGAAGAGGACGACTTGCTTGGGCTGCCAAACAAGTTCTTGATGGTGGAAACAAATCTTGCCATGGAAGAAGTGAGAAAGATAAATCTGCAGAGAGAGAGAAATAAGCCTACAATGCAAACTTCGAACAACGTGAGAAAGGGGTGTACTTGATTGCCTGCAACTTTATAGGGATGTGATAAGTGACATAATAGGGCACGATTCTCAAGGAAAAAGAAGAGGGTTTTAATAAGGAAACAAAATCTCATGAATTCGAAAAATAAGAAAATATATCCAATCCCAAAATCACTCATTTAAAGGCCTTAAAACTAGGGATGACAATGCCTGACACGACACGATAACCCAACACGAACCCAACCTAAAGTTACTGAGAGAAACCCGAACACAAACATGAGAAACCCGAACACGACAAACACGAACCTGACACGATGTTACCAATTTGTCTAAAACGTAGTAATTTTAAATTTTCATTAACTTTCGATGTATTTTAAGCATAACACAAAATCAATACGACACCAAACACGAACCCGACCGATGACCCGAATTGCCACCCCTACTTAAAGCGTAGTATTCGATATGTATGAGACACCATTGATTTGGGAATTTGGTACACTAAAGACACTAACACTAATCTTGTGAGATTCAGTGATTCTAACTGGGCTGGAGATGTTGTTGATAGAAAAAGTACAACTGGAGGGTGTTTTTATTTAGGAAATAATTTGGTCTCATGGTATAGCAAAAATCATAATTGTGTGTCTCTTTCGACTGTTGAATCAGAATATGTAGCAGTTGGAAGTTGTTGTACACAACTTTTATGGATGAACCAAATGATTGAGGACTATGGTTTACAAAGTGAAACATTAACTATTTATTGTGATAACTTGAGTGCGGTTGGTATCTCGAAAAATCCTGTCCAATATTCTCGTACTAAACACATAGATATAAGACATCACTTTATTCGAGATTTAGTTGAGAAAAATATAATTCGCATTGAGTATATTGCTACTGAAAATCCGCTTGCAGACATCGTCATCAAAACTTTAGATTTTGAGAGATTTTCCAATTTGGGAAAATCTCTCGGTTTGTGTGTTCTCTGAAATGTTACACGAGATGTTACAGTATTTCAAATCACATTTGATGTAATCCATACACTGCATGTCTCTTCTCTCCTCTATTTTTTAATTTTTTTTTAGTCATCCTTGCATAATAGGTTCATAATGCATGTCTGTGAAAATTGGATTAATGGTTCAAACTAGTCACAAATTTTTTTCACTTTGAAAACCGGTGTGAGTTGATCTCTTCAAGTTACAAAATTGATATTTTCCCAGTAGCTGAGTTATAAATAAAGTCTTAATCATGCTGAGGCCTTAAAGGAAAAAGTTACCAACCCATTGTGTGCAGCTATTCCTTGTAACTAATTTCTTCAAGCTTATTCTTTGTCTAAAAAAGGCATGATCATGTGAAAAAGAGCTACCTATGGCATTTGAGTGAAAGCCACCTTCTGGTTAACTCCCTCATGAAACTTGGAAAAATTGCAGAAAACTCGAAAATTTTGAAAAACTAGGATTTCGAATTGCAATTCATTGAATCTGTTAGTACATGTGTGACTCACAATGTGACGACATTTGAACCTGCATCCATTGCTGCAGTCCATACCATTTATTGTGTGCGGATAAATTGTTTTAACAACTTATCAGAAGAGGAACCAAAAATAATGTCATCAACGTAGATTTGTGCAATCATGATATCATGATTTTTCTTTTGAATGAACATGGTTTTATCAACTTCACCACGTTTAAAGCCAAAGTGAAGAAGGTTCTCAGTTATTCTACCATACCAAGTTCTAGGAGCTTGCTTAAGACCATAAAGAGCCTTTGTAAGCTTATACACATGGTTAGGCTTCAATGGGTTCGCAAAGCCTTTTTGTTGTTCTACAAATGCTTCTTCATCTAAAAATAAGAAGTCCTTCTCTCTCAATGGTAAAGCCTTAAATATTTTACATTGCTCTCTTACCGCTACCGAGCATAATTGGATTCAAGGAATAAGGTCGGCACATGAAGTTTGGGAAAAATTAGAAATCATTTATCAAAGTACTAAGAAAGTTAAACAAGCTAGAAAAATCATGCTTGTTAAAGATTTTGAAAACTTCATAATGTTCGAGGGTTTCTAAAATGGTGGAAAGACTCGACAACATCGCCAATCCTTTATTGGTGCTCGAAAAAGTTATTTCGGAAGAAGATAAGGTGACAAATGTCTTGAATGCTCTTCCCGAACCATGGCCCGAAAAAGTGACAACTATAACGGAAGCTCAAAATCTTGAGACTCTCAAGTTTGATGAGCTAATTGGAAATCTTCTTGTATATGAAGCTATCTCAAAGAAAGGAAGAATTCCAAACCATCCACCTCTCAATCGGGTATGCAAACTACACCTAAAGGTCTTCCTTCAAATTCAAATAATTCATATTATGCTAGTGATGGGAAGGATGAAGAAACCACCACCCTTGTTGGAATATTTGCAAAATTTGTCAATAAAAACAAGACAAGAAAAGCTAGAGACAACTCTTGCTTTAAATGCGGAAAATCCGGGCACTTTATAGCCTATTGCCCAAAAATGGCGGAGGATGAGCAAAAGAAAAAAAAGCTTTTTCCAAAAAAGAAGACTCTCAATGCAAATGTCAAAACATGGGATAAACTTCTTGCAACATCCAACGACGAAGAGAAAACCGAACATGGTCTTATGGCCATAGACGATGATAATAACGAGGTACGCTCAAACTCTTCCTCTTCTTCTTTAATTGATAAACTCCAATGTGATTATGATGAACTATAAAATGAGTTTAAAGATATGATTTACAAGTATAAGAATTTGAAAAAGGAGTTTAAAGAGTTAAAATAGAAAAAGACAAGTTATTTACTTCTTATGAATCTCTTAATCATGCACATTCTATTACTCTTGCTAAAGTTCAAAGTCTTAATTCCAAAATATAATTGCTCACTAAAGAGATTGAGAATTTGAAAAAGAATGTGCAATGTTTCAACTTGAGTACCGATAAGGTCTCAAAAATTCTTGGTGCACAAAGAAGTGAGCAATCAAAATTAGGACTTGGTTATAAACATTTTCAAACCAATTTCAAGAAAATTAATCAAGCTCCAATCTTCATTCGTGCTAGTACTCCGAGAATAATTTCTAGCTTTTATTGTGGTAAAAATGGACATCTTGCTAGTATATGTAAACTTAGAAATATCAATAATCATTTTTGGAGACCCAAAGGTTTCAATGCTAACCCCCATGGACCCCAAAACTCTAGGGTACCTAAAAATAATTTATTTGTAGGTACTAGGGGAAATAACAATCACAGAAGATTCCAAATGGCTCGTGGACTGCGGATGTTCACGCCACTTGACCTAAAAGAAGAACTTTTTACCAACATCAAGCTCCAAGAAGAAGGGATGGTCATGTTCGGGAATGACAAAGAAAAAATTCTTAGCAATGGAGACATTGATAATTCTTCTTTCTCTCTTCGTGATGTTTTATTAGTAGATGGGCTTAAGTTCAATTTGATAAGTGTGAGCTAACTTTGTGATTCAAATTATGATGTTGTTTTTAATAAAGAAAAATGTCTTATTCTTAAAAATGGTAAAATTATTTGTGAAACTAGTAGAAAAGGCAATCTTTATAAAATTTGTATAAATAATTTGATTAGTCAAAATGTTTCTAGTCTTGTCACCAATAATGATTTAACTAGTTTATGGTATAGGCGACTTGGACATGTTAGATACAAAAATTTACAAAAGATTTACAAAAACCAACATGTCAAAGGACTACCCAAATTGAATTTTGAAAACTTTGGCTTAGGTGACACTTGTCAAAAGAAAAATTTGTTAAGAGTAGTTTTAAGCCCAAAAATGAAATTTCCACAACCAAGCCTCTACAACTTCTTCATCTTGATTTGAATGGGGATATTGGCATGAAGAGTCTAAGTGGAAAACATTACACATTTGTTATAGTCGATGACTTTTCTAGATATACTTGGGCTATCTTTCTTGCTAATAAAAGTGATGCCGCTAATGGGTTTGCTAAATTGTGTAGACTTATAGAGAATGAAAAAAAGATACTATTAAGTCTGTAAGAAGTGATCGAGGCGGTGAATTTGATGGTGATTTTAGAATATTATGTGAGACCAACATATATGCTCATAATATTTTGGCTCCAAGAAGTCCACAACAAAATGGTGTAGCCAAAAGGAAAAATTGGACCCTTCAAGAAATGTGTCGATCTATGCTCAACAAATTTTCACTTCCAAAATATTTTGGACCAAAGCCGTAAACATCGCTTGTTAAATCATAAATCGGGTATATCTTCGTCCCAAGCTAAATAAAACTCCTTATGAGCTTTGGAAAGGAATAACACCAAATATTAGTTATTTCAAAATATTTGGTTGCAAATGTTTTATTTTGAACACCAAGGATCAATTGGATAAACTTGATCCTAAGGCCGATGAAGGGACATTTATGTGGTACTCAACTAAGAGCAACGCATATCGGGTTTATAATAAGACTAGCATGGTGGTTGAAGAATCTATTCATGTTAAACTCAATGAAGCCTCCGAAGTTGAAAGAATCCCCAATGATGATAGCGATGAAAAAGATGAAGTTAGACCAATTGTTCCAAATGATGCTCAAAATGATCAACCTTCTATCTCAAATTATCAACCTTCAACTTCAAATGTTCAACAAGAGGATAAGGGTGATAATTCAGATCTTCCCACGACATTGAAATTCAAAGGAGATCGTCCAAAAGATCTTATGATTGGCGATCCTCTAGACAAGGTAATGCCTAGAAGAAAATTTGCCGAAAAAGCTCTTATATCTCAAAAAGAGCCTAAAAACGCTAAGGAAGACATCGAGGATGAAGATTGGTTTCTTGAGATGCAAGAAGAGTTAAATCAATTTGAGAGGAATGATGTTTGGGAACTTGTGCCCTGTCCTCCATCACAAACTATCATTGGCACACAATGGGTATTCCAGAACAAACTCGATGATCAAAGCAATATTGTCCAAATGAAAGCAAGGTTAGTAGCTCAAGGTTATTGTCAAGAAGAAGGTATTAATTATGATGAAATATTTGCACCCGTAGCATGTTTAAAAGCTATTCGTATTTTACTTGCCTACTCTTGCTTCAAAAATTTTAAACTTTACCAAATGGATGTTAAATCTACTTTTCTAAATGGTTTTATTCAAGAAGAATTCTATGTAAAACAACTTCGGGGGTTTGAATTTTTTTCTAGGCCAAATGATGTTTATAAACTTAAAAAGGCCTTATATGGTTTAAAATAAGAGGTAGAGTTGATACTACTCAATTTGTTTTTGAAAAAGGTTAAGATTGTTTATTAGTTCAAATTTATATAGATAATATTATTTTCGGTGCTACTAATGAATCTCTTTGCAAGAAATTTTCCAAATTAATGCAAGGTGAATCCGAGATGAGTATGATGGGAGAACTCAATTTCTTCCTCGGGCTTCAAATAAAACAATGCCAAGAAGGTATTTATATATCTCAATCGAAATACACCAAAGAGCTTCTAAAAAAGTTCGGAATTGAAGAAGGAGAACCGTTGCAACTCCTATGGCAACAAATATCAAGCTTGACAAGGATGAGAAATCCAAGTCGGTTGATGAATTAAAATATCAAGGTATGATTGGTAGTTTACTTTATCT
Organism: Rehmannia glutinosa; assembly: GCA_016081115.2. Taxonomy (NCBI): domain Eukaryota; kingdom Viridiplantae; phylum Streptophyta; class Magnoliopsida; order Lamiales; family Orobanchaceae; genus Rehmannia; species Rehmannia glutinosa. Next base: position 48,302,716 of record CM071930.1, read on the forward strand.
AACCGCAAGTAGACCCGGTATTCTTCATGCCGTATGCCTATATGCTCGATTAAGCAATCCCAAAGAATCTCATTTAAGTGCCGTTAAAAGAATGTTTCAATGTTGAAAGGTTCTATTTCTTATGGTTTGTTTTATCCAAAAAATGAAATTTTTTCATTAAATGGATATAGTAATTCGGATTATGCGGGTAACATTGATGATTGTTTAGGCAATTTCCTAGTATCTTGGTTTTCAAAGAAACAAAATTGTGTATCTTTATCAACGACCGAAGCCGAATATATTTATGCAGCCTTTTGTTGTACTCAACTTCTTTGGATGAAACAAACTCTAGCGGATTATAAATGTTCTTTCGGAAATGTTCCTATTTTTTGTGACAATACTTCCGCTATAAATAGTGCTCAAAATCCGGGTTCATCACAATTGATCCAAACATATTGAGGTTGGACACCATTTACTAAGGGATTGTGTTTCTAAACGAAAAATTGAGATGTTCTTTGTTCCGTCTCAAGATCAACTCGTGGATATTTTTATAAAACCGTTAATCACCGAGTCTTTTACTTCAATTCGAGCTCGTTTAGGCATAATGCATATTAAATAAGGTCTATGTATGCATTTTGTGCATTTTTAAAACTTAGGGGGTGGAAAATTGATTTTTTTAAAATCCTGAAAAACGAAAACAAGACAAGCTGAACATGTACCAGTCGCCCTAGGGGGTCGACCAGTAGCCCTGTCTAGGTCGACCGGTCGCACCCCTAGGTCGACAGGTCGCCCTGGCTTGTCATAGGAATAAAATTGTATCTGTCCACATTTCTGTCGTATTTCCAAACCTTTATACCCCTTCGCCCAATTCACACACATCACTCAAAATGATTTTCTCTTGCAAATTCTACTATATTGGGCTTCTACAATGTATGTCTCTTCCATATTATTCATCTTTTACAATCATTGTTATGTTTAATTTCCTCTTTAATCTCAATTGGGTTGAACCTTGAGTATTTTGTTGGAACTTGATGAATTTTTGTAATTCTTGTATTCATTTGATGGGGATTATGGATACTGATGATATATGATTATAGAATTAGGACTGATATTGATTTTTTGGGCATAATTCAATATACCAATGGCATATACATCTTTGATTTTATCTTATGCATGCCAAGTGTTTGATAAAAGGTCTCAACGAATATTCTATCTTTTGTATGCTTCTCTTGATTATCATTGATTAGTATCTACATAGTGATCATTTCTTGTCAATCAAATGAGCTTCTAAACACATTTTCCTATTAAATTCCCTTACATTTTGGAATTCTAGACCCTCAATTTCATAGTATAATATTGATATGTCTATTACATGGTTTAATGCGCACTTTGATGTCTATTTATAATGTTTTTATCATGCTAATAGTCTTTCTGATGATTCCAAAGGGAGAGAAAAATGGAATGAACTCATAAGCTTATGGTAAGATCAAATGAGCTAAAAAAGCTCATAGAAAAAGCTATAAGCTGTGGATGGATTATGAATTGTTGCTCGTATTATGGACTATTGCTTATGACTAATGGCGTATTTTTTGACAGGGGAAGCTTTTAAGCTCTTGAGTTTTAATTCATATTTGCAAAAGCTAAGCTTTTAGCTTTTAAATTGATTGATTCTATGCTTATTTATTGTTTAGCATGTTGATAGGGAGAGCTTATAAAAATTATTTTGAAAAACCATTGCTCCTATTCTTATGATTCTCATCTTGAGAAATGTTGCTTATAATGGATAGTTTATTTTGACCTGAAAAACTTGTTTCGTTTTAAAATTCGCTCTCTAAAATTATTTTGGTTTGTAATCATAAAAAAGGGGGAGTTTGTTAGATAAATTTTTTTATCGGGATTTTGATGATTTCATATAAATGAGTTTTATACCAAAACAATGTCCCCAAATGTTGTCCAAATAGTTCAAAATATTTTCAATGATTTTTACTAAGTTTTTGAAGTACTTATTGAACTTTATTTTTGACAAAAATCGGACAACTTATCTGTACTTAGGTCGACCTGTCGCCCTATAGGGCAAACCGTACATGAAAGTTTCACAAAACAGAGAACAAACAGTGGGATTACACGGGAGGCGTCGATCGCCCTAAGGGTGCAACCGGTGCCTGAGTTGAAACCTTTTATTTGTATTTCCTGTTTCACGGGGAACGGCGAACTGTGGGGACGATCGCACCCCAGTGTCGACCCGATCGTCTTAGATGTCGATCGGTACATCCCCATGGCATGATGTGTTAAAATATTCTTCAACGACTTTTTCGATTCGAATTTGTTTGAGGGTGACCGGTCGCCCTAGTGTTTTATCAACAGAAACTATCCATTGAAACAAACAACTCTCATGAATTTGTGGCTTTCCTTCTAACAACTATTTCTTGGAATTGTTTGGTATTTCTTTTGCAGAAATCACTCAATTAGGAGGAGCCTACGCTGGTGATTGATATGTGTAAAATATACGTGCATTTAAGGGCTTAAAATGATATATAATTGATGCATTTGCACGCATATTTAGTGTATTTTACTTAGTTTCCTTAGAAGGGCATGATACTGCGTATTCGTGTAACTTTTTACATGAAATGGAGCTTAAATGGAAAGATATTAGTTAGAAGACCCAAACAAGATTGAAGAATGTGAAGAGAAATCGAAGAAATGAAGAAAATGGGACATAAAGCAATCACATGGTCAACATGTGTGAGATGAAACCGTGTGATTTTTACATGTTTGTGCGACTTGATTTTCAGAGACATGTTACATGACCAAACCGTGTGAAGATGACATGACCATGTGAAGTGTTTGGGTGATAAACATAGATGAAAACCAATTACACGGCCAGATCGTGTGAAGTGTACACTGGCCGTGTGATACGTTTTTATCTGATTTTTGTGTCCTTTTCCCATAAAAACTCTACAAGTGATCTCTCAAAGCACCTATATAAAGGGATCAAGGCTTGGACGACTTTACAACTAGATATATCATACAACACATCAAAATACACCAGGGTTACACAAATTAAAAGTCTTCTGAGAGAGGAGGGCTAAGCTACGAAGAGCACCATAAGGCCTTTCACATCTACGGAAGCACAAGAGTTTCGAAGGCTTGGAAGGAGGATCCATCCTGACAAGAAGGGGTTTTCTTTCTTAGTTTAGATCTCTTGTTTGTACTTAAACGATGTCAAACTATTTGATTTCAACTTTGTCTATGAATTTGTTATCAAATATGTTGGGTTAATCTTTTTGATTCTAGGGCATAATCAAAACTATGGATTCATGTTAAATCTTTATTCATTGTTTTCTTGATTGGTTTATGTGTTCTATTATATGAACTCGAATGCTTATTTCTTGTAGATTATCTGATCAATAATTTGCATGTCTTATTTGTTAGTTCATGATCCAAGAGGTGAGTTCTAACAAATGAAAGTCGGATTCAGACATAAACGGGTATAGAGTCGGAGGCTTATAACTGTTTGTGGGGAGTACTTCAATTCAATGATCTCTTGGGAGTTGATATTATTTATTGAGTACGGATGCTAACAATTGGTATTAATCAACTGTTTACCTTGCTTGCCATTATTCTGTAAACTACGTTGTACACTTGTAGTATAGTGAGAAGATTTTCACGGCCAAGTTTTTGGCGCCGTTGCCAGGGATTGAAAGATTCTACTTGAATAGATATAAGTAGTTTAATCTTAATTGAAGCAAAATTTTTGTAAATACTTTTTCTTTTTATTTTGAATTTTTTTGTAATATTTTTTTTTGATGTTTTTCTTTTTGTGTGCTTTGGTTCTAATATTGTTTTTGTTGAGTGCAGATAATGCTTGATCACGCGTTCCAAATTTGCCCAACCAATACCCATTGATTTGGAAATCGAGAAAACAACAAAATAGTTAAGGAAAAGATCTAAAGTAATGGTGGATGAGAATAATCAGAATGTCGTGAATAAGAAGAACAATGACTAACACCCACCTGGGGTGGATGGACAAGACCAGATTGTGGAAAGGCCCGCGAGAAGACCAATTAGGGACTAATTCCAGCCGGAAGTTAGTCGAACTAATGGGGGTATGGCCCGTATGCGATGATTAATGCAAACAACTTTGAACTAAAACCTGCATTGATCCAGATGGTTTCACAAAGTCAATTTTGGGGTAGAGCCGTTGAGGATCTAATTGCGCATCTGGCGCAATTCTCAAAGATCTGCGATACTGTTAAGATGAATGATGTTTATGAGGATATCATTCGATGCGGCCTTTTCGTATTCTCTCTGCGCGATAAGGCTAAGGGATGGTTATGCTCTTTAACACCACCCGCTAAGGAATTACCCCATCCTTGAACCACTATAAAATTGTTGTCTCTTTAATTTATTATCTTAATATTTCTGCTCTTTATACTTTGCTTTGTATTTGCTATCCAATCAACTGCAAACTCTTTAAAATACTAAGTGTTGATAACTAAAATATTTAAGGGTGTAAATCTTCTGCTGAATTAAAAGAAAACTAAATTTGTAAAACAGTTGACTATCTTTAGCTGAGTTACTCTATCAATAGCTTTCTCAAGAAAACTGTTGAGTGGTTAACTCTCCTACTGATCCTCAACCCAGTTGTCTTAAAAGAACGAGCTATTTTCTTTAACTCTAATCTTAAAGATTTGAAAAATCTGTAAAGTCTATTCACCCCCCTTTAAACTTTACACCCTTCAGGACTTACAAGTGGTATCAGAGTGGTTGGTGCAAAGAACCTTCAGGACCGGTTACTAAACTAGATCCATTTCCAAAAAGATCAACACTTAAGTCTTTCAAAGATTTTAAGGGAGTTATCATCATGGAAGCAAACCTAACTCATATTTCCATGTTCTCTATTGAAGAATTTGATGTTTGGAAAATACGTATGTAGGCACATCTCTCTTCATTGCACGATGAAATGTGGTTTGTCATTGAAGATGGACCCATTAAAATCACTAAGGTGAATGTAACTGTGGCTAGAGCAGCAGTGCAGGAGATGAAGATGCAAGATCAGTTGAGGTTGGCAAGCTTAGAAGCGAATGGACAAATGTAGATGGAAAAAGGCACAACCTTGACAATGTGGCTAAGTATATTCTCTACAATACGTTGGACAAAGCTATGTTCAATAAAGTCAACTCATGCAGGACAACCAAAGAAATTCGGGATAAGCTAATCTTGATCTGTGAGGGCATATAACAAATAAAGGAAAATGAGCTTACAGTTGCAGTCCAAAAGTTCGAAAATTTCAAGATGATAACTAGAGCGTCATTGGATCAGTTGGATGCAAGGTTCACTGAGATAACAGATGGGTTATCTGCTCTTGGTAAGGAGTATACACATAAGGAAATGTGTATGAAGATATTGAGAGCCCTTCCAGCTGAGTGGGAAATGAAGGTGATGGCTCTGAGGCACTCAATGGATCACACAAAGATATCAAATCATGAGCTATTCTCAGATCTAAAAGCCTACGATTTCTAGATTAAAAGGAAAGAGCATGATGAAATAGCTGCACCCAAGACTGCTGCCTTAAAAAATTTATGCAAATTTTATGCTTCTACATGCAACCTAAATGCAATGCAAATGCAACAGTATAAAATCATGCATTCTTGACAAACCCCTCCCCCAAACTTAAATCATGTTTCGTCCCGAACATATAAGGAAGTTATCAAAAGAAAGAGAAATGCATGATAAGTACTTACTTCATCTACCGTGGCAGAGGATAGTGGCCTTGATCACTTTGCCATTGCTCCATACTTCATTGTTCCAATATTTCACTTGAAAGTCGTCAAAAATTTTGCACCTTTAGTAGGAAACAATAGTTCCTCCTCCATTGAATGGGTCTCGCTTGTGCCCTGTAATGCATATCAAAACTATTCGGGAAGAGGTTTAAATTCTGGTGAATCAGGGAGTTTGTCATTCAAATATGAAACTGAAGGGTCATTTCGCACGACAGGGTCGTGGGATTTCACACGCATGTGTGAGGAGTCGTGTGATTTCACACGACCACAGTGTGAACCTGTCTCTTCTTCTGCAGCATCATATCGCACGATATGGTCGTGTGAAAGTACATGACCGTGTGATTAGTTTCGGGCTCATTTCTTTGGTACATATTCTTCTGTTGAATCTAGGGAACCACATATTCAAGTATATCATTGTTAGTAACATCGAAACATATACCTTGAAACCCATTTAGGTTACTCATCGGAACATCTATCTTCGGCCCTTCGGGGACAAAAGTAATTGTGGGCTGCTCATCTATTTCTTGATGCACTGTCTCAGTTGATATCTTTGGGCTCTCATATTCAACACTACTCCTCAGATGAATGGAAATGCATTCCATTGCTATTTGAGCTACTTGTGTCTCCAAAGATTTCAACCTTGCATTTATATTCGTATTAAGTGGAGCAACCTATTCCTCAATCCTATCTATCTTCGCCTCATTGTCATTTAATCTTGATTGTGTCTCCCCGATGAATGAGGCCAATATGTCCTCTAGAGATGGTTTCTTTTCCCCCGGTAGTATCAATGGCTGATTCTTAATGTTCCCATTATTTCCACAGTTCACCTCATCGACCATTTCTTTTGATTGTTTTTTATATATATTTTTTTATTTTTATAACCCGGAGTATGTCGTGATGCCTCCTATATAACAACTCACAAAAACAAACCAAACTAAAAATTAAGTTAGTAAAAATCATTAATCAAATAAACGAAGGCGATAAAAATTTGTGCTTCAATTGATATTGAACTACTTATTACTATATCTTTGTAGAATCGTTCAATCCCGGCAACGGTGCCAAAAACTTGATCGTGAAAATCTTTTCACTATACTCCAGGTGTACAGTGTAGCTAGCAGATAACAGCGAGTAAGGTCGTATTCCTCAGGGATTGAATATGAAACACTTAGGATATAGTAAATATCGTATTTCAATTTTATTGAAGCGGTCAAAAATCAATTTATCTAAACTAAACCCTACATCATCAAGTAAAAATATGTAAATATTTATAAACCCGAACTCCACAAGTTTTCAACAAATATGAACGCAACCCTAGGTACATAATCTCAACATGCTTCTTCAATATTAATTCCAATTAATGTTTCATCAAAACCAGTTTATGTGTATTTATGGGTTCAATTCCTAAATTAGTTTATTCTCCCTCCCGAAGCAAATAAACAATTGATTAATACTAATTGTTAGCATCCATACTCAACAATTAATATAAACTCCCAAAAGATCTTTGAATGATTTACTCCCCACAAAAAGTTATAAGCCTCCCGACTCTATACCCGTTTATGTTATGAACTCGTTTTTCTTAAGTTAGAGAACTCATATCCCGAATTATGAACTAACAAATATGACATGCAAATTATTGATCAGACAATTTACACAAAACAAGACACTCGAATGCATAAATAGAACACAACAACCAATTAAGAAAAACAATCAAATTAGAATTAACATGAACCCACAGTTTTGATTATACCCTAGGATCAGAAATATTTTGCCCAACATAATTGACAACAAATTCGTATACAAACTTCAAATCACATAGTTGGACATCGTTTAAAGTATAAACAAGATATCTAATTCTAATAGGATAGAACCCTTATTATCAGGATGGATCCTTCTTCGAAGTCTTGAATCCCTTGTGCTTCCGTAAATGCGAAAGGCCTTGTGGTGCTCTTCGTAGATTATGATTCTCCCTCAGAAGTACGTAAATTTGAGTAACCCTAGTGTGTTTTCGTGTATGATGATGTATGGAATTGTATGGAGTTGTATATTTTCGTTGAAGCTTGGTTATCTTTTCATAGATGTTTTGAGAGATCACTTGTAGAGTCCCGACGAAAATAGGAAACAAAATCCACCGCCAGACAAATCACACGGGCGTGTGAAATAACACGGGCAGATCATGTAACTTGTTTTCTTCTATGTTTTTGCTCAAAATAAAACACGGGATCGTGTATATTCACACGGTCTGGTCGTGTACTTCTTCTATGAAATTCTCTCCTCGAACAAGTCCCACGGGCGTGTAAAATCACATAGAATGAATTCACACGGTCGTGTGAAATCACACGGGCTGATCGTGTGCCTTGTTTTTTGTCGTTTTCTTTGCGTATTTTATCGTCTCTTTGCATTCGTCATTTTTGTCCGTCCTGTCCTATTGATATCTTTCCATTTTAGCTTTGTTTCCTATAAAAATTAAAAGAATACGTAATATCATGCCCAACAAAGGAAATCAAGTAAAATACACTAAATATACATGCCAATTCATTAAATATATATCAAAATATGCCCCTAAATGTACGTATATTTTACATGTATCACTTTTCAATCTTAGCCTTCAGCTCTTTATTCTCATCAGCTAAGTGAGATAAAGCACTCAACTCTTCAGTTAGCTGGTAGTTTTGGCTTTTGAGTTGGTTGTTTTCCTCATTTAGGAGTGTGTGTGAGGATTTTATGTACTCAAAATCTTTCATCATTTTGCCAAATGAATCATAAAGATCAGTGGGTAATGATTGTAAGTCCAAGCGGCTATGATAATCTAGAGGGGGGTGAATAGATTATCTCCATCTTTTCGATTTCGCCCTCTTTTTATAACCGAATGCTCAAACACAATAATAAAGGTGCGGAATGTAAACAACACACGTTGATTTAAAGAGGTTCAACCCACCTAGGGCCTAATCCTCCACCACCCCAGTATATCCGGGATGGATTTCAAAAAGAAAAAGAATTTTATTAATTACCAAAATTAATACAAATTCAACTTACAACACCTTGAAGAGCACCACACTCTTCTTCAACAACACCTTTGGAGATTACCACAATCTCCCTTTAAAGATTACCACAATCTCCAACGGCACCTTGTGAAGATTACCACAATCTCCAACCTTGAAGAATACCAAATTCTTCAACACCTCAACAAGAAGATTACCACAATCTTCTTACACCTAACACCTAGATCACCCAAGTGTGTTCTTACCACAAGAACACTCACAAGGATATCTTGTGTTGAATGATTACCCAAATTCAAGATTACAACTCGATAATTGATAATACAATAGAGTGCAAGTGTAATCAAGAAAAGCCTAGACCTCAAGGATGTGAAAGTGAATAGCTAGGCAAATTACAACAAGAAATAAGACAATGTAAGAACAAGTGTATTCTTGAGTGTATCTTGTTGTGTTGTAGTTTTCTCTCTTTTTGTGTTGCTTCAATTCTTCCTCTATTTATAGGAGATGATTGATACTTGATAGGCTCCTCTTGGAATCTGATTTCTACAAAAAAATAGCAATTAAAATCAAGATTATAGCTGTTAGAAATCAATCCCACAATTTAGGGAAAAGCTGTCTGCTGCACAATGGTTAGAATTTTGCTGTCAAAGCATAGGGTGACGGCCGCGACGTAAATAGAAGTTTGAAACATGTCGCAACAAATTAACACAGGCGACCGGTCGAAGTGCACCTCGACCGGTCAAGGCTAGGGCGGCCGGTTGCCAACTGACCAAAACTGAAGGAACAAAGTTTCTGTTTCGATGTTTTGCTCCCAGGTACCGGTCGCCTCTTTGGTCGACCGGTCGACCGCCTAAAATCAATGTTGTCCGATTTTTGATGAAAATAAACCTTAAGAAATACTCCGAAAAATTCGTAAAAACATTTTAAACCGATCGGGAGTATTTAGGACAACATTAGAAATATAGTCTTGAAGAAATAAAACATTTACACAAAAGTGTTGTCCAATATAAATTCCAATAAATACTCCAAAAAATAGTAGAAACATTTTAGATCAATTGGGAGTATTAGGACAACATAGTTTCAATGTAAAAACCCATTGACTTAAAAACATTAAATGTGTTGTCCAATTTTATATCGAAAATAAACTTGAGGAAATACTCCAAAAAATATTAAAACCATTTTAAATCATTTAGGAGTATTTGGACAACCTTTAAAAACATTGTTTTGGTGTAAAATCAAAATCATCAAAATCATGATAAAACCATTTATCAAACAATGATGTGTGTGTGTCATGATCACTATCATCAGCATCTGAATCAGATGAGTTAAGAATTACCTCATCTTCTTGTTCTTTGGCCATAAGGTAAAGCAATGCCTCTTCTTCAGTATCGTAAGAGTAATCAGCTTCACTCCTTTCTTAATTGGTTTCCTCACACTTGGCTGTTTCAGTTTCAGCAGCCATCATATCCTTCTTTCTTTACTTTTTTCTTTCTTTGAAGATTTTATTTTCCTCACCATTTCTGTATTTGTTGACTGATAGATAGGGACAGTCGACTGCAATGTGACATGGTTGTCTACACAAGTCTTCTACTTTCTTTTCAGCTCTTTTGGGGGGTCTCTCCTCTTTTCCTTTAGAGGGAGTTGAATGCCTTCTAGAAGACTCTCATTTATTCCTCTTGTAGTTCTTGTTAAAGAACTTGTTGAATCTCTTGATCATTAAGGTTATCTCTTCCTTATCAATGATGTCCTTTGAGTCTACTGACTTAGAATCTCCAAGACAAAGTCCCATAGAGAAGATATGTGCTCCGCTAGGCACACAAAGTCTATAGTAGTTCCCCGCTCTGTTGGGTAGACAAAGTATCATAGAGGAGCTTCGCGCTCCGTTGGGCACACAAAATCTCATAGAGAAGCTTGCGCTCGGTTGGGCAAAACAAAGATCTGTAAGAGATAGTTATGCGATATCCATGGCACTCACAAACTCCCCATAAAAGATGACTCCACCCCATCAGATATACGCAACAAGAAGTCTCCCATACTTGGAGAGACCCAGACTTCTACAAGGATTTTTTTATAGGGACCATACTGACAGTAAAGAAAAATGCCAAGGCATGAAGAAGGCCGAAAAATCTGAACGTTGAGAGAAATACCCAATGGAAAAGGAGAACCTAAAAAACGAGCCTGCAACCAACACCTGCGATGTAGGTCCCAAGGGGTGTGGTGTAAGGTTTAGAAGGCGGGGGTTGAATAAACCTTACCAAATTTTCGATTTTAGTCTTTTTAAGATTTTTCAACAGAGTTGACTCAAATCAATTGTGTCCTTGGGGAACAGTTAAGTTGACTATATTCAGCTAAGTTACCCACTCAACAGACTCGATAGAGCTATTGATAGTATAACTCGACTGCTTAAGCTAATACTTAACTTTAGTTGATTTGGTTTTTAACAACGGAAGACTTAACACCCTTTTGAAGATTTAAGCTTGTTTTTAACATTTGTTATTAATCAGTTGGATAGCTGTTAGGAAATTTATTGTTTAGATTTTGATGAATGCCATGTAAAACTTAGACTAGAAAGTTGGTACCCAATTTTTCTTGTCATTTTTATCGTAATAGATTGGGCTGGATGAGCTGAGTCAAGTAAGCTATGCCTATGAGATACAAGAAGTGAATCAAGAAGAAGTGAAGTGAAGAACTCATTTGTGAAACAATTTGAGTGATGCTAAGAAAGAAGATATGGAACTCAACTGGGGACGTATCAGCTGAGAATCAGCTGTGACAAAAACAAACCAAGACAACTCATGGAGCTGAGTTGAAATGCAAATCAAGTCGTCTGAGTATTAAGAAAAGAAGAAGTAGTTGAATGAAAACAACTGAATTCAAGCCGTTGCACGCAAAGCATGGAAGGTTACTTATTTAAGTAATATCTCCATGATTCCTGGCACTGAGAATAAACTAATGCAAAGGCGTGTAATATAATAAGCCAAAAAGCTAGACATTCAAGAGTATGAGGTAGTGGATGTCTCACATGTCTGAAAAGCACCAGGGAGGAAATCGATGTCTAGCAAGTTATTATTTGAATAATTATTTATCTCTTCAATTGATAATTTTTCAAATAATACTATAAAAGGACTGAAGATTCAAAAAGAAAGAAACTGATGATGCGTACATAAGCTTAAGATGCAAAACACAAAAAAGATATTCAATACGCATAGAAAAGCTGAACAGAAATTCTTATATCTTCAAGTCCAATTTATCAACATTTCAACATCCAACACACATTGTGAAGGACTGCGAAATCATAAAAGTTGAAGAGAAAACTTTAAATCTTTGGGGTCCACATTTCTAGAGTGGAAGTGTAGGAAGAATTCAAGTTGCTTGAAGGGCTGGGTGATCAAATTCAACAACTTAATCAAGTGAGCTGTTGTAGCAAGCAGTTTCCTCGTGAAGAAGCTGAGTCACAAGAGAAGCCGACTAGGTGATCAAGGCATCTCTAGACTGAGTCAAAGGAACAAGTCAGCTGGGTGATCAAGACTTGGTTCTAAACTGTGAACCACTTTGTAAACTGATCAATACATTGTGGATTCCTCTAGCAGTTGGAGAAGAGATGATTCGAAGAATTACCCCATCTTCGAACCTCTATAAAATATTGTGTTTATTTACTTTCAACATTTTATTTATGCTTTAATTATTTTATACTTGCTGAATTGAGCTATAATTGATATACTAAGTGATAATAAGCCAAGCATACAAGAACAAGTGTTAAAACCACATTCAGTTAATTTCTAAAAAGGGTGTTAAGACTTCCGCTTTCAAAAACCAAGTCAACTTTATAAGCACTTTCATAAAATCAATAACTTACTTTACAAACAACTCTCTTGAGTTTGCTACATAGTAACTCAGCTGACTTGGAATAACTCTGAAAAGATTTTTATCGAAATTTTTTGAAGAAGGTTTATTCAACCCCCCCTTCTAAACCTTCTAATACACCCCTTGGGACCTACAAGTGGTATCATAGCGGTTGGTTCATTGAGCCTTCCGCACTGGTTACAGAACTAGATCTTTGTATTTCAAAATTTTAACACTTGGAATTCTTTGGTTCTTGAATAAGCAAAATTATCACTATGGAAGCAAATCTAACTCGTACTCCTATGTTCTCCATTGAAGAATTTGATGATTGGAAAAATTGTATACAGGCTCACCTATCAGCTTTACATGATGAGATGTGGATTGTGATAGAAGATGGGCCACTTCAAATACTCAAAGTCAACACTGCTGTTAGACGAACCCAAGCAGCTGAAGGAGAAGAGGCTGCTGATCCTAGACCAGCTATGGTTGAAAAACCAAGAGCTGAGTGGACAAATGATGATAGAAAAAGATAAAACTTGGACAATGTGGCCAATGACATACTCTACAAGACCTTGGACAAAGCCATGTTCAATAAAGTCAAATCATGCAAAACAACAAAAGAAATTTGGGACAAACTAACCTTAATTTGCGAAAGATCTGAGCAAATTAAAGAAAATAAACTATCTGCTGCTGTTCAAAAATTTGAAAATTTCAAAATGCTTGCAGGTGAAACCTTGGATCAGCTGGATGCTAGATTCACTGAAATCACAAATGAGCTATCAGCACTTGGGAAAGAATATACACAGAAGGAAATGTGTATGAAGATTTTGAGAAGCCTCCCAGCCGAATGGGAAATGAAGGTCATGGCCCTGAGACATTCAATGAACCTCACAACAACGTCCAATCATGAGCTATTCTCAGACCTCAAAGCCTATGAGTTTGAACTGAGAAGAAAAGATCAAGAAGAGACAGCTGTACCCAAAACAGCTGCACTCATAGTTAAGGACGGAAAGAGAGCTGATGTCTAGGAAGTCATTGACCAGGAGGAGATTGCCCTAATGGTTAAAAGATTCAACAAGTTTTTTAACAAAAACTATAAAAGAAACAAGGGTGAATCCTCATGTAGACATTCAGCTCCCTCCAAGTCAAGGGAAGATAGGCCACCCAAGAAAGCTGAACATCAAAAGATTGAATATCAAAGAGCTGATCAAAAAGTTGAAAACCTGTGTTGGAATTGCAGACAACCAGGACATTTTGCTATTGACTGTCCATATCCAATAGTAAATAAGTACATGAATGAAGAAGAAAAAAGAGTCTTCAGAGAAAGAAGACAAGAAAAGAAAAAGGCCATGTTAGCCGCTGAGACAGCCAAGTCAAAGGAAATAGCTGACTCAGATAGTAGTGAAGCAGACTACTCAAGTGATTCAGAAGAAGAAGCCTTAATTTGTCTTATGGCCAAAGAACAAGACAAATCAGACCAAGAAGATGAGATACACTCTAACTCATCTCATTCAGACACTAGTGATAGTGACTGTGATACACACACCTCATCACCCACTGATTTTTTTGATTCATTAGGCAAAAGGATGAAAGATTTTGAGCACATCAAATCCTCACACACACACTATTAAACGAGGAAAACAGCCAACTCAAAAGCCAAAACTCTCAGCTGACTAACGAGTTAAATTCTCTAAGTCACATAGCTGATGAGAACAAAGAGCTAAAGGGCTGAGAATATTAAACTGTTAGCAGAGATAATCTGCTATAGAAAAGAGGGAAAATGATCTCGGGAATGTAATTGCCTCCTTTACAAAGGCATCTAAATCATTGGATGACCTTATTGTGAGCCAAAGATAATGTGGAGATAAGACATGCTTAGGATTTAATTCCTTTGTGCACAATCAAGCTCCGAGTGATTTTGGAAAAAGGATCCTCAAGTAATGAAGTATCACAAAACCCAAAACACCAAATACTGCACCCACATTCATTCCAAAGCACAATCACAAAAAAACTGGCCTTGGATACAAAGGAAAAGGAAAAGAGCCAGTTGAGAATGCTGAGAGGACAGCTGAGAAAAAGTTCAGCCAAGTTCCCCATCAAACTCCAAATAGAAAGTACTATGTAAAGCATAAACAGAGCTATCAAAAACCCCAGAAGTTTTATCAAAGAAACATACATGATGGGAATGGTAGAAACTATCCAAGCCAAGCTGATTGGAACTGTGTGAAATATCAGCAAAAACCTATGGAATACAAGCCCAGATGGCAAAGACCTAGATTTCAGCAAAGGTCATTCCAAAGGCAAAAGAGCTACTATCAGCACACATATTTACCCAGGCACTACACTCAGAAATATCACAATTACACTAATAATGCAATTGCTAAAACACACACACAGGCATACAGACAAAAGAGACAGCTGTATGAACCTAAAACACACAAGCAATTTGCAAATGTGCACTATGATTATAGCACTGATAGATGGCAACCTCGTAGAGTCAAGTCATTTGGCTATAGGTTGGTTGGATCATCTTACAACACTAACCCCTCAGGACTCAGGCAAGTATGGGTACATAAAAACTAATTTCCTTGATTGCAGGTTCAAGGAACAACTGAGTACCAAGGAACCTGGTACATGGATAGTGGCTGTTCCAGGCATATGACAGGAAAAAAGAAAAATCTATCAACTTCAAGGAGATTAGAAGTGCAAAAGTTATATTTGGAGGAAATGAAGCTCAGGGGAAATCAAAGGCACAAGATCGATCAAGAAAAATGGATTGGAGATTACAGAGGCGTTGCTTATGTTGGGACTCAACTTCAACTTGCTCAAAGATAAATCAACTCGTGATAAAGGCTACAATGTTGGATTCAATATGGGAGTGTGCCAAATCAAGGATCTTGAATCAAATGAAATAGTCTTTGCAAGGTTCAAGGAAGAAAAATATGTATGTGGTAAATTGGACCCTTTGCTACACACCAAGTACTGTCACTAGCTAGCAAAGAGCACAACCGAATCAAGTTGGATGTGGCACAAGAAGCTGAGTCATCTAAACTTCAAGACAATAAACAAACTTGCAAGGAGTCATCTTGTGGAAGGACTGCCAGACTCAGTTTACAAGAAAGAAAGTGTTTGTGATGCATGCCAGATGGGAAAGCAAATTAAATCTTCATCCAAAGAAAAGTCTAACCCTTCATCAAGAAGGATACTGCATTTGCTGCACATGGACTTATTTGGTCCTGTTGAACCAGCCAACATAAGTGGAAAGAAATACACCTTGGTGGTAGTGGATGATTATTCAAGATATACATGGACAATATTTATGTGCAAAAAGAAGGAAACCTTGCAAAAACTACCTCAGCTGATGAAGAGAATTCAAAATGAGAAGAGTCAAACAATTATCAAAATAAGATCTGACAGAGGAACTGA
Source organism: Rehmannia glutinosa (assembly GCA_016081115.2). Classification (NCBI taxonomy): domain Eukaryota; kingdom Viridiplantae; phylum Streptophyta; class Magnoliopsida; order Lamiales; family Orobanchaceae; genus Rehmannia; species Rehmannia glutinosa. Next base: position 48,318,743 of record CM071930.1, read on the forward strand.
GTTTGTTAATGGAATAATCACTCAGTATTGTGTTGAAAATGGTATTGCTCATAAACTATCTGCAACAAGGAGTCCACAGCAGAATGGAGTAGCAGAAAGAAGAAACAGGACTCTCAAGGAAGCTGCTAGAACCATGTTAGCTGAAGCTGGATTGCCTAAAAGATTTTGGGCTGAAGCAATCAATAGTGCATGCTACACTCAAAATAGATGCATGATTAATAGACAGCTGACAAAGACTCCCTATGAAATTTGGATTGGGAGGAAGCCAAATATTGAGTACTTCAGGAATTTTGGATGTAAATGCTTCATCCATAACAATGGAAAAAATAATCTAAAGGCTTTTGATGCTAAAGCTGATGAAGGTATCTTTTTGGGATACTCAGCTGAAAGCAAAGCCTATAGAGTGATGAACAAAAGGACAATGGTCACAGAAGAGTCCATTCATGTGGTTTTTGATGAACCTAATGTGAATGGAGAAGACATTGAAGAGTTAGCTGATAAGCTGAATCATCCAACTATGCAGAAGAGTCCCTATGTTGAAGTTGAAGCAGGAGTAATCAACCAAGATGAAGATGAGATAGTTGAATCTCAAAGACAATTGGAGAAACTGCAGCTGGATGATGATGAAAGAGCTGCTCAAGACAACACAACTGCAAGACGATTGAACCCAGCTAACTTACTCCAACCTGATATGAGATGGCTGAGAGACCATCCACCAGAGTTAGTTATTGGAGATGTAAGAGATGGTGTAAGAACCAGATAAAGAGCTCAACAAGAAGCAATGTTTACTTGTTTTATTTCCCAAATAGAACCAAAAAATGTGTCTCAAGCCTTAGATGACACACATTGGATTCAGGCTATGCAAGAAGAGCTGAATCAATTTGAAAAGAACAAAGTATGGGAATTGGTACAAAGGCCAACACACTAAAATGTTATTGGCACAAAATGGGTTTTCAGAAACAAAATGAATGAGGAAGGTTCTGTAGTGAGAAACAAAGCAAGATTGGTAGCCAAAGGGTATTGCCAAGAAGATGGAATAGATTTTGATGAAACATTTGCACCTGTTGCAAGATTAGAGGCAGTAAGGATGTTTCTTGCTTATGTTGCACACAAGAACTTTACTGTATATCAAATGGATGTGAAGAGTGCATTTTTAAATGGAATATTAGAGGAAGAAGTCTATGTTGAGCAACCTCCAGGATTTGAGCAGAAGACTCTTGGAGATAAGGTGTATAAACTCAACAAAGCTTTATATGGACACAAGTAGGCACCAAGAGCATGGTATGATACATTATCTCAATTTCTGACTGAGAATGGATTCACCAAAGGAAAAGTTGAAAGAACACTATTCAGAATCCAAGATTGGGAAAGTATACTTGTTGTTCAAATATATGTGGATGATATCATCTTGGATCCACAAATAAAGAGCTGTGTGATAAGTTCTCAAACCTCATGCAAGGCAAATTTGAAATGAGCATGATGGGAGAGCTAACATTCTTCCTAGGACTTCAAGTTAAACAGCTGAAGGATGGAACCTTCATAAGTCAGACAAAGTACACCAGAGATTTGATGAAGAAGTTTGGTATGGAAGAGAAGTCTTCTGTAAAAATACCAATGAATGCATCAGTCAAGATGGATATGGATGCAGATGGCAAGCCTGTGGATCAAACAAGATACAGAGCACTTATCGGGTCATTGCTCTACTTAACAGCAAGCATGCCAGATATCACCTTTGTAGTAGGTGTATGTGCAAGATTCCAATCTGCACCAAAAGAAAGCCATATGACTGCAGCTAAGAGAATCCTAAGATATTTAAAGGGATGCTAAGAAGTTGGCCTATGGTATCTAAAGGAAGGTGGATTCAAACTTATTGGTTATTCGGACTCTGACTATGCTGGATGTAGAGTTGACAGGAAAAGTACTTCAGGTACATGCCAAATGCTTGGAAATAGACTGATTTCATGGTTTAGCAAGAAGCAAAATTATATAGCCACATCCACAGCTGAAGCAGAATACATAGCTGCGGGCAGCTGATGTGCCCATATCTTATGGATGAGACAACAGCTGAGAGATTATGAAGTTGAAGAAAATGAAATTCCAATTATGTGTGACAACACAACTGCAATTGCAATCACTCAGAATCCTGTGTTGCATTCAAGAACAAAACACATTGATGTCAGGTATCATTTCATAAGAGATCATGTTGAAAAGAAAGACATCACCTTGGAATATATCTCAACTGATAAGCAGTTAGCTGACATATTCACAAAGCCTCTATGTGAATCAAGATTTGAAGAGCTTAAACATGAGCTAGGATTAATTGAGCTGAGTTAACACTCAGAAGACTCAATCAGAAGAAATGCAAGATGAAAAAGTGAAAACCGAACAAGTTTTTCACATCAGTCAAGTGAAACAACTAAATCGAAAAGTCAGTTGTATCGAGTTAGCTGACAACTAAGTAACAAATGGAAGGAGAGAAGCTGAGTTAAATTACTTCAAACTTGAGCTGTCATTAATAATTAAGTGACAAAAACGATGTTGTTTTGAAGAAGCGGGAACGGTTTAGTATTAAGCACCAGACATGCTCACATCAATTGAGGAAAAAGCTGCCATTATGTCCAGGATTGGATATAAATGCTGCCGCATTAAATATGGAGAGAGATAATGCATTTTTCAAGACTCGATCCTGACCGTTGATCTTGATCAAATGATTCAAATTCTTAAACCGTCTCTTCAAGTCATATATATATCAAAGTTAAAACTTTCTCTCTCTTCACGCTCACATAATCATCCTTAAGCATTCAAAAGAAATTACTGTCTCTCTCTCTGCAAAACCCCACCGTCTCAAAAATCGAAATCCTTTGATTTTTTAAGCATCTATCTCACGCAAATATGGCACCAACACATGATTTCGCTAAGCTTGGCAAGCAAATCCATGCAGAATCATTTGTGGATTTTGAGAGAATGATTAAGCAGGGTTCCGATGAAACCCTTGTGAAGAAAATAGCAGATAAGATCGAAAAATCAGGACTCAAACCTTTTCTCACGATGGAGTATCAAATGACATATGTTGAAGAAGTCGCCCAGTTTTACGTCAATGCCGAGGTGCAGGACGAAGGGATTAAGTCCTCCGCCACCGCAAGGACATATTAATAATTGCAAAGGACCTTGCGAGAGCACTGTTTACTGCCGTCGGAAGGCATGCCGGAAATATATGAAGCCGATGTCAACTTGGCTGCTGCATAGAAGGAATTGGCCAAACACGAGTGTGCTGTGAAAGTGGTCTACACAGCTGACAAGAAGCTGCTAAAGGACGATTATCATAAACCGATGGATATCATCGCTAAGAGTGTAGACATGAAGTTTGGCAGCTTCAACCAGCTGTCCAAAACCAAGCTGATCGTCATGGCTGCAATCATGGAAGAAAAGAAGATGAATTGGGCAAAATTCGTATACAAAGACTCTGCCAGAACGTTGGCAACAAATCCATCAAGGAGGACGGATCCTTTGGATGATCACTTGGCTATGGCCTAGTTATTGGCCATTTGATGGAGGTAAAGGGAATCCCTCTTAGACATGGAAAACCTTTCCATGTAAACAAGAAGATGTTCAGGGCCAACCTGTCAGGAGCCCAGAAGAGAGCTTATGCCAAGTGGGCGGATACCAGTGAGGGGAAATCAGCTGACCCTGTCGACACAGCTGCTTCCTCCCCTCCAAAGAAGAGTGTTGCCCTGCAGCTGCTAAGAAGAAAGTTGCCCCTGCAGCAAAGAAGAAAGACGCCCCTGCCCCTGCAGCTGAGTCACCTGCCCGAGCAGCCGTGTCTCCTTCCCACGCAGCTGAGGCGGAGAAGGAAGCCCAAATACCTTCTCCGACCATCAGAAAGAAGAGGACTGCCAAAGCAAGAAACGCAGCTCCTCTATCAAATACCTTCTCCGGCCCCCGCCGCCAAAGAACCTAAGAAAGAGGTATGTGAACCAGAAATCCCTCTGGTGAGGACCAAGAGAAAAAGAAGACTCACCAAGCTCTCGGAGCTTGAGAAGACAGCTGAGTCTTTCACTTAGCTGGAGAAAATCTCTGAGACTGCTGAAGAAGTGCAGTCTCCAGAAGTTATTGAAGAAACAACCAAGTCTGCTGAGGATGGTCAGCAGAGGCAATTAGAAGACCCAGCTGTGGACAGAATAACTGAGGAAGAAGAAGAAGCAGCGGAGATAGCAGAATCCCCTGCTGAAAGAACTGTGTCTCCACCTGCCACGGATGTTGCTGAAGGTGTAGAGCAGCAGAGTATGTTGCCTTCCATTCCTGAAAAGGAAGGGCAACAAGGGGAGGATGAAGATAATGATGTAATCATGTATTCTCCATTATACCCAGACATCCAGAATCGTCTGCGAGAATGGAGAAAATGGAAGCTGAGTCACTCAAGGGTGCAGTTTGAACACCCTGAGTTTATTGATGAAGAAGAGGAGATTTTCAAGTTTCTTGAGATTGGTACTGTGCTGCAGGCTTTGGATGAGGATAACTGCATAAATATGCTGCAAATTCGCAAGGAGCAAGAAAAATCCAGAACAGCTGAGGAAGCAGAAGCTCGTGAGAAAGCCAACATTTGTCCTCTCACTGGAACCAGCGACCATACTCATCCTCACATTGACATGCTCTCGGAAAGTGACGAAGACATGGATCCTGCTGCTGCGAAGGAGAAGTTGGATATGCAGCAAGCCATGCGGGAATCCATGCTAATACATGAGGAACAATTGATGGAAGGACCAGGAGAGTCCTCCAAATCTGTCCTGGAGATTGATCCGTTGGGAGTGGTACAACAGATTTTCACAGTTATTGTTGCAACCACATCCCCAGTTCACTCAGAGGACGGATCCAAAGGACTTAGCGATGACACTTGGAACTTGGGCACCTAAGTTGAGCCAACCCCTAATGAAGGTGTCTTACCACCTGCCCCACGGCTGAGCACTCAATGGAAGCGTAATGAGTCCGGAGTAGAGTGACCCCACCATCACCACTCACTCGGTGCGCGCACCGGTGAGGAGAAACTCACTCCACTGCGGCTAGGTCGGAGGATGCCGAGATGACTCCATAATGAAGGAAGGAGGCGAAGTGGAGAAAGAAAAAGAAAAAGAACAACAGCAAGTTGTCACTAACGAAGCTCGGACAGTTGAGTCTATCCCAGCTAAAGTGCCAATAGCTTTGCAGGCTGAGGACGCTGCTGTTTCAGTCGAGGCACAGGATGGATCTGCCCTGAGAGTTAACACTCTGGGCAATGAAAGTGCAATCCAAGGAGTTATGACTCCTGTAGATGCCACTGCAGAAGACCCTAAGATAGCTGCGTCTGTCGAAGGGAATGTACAAAGCCTCATTGCGAGCTTGAGAGGCTGCAGGAGGTAATGAAGGCCAAGGGAGGTTGAGACTTCCCTGGGTAAAAACCACGGAGAAAAGAGCATTCCTCTAGTCATCATTGCTGACTCAGAAGAGGAAATCAACGCTCTTCATGATTCCCAGGATAATCCTGATACAACATTCTTGGGATCTGAAGACGAAGCTGAGTGCACCCCTGCTGCAAAGGACTTAGCTGAGGATGTTCTTCCAAGTACGAGTAAGCAAGAATTCAAAGCTGTTCGTCAAACTTTTAACTTTGATGATGAACCAAACCCCCTGATTCTATCATCCTCCGATGTGAATTTGAAATAGCGGTGAGGACAAGCAAATTCATTTAGCGAGAATCTCATCGAGGCCGAAGAAGGCTGTTAAGGCAGTGAGGCTCGCCATCAGTAGCCAACCCACTCACCAAGGCCTATCTGAGACCGAGTAATCTGCGCAGGCTCCCAAAGCTACAACAAGCTCGACTCAACCCGGCACATCACATGCACAAACAACTGTAGAATCAATACCTTATGTACGTGGTGATGCATTCGAAGCAACTTTCCTTTTCTCGATTGAGCTGCCGGATCTTGAAGAAGAAACAACTCGTGAGCAGAGATGCTTCAACATAAGAGCTGATCCAGTTATTCCCTCCGATTCAATTGTTCCAGCAGATTTTGATTTTGATGCTGCTTGGCCGCCGGCTGAAACCGAGGTGACAACTGAGGTACGTTAAGTCTTCAAGACAATCCTTGGTGAGATTGAGAAGATTGAACGGCACCAGGCCTCACTGGATATGTGACTGGAGAACATGGATGTCAACCTCACAGCAGACTTGCGAGGGATAGTGGTCAGAATCATGGAATGGTGTCAGCAGTAGAGTACAATGCGATATGAACAAGTCAGATATTTTAAAGCATTGTACAACAAAATGCTGGTCTGGAGCGCTGATAATGCTGACGTGAAGTAGAGGATGTAGGAAAATATTGATAGAATGCATGCCTCTCATACAACAGAAATGGAGCTGCTGCGTGAATTTCATAGAAAAGAATTTCTGCGTGTTGAGGAGAATATGAATGCCAAATTCAGCCTTCTCATGGCTGAAATGAAACTGGTGGCAGCTGATTTCAAAGCCACGCGCTCAAAATTTCGAAAGCAAAGATACTTCGCAGCGAGACTCAAGCAAAATTCCGCTATCGGTATTTGGACTTCATGCTTCTTTGGGATGTTTCCAGGGGTTCCTCTCTCCTTTGATGATGCCAAAAAGAGGGAAGAGAAATACCTAAAAATGTTGAAGAAAATAGTTGTTGAGAAGAAGACGGAGACAGCTGTTGAGAAGAAGAAGGAGACAGCTGTTGAGAAGAAGAAGGAGACAGCTGATGAGAAAAGGAAAGAGAAGGGAAAAGCTGTTGAGGGGGAAAGGTCAAAGGATGTGACCTTAATGCTTGCACAAACCCCTCAGCAAGGTCATGTCACAGCTAGCATAATCAGCAAACGTCCAGTGACTCTGCCGCTCCAACACTCTGATGTGCCTATGTCTCAAAAGAGAAAAAATTGTAGAAGCAGAGATGGAAGAGTTCGACAAGAGAGCGGATGCCCGTGTTGAAAAAATGTTGAAACAGTTCGGAGGCATTCCGGCAGGAAGAGACACAGACGCCATTCCAAATGATGGACAAGAGCCAAGATCAGTTGAAGAGTTTAAAACGCGCGAATCCGAATGATACTTCAAAAACATGTCCATAGCCCAGGCCTGGGATTTGTATTGGGAGAAGGGTCTAAAGCTGTGCGAAGAAGCTGATAGGCAACAGACTACCAGCAGCCACTCAGCTGGTAAGAAGAAGACTCCGGTACAATATACGCCTAGAGGAGGAGGAAGAAGTGGTGAAGGTAGAGGCGTTAAACCTAGACCTTTACACAAAACATTGAATATGTAGATCCAGGCAAGAAGGGAAGCATCTACTAGGCCGGGTATGATGAAGTAGCCAATCTGGAAGTGGAATGGAAAAATGTTGAATATGTAAAGAGAATTGAAGAAGAAAACCAAAGACAAACACAAGCTGTGGCAAGAGAGACAAGAAAGAAAAAGGAAAGATGAAGCTGCAAAGAGAGCCTACGAGAAGAAGAAAGTAGCTGAAGATGAAAAGAAGAGGAAGAGAGCTGAGGACGATAGAGCTGAAGAATAAAGAAGGAGGCAGCGAAGGCGATGAAGAGTTGCTGCTAACCCCTTCATGTATTTTACTTTTGTAAATACATATGTATGTAAGTCTTATGTACACTCAATGAAAAGTTTGAAATTTCTGTATTTTTGCGTAGATGTAGTATGCTCTGATACACATTGTAAACAGTTGTGTAAAGGACAAGAGTGTTATGATCAATAAAAAGATTGATTCCACACATACATTTCTTGTCACTGCATTGTCTGTATGTATCTCTGCTATTTGCATATTTTTGTATGAATTTAAGTTTTGGCATCATCAAAAAGTGGGAAATTGTTAGGAAATTTATTGTTTAGATTTTGATGAATGCCATGTAAAACTTAGACTAGAAAATTGGTACCCCATTTTCCTTGTCATTTTTACCGTAATAGATAGGGCTGGATGAGCTGAGTCAAGTCAGCTATGCCTATGAGATACAAGAAGTCAACAAAAGAAGTGAAGTGAAGAACTCATTTGTGAAACAAATTTGAGTGATGCTAAGAAAGAAGATATGGAACTCAAGCGGGACGTATCGGTGAGAATCGATTGTGACAAAAACAAACCAAGACAACTCATGGAGTGAGTTGAAATGCAAATCAAGTAAATCGAGTATGAAGAAAAGAAGAAGCAGTTGAATGAAAACAACTGAATTTAAGCCGTTGCACGCAAAGCATGGAAGGTTACTTATTTAAGTAATATCTCCATGATTCCTGGCACTGAGAATAAACTAATGCAAAGGCGTGCAATATAATAAGCCAAAAAGCTGGACATTCAAGAGTACGAGGTAGTGGATGTCTCACATGTCTGAAAAGCACCAGGGAGGAAATCGATGTCTAGCAAGTTATTATTTGAATAATTATCTATCTCTTCAACGAATAATTTTTCAAATAATACAATAAAAAGGACTGAAGATTCAAAAAGAAAGAAACTGATGATGCGTACATAAGCTTAAGCTGCAAAACATAAAAAAATATATTCAATACGCATAGAAAAGCTGAACAGAAATTCTTATATCTTCAAGACCAATTTATCAGCATTTCAACATCCAACACACATTGTTAAGGACTGCGAAATCATAAAAGTTGAAGAGAAAACTTCAAATCTTTGTGGTCTACATTTATCAGCATTTCAACATCCAACACACATTTCATGCTTGCTTGATCAAGTGAGCTGTAGTAGCAAGACAGCTGCCTCGTGAAGAAGCTGAGTCACAAGAGAAGCCGGCTGGGTGATCATGGCATCTCTAGACTGAGTCAAAGGAACAAGTCAGCTGGGTGATCAAGACTTGGTTCTAGATTGTGAACCACTTTGTAAACTGATCAATACATAGTGGATTCCTCCAAGAGTTGGAGAAGAGAGGATTAGAAGAATTACCCCATCTTCGAACATCTATAAAATATTATGTTTATTTACTTTCAGCATTTTATTTCTGCTTTAATTATTTGATACTTGTTGAATTGAGCTATAATTGATATCCTAAGTGATAATAAGCCAAGCATACAAGAACAAGTGTTAAAACTACATTCAGTTAATTTCTAAAGAGGGTGTTAAGACTTCTTCTTTGAAAAACTAAGTCAGTTGTATAAGCACTTTCATAAAATCAATAACTTACTTTACAGACAGCTCTCTTGAGTTTGCTACATAGTAACTCAGCTGAGTTGGAATAACTCTGAAAAGATTTTTATCGAAATTTTTTGAAGAAGGTTTATTCAACCCTCCCCTTCTAAACCTTCTAATACACCCCTTGGGACCTACAATAGCAGATTTAACTAACAACAAATATAATAAAATATGCAGGAATATAAGTGCTGAAAGTAAATTGACACAAGTAATTTACAAGTAATTTTTATAGTGGTTCGAGGATGGGGTAACCTTTACTCCACTCTTCTCCAACTCCTGGAGGAATCCACTAGGTAACGGATTGAGTTACAAAGTAGTATACAACCTAGAGACATCCTTGATCACACAACTGGCTTCTCCTGCGACTCAGCTTCTTCACAAGACAGCTGCCTTGCTACTTCACTCACTTTCAAGTCCTTGGATTTGTTCACACAGCCCTCCAACAAACTTGAATCTCTGGGTTCGACCTTGAACCTTCTACAACTCCTTCAACTTGGAGAGTAGACCCCTTTTTGTTATTCAAATGTTTCCTCTTCAACTGGTTGAAGTTGTCTTTCCTTCACAGCGTGTGTTGGATCGAGTTTCTTCGAGTTTTAGGCTTGAGGAATTTCTCGATACGCTTTGAGAATATTGCAGGTTATTGCTTGCTCAATGAATGCTTGTTCGTGCTAGGTTCCGGTAATCTTTTCTCAAATGTTTCCTCAGTCTTTTATAGTGCTCATTTGAAATTTTCCCGTTGAAGAGATAGACCAATTTCAAATGACACTTCTTGTTCATTGGCTTGTATTTTCTTGGTCTGCAGCACTTGTGATGTTGACCCTTCCTCATATTAAATGGCTTCGCAGCTTTACAGGTTCTGCCACAAGTTGCAGTGTTTCCCATTGGCTTATTCCTTTTGCATGTTTCTGGGCCAAACACTTTAAGACCTGGCAGCTTTGACATATTACTATATCGAGTAATATTCTTGAATTTCTTCTAACGGATTAATGTCAGTTGTCTCAACTTGACTGCTGCCTTTTTCCCTTATGGCTTGAGTCTTCTCCAATCATAAGATTGACTCAACTGTCACTTCAATTGTTAGACTTGGCTCCTTTTATTGGCTTAACTGACACTTCACACAGTTTTTCCTCAGCTGACTTCTCCTTCAGTTGAGTCACTGTCTTCCTTCATGGCAATACTCAACTAACACACAGCAGAGTCTTCACTTTAGCCTGCAGTTGACTTCTTGCATTATTGACTTGACTGACTTCACTCAGCTCTTTCAGTCATATCTATTACAATACAGAATTACAAGAAAAATAGGGTGCCAACTTCCTAGCTAAGTTTTATATGGTATCATCAAAATCTAACAAATAAATTTCCTAACAATTTCCCCCTTTTTGATGATGCCAAAACATAAAACAAACAAAATAAGTAAACAACAAACACAAGCAGTGCAGTAACAAAGAATGTATGCTTTTGAATAATCAGTTTTATTGATCATAAGCATTCTTATCCTTTACAAAGTTGTTTACAACAAGTAACAGAACTATATACAGGTACAACTTATCAACGTGTATCTAAGCTAAGTTACAATGAGAATGAATATTACAAGGAAATTCACAGAGCTATTACAAGGAAAATTTACAGCTATGTATTTACAACAAGGTAAAATACATGAAGGGGTTCGTAGCTGTCTTCAACGCCTTTGCTGCTTCATTCTTCTCTCTTCGCCATCAGCTCTGTTCCTGTCATCTTCAGCTCTCCTCCTCCTCCATTCCTCTTCATCTCTCTTTTTCTTCTCATAAGCTCGCCTAGCAGCAGGGTCATTCTTTCACTGCCTTTCCTCCCATTCGCAAGTAGTTCTCTCGTTCTCAGCCTCCTGTCTTCTAATTGCTTTGGCATTCTTGCGTGCAACCTCAAGGTTAGCAAGGTGGTCATATCCAGCCCAGTATGTTGGTCTTGGCCGCGGTTGAGAACCTCTCCCACTGCCACCATGTCTTTCCCTTCCTGACTCAGCTCCCCTTCCTCTGGGAGTATACTGTATTTGAGCTTTTGACTTTCCAGCTGAGTGACTGCTGGAAGTTGGCTACTTATCAGCTGAATTACACAATTCTAGTCCCTTCTCCCAATACAAATCCCTGGCTTGTGGCAGAGTCATATCCTGAAAATAACCTTCTGCTTATACAGTTTGGAATTCCTCTAGAGATTTGGGCTCTAGATCCAGCATCAGGCATGACAATATCTCTCGAGGGTTTTATTGCAGCATAATCCTTTTCGACTGGAGGACCATCATACTATTTTCTGATTTCTTGGATGCGCGCAGATTGCTTCTCAGCTACCTTCTCGAATGCAGCTTCAATGGCCTTCCTTGATTCTTTCACAGCCATCTCAACTCTCTGTTCAACGTACAACTCTCTTGGTAACTTGTTGTGGGGTTTCAACATACATGAGTTTCAAAGGAAGATTTTTGAACTTCCTTCCCCTCAGCTGTGTCACCTTTCTTCGCCTCCTTATCACTCCTCTTCTCCTCCTTCAATGTCTTTAAAGCCTCATCTTCCCCCTTTTTGGCATCATCACCAAATGAAAGGGTTAGGCTAGAGAACAAACCACTCAGAAGAAAATCCAGTTGACTGATAGTTGAATTCTGTTTGATCTCTGTTTTGGAGTGGGCTGTTTGGAACTCTGACCGGGTAGCCTCGACTCAACTGCCACTAACTTCTTTTTGCCATTAGAAGACCAAACTTCTGGTTCATGTTGTCCTCTAGGTGTGTAATTTTGCTCTGGTGGTGCAACTTAAGAGACTCCATGTCCGACTTGTGCGAGGTTTCCATTCTGATCATGTACTCTTTCATTCTCTGCTGAACTTCGACATATCCGCACTTCATACCAACATCTTTGCAAATAAAGCCTTGAAGTAGCGGACATGCTCTGAGCACATGGCAGTCTGTTGTGCAGCCCATTCCCTCATGCGTAGGACAACTCCTCTCAAATGCACACTGAGGGTTGCATCACGGTTGTCCAATCTAAGATCCAGTAATGCTTGATGGCGTTCCATCTTCTCAATCTCATCACATATTTTCTTGAAGGCATCTCGAAACTTGGTTGTCGAAGCCAACTCTACTTCCAGCCACACTGCATCGAAATCAAAACCCATTGGCACAATCGTATCAATTGGAATGATGGGATCTTCTTACACGGTGTATTTTTCTTGATCTATGGAGGACTCAACTTCCATGTCTGGCAGTTCAACATTGAATGGAAACATGTCTTCAAAGACATCGTCTCTAACAAAAGGAATCCCCGAGGTTCCACAATAGGGGCCTTTTCTTGTTCTTGTTGCAAATTTTTAGCTCTCTGTGCCTCGGCTGATTCAGCGTCGTCAGCAGATGTCGTAGCTGTGGGAGCCTGCGAGGGAGCTGTCGGAGTCTTTATTGCTGCAGTTGTGGTAGCCTACACAGCTGACTGTGTTTCAGCTTGATCAGTTGAATGGATTTGCTCACCGAACTGAGCCTCAGCTGTCTTAACAGCGTCTTCGGTCTCAGTAGGTTTTTCCTTTTGAGGTACCATGTCCTCAAACGTCTCATCAGCATCATCGGAGTGTGATGTGGCCTGGGGTGATGGGTCATCATCAAAGTTCAATCTCATAGGAGTTGTTTTATCACTTACATTGCTCGAGATTTGAGAACATAATCAGCCTCGTCCATCATTGAATCTGCATGGTGTGTGGACTCGGCTTCATCATCGGATCCCATAAAAGATGTATCAATGTGTTCTTGGAAATCATGAAGGGCATTGATCTCCTCTTCTACATCAACTCCTTCGATTTAAGGAATATTCTCCTGTTCTGGTTCCTTACCTAAGGAAGTCTCAACCTCCTTTAGGCCTTCGTTACCCCCAGCAGTCTCAACCGCTGTGGGGCATTCTACAATCCCTTCGACAGACTCAACTGTCTTAGGGTCTTCTACATTAGCATCATTCGGAGTTCAACTTCTCGGATTGCACTTTCATGGCCAATAGTCTTAACTCCCGTGGCCTCTCCATCCTTTGCCTTAGCTGCATCAGCAGCTTCATCGGCCTGCATATCAGAGAAAATCTCAGCTGAGACAGTCTCAACTGTCCAAGCATTGTTAATTTCACTCTACTTCTCAGTGGTTTGCTCATCTTCGCCTCCAAACTTATTTTAGTTGTCTCCCACAGCATCCTCTGACCCTGCTGTGGTGGAGAGAGCTTCCCCCTCAGCCGGCGCACCAGCCGAGTGAACGATGGCAGGGTTACTCAACTCTTGAGACATAGTTGTGTTTCCAGTTGAGTAGTCAGCCGTTGGGGCAGGTGTCTCAACACCTTCTTCAGGGTTAGGCTTGGCTTGGGTGCCCACATTCCCAGCTTCATCGTCGTTCCCTTGAGAGCCATCATGAGAATGCACGAGGGACGTGGTCGCTGCAATGACAGTTGAAATCTCCTGCACCACTCCCAATGGGTCTGATCCAGGAGAGTTTTGGGAAGACTCTCCTGGACCTTCTTGAAGTTGTTGCTCATGCATGACTCTGGGTTCTCTAACGGACTGCTGTAACTCGGCCTTTTCGACTGCAGCAGCTGGGTCCATCTCCTCAAGATCGCTGCTGTCAGTGGACTCCATGAGATGTTCATGGGTTCCCGTGTGCAAACATATCTTTGACTTCTCGAGAGCCTTGGCCTTCTCCAGGGCTTTCTCCTTCTCATCCTCCTTAATAGCCCGAAGAGCATCCATGCAAAATTCTTCATTCAGGGCTTGATAGACGGATACATTCCCAAGGAAGCTTAGAACTCATCTTCTTTGTTAATAAACTCCGGACAAATGAACTATTTTATGGAGTAATCTAGCTTCCAATTCCTCAAATTCCTTAATCTCGTCTGGATGTCTGGATAGATTGGAGAGTACATAATTAGATCATCATCATCATCATCCTCTCTGGCCTCTGGAATGGTGGCTAATGGAGATTGCTCCTCCTCAGGTTCTAAAGCATCAGTTTGAGGGGGTGAGACAACCTTTTCTTCCTGGGTCTTGGCTGTCTCAGCTCCTTTTGTCTCCACAGCTGTGTCCCGGGCAGCTGGGTCTTTTGTACTCTGCTGATCAGCATTAACAGTCTTCTCGGATTCATCAACCTTCTCTTGAGAATGCTCCTCTTGAGCATCAGCAGTCTCGACGGTATTTTTTGGCTGAGTATCGGACTCGACTGTCTTCTCCAATTCAGACTTCTTAAACAGTCGTCTTCTTTTGGTGGGAACCAAAGGAATCTCTGGTTAAACATTTTGAGGCTCTTCTAGAGTGAAGACCTGTGTTTCAATATTGTCTTTCTTTGATGCAGCTACCTTCTAAGACTTGGCAGTCCGCTTCTTCTTCACAACTGGTGAAGAAGGTAGAGGTTCCTCCTCAGTCCCGGCTGTGGGGCAGGGGCATCGGCTGCTCGGGCATGTGCTTTGGGTTTGGTTGCTAGGGCATGTGCCTTCTTGGTCTTGGCTACTGGGGCAGGGGCAGATTTGGCTGTTGCATCTCTGTTCTTAGAAATGGGCTTAGGCGAGAGAGTTGGGGAGATCTCAGATGTGTCTTCTGCAGGGTTAGCTGATTCCCCCATACTTGTATCAGCCTTCCTCGCATGGGCTTTCTTCTGTGCACCATAGAGGTTTGCCTTGAACATCATCTTGTTCGAATGGAAGGGCTTTCCATGGCGCAATGCAATTCCCTTAACCTCCATCAAATGGCCAAAGACAAGGCCATACCCCAGCGAACATCGAAAAGTCCCATCTTCCTTGTAGGACTTATTGATCACATTCTGGAACACTCGGCTGAAGACGAACTCAGCCCAGTTCATTTTCTTGTCCTACATAATCGCAGCCAGCACCATCAGCTTTGTCCGTGATAGCTGGTTGAAGCTCCCAAACTTCATATCCACACATTTGGACACGATGTCCATCAACTTGTGGTAATCATCCTTAACGAAATCCTTTTTAGCTGTCTACATAGCTTTACCAGCATACTCAGGCTTTGCAACTTCCTTCCAAGCTGCAGCTAAGTTGACATCCTTCTCAGCGATGTCCTTCAAACCTTCAGAGGGTAGAAAGCAATGCTCTGCAAGGTCCTTTGCAGTGATGTTGATGACCTTGCCATGGATGGATGAGCGAATCTCATCGTCATGCACCTCGGCGTTCATGTAAAACATGGCGACCTCCTCCAGATACGTGTGCGTGAACTCCATCGAGAGAAAGTCCTTCAGACCAGACTTTTCCAACTTGTTTGCGATCTTCTTCACCAGAGCCTCATCAGAGCCCTGCTTGATCATGCCCTTGAAATCCACTGACGCACCAGAGTGGATCTCCTCAGAAAGCTTGGCAAAATCATGAGTAGCAGCCATTTTCAGAACGTTTAACCAATGAAAAACACGAAAAACTTGATCTTGGAAAATTAGGGTTTCGAACTGTTTGCAGAGTGAAAAACCTTCTTGCTTGCTGAAAATGAGAGTTTTTGTGAGGAGAGAGAAAAAGAATTTTGGTATATAAGGGACTTGAAAGGATGGTTTTTGGAATTTGAAAAATTAGATCAAGGTCAACAGTTAGGATTGACTCTTCAAAACCGCATTAATTTCCCCACATTAAATGCAGCAGCATTTATATCCAGTCATATGGTTTACTGTGCAACTTTTGTACTGACAGTCATAATTACGCTGACGACATCCTTAAAAATATTCGCGTTAGAATAAAGCGACTGTGTTTTTATCACTTAGCTCATAAATGAATCAGCTTTCATCCAAAGTGACTTAAATTCGCTTCTCTCTTCACATAACATCATTCAGCTGTCAGCTAACTCGATACAGCTGACTTCCCGACTAGGCTGTTTCACTTGGCTGAAATATGAAACTTGCCTATTTTCCATTCTCTCTTCTTTTGTCTCTGCTGATTGAGTCTTCTGAGTATCCTAACTCAACTCAATTAACCCTAACTCATTCTTGAGCTCTTCAAACCTTGATTCACAAAATGGCTTTGTGAATATGTCAACTAACTGCTTATCAATTGAGATGTATTCCAAGGTGATGTCTTTCTTTTCAACATGATCTCTTATAAAATGATATCTGACATCAATGTGCTTTGTTCTTGAATGCAACACTGGATTTTGAATGATTGCAATTGCACTAGTGTTATCACACATATTTGGAATCTCCTTTTCTTCAACATCACAGTCTCTCAGCTGCTGTCACATCCATAAGACTTGGGCACACCAACTGCCCGCAACTATGTACTCTACTTAGCTGTGGATGTAGCTATTAAATTTCGTTTCTTGCTGAACCAAGAAACTAATCTATTTCCAAGCATTTGACATGTACCTGAGGTACTCTTCATGTCAACTCTACATCCAGCATAGTCTGAGTCTAAGTATCCTACCAGCTTGAATCTTCCTTCCTTTGGGTACGATAAGCCAACTTCTTGGCATTCCTTCAAATATCTTAGGATTCTCTTAGCTGCAGTCATGCGACTCTCTTTTGGTGCAAATTGAAATCTTGCACATACACCTACTGCAAAGGTTATGTCTGGCCTGCTTGTTGTTAGAAAGAGCAATGATCCAATGAGGGCTCAATATCTGGTTTGATCAACAACTTTGCCATCTACATCCATGTCCATCTTGACTGATGTGTTC
This sequence comes from Rehmannia glutinosa, assembly GCA_016081115.2. Taxonomy (NCBI): domain Eukaryota; kingdom Viridiplantae; phylum Streptophyta; class Magnoliopsida; order Lamiales; family Orobanchaceae; genus Rehmannia; species Rehmannia glutinosa. The sequence goes on from CM071930.1 coordinate 48,335,573, forward strand.
ATAGGAATCTTCACTGATGACTTCTCTTCTATACGAAATTTCTTCATTAAATCTCTGGTATACTAGGTTTGGCTTATGAATGTTCCATCCTTTAATTGCTTGACTTGAAGTCCTAAGAAGAAAATTAGCTCTCCCATCATGCTCATTTCAAATTTGCCTTGCATGAGGTTTGAGAACGTGTCACACAGCTCTTTGTTTGTGGATCCAAAAATGATATCATCCACATCTATTTGAACAAGCTATATACTCTATCCATCTTGAATCCTGAAGAGTGTTCTATCAACCTTGCCTTTGGTGAAGCCATTGTCAATTAGAAACTGAGACAATGTATCATACCATGCTCTTGGTGCTTGTTTCAATCCATACAGTTCTTTCTTGAGCTTGTAGACTTTATCTCCAATAGTTTTCTGCTCAAAACATGGAGGTTGTTCAACATAGACTTCTTCATCTAATATTGCATTTAGAAATGCACTCTTCACATCCATTTGATATACAGTGAAGTTCTTATGTGCAACATAAGCAAGAAACATCCTTATTGCTTCCAATCTGGCAACATGAGCAAAGGTTTCATCAAATTCTATGCCTTCTTCTTGGCAATACCCTTTAGCTACCAATCTTGATTTGTTCTTGACAATAGATTCTTCCTCATTCATCTTGTTTGAATACCCATTTAGTACAAATAATATTTTGGTGGATTGGCCTTTGAACTAATTCCCATACTTTGTTTCTCTCAAACTTATTCAGCTCTTCTCGCATGGCTTGAATCCAATGTGTGTCTTCCAATGCTAGAGACAAATCTTTAGGCTCTATTTGGGAAATAAAACAAGTGAACATTCATGTTGTGCTCTGGATCTGGTTCTTATGCCATCTCTAACATCTCCTATTATTCACTCAGGTGAATGGTCTCTCAGCCATCTCACATCAGGTTGGAGTAAGTCTGTTGGATTCAGTCATCTTGCATCTAAATTGTCTTGAACATCTTCTTCATCATCATTCAATTGCAGACCTTCCAGCTGTCATTGAGATTCAGCTATTTCATCATCATCAGGGTTGAGTGCTCTCACATAAGCTTCAATATAAGGACTCTTCTGCATAGTTGGTTGATTCTGCTTATCGGCTAACTCATCAATGTCTTCTCCATTCACATTAGGTTGATCAAAAACCACATGGATAGACTCTTCTGTGACCATAGTCCTCTTGTTCAGCATTCTATAGGCTTTACTTTCAGCTGAGTATCCCAAAAAGATACATTCATCAGCTTTAGCATCAAAAGCCTTCAAATTATCCTTGCCATTGTTGTGGATGAAGCATTTGCATCCAAATATATTGAAATATCCAACATTTGGCTTTCTCCCTATCCAAATTTCCTAGGGAGTCTTGGTCAATTTCCTGTTAATCATGTACCTATTTTGAGTGTACCATGCTGTATTTATGGCTTCAGCCCAAAATCTCTTAGGCAATCCAGCTTCAGCTAACATTGTCCTTGCAGCTTCCTTGAGAGTTTTGTTCCTTCTTTCAGCTACTCCATTCTGCTGTGGAGTCCTTGTTAAAGAACTTGTTGAATCTCTTTACATGAGGGCAATCTCCTCCTGGCCAATGGTCTCATTTAGCTCAGCTTTCTTCCCATCACTGGCCAATAATGCAGCTTTCTTGGGTACAACAATTTCCTCTTGCTCTTTCCTACTCAGCTCAAACTCATAAGCTTTGAGGTCTGAGAATAGCTCATGATTGGATGTTTTTGAGAGGTCCATTGAATGCCTCAGGGCCATGACCTTCATTTCCCATTCAGTTGGAATGGCTCTTAATATCTACATGCACATCTCCTTATGTATGTATTCTTTCCCAAGAGCTGAAAGCTCATTTCTTATCTTTGTGAATCTGGCATCCAGCTGATCCAGACTCTCACCTGCAAGCACTTTAAAATTTTCAAATTTTTGAACAGCAACAGTTAATTTATTCTCCTTAATCTGTTCTGATCCTTCACAAATCAGGGTTAGCTTATCCCAGATTTTTTTGGCTGATTTGCAAGACTTAATTTTGTTGAACATTGCCTTGTCCAACGTCTTGTAGAGTATATCTTTGGCCACATTATCCAGGTTATATCTCTTTCTATCTTCATTAGTCCATTAAGTGCGTGGTTTTTCAACCATGGTTGGTCTAGCTTCAGCAGCAACTTCCTCTCCTTCAGCTGCAGTTGCTCTTCTTACAGCCGTATTGACTTTGAATATTTCCAATGGCCCATTCTCTATCACAAGCCATATTTCACCGTGTAAAGTGGATAGATGAGCCTGATACAAATCTTCCAGTCATCAAACTCTTCCACAGTGAACAATGGAATACGAGTTAGATTTGCTTCCATGATAATAACTTTGCTTTAAAGATGAAAGATTTTGAAAACACAAGTGTTAAAACCTTTGAAAAAGAATGAGATCTAGTTCAGTAACCAGTGCGGAAGGCTCAATGAACCAACCACTCTGATACCACTTGTATGTCCTAAGGGGTGTGGTGTAAGGTTTAGGGGGGTTGAATAAACCTTACCAAATTTTCACTTTTAGCCTTTTTAAGATTTTCCACAGAGTTGATAGAGCTGTTGATAGTATAACTTGGTTGCTTAAGCTAACACTTAACTTAAGTTGATTTGGTTTTTAACAGCGGAAGACTTTACACCGTTTAGATTGATTAAAGCTTGTTTTTAACACTTCTTTTAGCACTTGTTATTTATCAGTTGGATTGGCAAATTAACTAACAACAGATATAAAAGTATATGTAAGAATGTAAGTGCTGAAAGCAAAATGCCACAAAATTTTTATAGTGGTTCGAGGATGAGGTAATTCCTCTAATCCACTCTTCTCCTACTCCTGGAGGAATCCACTAAGTAATAGATCAAGTTACAAAGCAGTGAATAGTCTGGAGACAGACTTGATCACACAGCTGGCTTATCCTGCGACTCAGCTTCTTCACGAGGCAGCTGCCTTGCTACTTCAGATCACTTTCAAGTCCTTGGATTTGTTCACACAGCCCTCCAACAAACTTGAATCTTCTGGTTTGACCTTAAACCTTTCTACAGCTCCTTCAACTTGGATAGTAGATCCCTTTTTGTTCTTCAAATCTTTCCTCTTCAACTGGTTGAAGTTATCTTTCCTTCACAATGTGTGTTGGATCAAGTTTCTTCGAGTTTCAGGCTTGAGGAATTCTATGATAAGCTTTGAAAATATTGCAGGTTATGTTGCTTGTATATTGCTTGTAAGAATGATTTTTTAGGTATGCAAGGTACCTTTTCTCAATTGCTTCCTCATCCTTTTATAGTGCACATTTGAAATTTGCCCGTTGAAGAGATACACCAATTTCAAAAATGACACTTCTTGTTCGTTCGCTTGTCTTTTCTTGGTCTGCAGCACTTGTGATGTTGACCCTTCCTCGTATTAAATGGCTTCGCAGTTTTACAGGGTCTGACACATGCTTCAGTGTTTCCCATTGGCTTATTCTTTTTGCATATTTCTGGGCGAAACACTTTAAGACCTGACAGCTTGGACATATTACTATATCGAGTAATATTCTTGACTTCCTTCCAATGGATCAATGTCAGTTGTCTTAACTTGACTGTTTCCTTTACCCCTTGTGACTTGAGTCTGCTCCAATCATAAGATTGACTCAACTATCACTTCAACTGATAGACTTGGCTCCTTTCATTGACTTGATTGACACTTCACATAGTTGTTCCTCAGTTGACTCTCCTTCAGTCGAGTCTTTGTCTTCCTTCTTGGCCATACTCAGTTGACACACAGAGTCTTCACTCTAGTCTGCAGTTGACTTCTTGCATTCTTGACTTAGTTGACTTCACTCAGACGCTTTAGTTATATCTATTACAATAAAGAATTACAAGAAAAATAGGGTGCCAACTTTCTAGTCTATGTTTTACATGGTATCATCAAAATCTAACAAATAAATTTCATGTCATCCGAGATCTAAATGTTCTTTGACTGGGAACTTGCCTGCACACATGCGCAAACGTTAGAGGGCCACGGGGGTTGTCCCGGGAGGCCCCTCCAAAGCTCAAGTTAGCACAGTGAACGAGAGAATAAATAGTAAACAAATACTGTATAATAAATGCGTAGGAGGATTATGAATTAATTTATTTTCAGATAATTGGAGGGACCTTTTTATACTTGGGAGACAGGCCCCATATGCCATGTAAGAGAATTCAACATATGGGCCTGCCTGCATAGGAGAAATCAGTTTATGGGCCAGTCCCGGATACCATTGGGCTGTTTTATTTATTAAGAGCCCATTAGGCAATTAATATTAAATAAACATGTATAAAATGAATTAAATATTAATTAATTAAAGAACATTTTTCCCACAACATAAGCCCCCCAGCTCCGGTGCTGTGAAAGGATGAAGCAGTGCTGGAGCTAGACCAGTATTGTATCTGGCTTGTCCTGTTTGCACCTCTTGTCTTGCCTTCGGAGGATCTTTGGCTGCTTTTACACGAGAACACTTAAAAGGAGAGTCTTTGACCATGTCTTCCAAAAGTAAATGTTCTCTCTCTACCTTTCAATTTTGAAATCTTTTGCTTTGTAGAAGACTTAGGAAATTTCTAGAAAGTTGAGATGAGAGCAGGTGAGAGGTGAGGTGAGATACTATGGAGAGTTGAAGTGAATCAATCGGAGAGATGGATGAGAACACTATGGATCGTAGAGGGTGCCCGGGCGCCCCGACGTGGGCAAGGGCACCCCCTTGGCGCCTTCCTGGGGCAGCCACAAGGGTGCATCCCGGGGGCATCCCAAGCCCCTCGGCCCGTTTTCCTTCGCGATTTTCCCCATATTTTCCCAAGTTTTTGTATGTTTCAACTCATATCCAGGACTTTGGTACTTCTTCTGTTCTCGCGTTCCTTCATCTTCTCTCGAGTTTAGCTTCTGATTCCTTGTCCATGGGCACTTTTTCTTTTTGCAGAGATGAACCTTTCCCTTTTGGAAGGAAGCTTTTAATTCTTCCGGAGTGGCTGGAGATACTTGTGTTTTGCTTCTCTCTTTCGGATCTCGGATAGAGCACCCTTCTGGTGCTTGGAGGGAGCACCTTTCTGGAGCAGTGATTAATTTTTGGCCCAGATGGCTCTTGACTCCTGCCCGCCTGTTTAGGGCCTGCTTTAGACACTTGGATATTTCTTGTTTTCTCTTTTCTTCTTGAGGTGTTTCTTCGCCCATGAGGCCGAATGATATTCCGTTGCACTCACGGTATATGGATGTTTTTCCTAATGCCTATCTGATTTCTTTTATCATCCTTTACTCGTAGTATTTGCATGTGACTTCTTGTTGCTGAAAGACTTGTTCATTTTCCATGTTGAGGTGGATCTTCCCTTCGGATGGAAGCCTTAATTTCTTCGGAATAGCCAAAATTACTTGTTATGGAGCTACCTAAGGCCGCCCTTCCCAAGCTCAAGGGACGCCCTTCCAGAGTTAGGAAAATTTATGTTTTGATACCATGTAAAATTTAGAATAGGAAGTTGGCACCCCATTTCATTGTAATTCAACTTGTAATAGACAGGACTGCATGAGCTGAGTGGAGTCAGCTAAGTTGAAGAAATATAAGAGTCGACTGAAGACTGAAGTGAAGACTCATCTGTGTGTCAACTGTGTGAAGCCAAGTGAAGAATCAGTCAAGTGACAGAAAAGTGTCTCTCAGTCTGACTGACAGCTAAGTCATTCCATAATGATTGGAATTGATGTCAAAGAGGTTTGCAGCAGACAAGACTTGAAGAAAGGTGATAGAGATCCATTGTCAACTCAAGTCAAGACTTTGCTGAAAATAGGCTTGTGTCAGGCTGCCAGCAATAAAGTTGTTTTGCTGAAAGAGCGCAAAAAGCAAGGAACCAATAGGATGTACCTGAAAACCTGCAGAGACCAAAGAAAGGCTGCAGAGCATTAAAACATGGTACGATCATCATTAATGCTGCCAAGATAAGACAAGCCAACAACCTACGAGTGGGATTTGAATTATATATATCTATCTCTTCAACAGACATATTTTCGAATCCTCACTATAAAAGGCTGAGGAAGCAAGTGAGACAAGGTTATGAATTTTATGAGATAAATCAAGCATTCAAGCAAGCAAACCTACAAAAATACTCTCAAGCTTTCAAAGATATTCCTCAAGAATAAAATCGAAGGAACTTGATCCAACACATTCAGTGGAGGAAAGAATACTTCATCAAGTTGAAGAGGAAACTGTTGGAAGAACAAAAGGGTTCTACTCTCCATGGTTGAAGGAGCTGTAGTAAGGTTCAAGTTTGAACCAGAAACTTTGAGCTCGTTGGAAAGTTGTGTGATCAATTCCAAGAGTTCGAGGGAGTTGAATTAGCAAGACAACTATTTTCTGAAGAAGTTGAGTCCCAAGAGCAGCTAGTTGTGTGATCAAGGATGACTTTGACAGATAAATGCTTTGTAACAAGATCTGTTACTTAGTAGATTCCTCCAGGAGTTGGAGAAGAGTGGATTAGAGGAATTTCCCCATCCTCGAACCACTATAAAATTTTCTTGTGTCATTTTATTTATAGCATTTTACTTTCTTGCATATTATTGATATTTGCTGCTAAGTTAAAATTGCTTAACTCAACTAATAATAACCTTGCTAAAAATAAGTGTTAAAAACAAGTTTAAAACATCAAGGGTGAAAGTCTTCCGCTGAACAAAACCAAATCAACTGTTAAGTTAAGTGTTAGCTGACCCAGTTGAGTTATACTATCAACAGCTCATTCGAGTTTGTTGAGTGGGTAACTTCGCTGAAGAAAGCCAACCTAGATGTCCCTCAAGAACTTAGCTGATTTGAGTTAACTCTGCAAAAATTATAAAAGGACTAAATTCGAAAATTTGGTAAGGTTTATTCAACCCATTCTTCTAAACCTTAAAACTACACCTTGGGACCTACAAGTGGTATCAGAGCAGTTGGTTCATTGAGCCTTCCGCACTGATTACTGAACTAGATCTCATCTTTTCAAAAGATACAACACTTGAGTTTTTAAAGCTTTTATTTCAAAAGCAAAGTTATTATCATGAAAGCAAATCTAAATCGCATTACCATGTTTACTGTGGAAGAGTTTGATGACTAGAAATTCGTATGCAGACTCACCTATCAGGTTTGCATGATGAAATGTGGCTAGTGATAGAAGATGGGTCACTGCAAATCTTAAAGGTCAACACTGTTGTAAGAAGAGCACCTCCAGCCGAAGGAGAAGATGCTGCAGCAGAGCCCAGACCTGCCATGGTTGAGAAACCACTTTGTCAATAGACCAACGAAGATAGAAAAAGATACAACCTTGATAATGTTGCCAAGGACATCCTTTACAAGAATTTGGACAAGGCTATGTTCAACAAAGTCAAATCATGCAAATCAGCTAAATAAATCTGGGATAAGCTAACCCTGATTTGTGAAGGATCTGAACAGATTAAAGAGAATAAATTAACTATTGCAGTCCAAAATTTTGAAAATTTTAAAATGCTTGTAGGTGAGAGTCTAGATTAGTTGGATGCCAGATTCACAGAAATTACAAATGAGCTTTCAGCTCTTAGAAAGGAGTACTCTCACAAGGAAATGTGCATGAAGATCCTACGATCCCTCCCAGCTGAGTGGGAAATGAAGGTCATGGCCCTAACACATTCCATAGACCTCTCCATAACATTAAATCATGAGTTATTCTCAGATCTCAAAGCATATGAGTTTGAGCTGAGAAGAAAAGAGCAAGAGGAAATAGTTGTACTCAAGACAGTTGCACTGTTGGCCAGTGAAGGGAAGAATCTGAGCCAAAAGAAACAATTGACCAGGAGGAAATAGCCCTGATGGTAAAAAGGTTCAACAAGTTCTTCAATAAGAACTACAAAAGGAACAAGGGTGAAACCTCCAGAAAACACTCAACACCTACCAAAGCAAGGGAGGACAGGCCACCCAAAAGAGCTGAACATCAGAGAGCTGACTATCAGAGAGCTGACTTGCACGAGTTGAGAACCTGTGTTGGAATTGCAGACAACCAGGACACTTTGCTGTTGACTGTTCTTATCCACCAGAGAAAGAAAGGTCTTCAGTGATACAGAAATAAAGAGGATAGAAAGGTCTTCAGAGAAAGAAGACATGAAAAGAAGAAAGCCATGTTGGCTGCTGAGACTACTTAAACAGCCAAGTGCAAGGAACCAGCAGACTCAAATAGTAGTAAAGCAGACTACTCCAGTGATACCGAGTAAGAGGTTATGATCTGCCTTATGGCCAACGAACAAGATCTAAAAGATCAAGAAGATGAGGTACACTCTAACTCATCTCATTCATATTCTATTGATAGTGATTGTGACACAAACACTTTCTCACCCACAGATCTTTATGATTCAATTGGAAAATGATGAAAAACTTTGAGCACATCAAAACCTCACACACACTATTAAATGAGGAAAACATCCTAGCTTAAATGTCAAAACTCACAGCTAACTACAGAGCTGAGTACTCTAAGTCACATAGCTGATGAGAACACTAAGCTGAAGGCTTAAAATGCCAAGATCCAAGCAGAATTAACTGCTACTGAAAAGAGAGAAAAAGATCTTAAAAATGTGATTGCTTCATTTGCAAAGGCATCCAAATCATTGGATGAACTTACAATGAGTCAAAAAATGTGTGGAGATAAGACAGGCATAGGAGTCAATTCCTTTGTGCATGCTCAAACTCCTAGAGTGATTTTAGAAAAAAGATCCTCAAGTAATGGGGGAGTCCAAAAGTCCAAAACACCATATGTTGCACCAACACCCACACCAAAACACAATCACAATCATATTTGTCTTGGATATAAGGGTGAAAGAAACAAGCCAGTAGAGTATGCTGAAAGAACAACTGAAATCAATTTCAGAAAAGTCCATCAACAGACTCCAAACAGAAAATACTCTGTGAAAGCTAAACAGATCTACTAAAAGCCCCAGAGATTTCAGCAAATAAATTCATATGAAGGGAATGGTAGAAACCATCCAAACCAAGCTGATTGGAGTAATCTAGTGAAATATCAGCAAAGGCCTATAGGATACAAGCCAAAGTGGCAAAGACCTCAACCTCAGCAAAGGTCATTCCCAAGGCAAAAGAGCTATTATCAGCACACATATGCACCCAGGCACAAAATCCATCAAGCACAAAAATTCCACTATTACCCCAAGAAAGAAAATGCTTAAACAAATACACAGGCATACAGACAAAAGAGACAGTTGTATGATCCTAAAACCCCCAAGAAATTTGCTAATGTGCACTATGATTATGGAACTGATAGATGACAACCTCTTAGAGTCAGATCATCTGGCTATAGGTTGGTTGGAGCATCTTATAGCACGACCCAGGCAAGTATGGGTACCTAAAAACTAATTTCCTTGATTGCAGGTTCAAGGAACAGCTGAGTGCCAAGGAACCTGGTACATGGATAGTGGTTGTTCCTGGACATATGACAGGAAACAAGAGAAATTTGTCAAAGTTCAAGGAAATCAAAGGTGCAAAAGTCATATTTGGAGGAAATGAAGCTCCAGGGGAAATCGAAGGCACGGGATCCATAAAGAAAAATGGATTGGAGACCGAAATGTTGCATATTTTGAAGGTCTCAACTTCAATTTACTAAGCATCAGCCACCTCTGTGACAAAGGCTATAATGTGGGATTCAATATGGGAGTATGTCAGATCAAGGATGCTGAATCAAATGAAATTGTGCTACAAGGAACAAGGCAGAAGAACATGTATGTAGTGGATTGGTCAACTGCTACACCAAGCACATGTCTGCTAGCAAAGAGTAAAGCCGAATCAAGTTGGTTGTGGCCCAAGAAGCTAAGTCATCTGAACTTCAAGACAAGCAATACGATTGCAAGGAGTCATCTTGTGGAAGGATTACCTAACTCAGTATACAAGAAAGAAAGTATATGTGATGCATGCCAGATGGGAAAGCAAATCAAATCATCCTTTAAGGACAAGCTAAGTCCTTCTTCAACAAGGATATTGTATATGTTGCATATGGACTTATTTGGTCTTGTTGAAACAGCCAGCATCAGTGGAAATAAATACACCTTAATGGTGGTGAATGATTATTCAAGATATACATGGACTATTTTCATGTGTAAAAAGAAAGAAACACTGCAGAAGTTGCCTCAGATGATGAGAAGAGTTCAAAATGAGAAGAGTCAAACCATTATAAAGATAAGATCTTACAGAGGAACTGAGTTTGTCAATGGGATTATAACTCAGTATTGCGTTGAAAATGGTATTGATCATGAGTTATCAGCTGCACTCCACAGAGAATGGCGTAGCTGAAAGAAGGAACATAACTCTCAAGGAAGTTGCTAGGATAATCTTAGCTGAAGCTAGATTGCCTAAGAGATTTTGGGCTGAAGCCATCAATATTGCCTGCTACACTCAGAATAGGTGTATGATCAACAGGCAATTGACTAAAACTCCCACTGAAATTTGGATAGGGAGGAAGCCAAATGTTGGATATTTCAAGATCTTTGGATGTAAGTGCTCCATCCACAACAATGGCAAGGATAACTTAAAAGCTTTTGATCCTAAAACTGATGAAGGTATCTTTTGGGGATACTCAGCTGAGAGTAAAGCTTATAGAGTGATGAACAAGAGGACTATGGTCACAGAAGAGTCTATCCATGTGGTGTTTGATGAACCAAATGTAAATGGAGAAAACATAGATGAGTTAGCTGAGAAGCAGAATCAACCAACTATGCTGAAGAGTCCCTACGTTGATGCAGATGTGAGAGCACTCAATCTTGAAGAAGATGAGATAGTTGAATCTCAGAGACAGTCAGAAGGTCTGCAGCTGAATGATGATGAAGAAGTTGTTCAGGACAACTTAGCTGTAAGGCGGCTGAATCCAGCAGACTTACTCCAACCAGATGTGAGATGGCTGAGAGATCATCCACCTGAGCTGATGATTAGAAATGTTGGAGATGGAGTAAGAACCAGATCCAGAGCTCAACATGAAGCTATGTTTACTTGTTCATTTCCCAGATAGAGCCTAAACATGTGACTCAAGCATTGGAAGACACACATTGGATTCAAGCTATGTAAGAACAACTGAATTAGTTTGAAAGGAACAAAGTTTGGGAATTAGTTCAAAGGCCTACCCACCAAAATGTTATTGGTACTAAGTGGGTATTCAGGAACACGATGAATGAGGAAGGATCTGTTGTAAGAAACAAAGCAAGATTGGTAGCCAAAAGGTATTCCCAAGAAGAACGAATAGAGTTTGATGAAACTTTTGCTCCTATTGTTAGATTAGAAGCAATTAGGATGTTTCTTGCTTATGCTGCACACAAGAACTTCACTGTACATCAAACGGATGTGAAGAATGTATTTTTGAATGGAATTTTAGAAGAAGAAGTCTATGTTGAACAACCTCCAGGTATTGAGCAAAAACTATTGGAGATAAAGTCTACAAGCTCAAGAAAGCATTGTATGAATTGAAATAAGCACCAAAAGCCTGGTATGACACATTGTCACAATTTCTAATTGACAATGGATTAACCAAAGGCAAAGTTGACAGAACACTCTTCATAATTCAAGATGGGGAGAGTATACTACTTGTTCAAATAATTGTGGATGATATCATCTTTGGGCAACTTGGCTGTCTCAGCTCCTTGCTTCTCCACAGTTGTCTCTCGAGCAGTTGGGTCTTCTACACTCTGCTGATCGGCATCAGCAGTCTTCTCTGTATCCATGGTGGTTACATATCCAACATCTTTCTCTTGAGATTGCTCTTCTTGAGCATCAGCAGTCTCTTCGGGCTGCTCTGGCTGAGTGTCGGACTTAGCTGGCTTCTCCAGCTCGACTTGTGAACAACCTTCTTCGTTTTATTAGAACCAGGGGAATTTTGGGCTCCACATTCTCAGGCTCTTCAAATGTAAAAGCCTTTGCTTCAACAATCTTCTTCTTTGATGCAGCTGTCTTTCGAGGCACTACAGTGTGCCGTTTCTTCACAACTGGAGAAGGGACTAATGATTCCTTCTCAGTCTCGGCTGCGGGGGCAGGGGCTTCTGGATCGGTTGTTGGGGCGGTGTTTGTGGCTCGGCTGCAGAGGCAAGAGCCTTCTTGGACTTGGCTGGAGGGGCAGGAGCAGGCTCAGCTATCGTAACTCTCTTCTTTGGAATAGGCTTGGGAGAGAGTTGGAGCAGTCGCAGCTGTGTCTTCGACAGGGTCAGCTGACTCACCCTCACCCGTGTCAGATTTCCTGGCATGCGCCTTCCTCTGAGCTCCATAGAGGTTTGCCTTGAACATTTTCTTGTTCGCATGGAATGACTTTCCATGACGCAAGGCAATCCCCTTTACTTCCATCAAATGGCCAATCACCAGGCCATATCCCAATGAGCATCCGAATGTCCCATCTTCCTTAAAGGACTTATTGATAACGTTCTGGCAGATACGGCTGAAGATAAACTCAGCCCAGTTAGTCTTCTTATCTTTCATGATCACTACCAACTTAGTCCTAGACAGTTGGTTAAAGCTTCCAAATTTCATATCCACGCACTTGGACACGATGTCAGTTTGTGGTAATCTTCCTTGATCAACTCTTTCTTGGCTGTATAAACAGCCTTCGCCGCTGACTCGGGCTTGGCTATCTCTTTCCAAGCTGCAGCAATGTTGACATCCTTCAGCCCATCAGTAGGCAGCTTACAATGCTCAGCAAGGTCCACATCAGTGATCTTGATGGCCTTGCTTGAACGGATGAGCGAATCTCATCATCATGCACTTCCACATTCACATAGAACATCACAACCTCCTCTAGATATGTGTGAGAGAACTCCATGGTGAGAAAGTCCTTCTGACCAGACTTCTCGAGTTTCTCAGCGATCTTCTTCACCAGGACTTCATCAGCACCCTGTTTCACCATTCCCTTGAAGTCCACTGTTGACCGGATAACTTGACGAAATCATAAGTTGCTTCCATTTTCAAAGAAGATAACCGGTGAAAAATACGTAAACTTTTGATCTTAGAAAGTAGGGTTTCAAACTTTTGCAGAGAAATTTCTTGCTTGTTGAAGACGAGAGAGTTTTTGTGAGTAGAGAGAAAATGTGTTTTTGGCTTATATTGGACTTGAATTGCAAAGTTTGATCAAATCGACGGTCATGATTTAACTTTTAAAACCGCATTAATTTCATCGCATTAAATGCAGCATCATTTATATCGAATCATATGTTTTACCGTGTAGCTTTTGTACTGGAAGTCATAATTACAATGACTTCAAAAACATTCCCGCTCGCATAAAACGACTGTGTTTTTGTCACTTAGCTCATAAATGATTCAACTATCATCCAAAAGCGACTCAACTCTGCTTCTCTCTTCACACTAGATTACTCAACTGTCAACTAACTTGATACAGTTGATTTTCCGTCTAGGCTGTTTTACTTGGCTGAAATGTGAAACTTGCTAATTTTTCATTATTTCTTCTTTTGTCTCTATTGATTGAGTCTTCTGACTATCCTAACTCAGCTCAATTAACCCAAACTCATTCTTAAACTCTTCAAATCTCAATTCACATAAGGGCTTTGTGAATATGTCAGCTAACTGCTTATCAGTTGAGATGTATTCCAAAGTGATATCTTTCTTTTCAACATGATCTCTTATAAAATGATATCTGATATCAATGTGTTTTGCTATTGAGTGCAACACTGGATTCTGAGTGATTGCAATAGCACTAGTGTTATCACACATAATTGGAATCTCTCTTTCTTCAATATCATAGTCTCCCAGCTGATGTCTCATCCATAAAACTTGGCAACAAAAGCTGCCCACAGCTATGTATTCTGCTTCAGCTGTGGATGTAGCTATTGAATTTTGTTTCTTGCTGAACCAAGAAACTAATCTGCTTCCAAGCATTTGACATGAACCTGATGTACTCTTCTTGTAAACTCTACATCCAGATAATCTGAGTCTGAGTATCCTACCAGCTTGAATCCTCCATCCTTTGGATACCATAAGCCAACTTCTTGCCATCCCTTCAAATATTTAAAGATTCTCTTAGATGCAATCATGTGACTCTCTTTTGGTGTAGATTGAAATCTAGCACATACACCTACTGCAAAGCTGATGTCTGGCCTGCTTGATGTTAAATAGAGCAATGATCCAATGAGGGCTCTATATCTAGTTTGATCAACAGCTTTGCTATCTGCATCCATGTCCATCTTGATTGATGTATTCATAGGAATTTTCACTAATGACTTCTCTTCCATACCAAATTTCTTCATTAAATCTTTGGTATACATGGTTTGGCTTATGAAGGTTCCATCCTTCAATTGCGTGACTTGAAGTCCTAAGAAGAAAGTCAACTCTCCCATCATGCGCATCTCAAATTTGCCTTCCATGAGGTTTAGGAACTTGTCACACAGCTCTTTGTTTGTGGATCCAAAGATGATATCATCCATATATATTTGAACAAGAAGTATACTCTCTCCATCTTGAATCCTGAAGAGTGTCCTGTCAACTTTGCCTTTGGTGAATCTATTGTCAATTAGAAACTGAGACAATGTATCATACCATGCTCTTGGTGATTGTTTCAATCCATACAATGCCTTCTTGAGCTTGTAGACTTTTTCTCCAATAGTTTTATGCTCAAAACCTAGAGGTTGTTCAACATAGACTTCTTCCTCTAACAGTCCATTTGGAAAAACACTCTTCACATCCATTTCATATACAGTGAAGTTCTTATGTGTAGCATAAGCAAGAAACATCCTTATTTCTTCCAATTTGGCAACAGGAGCAAAGGTTTCATCAAAATCTATGCCTTCTTCTTGGCAATACCCTTTGGCTACCAATCTTGCTTTGTTCCTGACAATAGATCCTTCCTCATTCATCTTGTATCTGAATACCCATTTAGTACTAATAACATTTTGGCGGGTTGGCCTTTGAACTAATTCCCATACTTTGTTTCTCTCAAAATGATTCAGCTCTTCTTGCATGGCCTGAATCCAATGTGTGTCTTCCAATGCTTGAGACACATCTTTAAGCTCTATTTGGGAAATAAAACAAGTGAACATTGCTTCATGTTGTGCTCTGGATCTGGTTCTTATGCCATCTCTAACATCTCCAATGATTAACTCAGGTGGGTGGTCTCTCAACCATCTCACATCAGGTTGGAGTAAGTCTGTTGGATTCAGTTGTCTTGCAGCTAAGTTGTCTTGAACAGCTTCTTCATCGTCATTCAGTTGCAGACCTTCCAGTTGTTTTTGATATTCAGCTATCTCATCATCATCAGGGTTGAGTGCTCTCACTTCTGCTTAAACATAAGGACTCTTCTGCATAGTTGGTTGATTCTGCTTATCAGCTAACTCATCAATGTCTTTTCCATTCATATTTGGCTCATCAAATACCACATGGATTGACTCTTCTGTGACCATAGTCCCTTTGTTTAGCACTCTATAGGCTTTACTCTCAGCTAAGTATCCCAAAAAGATACATTCATCAGCTTTAGCATCAAAAGCTTTTAAGTTATCCTTGTCATTGTTGTGGATGAAGCACTTACATCCAAACATTTTGAAATATCCAACATTTGGCTTTCTCCATGTCCAAATCTCATAGGGAGTCTTGGTTAACTGCCTGTTTATCATGCATCTATTTTGAGTATAACATGTTATATTTATAGCTTCAGCCCAAAATCTCTTAGGTAATCCAGCTTCAGCTAACATTGTCCTTGCAACTTCCTTGAGAGTTATGTTTCTTCTTTCAGCTACTCATTCTACTATGGAGTCCTTGCTACTGATAACTCGTGAGGAATACCATTTTCAACACAATATATCCCATTGACAAACTTAGTTCCCTGTCAGATATTATCTTTATAATGGTTTGACTCTTCTCATTTTGAACTCTTCTCAACAGCTGAGGCAACTTCTGCAGTGTTTCCTTCTTTTTACACATGAAAATTGTCCATGTATATCTTGAATAGTCATCCACCACCACTAAGGTGTATTTCTTTCCACTGATGCTAGCTGGCTCAACAGGACAAAATAAATCCATATGCAACAGATGCAATATCCTGGTTGAAGAAGGACTTGGCTTATCCTTGAATGATGACTTGATCTGTTTTCCCATCGGCATGCATCACATATACTTTCTTTCTTGTATATTTAGTCTGGCAATACTTCCACATGATGACTCCTTGCAAACTTGTTGATTGTCTTGAAATTCAGATGACTCAGCTTCTTATGCCACAGCCAACTGGATTCGGTTGTACTCCTTGGTAGCAAACATGTGCTTGTTGTAGCAATGGACCAGCCCACTACATACATATTCTTTTGTCTAGTTCTTTGTAGCACAATCTCATTAGATTCAGCATCTTTAATTTGGCATATCCCCATGTTGAATCCCACATTATAGCCTTTGTCACAGAGTTGGCTGATGCTTAACAGGTTGAAGTTGAGGCCTTCAACATATGCAACATCTATGATCCCCAGTCCATTCTTCTTGATGGATCATGTGCCTTTGATCTCCCCTGGAGCTTCATTTCCTCCAAATATGACTTTTGGACCTTTGATGTCCTTGAATCTTGACAGATTTCTTTTATTTCCTGTCATATGTCTGGAACAACCACTATCCATGTACCAGGTTCCTTGGTACTCAGCTGTTCCTTGAACCTACAATCAAGGAAATCAGTTTTTAGGTACCCATACTTGTCTGGGTCCTGGGGGTTAGTGCTATAAGATGCTCCAACCAACCAATAGCCAGATGATCTTACTCTAAGAGGTTTCCATCTATCAGTACCATAATCATAATGTACATTAGCAAATTGTTTGGGGGTTTTAGGATCATACGATTGTCTCTTTTATCTGTATGCTTGTGTGGTTTTTTTAGCAACTGCTTTCTTGGGGTAGTTGTGGAATTTCTGGGTGTAGTGTTTTGGGTGCATTAGAGTGCTGATAATAGCTCTTTTGCCTTGGGAATGACCTTTGCTGAGGTTGAGGTCTTTGCCATTTTGGCTTGTATCCCACAGGTCTTTGCTGATATTTCACATGGTTATTCCAATCATGTTGGTTTGGATAGTTTCTACCATTCCCATCATATGTATTTATTTGATGAAATTTCTGGGGCTTTTGGTAGCTCTGTTTGACTCTTTCAGAGTATTTTCTGTTGGAAGTCTACTGATTGACCTGTCTGAATTTCTTCTCAGTTGTCCTTTCAGCATACTCTACTGGCTTCTTTCATTTTCCCTTATAACCAAGGCCAGTATGATTGTGATTGTGTTTTAGTGTGGATGTTGGTGCAACATATGGTGTTTTGGGCTTTTGGATTCCTTCATTGCTTGAAGATCTTTTTTCCAAAATAACTCTTGGATCTTGACTATGCACAAAGGAATTGAATCATATTCATGTCTTGTCTCTACACTCTTTTCGACTCATAATAAGTTCATCCAATGATTTGGATGCTTTTGTAAATGAGGAAATCACATTTTTTAGATCTTTTTCTCTTTTCTCAATAGCAACCAACTCTGCTAAGATCTTTGTATTTTCCAGCCTTCAGCTTAGTGTTCTCATCAGCTATGTGACTAAGTACTCAGCTCTTTTGTCAGCTATGAGTTTTGGTTTTTAAGCTGGTTGTTCTCCTCATTCAAAAGTGTGTTTGAGGTTTTAATGTGCTCAAAATCTTTCATCATTTTGCCTAATGAATCATAAAGATCTATGGGTGATGAAGTGTGTGTATCACAGTTACTATCACTTGAATCAGAATGAGATGAGTTAGAATGTACCTCATCTTCTTGATCTTGTTCTTTAGCCATGAGGCAGATCAAAGCCTCTTCCTCAGTATCACTTGAGTAGTCAGCTTCACTGCTATCCGAGTTTGCTGCCTCTTTACACTTGGATGGCTCAACAGCTAACATGGCTTTCTTCTTTTCTTGTCTTCCTTCCCTGAAGACTCTTCTTTCTTCCTCATTTCTATATTTGTTGACTGGTGGATAGGAACAATCAACGGCAAAATGTCCTGGTTGTCTGCAATTCTAGCACAGGTTTTCAGCTCTCTGATTAGCTCTCTCGGTTCTCTGGTTATCAGCTCTCTGATAGTCAGCTCTCTGATGTTCAGCTCTCTTGGGCGGTCTGTCCTCCCTTGATTTGGAAGGTGCTGAATGTCTCCTGGAGGTCTCACCCTTGTTTCTTTTATAGTTCTTATTAAGGAACTTGTTGAATCTCTTTACCATGAGGGCAATTTCCTCCTGGACAATGGTCTCATTTGGCTCAACTTTCTTCCCTTCACTGGCCAATAATGCATCTGTTTTGGTACATCTGTTTTCTCTTGCTCTTTCCTTCCCAGCTCAAACTCATAGGCCTTGAGATCTGAGAATAGCTCATGATTAGATGTTCTTAAGATTCCATTGAATGTCTCAGGGCCATGACCTTCATTTCCTATTCAGCTGGGAGGGCTCTTTGTATCTTCATGCACATCTCCTTCAGAGTGTACTCTTTCCCAATAGCTGAAAGCTCATTTGTTATCTCTGTGAATCTGGCATCCAGCTGATCCAGAATTTCACCTGCAAGCATTTTAAATTTTTCAAATTTTTGAACAGCAACATTAATTTATTCTCTTTAATTTGTTATGATCCTTCACAAATCAGGGTTAGCTTATCCCAGATTTATTTGGCTGATTTGCATGACTTGACCTTGTTGAACATCGTCGTGTCCAACATCTTGTAAAGAATATCTTTGGCCACATTGGACAATACGGGGTTGTGGTGTAAGGTGTAGAGGGGGGGTTGAATAAACCTTATCAAATTTTCACTTTTAGTCTTTTTAAGATTTCAACAGAGTTGACTCAAATCAGATGTGTCCTTGGGGGACAGCTGGTTGGCTTTCTTCAGCTAAGTTACCCACTCAACAGACTCGAGTGAGTTGTTGATAGTATAAATTAGTTGCGTCAGCTAACACTTAACTTTTATATGATTCGGTTTCTAACAGCGGAAGACTTAACACCCTTTGTTAATTTAAAGCTCGTTTTTAAATCTTGTTTTAGCACTTGTTATTACCGGTTGGATAGCAATATAACTTATCAGCAGATATGGAAATATAAGCAAGAAAGTAAATGATGAAAGTAAATGACACAAGTAAATTTATAGTGGTTCGAGGATGGGGTAATTCCTCTAATCCACTCTTGTCCAACTCTGGAGGAATCCACTAGGGAACAGATAAAGTTACAAAGTAGTTCTCTGTCTAGAGACAACCTTGATCACACAGCTGGCTACTCCTGCGACTCAGCTTCTTCACAAGACAGTTGTCTTGCTACTTCAACTCCCTTCAAGTCTTTGTAATTGATCGCACAACCTTCCAACAAACTTGAAACTCCTGGTTCGACCTTGAACCTTTCTACAGCTCCTTCAACTTGGAGAGTAGACCCTTTTTCATTCTTTGAACTTTTCCTCTTCAACTGGTTGAAGTAATCTTTCCTTCACATCGTGTGTTAGATCGAGTTCCTTCGAGTGTTAGGCTTGAGGAATTCTATGATAAGCTTTGAGAATATAGCAGGTTATACTATCTTAAATATTGCTTGATTCGTTCGTGCTTGGTTCAGGTAACCTTTTCTCAAATGCTTCCTCAGCCTTTTATAGTGCTCATTTGAAAATTTGCCCGTTGAAGAGATAGGCTATTTTCAAATGACACTTCTTGTTCGTTGGCTTGTCTTTTCTTGGTCTGCAGCATTTTTTATGTTAACCATTCCTCGTATTAAATGGCTCTACAGCTTTACAGGGTCTGACACAATCAACAGTATTTCCCATTGGTTTATTCCTTTTGCATGTTTCTGGGCCAAACACTTTAAGACCTGGCAGCTTGGACTTATTACTATATTAAGTAATATCCTTGACTTCCTTCCAACAGATCAATGTCAGTTGTCTTGACTTGACTGCTGCCTTTATCCCTTTGACTTGAGACTGCTCCAATCATGGGAATGACTCAACTGTCACTTCAACTGTTAGATTTGGCTCATTTTACTGACTTGACTGACACTTCCTCATACTTCACACAATTTTTCCTCAGCTGGCTCTCCCTCAATCGAGTCCTTATCTTCCATCTTGGCCATACTCAGCTGACACATAGCAGAGTCTTCACTCTAGTCTGCAGTTGACTTCTTGCATTCTTTGACATGTCTGATTTTACTCAGCTCTTTCAGTCCTATCTATTACAATATAGAATTACAAGGAAAATGGGGTGCCAAATTCCTAGTCTAAGTTTTACATGGTATAATCAAAATCTTACAAATAAAGTTCCTAACACTTTCCTGAAGATCTATTTGCAGAATATTTTCCGTTTGAAGCCCAAATTCTTTTTGAAGCCAAGTCAACCGCGGAACGTGCTAGAGTACAATGTCTAAGTCTCTCTAGAGGAAATCAGAACCTCTGATGAGACTGCTATGGTGCCTATTGGTTTTGACTTTGATGTTGTTTGGCCTGAGGATCAGTCCGCTGAGACTGCCGACTTTCGAAAGCCTTTAAAGCCATCTGTCCTAAGATATAAAAGATGGAGCATGGATTTGCAGCATTGGACCAAAGGCTAGACAAAAGGGATGCTACAATCACTGGAGACATCCGAGGGACTATACTGAGAATTAGCAGGTCACCATCTGTAAATCATTATTCGCGAAAATGGTGATCTGCTACTCAGATAACCTCAAGTTCCAGCAAAGGCAAATGGACCACATATTCAGGATGGATGAGTCACATAGGTCTGATATGGAGTTGCTCAAGGCTCAGTACAAATCCGAACCAACATTGAACAAGATTAAGGTGCTCCAGACAGAGATGAAGCTGATGGCAGCTGAGTTAAAGGCATTAAGATCATAATTCAGAGCAGCGTACTCCAAGACCCATGACAAGGATGATTCCACGAACAACAAAATTGATCTCCTCCTGAGTGGTATTTTCCCAAACCTTGCTTTACCCCTTGGTGATGATGCCAAAAAGCGGGGAAGAGTAAGAATTGAAGGACATGAAGGAAAGGCAAAGAAGTGATAAGGTAGGAAGCAAAGGAGAAGTAGGCAAGGGAGAAGGTAGTTATTTGAAGAAACCTCCCTTGAAAATAATGTTTGCTAAGACCCCTCAGCAGAGTGAAGTCACAGTCTCGATTCTCAGCAGACTACTGAAGGAGCTGACCGTAGAAAAGAAAGCTGAAATGGCAGTCAAGCACATCAAAGATATCAAAGTAAGGTTTGAAGGCCCTCCAGCTGGATTACTAAGGAGTTTCAAACTCTATAAGTTGAAGGTTATTTCAAGAACATGAATCTACCACAGGCGTGGGACTTATACTGGGAAAAATGACTTGAATTGTGCAGATCAGCTGAGAAGCAGCAGAGTTCCAGTAGTCACTCGACTGGAAATACACTAGTACAATATACTCCCAGAGGAGGAGCTGAGTCAAACAGAGGGGGGGAAGGTTTGGAAGTGGTGGAAGAGACAGAGTGACTCCACCACAGCCAAGACCTAAAGATACAAGATTCATTGATCCACAAAAAAAGGGATCAATTATTGGGTTAGGTACGACCATCTTGCTAACCTAGAAGTGGAGCGCAAGAATGAGGAGGCAAGGAGAAGACAAGAAGCTGAGAATGAAAGATTAGACAAAGAGTGGGAAGAAAGGTAGCAAAGGGAATACCCTGCTGCTAAGAGAGCTTATGAAATAAAGAGAAGGGAAAGAGTTGAAGAAGAAGAGAAAAGAAAGAAGCAACCAAGGCGTTGAAGATGGCTGAAACCCCTTTAGTGTATTTTCCTTAACTGTAAATACATATTTTGTAAGTTTTTCTTGTAATATCATTTTAATCTTGCTCTGATACTTGTTGTACTTTATTACAATGAGAAGCAATATTACAATGTAATAAATAGTATAGCTCAGATACAGTGTATAGAGTATACTATGTAACAGCTTTGTAAAGTGCATGTGTAAAGTACAAGAATGATATGATCAATAAAATTGACATATTCAACACATACATTCTTTGTTACTGCGCTACTTATCTTACTGTAATTATTTAAGTTTTGGCATCATCAAAAGGGGGAAATTGTTAGGAAAATTTATGTTTAGATTTTGATGATACCATGTAAAACTTAGAATAGGAAGTTGGCACCACATTTTCCTTGTAATTCAGCTTGTAATAGATAGGACTGCATGAGCTGAGTGGAGTCAGCTAAGTTGAAGAAATACAAGAGTCGACTGAAGACTGAAAAGAAGACTCAGCTGTGTGTTAGCTGTGTGAAGCCAAGTGAAGAATTAGTCAAGTGACAGAAAAGTTGTCTTAGTCAGCTGACTGACAGCTAAGTCATTCCATAATGATTGGAGTTGATGTCAAAGGAGTTTGCAATAGACAAGACTTGAAGTAAGTTGATAGAGATTCGTTCAACTCAAGTCAAGACTTTGCTGAAAATAGGCCTGTGTCAGGCTGCCAGCAATAAAGATGTTTTGCTAAAAGAGTGCAAAAAGCAAGGAACCAATAAGATGTACCTGAAAACCTGCAGAAACCAAGGAAAGGCTGCAGAGCATTAAAAACATGGTACGATCCTCATTAATGCTGCAAGGACAAGACAAGCCAACAACCTACGAGTGGGATTTGAATTATATGTCTATCTCTTCAACGGACATATTTTCGAATCCTTATTATAAAAGGCTGAGAAAGCAAGTGAGAGAAGGTTACGAATTTTATGAGATAAATCAAGCATTCAAGCAAGCAAATCTGCAAAAATACTCTCAACCTTTCAAAGATATTCCTCAAGCCTAAAATCGAAGGAACTTAATCCAACACATTCAGTGAAGGAAAGAATACTTCATCCAGTTGAAGAGGAAACTGTTTGAAGAACAAAAGGGTCTACTCTCCAAGGTTGAAGGAGTTGTAGTAAGGTTCAAGGTCGAACCAGAAGCTTTAAGCTCATTGGAAGGCTGTGTGATCAATTCCAAGAGTTCGAGGGAGCTGAAGTAGCAAGACAGCTATTTTGTGAAGAAGTTGAGTCCCAGGAGCAGCCAGCTGTGTGATCAAGGCTGGCTCGGACTTATAATTGCTTTGTAACTAGATCTGTTACTTAGTGGATTCATCCAGGAGTTGGAGAAAAGTGGATTAGAGGAATTACCCCATCCTCGAACCACTATAAAATTTGCCTGTGTCATTTTACTTACAACACTTTACTTTAATGCATATTATTGATATTTGTTTCTAAGTTAAAATTGCTTAACTCAACTGATAATAACCTTGCTAAAAACAAGTTTAAAACATCAAGGGTGAAAAGTCTTCCGCTGAACAAAACCAAATTAACTGTTAAGTTAAGTGTTAGTTGACCCAATTGAGTCATACTATTAACAGCTCAGTCAAATCTGTTGAGTGGGTAACTTTGCTGAAGAAAGCCAACCTAGATGTCCTCAAGGACTTAGCTGATTTGAGTTAACTCTGTAAACATTATTTAAAAGGACTAAGTTCAAAAATTTGGGAAGGTTTATTCAACCCCTCCTTCTAAACCTTACAACTCACCCCTTGGGACCTAGAGGGAGTACTCTTCTAGAGTCTTCTTTAGTTCTTACTCCATCTCTTCGACCTCTTTCCTCGCGGTGTTTGAGCTTTTGCCTTCTTGTTTCACCAGAGAATAATATTTTGCGGGGTGTCCTTCTGAAGCTCGGAGTGGGCGCCCTTATGGTGCTCATGGGGCGCCGTTTTGGAGTCTGGAGGAAGCACCCTTCTATAA
Organism: Rehmannia glutinosa; assembly: GCA_016081115.2. NCBI lineage: Eukaryota > Viridiplantae > Streptophyta > Magnoliopsida > Lamiales > Orobanchaceae > Rehmannia > Rehmannia glutinosa. Next base: position 48,359,271 of record CM071930.1, read on the forward strand.
CTTCCTTCATAATTTTTGCTTTAGCACTTTTATCTCTTCTCCAAATGTGTTACTTTTTTTGCCTTATTTTCCTTGCACATTTTTTACCATGGAAAAGAATTTATGGGGACTCTTGCAAGGAGGCCCCTTCCTCATGGGTGTTAGCCGAAGGAGAAAGAGCTTTTACTAGGGCCTCTTTGTGAGGAGGCCCCTCCTATCTGGGGTCTTAGCCAGAATGGGTCATCCCAGCCGGGGTCTTAGCTGGAATGGGTCATCCCACCCGGAGTCTTAACCGGAGGAGGTGAATTACTAGGACCTCCATGAGGAGGCTTGTCCTATCCAAGGTCTTAGCCGGAAGGGGTCATCCCACCAAGGGTCTTAGCCGGGTGAGGTCTTCCCCTTCGGGGTGTTAACCGGAGGAGGTGAATTACTACGACCTCCATGAGGAGGCCCCTCCCATCCAGGGTCTTAGCCAAAAGGAGTCGTCCCACCCAGGGTCTTAGCCGGGTGAGGCCTTTCCCTCCAGGGTCTTAGTCGAATGAGGTGATTTATTAGGACCTCCATGAGAAGGCCCTTCCCATCCGTGGTCTTAGCCGGATGGGGTCATCCCACCTGGGATTTAAGCCAGGTGAGGCTTTCCCCTCCAGGGTCTTAGCCAGAGGAGGTGATTTATGAGGACCCCGTGAGGAGGCCCCTCCCATTTGGGGCTTTAGCAGGAAATATGGGGTTTGTTGAGGAGAGTGCCCAAATGGTCATTGAACTTGGCCATGTGTGGCCATTAACTGAATTCCCATCATTAAAATAGAAACATGAAAGTACCTTTATTCATCATGATGATTAGGTTTTACACCACGTGGGCGGAAATAATACTGAAATGACAGTAAAAATATTTAATGCCTCTAGGGCGGAAACAAACTGGAAATAAATGAGAAATACTAAAGCCGCCAGAGGCGGGGAAAAATAGGTGTTTGTGGAAGCTCACGAGATCCGTGACTCCTATGTCTGGGTGGCGCCCTCACTATCTGGTTGAGGAAGCTTGCTTATCTCTAGAGTGGCAACATAACATTCCCGAGCGATCCTTTGGACATCTCCTCTGCTTCTTGATGTTCTCGAAGAGTGCTCTTGACATCTTATGCTTCTGGTCCTCCACATATTGTATTGATGACTCTGGCTACGTGAGTATCACGCCTCTCCTTTCTGCAGGTGTCTGAGTGGCGCTGGTCCTGTCGAGATTCTCCTTCATGCGGTCTCAGATCTCGGAAACACTTGCTTTGATCCATGTAGTCCTTGAGGTGTTCCTTCTAGATAAATCACTATATCTCCTTCTTTAAAACATAATAGTCCTCGATAGTGTGCCCCATGTCTCTATGGTATCTGCAGTACAAATTGGAGTGTGCCCGTGTAGAGTTTCTCCTCAGTGGTTGCAGTGGATCAATGATCTCGTTCTTCCGGGCGGCCATCAGTACCTCCGCTATTGTAGCGTTGAGAAGTGTGTAGCTTGGCCCATGATCTTTTCTCGAACCCTTCCGAGGTTGATTCTTGTCGTCTTCCCGGGACTTACGCTTTGCACTGGGTTTAGGCTTGGCTGACTCTCCCACTTGAATATGCTTTTCTACTTAGCTCAATAATTCCTCCGTGTTGGAGGGAGGCTTCCTGGATACGGATTATTTAGACACCCTGGCAGAGAATTTGCCGCAGTATCCCGGTAAAGGTCTTACAGTGGACGTTGGAAACTTCATTGATGGTTTCAATGAATCATTTCATAAACTCTCGCAGTGTTTCTCCTTCCTTTTGCTTCACCCGAAAGAGGTGAGTGATAGTCTTTGGGCAGTTTCTGTTGATGTAGAACTACTTGTTGTAGGAGGCATCCGTCATGTTGTAGAGACCTGCCTTGGCATAGATTTTGTCCAAGTGTTCCTGTGGATCTCCAGTTCTGTCATACTCTGGGAGATTGGAAGTCTTGATTCTCGAAGGTAGAGGCTCTTGGGTTGATTCCTTCATGGTTCAACTTTCTTCATTTTGGGAGTCTTCGACTTCTTCAAAGAGTTGAGCATTTCTCTCTCTCTTTTTGTTGTGGTGTACTTCTCCAAAGAACAGAGAATTTATGGAGCTCCCTACAGCTGAGATAACTTGATTTGTCTGGATGGCTCTTGAATCCTTAGCCCGAGCACCAAGGGGAGTTTGTGCCTATCCTTTCTGGACTTGAAGGTTTATTTGTCCTATATCAATGTGATGACTTATTCAGTGTCTGGTTGCTTTCCAGTTCATTTTTCCTCTCTTCCGTTCTAGTCGAGTGAGGGTCATTCTTCATGCAGCTGCAACTGCATCCTGCAATGGAAGGGTACCCTTACGAGGGGTCTTTATGCAGCTCGTGGAGCTCAGGAATATCCTCATGCAGCTCCAGGAGCATTGATGTCTTAGAGCGTTCCGGGTAGTTTCATTGAGCTGGAGAGCTTCCCGGGTTCAGCGGACTTATCTAGTGAGCAGAGCTCTTCAGGAGGGGGAGATTGTGGAATGGCGCCCTTTTGGCCAGGCTAGGGCATCCCCTTGAGCTGGCAAGGGTGCCCCCTTCAGCCGGGCAAGGGCACTTCCTTCAGCTGTTTGAGTTGTTGCATGTAGTCCCTCTGGAAGGAGAGGTCTATCCTAATGTCTTCTTAATAATCCGTCTTCTTGCTTGGTGTTCCCAGCTTTGGAGCCTACAACTTCCACAACTCACTTCATGAGGTCTTGCAGTAACTCTCCTTCCGGTTGAAAAGGATGAGCCATAGTCTCTAAATACTTCATTCTGATGGAGAATCGTCGTGCGAAGGCAGTAGTGAGTTTATCCCTCCCAATGATTGATCTAATTGGGAGCTTATCAACCACGTTAGTGGCACTTGGTTAGTGTTGCTCATCTCCAGAGTGGCAACATAACATTCCTGAGTGATCCTTTGGACGTCCCCTCTGCTTCTTGATGTATTCTAGAAGAGTGCTCCTTGCATCTTTTGCTTCTGGTCTTCCGGAGATTGTACTGATGACTCTGGCTATGTGAGTAACATGCCTCTCCTTTCTGCAGGTGTCTGAGTGGTGCTGGTCTTATTGAGATTCTTCTTTCATGCGGTCTCGGATCTCGGCAAAACTTGCTTTGATCCACGTAGTCCTTGAGGTGGTCCTTCTGGATAGGGTGCTTTATCTCCTTCTTTAAAACAAAACAGTCCTCAGTAGTGTGCCCCACGTCTCTATGGTATCTGCAGTACAAATTAGAGTGTGCACGTTTAGAGTTCTGCTCAGTGGTTGCAGTGGATTAATGATCCCCTTCTTTCGGGCAGCCATCAATACCTCTGCTATTGTAACGTTGAGAGGTGTGTAGCTTGGCCCATGATCTTTTCTCGAACCCTTCCGAGGTTGATTCTTGTCGTCTTCCCGGGACTTGCACTTGGCACCAAGTTCAGGCTTGGCGGACTCTTCCACTCGAATATGCTTCTCTACTTAGCTCAATAACTCCTCCGTGTTGGAGGGAGGCATACCAGCTAGGATTTATTCAGATGCCCTGGAAGATATTTTGCCACAGTATCCCAGCGAAGGTCTTATGCTGGACGTTGGAAACTTCATTGACGACTTCCATGAATCATTTCATAAACTCCCGCAGTGTTTCTCCTTTCTTTTGCTTCACACGAAAGAGGTGAGTGATAGTCTTGGGGAACTTTCTGTTGATGTAGAGACATCCGTCATGTCATAGAGACCCGCTTGGCATAGAATTTGTCCAAGGTTTCCTGTGTATCTCTAGTTCTGTTGTACTTCGGGAGGTTGGAAGTCTTGATTCCCGAAGGTAGAGGCTCTTGGGTTGATTACTTCATGGTTCAGCTTTCTTCATCTTGGGAGTCTTCAACTTCTCCAAATAGTTGAGCATTTCTCTCTCCTTTTTTGTTGTGGTGTACCTCTCCAATGAATAGAGAATTTATGGAGCTCCCTCCAGCTGAGGTTGTTTGTAGGTCCCAGGGGTGATGCGTAAGGTTTAGAAGGGGGGGTTGAATAAACCTTACCAACTTTTCGATTTTAGTCCTTTTAAAATATATTCAGAGTTAACTCAAATCAGCTAAGTCCTTGAGGGACAGCTAGGTTGGCTTACATAGCAAAGTTACCCACTCAGCAGACTCGACTGAGCTGTTGATAGTATAACTTAGTTGTTTTCAGCTAACACTTAGATATACAGTTGATTTGGTTTTATCAGTGGAAGACTTTTCACCCTCAGAGTTTTAAGTTTGTTTTTCAACACCTGTTATAGCAATGGTTATTATCAGCAGACTTTAGAAAGTTTAACTTATCAGCAGATATAGAATAAAACAAGAGATAAAGTATGCTAAAGAGTAAATAGACACAAGCAGTTTTATAGTGGTTCGAGGATGGGGTAATTCCTCCAGTCCATTCTTCTCCAACTCCTGGAAGAATCCACTAAGTAACTTTGACTTGGTTGAAGAGATAGACATTATTTTCAAATCACACTCGTAGGTTGTTGGCTTGTCTTGCATCATTGATGTAGATCGTACCATGAATTATTTGCTCTGCAGCCTTTCCTTAATCTCTGCATGTTTTCATGTACATCTTATTGGTTTCTTGCTTTTTGCACTTTTTTAGCAAAACAGCTTTATTGTTGGCGACTGACACATGCCTATGTCCAGCAAAACGTTGACTTGTCTTGACAACGGATCTCTTTCAGCTTTCTTCAAGTCTTATTTGCTGCATACCCTATTGACATTCAATCTTCAGTCGAGTCTTGTAATCTTCAACTTAGCTGACTTCAACTCAGCTTATACAACCCTATCTATTACAAGTTGAATTACATAGAATATGGGGTGCCAACTTCCTAATCTAAGTTTTACATGGTATCATCAAAATCTATACATAAATTTTCCCAACAATTTCCCCCTTCTTGATGATGCCAAAACTTAAATAAATAATAAAGCAAATAGTGCAGAAAATAAAGAATGATTGTGTGATATGTCATTTTATTGAACATTTCATTCTTTGCACTTTACAATGCTTTTTACAATGTATCATCCTATACAATATAATAGAGTTATATGTATGTATCAAATTACAACATGTATCAGAGCATCTATGATTTATATCAGTGCAATTTCGTATAATGAAGTATACACATCATACTTACAAATATGTGTATTTACAACTAAGTAAAATATAGCATGAAGGGGTTCAGCTCTCATCCTTTTTCTATCCTCTCCTCCCTTTTCTTTTGCTCATAGGCTCTCTTTGCAGGCAGGGTCCTCCATTTGCTGTCTTTCTTTCCATTGTCGATCAAGCCTAGCATTTTCTTCTTCATTCCTTCTCTCTACTTCAACATCATCTTTAGTATCCAGTCCAGCCCAGTATTTTATCCCTTTCTTCTACGGATCAACATACCGAACATCTTTAGGTATTAGTTGTGGTGTACTTCTGCCTCTTCCACCACTGCCAAACCTTCCCCTTCCTCTTTGTGACTCAGCTCCTCCTCTTGGAGTGTACTGTACGGGTGCTTTAGTAGTCTGCTGACTACTTGAACTTTGCTGCCTTTCAGCTAATTTGCACAAATCCAATCCTTTTTCCCAATACAGATCCCACGCCTGAGGTAGAGTCATATTCTTGAAATATCCCTTTGATGCTAGAGTTTGAAATTCCTCTAAGGATCTTGGCTCAGATCCTACATTAGGTAAAGTTAATTCACGAAGGGGTTTCACAGCTTTGGAATCTTTTAGTAGTCCAGCTGGGGGGCCATCAAACTTTGCTTTTATATTCTCTATCCTGCCTTGCTGCCTTTCAGAACTTTTTCAAATTCTACTTCAATGGCCTCTCGAGTTTTCTTGAAGGCCAAATCAGCTTTCTCATCAACAGATAGATTTTGTGGCAGTTGACTAATGATATAGGCAATCACATGTCCTTGCTAAAGGGTTTTAGCAAGCATGATCTTCAAGGGCGGTTTCTTCATTTCACTACCTTCCCCAGCATGATCTTCAAAGGTGGTTTCTTCATTTCACTAACTTTCCCATTGCTGCTTGTTTCTCCTTCACTTCCACCTTCTTTATCACTTTCATCTTCCCCTTTTTTGGCATCATCACCAAGGGGTAGAGCCAACTGAGGGAATACTCCGCCCAGGAGTAGATCAAGCTTATTGTTGGTCATGTTCATTTTATCATGACTCTTGGAGTATGTTGTTTTGAATTCAGACTGCATTGCCTTTATTTCAACTTCCATCAGCTTCATTTCAGTTTGGAGCACCATAATCTCCGTACGCATGTTGGCATCTATCTTTTGAAGTTCTGCCTTGTGTTGTGACTTCAGTAACTCCATATCACTCTTGTGCGATTGATCCATCCTGAAAATGTGATCCCTCTGTCTCTGCTGAAATTTGACATTCTCTGAGCTCCAGATCACCATCTTGGCGAATAAAGATTGGAAATAAGTAACCTGCTCACGCCTTAGTGTTTTTGTCTGCCCTATCCATTCCCTGATTCTCAAGACCATTCCTCAGATATCTCATGTGATGTTGGCATCTCTGTTGTCTAGCCATTGGTTGAGTGATGCGAATCCTCTTTCCATATTCTGTATTTCATTACATATGGTCTTGAAGGATTTTCAAAGTTGGTTGCATCAGTGGACTGCTCTTCAGGCCACACAACATCAAAATTGAAACCAATCGGCACCATTGTGTTGTCAGCAAGAGTTCCAAGTTCTTCAGCTGGGACTTGGACATGGTACTTAGCACTTTCAGCAGCTGACTCTGCTTCCAAGGGTACATGAGCCTCGAAAGGGAAATAATTAGCAAATAAATCCTCTGGAAAAATAGGTACCTCCACTCCTTCTGCTTCTGGAGCCTTACCCTTTTCCTTCAAAAGTTCTACAGCTCTTTGTGCCTCGGCTATCTCAGCGTCATCGGCATCTTGTGCAGTTGTGTTAGCCTGATGAGCTGACTGACCCTCAGCTATCTTAATAGCTTCATTAGCATTAGTAGATTCTTCCTGTTGAGTAGACGGTTCCTCAGCTGATTTGTCGGCGTCATAGGAAGGTGATGGCACCATGGAAGGTGGGCCATCAACCAGTGTAAAGTTAATATGAGCAGCTTGTCACTAGATTTCCTCCTCAGAAGCTTTGTCCTCTTATGATTAGTCAATGGGACTGGACTCAGCTTCATCGTCTGTTCCCAAGAACTCCATATCAACGTGTTCTTGAGAATCATGAAGAGCACTTATCTCTTCTTCTTCCATAAATTCTTCCTCAGGTGATGGCACCTGTTCTTCACCTTGCTTACCCAGGGAAGTATCAACCTCCTCTGGGCCTTCTTTACCCTCAGCAGTTTTAACCACTGATTGGCCTTAAGCCATCCCTTTTGCAGTCTCAACCGCAGCAGGGTCTTCTACATTTATCCCTTCAGTAGACTGAGCTGCTTTGGGGTCTTTAGTGGCATCCGTTGGAGTCTCAACTCCTAGGATTGCACTTTCAGAGCCAAGAGACTCAACTCCTGTGGCTTCACTTCCAACCTTTGCCTTGGCCTCATCAACAGCTTCATTGGCTGCATGGCAGCTGGGATTTCAACTGAGACAGTCAAACCATCTGAGCCTCGTTAACCCCGCTATGCTATTCATTGATAGTCTCACCTTCGCCTCCAAACTTCTCTTGGGTGTTGTATCCCACAGCCTCCTCCGACCCGGTTGTGGTGGTTTGAGTTTCCCCCTCAGCTGGCGCACTAGTTGAGTCTCAAGCAGTGGGGTCACTCAAAACATGAGACTCGGCTTCTTTTCCTTTTGAGTGAGCAGCTGATAGGGCAGGTGTCTCAACACCTTCTTCAGGGATTGGCTTGGCTAAGGTGCCCTCTTCTACTCCATCTTTAGCTTCATCACCAGTTCTCCTGGTATTTTCATCCTCTGAGTGCACTGGGGAAGTGGTGGCATCAATCGTCCTCACCATTTCCATAATGTTTGGGCTAGGAGAGATCATAATTGAAGAAGACTCTCATTGGCCCGTTCACAGTTGTTTCTCGTGTAGCTTTTTGGATTCTTGAATATCTTGCCTTAGTTCTGCCTTTACCACTGCAGTAGCAGGGTCTATTTCTTCCACATCACTGTCACTATTGGCTGACTGTTGGGCATGTTCTGGGAATTCTGTAAGGAAACAAGTGTGAGGTTTTAGAGATTTCTCAATAGCCTTCTCCTTTGCTTTATCCTCGTCCCTCTTCTCATATAGAATTGTAGAGCAAAAATATGGGTCGAGTGCGGAACTAACAGAAATATTCCCTAGAAAGCTTAGAAGCTCTTCTTTTCTTCTATAAATTCAGGGCTTTGGAATTGATGTCTGGCATAGCTTGGCTTCCAGTGTCTCAGGATCATCAGCCTTTATTGAACATCAGGGTAGGCAGGGGACAACATCACAAGGTCATTCTCTTCCTCCTGTATAGGCTCGATGGAAGATCTCTCCTCCTCAGTGGTTCTTGCATCTGTTTGAGGGGAGTGGATAGCTAACTCCTCATCCTGATCAGTTGTGTCCACTTTTTTTTCTTCAGTTGTCTCTCGAACAGCTGTCTCATCCATACTCTGTTGATCTGCACCAGCAGTCTCCTGTTCTTTCTCACATGTGGTTTCCTCACCACCTTTCTTTTGCATAGATTGTTGTTCTTCTTCAGCAGTCTCCTTCACCACTTCTGTGCCTGACTCGATTGGCTTTTCTAAGGATGATCTTCTCACCAGTCGCCTTCTCTTGGTCTTAAACAGTCAAACTTTGGGTTCCACAACCTCTGGTTCATCAGTTGTGAAAGATGATTCACTTATTTGCAGCTTCTTCGCTGCAGCTGGCATTCGCGGCACTGCTGTGCGTTTCTTCTTCATGATTGGAGAATGTACAGAGGATTCATTCTTAGTCTCGGCTGCTGGGGTAGGAGCTGGGTCTTCCTCGGTTGTAGGGGCAGGTACATGTTTTGCTTCTGGGGCAGGAGCTTTCTTCTTCTGCACAGGCTTTGGAGATGGAGCCTTAGCAGTTCCAGCAGTGTCCTCGGGGAAAGGATCAGCTGACTCACCTTCACTGGTGTCAGCTCTTCTTTCATGGGCTTGCCTCTGAGCAGCTGAGAGGTTAGCTTGAACATTTTCTTGTTCACGTGGAAGGGTTTCCCATTCCTTAGAGAAATGCCCTTCACTTCCATCAAATGGCCAATCACAAGGCCATATCCCAGCGAGCTTGCAAATAAACCAGCATCACTTATGGTCTTGTTAATCAAGTTCTGACAGATTCTGCTGAAGATGAACTCAGCCCAGTTCACCTTTTTCTCTTCCATAATTGCAGCCATCACAGTCAGCTTAGTTATTGACAGCAGATTGAAACTGCCAAACTTCATGTCAATGCATTTGGACACCACGTCCATGAGCTTGTGGTAATCCTCCTTGATTAGAGACTTCTTGACTGTGTAAACAGCCTTAGCATTAGACTCTAGCTTAGCGATCTCCTTCCATGATACAGCCAGGTTTACGTCCTTTTCAGTGATCTCCTTCAACCCAGAAGAAGAAAGATGACAGTTAGCAGCCAAGTCCGCAGCAGTAATCTTGATTTCAGTGTTGTGGACAGAAGAGTGAATTTCTCCGTCGTGACCTCGGCGTTCACATAAAACATAGCCACCTCTTCTAGGTAGGTGTGCGAGTACTCCATCGTGAGAAACTCCTTCAGACCGGATTTCTCCAACTTTTCATCTATCTTCTTAGCAAGAGCCTTGTCAACACCTTGCTTCACCATCCCTTTGAAATCCACGATGGAACCAGAGTGGATCTTCTCAGCCATCTTCACATAGTCATATGTGGGTGCCATTTCTGAAATCGGAACTTGAAACTTGAACTTTGAACTTTGAACGAAAATAGAACTAGGGTTTTGCTTTGGTTTGAAGAGAAAGTTTTAGTCTTGCTTGAGAGAGATGAATGTAGTGTGAGGAGAGAGAAAATGATTTTGAGTATATATGTGATGTGAGAGGATGATTTTTGGAATTTAAAGGTTGATCACGATCAACGGTTGAGATTAAGTCTTGAAACCGCATTAATTTCTCCACATTAAATGCAGCAGCATTTATATCAAATCATTAGGCTAAATTGGTACATGTTTTTTACTGACACCATAATTACTGTTAAGTCATGCCCAAAACATTCCGCTCATAGAAAACGATTGTGTTTTGTCACTTAGCTCTTAAATAACTCAACTATCTTCCAAAAGTGACTTAACTCTGCTTCTCTCTTCACATAATGATCACTTGGCCGCCCAGCTAACTCGATACAACTAACTAGGCGTCTTGACTGTTTCACTTGGCTGAACAATGAAACTTTGTTGATTTTCAATACTCTTCTTTGGCTCTGCTGATTGAGTCTTCTGAGGCTCCTAACTTAGTGTTCGCCAAAAATATTTTTGTTTATACAACTGCAAGTGTACAGTGTAGTTTATAAAATAATGGCAAGTAGGGTCGTATTCCTCAAGTATTGAATCTCGAAACACTTAGGCTATAATAACATCGTATTCCAATTTTATTTAAGAGACCGAATATTGAATATTTTATCTAACTAAAAATCGAAAATAAAGAAGAATAAATAAAATAAATATGTGAACCCCACAAGTATTTTCAACATCTTTAGGAGCAACCTTAGGCACATAATCTCAACATGCTTCTTTAATATCAAATGCGAATAAAGTTTTGAAAATCAGTTCATGCAATTCTATGGGTTCAATTCTTAAGTTAGTCTACTCCCCCTTCCGGGCGGTGAATAAACAATTTGATTAATAACAATTGTAGGTCTCCCGACTCGTTACAATTATTACTAACTCTCAAAAGATTTGTGACTCCCCACAAACAGTTGTAGGTCTCCCGACTCATTACATCCATTTATGTCTGAATTCAATTTCCGTCTTTGTTAGAACTCATCTCCCGAATTTTGCACTAACAAATATGACATGCAATTTATTCCCGGCAAATAAAAGCAATTATATATAAGCACTCGAATTCATAAAATAGAAAGCATGAATTAATCAAGAAAACAAATAATCATATTTATTATAAATCCACAGTTTTGATTATGCCCCTAAGATCCTAAAGATATGCCAAACATTGATTACAAACTCATAGACAAATTCGAATCAAAATTATGACATCATATAAGCACAGAAAAGAGTTCTTAGACATAGAAAGACCCATTCTTGTCAGGATGGATTCCCCTTCCAAGCCCCCGAAGCTCTTGTGCTCCCGTAGATGCGAAAGCCTTGTGGTGTCCTTCGCAACCTAGCCTTACGGTCGTGTGGTTTACAGTCCTTTCCCACACGCTCGTGTGGGCTTCACACGGTCTGGCCGTGTGGGCCTGGTTCCGTCCCCTGTTTTCTTCCCTTCTTCACACGGTTGTGTCACTTTCACACTGGCATTTTCACACGGATGTGTGATACCACACAGTCCGGCCCTGTGATGCATTTTTGTCCATGGTATTGTGAATTTGCTCCTGGGGTCTTCATTAAACTTGTAGCCCTTTCTCTTAGATTTCCATAGCCACTTTAATAACCTTAATAGAAAATTTGTAGAGAACGTTATGGCCAAACTACTAAACCCTGTCAGTGTTGGAAACTGTTAGCGCATTTGGACGTTTTTGAAGGAAATTTCCTTTTGTTCGATCGTCCGTGCTTATCTCCTTCACATATTTGCTCGTAGCTTAGCTCTTGACCTATACTTTGGAATGTGATGTCTCGTTTTATCCAATTTAGCTCCATTTCCTGTAAGAAGTTACAAGAATACGCAGTATCACGCCCAACAAGGGAAACCAAGTAAAACACACTAAATATACATGCAAATGCATCAATTATGTATCAAAATAAGCCCTTAAATGCACGTATATTTTACACGTATAAAATCCCCCCAAACTTAAACCATTGCTCGTCCTCGAGCAAATTAAGAAAATTAATATCAAGGGGTATAAAGAACACACAAGAACACTATGAACATTAAATAGCATTTGACTCCATACTCAAGAAAACCATGTAATTCATCATCAATAAGTCATCATTTATAAACTCAGCATAATTAATACTCTTTTTGGTACTTGACATCGTGACTCACAAGTAAATGGTGTATCGCTCTACTCTCAAAAGTGTATGGGTAGTGTTTACGCTCAAATTCAATTCATAGAAAGTTGAACTACCATAGGCTTGTAAATCGTCTAACATCTCTACCACTTTTGTGTGCACAACTTTAAGAATCATAAAGGACTTTTATTAGGTTGTAATGTGGGCTCTTTGGTAAGGGTAGGGAAAATTTGGATTAAGTGACTTGACTTGAGCAAATAGAATTTAAGCACTCAGATTTGCGATTCACAACCCAATTTCAACATAATATCAGTTTTCCTTTCCAACTCAATTCCACCCTTATTTCTCCTTTTTCATTCTTAGGCCTTTTTGCCTTCTTTTCTTTTTCTTTAGCCTCAAGCTCTCATTTTTTTCATAATTTTCATAATTTTTCTTTTGCTTTGCTCGATTTTTCTCTTCTTTTTCAGAGATATATTTTTTCTTTTTCGAGCTTCATGTATTTGTTTCATTTACCCAGATACTGCTCATCCCTATTTCTTTTGCCAACTTTCTCTCTTTTTTTTCCATAAATATTCGCCACTTCTCCCCCAAACTTGTTCATTTTCTATAAGCTCAAGAATTTTCAGGGATAAAATCATTTTGCAATTTTACAGATCAATGTGGCTCAGAATAAAAGTTTTGGCTCAAAATTGGCTAACTAGGGAATCATGAGTTCATAGGTAGGCTTTTTAGGCTATGTAGGCTAAAACAAAGATGGTCTTAGATCATTTTCAAAAATTGTACACACACATGGCTTCAATGAAGATACCATAGCAAGTTCTAGAGTTCTATCAATCATGAATGACACACTCAAGAAAAAATAAGCTTGTGGAATATAAAGCAGTTTAAAGCATAAAAGCTCATATGCTTATTTTTCGCAACATGCTCGAATACCTAATTTTCTTAATAAATGCCAAGTAAATAAACAACTTTCCTCCTAACAATTTATTACATTATTCACACAAGTATGTTATCCCATGCCATAAAATATTCATAGTAAAATCATATGGGAGCTGGGCATAAAAACTGAATTAAACCCACACGCAAAAGCAATTAAACGTGCTAAAGCGGTAAACGTGCTAAAAATATAATATGATAACTAAAAAAATCAAAAATAAAATAAAAATTGAAAATTTTAATGCAAAATTTTATGCTCTACATGCAATCTAAATGCAATGCAAAATGCAATAGTACTAAATTGCGCACTCTTGATAACCCCCGCAAACTTAAAATATGCTTCGTCCAGAACATATGAGAAAATTATCAAAAGAAAAGAGGAATACGTAAAGAGTACTTACCTGGATAGTTCACACGACCCGTGTGTGACGTGCTGACGGACATGTCGTGCGGCGGCGCGCATGGCCTTTCTTTTATCAGATCCCACACGACCTGGCAGTGTGGCGCTGGGCACCTCGCCTCCTCGCACGGCCTGGTCGTGTGGTATCACACGGCCGTGTGAGGTGATTTTTGTATTTTTTTAACCCCGGGGTTTGTCGCGACATCTCTTGGGTTGCCTCCCACAAAGCGCTAAGTTTTTTTGTCTTCAGCCAGACTCAGATTTCTAACATCACTTTCATGGAACTGTGTTGATTGATATCCTTGAGCCTTTATATTATGTACCATCCATCAGACGAATGGCGTTGCACTGTTTTCTTGGATTAAGTTTTGCCTGGGAATTTGCCCTTTTGATGTTGGCCTCCCACTGCAGTTGCGATTCGGGCTACTTGTATCTCCAAAGATTCTAGTCTCGCAAAAAAATGATGTTAGAAACGCAGAAGAAGAAAAATAAAATAAAAAAATCGAAAAAAAGAAAAAATATTTACAAAAAATGCTTCAATTAAGATTGGACTACTTATTACTATTCGCCAAAAATATTTTGGTTCATACAACTGCAAGTGTACAGTGTAGTTTATAGAATAATGGCAAGCAAGGTCGTATTCCTCAGGGATTGAATCTCGAAACACTTAGGATATAATAACATCATATTCCAATTTTATTGAAGCGACCGAATATTGAATATTTTATCTAACTAAAAATCAAAAATAAAAAAGAATAAATAAAATAAATTTATGAACCCCACAAGTATTTTCAACATCTTTAGGAGCAACTTTAGGCACATAATCTCAACATGCCTCTTTAATATTAAATGCAATTAAAGTTTTAAAAACCAATTCATGCAATTCTAGGGGTTCAATTCCTAAGTTAGTCTACTCTCCCTTCCGGGCGGTGAATAAACAGTTGATTAATAACAATTGTAGGTCTCCCGACTCGTTACAATAATTACTAACTCCCAAAAGATTTGTGAATTGAATGACTCCCCACAAACAGTTGTAGGTCTCCGGACTTGTTACATCCATTTATGTTTGAATTCGATTTCCATCTTTGTTAGGACTCATCTCCCGAATTTCACACTAACAAATATGACATGCAATTTATTCCCGGAAAATAAAAGCATTTATAAATAAGCACCCAAATTCATAAAATAGAAAGCATGAATTAATCAAGAAAACAAATAATCATATTTAATATAAATCCACAATTTTGATTATGCCCCTAAGATCCGAAAGATATGCCAAACATTGATTTCAAACTCATAGACAAATTCGAATCAACATTATGACATCATATAAGCATAGACAATAGTTCTTAGACATAGATAGAAAACCCCTTCTTGGATTCCCCTTCCAAGCCCTCGAAGCTCTTATGCACCCGTAGATGCGAAAGCCTTGTGGTGTCCTTCGCGACCTAGCCTTTTACTCTCAGAAGCTCTTTGATTCCTTTGTTCCTGTGTAATTTGCTGTGTTTTTGTTGTATCAAGTTATGTTGGATGATGTATGATGATGAAAAATCGTTCAAGCCTTTGTCCCCTTTATATATGTCCTTGGAGAGGTCACTTGTAGAATTGGAATGGGAGAAAAACTCCAAAAAACACGTCCGGCAAAGTTCCACACGGCCAGGCCGTGTGGTTTATAGCCCTTTCCCACATGCCTGTGTGGGCTTCACACGGTCTGGTTGTGCGGGCCTGGTTCCGTCCCCTATTTTCTTTCCTTCTTCACATGGTTGTGTCACTTTCACACCGGCATTTTCACACGGCCGTGTGATACCACACAGTCCGGCCGTGTGATGCATTTTTGTCGATGGTATTGTCCGAATTTGCTCTTGGGGTCTTCATGAAAGTTGTAGCCCTTTCTCTTAGATTTCCAGAGCCACTTTAATAACCTCAATAGAAAATTTTTAGAGAAAGTTATGGCCAAACTACTAAACCCTGCCAGTGCTGGAAACTATTAGCGCATTTGGACGTTTTTGATCAACAGCTTTGCTATCTGCATCCATGTCCATCTTGACTGATGTATTCATAGGAATTTTCACTAATGACTTCTCTTCCATACCAAATTTCTTCATTAAATCTTTGGTATACTTGGTTTGGCTTATGAATGTTCCATCCTTCAATTGCGTGACTTGAAGTCCTAAGAAGAAAGTCAGCTCTCCCATCATGCGCATCTCAAATTTGCCTTGCATGAGGTTTGGGAACTTGTCACACAGCTCTTTGTTTGTGGATCCAAAGATGATATCATACACATATATTTGAACAAGAAGTATACTCTCTCCATCTTGAATCCGGAAGAGTGTCCTGTCAACTTTGCCTTTGGTGAATCTATTGTTAATTAGAAACTGAGACATTGTATCATACCATGCTCTTTGTGATTGTTTCAATCCATACAATGCCTTCTTGAGCTTGTAGACTTTATCTCCAATAGTTTTATGCTCAAAACCTGGAGGTTGTTCAACATAGACTTTTTCTCTAACAGTCCATTTAGAAAAGCACTCTTCACATCCATTTGATATACAGTGAAGTTCTTATGTGCAGCATAAGCAAGAAACATCCTTATTTCTTCCAATTTGGCAACAGGGGCAAAGGTTTCATCAAAATCTATGCCTTCTTCTTAGCAATACCCTTTGGCTACCAATATTGCTTTGTTCCTGACAATAGATCCTTCCTCATTCATCTTGTTTCTGAATACCCATTTAGTACCAATAACATTTTGGTGGGTTGGCCTTTGAACTAAATCCCATACTTTGTTTCTCTCAAACTGATTCAGCTCTTTTTGCTTGGCCTGAATCCAATGTGTCTCTTCCAATGCTTAAGATACATCTTTATGCTCTATTTGGGAAATAAAACAAGTGAACATTGCTTCATGTTGTGCTATGGATATGGTTCTTATGCCATCTCTAACATCTCCAATGATTAACTCAGGTGGGTGGTCTCTCAGCCATCTCACATCAGGTTGGAGTAAGTCTGTTGGATTCACCGTCTTGCAGCTAAGTTGTCTTGAACAGCTTCTTATCGTCATTCAGTTGCAGACCTTCCAGCTGTCTTTGAGATTCAGCTATCTCATCATCATCAGGGTTGAGTGCTCTCACTTCTGCTTCAACATAAGGACTCTTCTGTATAGTTGGTTGATTCTGCTTATCAGCTAACTCATCAATGTCTTCTCCATTCATATTTGGCTCATAAAATACCACATGGATCTGTGACCATAGTCCCTTTGTTTAGCACTCTATAGGCTTTACTCTCATCTAAGTATCCCAAAAAGATACATTCATCAGCTTTAGCATCAAAAGCTTTTAAGTTATCCTTGCCATTGTTGTGGATGAAGCACTTACATCCAAACATTTTGAAATATCCAACATTTGGCTTTCTCCATGTCCAAATCTCATAGGGAGTCTTGGTTAACTGCTTTTTTATCATGCATCTATTTTGAGTATAGCATGCTATATTTATAGCTTCATCCCAAAATCTCTTAGGCAATCCAGCTTCAGCTAACATTGTCCTTGCAGCTTCCTTGACAATTATGTTCCTTCTTTCAGCTACTCATTCTACTATGGAGTCCTTGCTGCGGATAACTCGTGAGCAATACCATTTTCAACACAATATATCCCATTGACAAACTCAGTTCCCTGTCAGATATTATCTTTATAATAGTTTGACTCTTCTCATTTTGATCTCTTCTCACCAGCTGAGGCAACTTCTGCAGTGTTTCCTTCTTTTTACACATGAAAATTGTCCATGTATATCTTGAAAAGTCATCCACCACCACTAAGGTGTATTTCTTTCCACTGATGCTAGTTGGTTCAACAGGATCAAATAAATCCATATGCAACAGATGCAACATCCTGGTTGAAGAAGGACTTGGCTTATCCTTGAATGATGATTTGATTTGTTTTCCCATCTGGCATGCATCACGTATACTTTCTTTCTTGTATACTGAGTCTGGCAATCCTTCCACATGATGACTCCTTGCAATCCTGTTGATTGTCTTGAAATTCAGATGACTCAGCTTCTTATGCCATGCCAACTGGATTTGGTTGTACTCCTTGCTAGCAAACATGTGCTTGTTGTAGCAGTGGACCAATCCACTACATACATATTCTTTTGTCTAGTTCCTTGTAGCAAAATCTCATTAGATTCAGCATCTTTGATTTGGCTTATCCCCATGTTGAATCCCACATTATAGCCTTTGTCACAGAGTTGGCTGATGCTTAACAGGTTGAAGTTGAGGCCTTCAACATATGCAACATCTATGATCCCCAGTCCATTCTTCTTGATGGATCATGTGCCTTTGATCTCCCCTGGAGCTTCATTTCCTCCAAATATGACTTTTGCACCTTTGATCTCCTTGAATCTTGACAGATTGTTTTTATTTCCTGTCATATGTCTGGAACAGTCACTATCCATGTACCAGGTTCATTGGGACTCAGTTGTTCCTTGAACCTACAATCAAGGAAATCGTTTTTAGGTACCCATACTTGTCTGGGTCCTGGGGGTTAGTGCTATAAGATGCTCCAACCAACTAATAGCCAGATGATCTGAATCTAAGAGGTTGCCATCTATCAGTACCATAATCATAATGTACATTAGCAAATTGTTTGGGGGTTTTAGGATCATACTATTGTCTCTTTTATCTGTATGCTTGTGTGGTTTTTTTAGCAACTGCTTTCTTGGGGTAGTTGTGGAATTTCTTGGTGTAGTGTT
Organism: Rehmannia glutinosa; assembly: GCA_016081115.2. Taxonomy (NCBI): domain Eukaryota; kingdom Viridiplantae; phylum Streptophyta; class Magnoliopsida; order Lamiales; family Orobanchaceae; genus Rehmannia; species Rehmannia glutinosa. The sequence continues at coordinate 48,377,380 of CM071930.1, forward strand.
TGGGTGCATTATAGTGCTGATAATAGCTATTTTGCCTTGGGAATGACCTTTGCTGAGGTTGAGGTCTTTGCCATTTTGGCTTGTATCCCATAGGTTTTTGCTGATATTTCATATGGTTATTCCAATCAGCTTGGTTTAGATAGTTTCTACCATTCCCATCATATGTATTACTTTGATGAAATTTTTGGGGCTTTTGGTAGCTCTGTTTGACTCTTTCAGAGTATTTTCTGTTGGGAGTATGCTGATGGACCTGTGTGAATTTCTTCTCAGTTGTCCTTTCAGCATACTCTACTGGCTTCTTTCCTTTTCCCTTATAACCAAGGTCAGTATGATTGTGATTGTGTTTTGGTGTGGATGTTGGTGCAACATATGATGTTTTGGGCTTTTGGATTCCTTCATTACTTGAAGATCCTTTTTCCAAAATAACTCTTGGAGCTTGACTATGCACAAAGGAATTGAATCCTATTCCTGTCTTGTCTCTACACTCTTTTTGATTCATAATAAGTTCATCCAATGATTTGGATGCTTTTGTAAATGAGGCAATCACATTTTTTCAGATCTTGTTCTCTTATCTCAGTAGCAACTAACCTGCTAAGATCTTTGTATTTTCAGCCTTCAGCTTAGTGTTCTCATCAGCTATGTGACTAAGTACTCAGCTCTTTTGTCAGCTGTGAGTATTGGTTTTTATGCTGGTTGTTCTCCTCATTCAAAAGTGTGTGTGAGGTTTTAATGTGCTCAAAATCTTTCATCATTTTGCCTAATGAATCATAAAGGTCTATGGGTGATGAAGTGTGTGTATCACAGTCACTATCACTTGAATTAGAATGAGATGAGTTAGAATGTACCTTATCTTCTTGATCTTGTTCTTTAGCCATGAGGCAGATCAAAGCCTCTTCCTCGGTATCACTTGAGTATTCAGCTTCACTGCTATCCGAGTTTGTTGCCTCTTCACACTTGGATGGCTCAGCAGTCTCAGCAACTAACATGGCTTTCTTCTTTTCTTGTCTTCTTTCCCTGAAGACTCTTCTTTCTTCCTCATTTCTATATTTGTTAATTGGTGGATAGGAACAGTCAACGGCAAAATGTCCTGGTTTTTTGCAGTTCTAGCATAGGTTTTCAGCTCTCTGATTAGCTCTCTCGGTTCTCTGGTTATCAGCTCTCTGATAGTCAGCTATCTGATGTTCAGCTCTCTTGGGCGGTCTGTCTTCCCTTGATTTGGAAGGTGCTGAATGTCTCCTGGAGGTCTCACCCTTGTTTCTTTTATAGTTCTTGTTAAGGATCTTGTTTAATCTCTTTACCATGTGGGCAATTTCCTCCTGGTCAATGGTCTCCTTTGGTTTAGCTTTCTTCCCTTCACGGCCCATGAATGTTGTTTTGGTACATTTGTTTCCTCTTGCTCTTTCCTTCTCAGCTCAAACTCATAGGCTTTGAGATCTGAGAATAGCACATGATTAGATGTTCTTAAGAGGTCCGATGAATGTCTCACGGCCATGACCTTCATTTCCCATTCAGCTTGGAGGGCTCTTTGTATCTTCATGCACATCTCCCTCTGAGTGTACTCTTTCCCAATAGCTGAAAGCTCATTTGTTATATCTGTGAATCTGGCATCTAGCTGATCCAGAATTTCACCTGCAAGCATTTTAAATGTTTCAAATTTTTGAACAAAGAATAAAGAGTTAATTTATTCTCTTTAATCTGTTATGATCCTTCACAAATCAGGGTTAGCTTATCTCAGATTTCTTTGGCTGATTTGCATGACTTGACCTTGTTGAACATCGCCTTGTCCAACGTCTTGTAAAGAATATCTTTGGCCACATTGTCCAGGTTATATCTCTTTCTATCTTCATTAGTCCATTCATCGTGTAAAGTGGATAGGGCGGTTGAATAAACCTTACAAAATTGGACAAGGGGTGTGGTGTAAGGTTTAGAGAGGGGGGGTTGAATAAACCTTACCAAATTTTCACTTTTAGTCTTTTTAAGATTTCAACAGAGTTGACTCAAATCAGATGTGTCCTTGGGGGACAACTGGTTGGCTTTCTTCAGCGAAGTTACCCACTCAACAGACTCGACTGAGCTGTTGATAGTATAAATTAGTTGCGTCAGCTAACACTTAACTTTTAGATGATTTAGTTTTTAACAGCGGAAGACTTAACACCCTTTGTTAATTTAAAGCTCGTTTTTAAAACTTGTTTTAGCACTTGTTATTATCAGTTGGATAGCAATATAACTTATCAGCAGATATGGAAATATAAGCAAGAAAGTAAATGATGAAAGTAAATGGCACAAGTAAATTTATAGTGGTTCGAGGATGGGGTAATTCCTCTAATCCACTCTTCTCCAACTCCTGGAGGAATCCACTAGGTAACAGATCAAGTTACAAAGTAGTTCTCTGTCTAGAGACAGCCTTGATCACACAGCTGGCTACCCCTGCGACTCAGTTTCTTCACAAGACAGTTGCCTTGCTACTTCAGCTCCCTTTAAGTCTTTGGAATTGATCACACAGCCTTCCAACAAACTTGAAACTCCTGGTTCGACCTCGAACCTTTCTACAACTCCTTCAACTTGGAGAGTAGACCCCTTTTCATTCTTTGAACTTTTCCTCTTCAACTGGTTGAAGTAATCTTTCCTTCACAGCGTGTGTTAGATCGAGTTCCTTCGAGTGTTAGGCTTGAGGAATTCTATGATAAGCTTTGACAATATTGCAGGTTATACTTTCTTGAATGTTCCTTGATTTGTTCGTGCTTGGTTCAGGTAACCTTTTCTCAAATGATTCCTTAGCCTTTTATAGTGCTCATTTGAAAATTTGATCGTTGAAGAGATAGGCTATTTTCAAATGACACTTCTTGTCTTTTCTTGGTCTCAGCATTTTTTATGTTGACCCTTCCTCGTATTAAATGGCTCTACAGCTTTATAGGGTATGACACATGCTCCAGTATTTCCCATTGGTTTATTCCTTTTACATGTTTCTGGCCAAACACTTTAAGACCTAGCATCTTGGACTTATTACTATATTAAGTAATATCCTTGACTTCCTTCCAATGGATCAATGTCAGTTGTCTTGACTTGACTGCTGCCTTTACCCCTTTGACTTGAGTCTGCTCCAATCATGGGAATGACTCAACTGTCACTTCAACTGTTAGACTTGGCTCCTTTTACTGACTTGACTGACACTTCCTCATACTTCACACAACTGTTCCTCAGCTGGCTCTCCTCAATCGAGTCCTTATCTTCCATCTTGGCCATACTCGGTGACATACACAGAAGTCTTCACTCTAGTCTGAGTTGACTTCTTGCATTCTTTGACATAGCTGATTTTACTCAGCTCTTTTAGTCCTATCTATTACAACATAGAATTACAAGGAAAATGCCAAATTCCTAGTCTAAGTTTTACATGGTATCATCAAAATCTTACAAATAAAGTTCTTAACACTTTCCTGAAGATCTATTTGCAGAATATTTTCTGTTTGAAGCCCAAATTCTTTTTGAAGCCGAGTCAGCCGCGGAACGTGCCAGGGTACAATGTCCAAGTCTCTCTAGAGGAAATCGGAACCTCTGCTGAGACTGCTATGGTGCCTATTGGTTTTGACTTTGATGTTGTTTGGCCTGAGGATCAGTCCGCTGAGACAGCCGACTTTCGAAAGCCTTTAAAGCCATTTGTCCTAAGATAGAAAAGATGGAGCATGGCTTTGCAGCATTGGACCAAAGGCTAGACAAAAGGGATGCTACAATCACTGGAGACATCCGAGGGACTATACTGAGAATTAGCAGGTCACCATCTGTAAATCATTATTCGCGAAAATGGTGATCTGGAACTCAGATAACCTCAAGTTCCAGCAAAGGCAAAGGGACCACATATTCAGGATGGATGGGTCACATAGGTCTGATATGGAGTTGCTCAAGGCTCAACACAAATCCGAAATTGCAAGAATGGAGACCTATGTTGAACATCAGATTAAGGTGCTCCAGACAGAGATGAAGCTGATGGCAGCTGAGTTAAAGGCATTAAGATCGTAATTCAGAGCAGCGTACTCCAAGACCCATGACAAGCATGATTCCACGAACAACAAAATTGATCTCCTCCTGAGTCGTATTTTCCCAAACCTTGCTCTACCCCTTGGTGATGATGCCAAAAAGGGGGAAGAGTAAGAATTGAAGGAATTGAAGGAAGGGCAAAGAAGTGATAAGGAAGGAAGCAAAGGAGAAGCAGGCAATGGGGAAGGTAGTTATTTGAAGAAACCTCCCTTGAAAATAATGTTTGCTAAGACCCCTCAGCAGAGTGAAGTCATAGTCTCGATTCTCAGCAGACTACCAAAGGAGATGATCGTAGAAATGAAAGCTGAAATGGCAGTCAAGCAATCGAAACAGCCATGGAAGCTGAGTTTGATAAGGTAGATGAGAAACACTCCGAGCACATCAAAGATATCAAAGCAAGGTTTGAAGGCCCTCCAGCTGGATTAATAAGGAGTTCCAAACTCTAGAAGCTGAAGGTTATTTCAAGACATGACTCTACCACATGCGTGGGACTTGTACTGGGAAAAATGACTTGAATTGTGCAGATCAGCTGAGAAGCAGCAGAGTTCCAGTAGTCACTCGACTGGAAAGACACTAGTACAATATACTCCCAGAGGAGGAGCTGAATCAAACAGAGGGGGGGAAGGTTTGGAAGTGGTGGAAGAGGCAGAGTCACTCCACCACAGCCAAGACCTAAAGATATAGGATTCATTGACCCACAAAAAAAGGGATCAATTATTGGGTTGGGTACGACCATCTGGCTAACCTAGAAGTGGAGCGCAAGAATGAGGAGGCAAGGAGAAGACAAGAAGCTGAGAATGAAAGATTAGACATAGAGTGGGAAGAAAGGTAGCGAAGGGAAGACCCTGCTGCTAAGAGAGCTTATGAAACAAAGAGAAGGGAAAGAGTTGAAGAAGAAGAGAGAAGAAGGAAGCAACCAAGGCGTTGAAGATGGCTGAAACCCCTTTAGTGTATTTTACTTAACTGTAAATACATATTTTGTAAGTTTTTCTTGTAATATCATTTTAATCTTGCTCTGATACCTGTTGTACTTTAGTACAATGAGAAGCATTGTTACAATGTAATAGATAGTATAGCTCAGATACAGTGTATAGAGTATACTATGTAACAGCTTTGTAAAGTGCATGTGTAAAGTACAAGAATGATATGATCAATAAAATTGACATATTCAACACATACATTCTTTATTACTGCGCTACTTATTTTACTGTAATTATTTAAGTTTTGGCATCATCAAAAGGGGGGAAATTGTTAGGAAAATTTATGTTTAGATTTTGATGATACCATGTAAAACTTCGAATAGGAAGTTGGCACCCCATTTTCCATGTAATTCAGCTTGTAATATATAGGACTGCATGAGCTGAGTGGAGTCAGCTAAGTTGAAGAAATACAAGAGTCGACTGAAGACTGAAGAGAAGACTCAGTTGTGTGTTAGATGTGTGAAGCCAAGTGGAGAATTAGTCAAGTGACAGAAAAGTTGTCTCAGTCAGTTGACTGACAGCTAAATCATTCCATAATGTTTGGAATTGATGTCAAAGGGGTTTGCAGCAGACAAGACTTGAAAAAAGTTGATAGAGATCTGTTGTCAACTCAAGTCAAGACTTTGCTGAAAATAGGCCTGTGTCAGGCTGCCAGCAATAAAGATGTTTTGCTGAAAGAGTGCAAAAAGCAACAAACCAATAGGATGTACCTGAAAACCTGCAGAAACCATGGAAAGGGTGCAAAGCATTAAAAACATGGTACGATCCTCATTAATGCTGCAAGAACAAGACAATCCAACAACCTACGAGTGGGATTTGAATTATATGTCTATCTCTTCAACGGACATATTTTCGAATACTCATTATAAAAAGCTGAGAAAGCAAGTGACAGAAGGTTACGAATTTTATGAGATAAATCAAACATTCAAGCAAGCAAATCTGCAAAAATACTATCAAACTTTCAAAGATATTCCTCAAGCCTAAAATCGAAGGAACTTAATCCAACACATTCGGTGAAGGAAAAGAACACTTCATCCAGTTGAAGAGGAAACTATTTGAAGAACAAAAGGGGTCTACTCTCCAAGGTTAAAGGAGTTGTAGTAAGGTTCAAGGTCGAACCATAAGCTTTGAGCTCGTTGGAAGGCTGTGTGATCAATTCCAAGAGTTCGTGGGAGCTGAAGTAGCAAGACAACTATTTTGTGAAGAAGCTGAGTCCCAGGAGCAGCCAGCTGTGTTATCAAGGTTGGCTCGGACTTATAACTGCTTTGTAACCAGATTTGTTACTTAGTGGATTCCTCCAAGAGTTGGAGAAAGTTGGATTAGAGAAATTACCCCATCCTCGAACCACTATAAAATTTGCTTGTGTCATTTTACTTACAGCACTTTACTTTCTTGCATATTATTGATATTTGTTGCTAAGTTAAAATTGCTTAACTCAACTGATAATAACCTTGCTAAAAACAAGTTTAAAACATCAAGGGTGAAAAGTCTTCCGCTGAACAAAACCAAATCAACTGTTAAGTTAAGTGTTAGCTGACCCAATTGAGTCATACTATTAACAGCTCAGTCAAGTCTGTTGAGTGGGTAACTTCGCTCAAGAAAGCCAACCTAGTTGTCCCTCAAGGACTTAGTTGATTTGAGTTAACTCTGCAAAAATTATTTAAAAGGACTAAGTTCGAAAATTTGGGAAGGTTTATTCAACCCCTCCTTCTAAACCTTACAACTCACCCCTTGGGACCTATAGGGAGTACTCTTCTAGAGTCTTCTTTAATTCTTACTCCATTGCTTCGATGTCTTTCCTCGCGGTGTTTGAGCTTTTGCCTTCTTTTTTCACCGGAGAATAATATTTTGTGGGGTGTCCTTCTGAAGCTCGGAGTGGGCGCCCTTATGGAGCTCAAGGGGCGTCGTTTCGGAGTCTGGACGAAGCACCCTTCTATAACTTCCTTCATAATATTTGCTTTAGCACTTTTATCTCTTCTCCAAATGTGTTATTTTTTTTGTCTTCTTTTCCTTGCACATTTTTTACCATGGAGAAGAATTTATGGGGGCTTTTGCAAGGAGGCCCCTTCCTCATGGGTGTTAGCCGAAGGAGAAAGAACTTTTACTAGGGCCTCTTTGTGAGGAGGCCCCTCCTATCTGGGGTCTTAGCTAGAATGGGTCATCCCAGCCGGGGTCTTAGCCGATGGGTCATCCCACCCGGAGTCTTAACCGGAGGAGGTGAATTACTAGGACCTCCATGAGGAGGCTTGTCCTATCCAAGGTCTTAGCCGGAAGGGGTCATCCCACCAAGGGTTTTAGCCGGGTGAGGTCTTCCCCTTCAGGTCTTAACCGGAGGAGGTGAATTACTACGACCTCCATGAGGAGGCCCCTTCCATCCAGGGTCTTAGCCGAAAGGAGTCGTCCCACCCAGGGCCTTAGCCAGGTGAGGCCTTTCCCTCCAGGGTCTTAGCCGAATGAGGTGATTTATTAGGACCTCCATGAGGAGGCCCTTCCCATCCGTGGTCTTAGCCGAAAGGGGTCATCCCACCTGGGATTTTAGCCAGGTGAGGCTTTCCCCTCCGGGGTCTTAGCCAGAGGAGGTGATTTATGAGGACCCCATGAGGAGGCCCCTCCCATTTGGGGCTTTAGCTGGAAAGATGGGGTTTGTTGAGGAGAGCGCCCAAATGGCCATTGAACTTGGCCATGTGTGGCCATTAACTGCATTCACAACATTAAAATATAAACATGAAAGTACATTTATTCATCGTGATGATTAGGTTTTACACCACGTGGGCGGAAATAATACTGAAATGACAGTAAAAATATTTAATGCCTCTAGGCGGAAACAAATTGGAAATAAATGAGAAATACTAAAGCCGCCAGAGTCGGGGAAAAATAGGTGTTTGTGGAAGCTCACGAGATCTGTGACTCCCAAGACTGGGCGGCGCCCTCATTATCTGGTTGAGGAAGCTTGCTCATCTCTAGAGTGGCAACATAAAATTCCCGAGCAATCCTTTGGACATCCCCTCTGCTTCTTGATGCATTCTCGAAGACTGCTCCTAGCATCTTATGCTTCTGATCCTCCAGAGATTGTATTGATGACTCTGGCTACGTGAGTATCACACCTCTCTATTCTGCAGTACAAATTGGAGTGTGCCCGTGTAGAGTTTCTCCTCAGTGGTTGTAGTGGATCAATGATCTCGTTCTTCCGCACGGCCATCAGTACCTCCGCTATTGTAGCGTTGAGAGGTGTGTAGTTTGGCCCATGATCTTTTCTCGAACCCTTCCGAGGTTGATTCTTGTCATCTTCCCGGGACTTACGCTTTGCACTGGGTTCAGGCTTGGCTGACTCTCCCACTTGAATATGTTTCTCTACTTAGCTCAATAACTCCTCCGTGTTGGAGGGAGGCTTCCTCATGTATACGGATTCTTTAGACACCCTGGCAGAGAATTTGCCGCAGCATCCCGGTGAAGGTCTTATAGTGGACGTTGGCAACTTCAATGATGGCTTTAATGAATCATTTCATAAACTCTCGCAATGTTTCTCCTTCCTTCTGCTTCACCCGAAATAGGTGAGTGATAGTCTTGGGGCACTTTCTATTGATGTAGAACTACTTGTTGTAGGAGGCATCCGTCATGTTGTAGAGACATGCATTGGCATAGATTTTGTCCAAGTGTTCCTGTGGATCTCCAGTTCTGTCATACTCTGGGAGATTGGAAGTCTTGATTCTCGAAGGTAGAGGCTCTTGGGTTGATTCCTTCATGGTTCAGCTTTCTTCATTTTGGGAGTCTTCGACTTCTCCAAAGAGTTGAGCATTTCTCTCTCTCTCTTTTTGTTGTGGTGTACTTCTCCAAAGAACAGAGAATTTATGGAGCTCCCTCCAGCTGAGGTTGGTTCATTGACAGGTTGTCCTGGGAGTTCTGTTTCTCTGTAAAAGGTTGCTTTCCAGTTTATTTTTCCTCTCTTCCGTTCTAGTCGAGTGAGAGTCATTCTTCATGCGATTGTTGCTTTGCGGCACCTGCAATGGAAGGGTACCCTTACGAGGGGTCTTTATGCAGCTCGCGGAGCTCAGAAATATCCTCATGCAGCTCTAGGAGCATTGATGTCTTAGAGCGTTCGGGTAGTTTCATTGAGCTGGAGAGCTTCCCGGGTTCAGTGGACTTATCTAGTGAGCATAGCCCTTTAGGAGGAGGAGATTGTGGAATGGCGCCCTTTTGGCCAGGCTAGGGCATTCCCTTGAGTAGGCAAGGGTGCCCCCTTCAGCTGGGCAAGGGCACTTCCTTCAGCTCTTTGAGTTGTTGAATGGAGTCCCTCAGGAAGGAGAGGTCGATCCTAATGTCTTCTTAATAATCCGACTTCTTGCTTGGTGTTCCCAGCTTTGGAGCCTACAGCTTCCACAAATCACTTCATGAGGTCTTGCAGTAACTCTCCTTCCGGTTGAAAAGGAAGAGCCATGGTCTCTAATACTTCCTTCTGATGGAGAATGGTCGTGCGAAGGTAGTAGTGAGTTTATCCCTCCCAATGATTGATCTAATTGGGAGCTTATCAACCACGTTAGTGGCACTTGGTCAGTGTTGCTCATCTCCAGAGTGGCAACATAACATTCCCGAGCGATCCTTTGGACGTCCCCTCGCTTCTTGATGTATTCTAGAAGAGTGCTCCTTGCATCTTTTGCTTCTGGTCTTCCGGAAATTGTATTGATGACTCTGGCTACGTGAGTAACATGCCTCTCCTTTTTGCAGGTGTCTGAGCGGTGCTGGTCTTATTGAGATTCTTCTTTCATGCGGTCTCGGATCTCGGCAAAACTTGCTATGATCCACGTAGTCCTTTGATGATGCCAAAACTTAAATAATTACATTAAAATAAGTAGCGCAGAAATAAAGAATATATGTGTTGAATATGTCAATTTTATTGATCATATCATTCTTGTACTTTGCACATGCACTTTACAAAGTTGTTACACAGTATACTCTATACACTGTATCTGAGATATACTATCTATTACATTGTAACAATGCTTCTCATTGTACTAAAGTAGTTGCTTCCTTCTTCTCTCTTCTTCTTCAACTCTTTCCATTCTCTTTGTTTCATAAGCTATCTTAGCAGCAGGGTCTTCCCTTCGCTACCTTTCTTCCCACTCTATGTCTAATATTTCATCTTCTTGTCTTCTCCTTACCTCCTCATTCTTGCGCTCCACTTCTAGGTTAGCAAGATGGTCGTACCCAACCCAATAATTGATCCCTTTTTTTTGTGGATCAATGAATCTTGTATCTTTAGGTTTTGGCTGTGGTGGAGTGACTCTGCCTCTTCCACCACTTCCAAACCTTCCCCCCCTCTGTTTGACTCAGCTCCTCCTCTGGGAGTATATTGTACTAGTGTCTTTCCATTCGAGTGACTACTAGAACTCTGCTGCTTCTCAGCTGATCTGCACAATTCAAGTCATTTTTCCCAGTACAAGTCCCACGCATGTGGTAGAGTCATGTTCTTGAAATAACCTACAGCTTCTAGAGTTTAAAACTCCTTAGTAATCCAGCTGGAGGGCCTTCAAACCTTGCTTTGATATCTTTGATGCGCTCGGAGTGCTTCTCAGCTACCTTATCAAACTCAGTTTCCATGGTTGTCCTCGATCGCTTGACTGCCATTTCAGCTTTCTTTTCTATGGTCAGCTCTTTCGGTAGTCTGCTGAGAATCGAGAATGTGACTTCACTCTGCTGAGGGGTCTTAGCAAACATTATTTTCAAGGGAGGTTTCTTCAAATAACTACCTTCCCCCTTGCCTGCTTCTCCTTTGCTTCCTTCCTTATCACTTCTTTGCCCTTCCTTCAATTCCTTCAATTCTTACTCTTCCCCTTTTTGGCATCATCACCAAGGGGTAGAGAAAGGTTTGGGAAAATACCACTCAGGAGGAGATCAATTTTGTTGTTCGTGGAATCATGCTTGTCATGGGTCTTGGAGTACGTTGCTCTGAATTATGATCTTAATGCCTTTAACTCAGCTGCCATCAGCTTCATCTCTGTCTGGAGCACCTTAATCTGTTGTTCAACATTGGTCTCCATTCTTGCAATTTCGGATTTGTGCTGAGCCTTGAGCAACTCTATATCAGACCTATGTGATCATCCATCCTGAATATGTGGTCCCTTTGCCTTTTCTGGAACTTGAGGTTATCTGAGTTCCAGATCACCATTTTCGTGAATAATGATTTACAGATGGTGACCTGCTAATTCTCAGTATAGTCCCTCGGATGTCTCCAGTGATTGTAGCATCCCTTTGTCTTGCCTTTGGTCCAATGCTGCAAAGCCATGCTCTATATTTTCTATCTTAGGACAGATTGCTTTAAAGGCTTTCGAAAGTCGGATGTCTCAGCGGACTGATCCTCAGGCCAAACAACATCAAAGTCAAAAACAATAGGCACCATAGCAGTCTCAGCAGAGGTTCCGATTTCCTCTAGAGAGACTTGGATATTGTACCCTGGCACGTTCCGCGGCTGACTCGGCTTCAAAAAGAATTTGGACTTCAAACGGAAAATATTCTGCAAATAGATCTTCAAGAAAGTGTTAAGAACTTTATTTGTAAGATTTTGATGATACCATGTAAAACTTAGACTAGGAATTTGGCACCCCATTTTCCTTGTAATTCTATGTTGTAATAGATAGGACTGAAAGAGCTGAGTAAAATCAGCTATGTCAAAGAATGCAAGAAGTCAACTGCAGACTAGAGTGAAGACTCTGTTGTGGCCTGTGTGTCAGCTGAGTATGGCCAAGATGGAAGATAAGGACTCAATTGAGGGAGAGCCAGCTGAGGAACAGTTGTGTGAAGTATGAGGAAGTGTCAGTCAAGTCAGTAAAAGGAGCCAAGTCTAACAGTTGAAGTGACAGTTGAGTCATTCCCATGATTGGAGCAGACTCAAGTCAAAGGGGTAAAGGCAGCAATCAAGTCAAGACAACTGACATTGATCCGTTGGAAGGAAGTCAAGGATATTACTTAATATAGTAATAAGTCCAAGCTGCCAGGTCTTAAAGTGTTTGGCCCAGAAACATGCAAAAGGAATAAACCAATGGGAAACACTGGAGCATGTGTCATACCCTATAAAGCTGTAGAGCCATTTAATACGAGGAAGGGTCAACATAAAAAATGCTGCAGACCAAGAAAAGACAAGCCAACGAACAAGAAGTGTCATTTGAAAATAGCTTATCTCTTCAACGGGCAAATTTTTAAATGAGCACTATAAAAGGCTAAGGAAGCATTTGAGAAAAGGTTACCTGAACCAAGCACGAACGAATCAAGCAACATTCAAGAAAGTATAACTTGCAATATTCTCAAATCTTATCATAGAATTCCTCAAGCCTAACACTCGAAGGAACTCGATCTAACACATGCTGTGAAGGAAAGATTACTTCAACCAGTTGAAGAGGAAAAGTTCAAAGAATGAAAAGGGGTCTACTCTCCAAGTTGAAGGAGTTGTAGAAAGGTTCAAGGTCGAACCAGGAGTTTCAAGTTTGTTGGAAGGCTGTGTGATCAATTCCAAAGACTTAAAGGGAGCTGAAGTAGCAAGGAAATTGTCTTGTGAAGAACTAAATTAACAAAGGGTGTTAAGTCTTCCGCTGTTAAAAACTAAATCATCTAAAAGTTAAGTGTTAGCTAACGCAACTAATTTATACTATCAACAGCTCAGTTGAGTCTGTTGAGTGGGTAACTTAGCTGAAGAAAGCCAACCAGCTGTCCCCCAAGGACATATCTGATTTGAGTCAACTCTGTTGAAATCTTAAAAAGACAAAAAGTGAAAATTTGGTAAGGTTTATTCAACCCCCCTCTCTAAACCTTACACCACAACCCTTGTCCAATTTTGTAAGATTTATTCAACCCCCCTATCCACTTTACACGATGAATGGACTAATGAAGATAGAAAGAGATATAACCTGGACAATGTGGCCAAAGATATTCTTTATAAGACGTTGGACAGGGCGATGTTCAACAAGGTCAAGTCATGCAGACCAGCCAAAGAAATCTGGGATAAGCTAACCCTGATTTGTGAAGGATCATAACAGATTAAAGAGAATAAATTAACTGTTGCTGTTCAAAAATTTGAAAAATTTAAAATGCTTGCAGGTGAAATTCTGGATCAGCTGGATGCCAGATTCACATATATAACAAATGAGCTTTCAGCTATTGGGAAAGAGTACACTCAGAAGGAGATGTGCATGAAGATACAAAGAGCCCTCCCAACTGAATGGGAAATAAAGGTCATGGCCCTGAGACATTCAATGGACCTCTTAAGAACATCTAATCATGAGCTATTCTCAGATCTCAAGGCCTACGAGTTTGAGCTGAGAAGGAAAGAGCAAGAGGAAACAAATGTACCAAAACAGCTGCATTATTGGCCAGTGAAGGGAAGAAAGCTGAGCCAAAGGAGACCATTGACCAGGAGGAAATTGCCTTCATGGTAAAGAGATTCAACAAGATCCTTAACAAGAACTATAAAAGAAACAAAGGTGAGACCTCCAGGAGACATTCAGCACCTTCCAAATCAAGGGAAGACAGACCGCCCAAGAGAGTTGAACATCAGATAGCCGACTATCAGAGAGCTGATAACCAGAGAACCGAGAAAAATAATCAGAGATCTGAAAACCTATGCTAGAATTGCAGACAACTAGGACATTTTGCCGTTGACTGTTCCTATCCACCAGTCAACAAATATAGAAATGAGGAAGAAAGAAGAGTCTTCAGGGAAAGAAGACAAGAAAAGAAGAAAGCCATGAGGTCCGAGAGGCTCTTTGAGCCATCCAAGTGTAAAGAGGAAACAAACTCGGATAACGGTGAAGTTTGAATACTCAAGTGATACTGAGGAAGACGCTTTGATCTGCCTCATGGCTAAAGAACAAGATCAAGAAGATGAGGTACATTCTAACTCATCTCATTCTGATTCAAGTGATAATGACTGTGATACACACACTTCATCACCCATAGATCTTTATGATTCATTAGACAAAATGATGAAAGATTTTGAGCACATTAAAACCTCACACACACTTTTGAATGAGGAGAACAACCATCATAAAAACCAAAACTCACAGCTGACAAAAGAGCTGAGTACTTAGTCACATAGCTGATGAGAACACTAAGCTGAAGGCTGAAAATACAAAGATCTTAGCAGAGTTAGTTGCTACTGAGAAAAGAGAAAAAGATCTAAAAAATGTGATTGTCTCATTTACAAAAGCATCCAAATCATTGGATGAACTTATTATGAGTCAAAAAGAGTGTAGAGACAAGACATGAATAGGATTCAATTCCTTTGTGCATAGTCAAGCTCCAAGAGTTATTTTGGAAAATGGATCTTCAAGTAATGAAGGAATCCAAAAGCCCAAAACACCATATGTTGCACCAACATCCACACCAAAACACAATCATACTTGCCTTGGTTATAAGGGAAAATGAAAGAAGCCAGTAGAGTATGCTGAAAGGACAACTGAGAAGAAATTCAGACAGGTCCATCAGCAGACTCCCAACAGAAAATACTCTGAAAGAGTCAAACAAAGCTACCAAAAGCCCCATAAATTTCATCAAAGAAATACATATGATGGGAATGGTAGAAACTATCCAAACCAAACTGATTGGAATAACCATGTGAAATAACAGCAAAAACCTATGGGATACAAGCCAAAATGGCAAAGACCTCAACCTCAACAAAGGTCATTCCCAAGGCAAAAGAGTTATTATCAGCAATTTAATGCACCTAAACACTACACAAAGAAATTCCAAAACTACCTCAAGAAAGCAGTTGCTAAAAAAACCACACAAGCATACAGATAAAAGAGACAATAGTATGATCCTAAAACCCCCAAACAATTTGCTAATGTACATTATGATTATGGTACTGATAGATGGCAACCTCTTAGAGTCAGATCATCTGGCCATTGGTTGGTTGGAGCATCTTATAGCACTAACCCCCAGGACCCAGAAAAGTATGAGTACCTAAAAACAGCTGAGTGCCAAGGAACCTGGTACATGGATAGAAGTTGTTCCAGACATATGACAGGAAATAAAAAAAATTTGTCAAGATTCAAGGAGATCAAAGGTGCAAAAGTCATATTTGGAGGAAATGAAGCTCCAAGGGAGATCAAAGGCACATGATCCATCAAGAAGAATGGACTGGGGATCATAGATGTTGCATATGTTGAAGGCCTCAACTTCAACCTATTAAGCATCAGCCAACTCTGTGACAAAGGCTATAATGTGGGATTCAACATGGGGATATGCCAAATCAAAGATGCTGAATCTAATGAGATTGTGCTACAAGGAACTAGACAAAAGAATATATATGTAGTGGATTGGTCCACTGCTACAACAAGCACATGTTTGCTAGCAAGGAGTACAGCCGAATCCAGTTGGTTGTGGCATACGAAGCTGAGTCATCTGAATTTCAAGACAATCAACAGGCTTGCAAGGAGTCATCATGTGGAAGGATTGCCAGACTCAGTATACAAGAAAGAAAGTATACATGATGCATGCCAGATGGGAAAACAGATCAAATCATCATTCAAGGATAAGCCAAGTCCTTCTTCAACCAGGATATTGCATCTGTTGCATATGGATTTATTTGATCCTGTTGAGCCAGCAAGCATCAGTGGAAAGAAATACACCTTAGTGGTGGTGGATGACTATTCAAGATATACATGGACAATTTTCATGTGTAAAAAGAAGGAAACACTACAGAAGTTGCCTCAGCTGATGAGAAGAGTTCAAAATGAAAAGAGTCAAACTATTATAAAGATAATATCTGATAGGGGAACTAAGTTTGTCAATGGGATATATTGTGTTGAAAATGGTATTGCTCACGAGTTATCAGCAGTAAGGACTCCATAGTAGAATGAGTAGCTGAAAGAAGGAACATAACTCTCAAGGAAGCTGCAAGGACAATGTTAGCTGAAGCTGGATTGCCTAAGAGATTTTGGGCTGAAGCTATAAATATAGCATGCTATACTCAAAATAGATGCATGATAAACATGCAGTTAACAAAGACTCCCTATGAGATTTGGACATGGATAAAGCCAAATGTTTGGATGTAAGTGCTTCATCCACAACAATGGCAAGGATAACTTAAGAGCTTTTGATGCTAAAGCTGATGAATGTATCTTTTTGGGATACTTAACTGAGAGTAAAGCCTATAGAGTGCTAAACAAGGGGACTATGGTCACAGAAGAGTCAATCCATGTGGTATTTGATGAGCCAAATATGAATGGAGAAGACATTGATGAGTTAGCTGATTAGCAGAATCAACCAACTATATAGAAGAGTCCTTATGTTGAAGCAGAAGTGAGAGCACTCAACCCTGATGATGATGAGATAGCTGAATCTCAAAGACAGCTGGAAGGTCTGCAACTGAATGACGATGAAGAAGTTGTTCAAGACAACTTAGCTGCAAGATGACTGGATCCAATAGACTTACTCCAACCTGATGTGAGATGGCTGAGAGACCACCCACCTGAGTTAATCATTGGAGATGTTAGAGATGTCAAAAGAACCAGATCCAGAGCACAGCATGAAGCAATGTTCACTTGTTTTATTTCCCAAATAGAGCTTAAAGATGTTTCTCAAGCATTGGAAGACACACATTGGATTCAGGCCATGCAAGAAGAGTTGAATCAGTTTGAGAGAAACAAAGTATGGGAATTAGTTCAAAGGCCAACCCACCAAAATGTTATTGGCACTAAATGGGTATTCAGAAACAAGATGAATGAGGAAGGATCTATTGTCAGGAACAAAGCAAGATTGGTAGCCAAAGGGTATTGCCAAGAAGAAGGCATAGATTTTGATGAAACATTTGCTCCTGTTGCCAAACTGGAAGAAATAATGATGTTTCTTGCTTATGTTGCACATAAGAACTTCACTGTATATCAAATGGATGTGAAGAGTGCTTTTCTAAATGGACTGTTAGAGGAAGAAGTCTATGTTGAACAACCTCCAGGTTTTGAGCATAAAACTATTGGAGATAAAGTCTACAAGCTCAAGAAGGCATTGTATGGATTGAAACAATCACCAAGAGCATGGTATGATACATTGTCTCTAGTTTCTAATTGACAATAGATTCACCAAAGGCAAAGTTGACAGGACACTCTTCCGGATTCGAGATGGAGAGAGTATACTTCTTGTTCAAATATATGTGGATGATATCATCTTTGGATCCACAAACAAAGAGCTGTGTGACAAGTTCCCAAACCTCATGCAAGGCAAATTTGAGATGCGCATGATGGGAGAGCTGACTTTCTTCTTAGGACTTCAAGTCACGCAATTGAAGGATGGAACCTTCATAAGCCAAACCAAGTATACCAAAGATTTAATGAAGAAATTTGGTATGGAAGAGAAGTGATCAGTGAAAATTCCTATGAATACATCAGTCAAGATGGACATGGATGCAGATAGCAAAGTTGTTGATCAAAAACGTCCAAATGCGCTAATAGTTTCCAGCACTGGCAGGGTTTAGTAGTTTGGCCATAACTTTCTCTACAAATTTTCTATTGAGGTTATTAAAGTGGCTATGGAAATCTAAGAGAAAGGGCTACAACTTTTATGAAGACCCCAGGAGCAAATTCGGACAATACCATGGACAAAAATGCATCACACGGCAGGGAAGAAAACAGGGGACGGAACTAGACCCGCACAGCCAGACCGTGTGAAACCCACATAGGCATGTGGGAAAGGGCTGTAAACCACATGGCCAGGCCGTGTGGAACTTTTCCGGACGTGTTTTTTGGAGTTTTTCTCCCATTCCAATTCTACAAGTGACCTCTCCAAGCACCTATATAAAGGGGACCAAGGCTTGAACGATTTTTCATCATCATACATCATCCAACATCACTTGATACAGCAAAAACACATCAAATAACACAGGAACAAAGGAATCGAAAAGCTTCTGAGAGTAAAAGGCTAGGTCGCAAAGGACACCACAAGGCTTTCGCATCTACGGGAGCATAAGAGCTTCGAGGGCTTGGAAGGAGAATCCATCCTGACAAGAAGGGGTTTTCTATCTATGTCTAAGAACTATTGCATGTGCTTATATGGTGTCATAATGTGGATTAGAATTTGTCTATGAGTTTGTAATCAATGTTTGGCATATCTTTCGGATCTTAGGGGCATAATCAAAACTGTGGATTTATATTAAATATGATTATTTGTTTTCTTGATTAATTCATGCTTTCTATTTTATGAATTTGAGTGCTTATTTATAAATGCTTTTATTTGCCGTGAATAAATTGCATGTCATATTTGTTAGTGCGAAATTCGGGAGATGAGTTCTAACAAAGATGGAAATCGAATTTAGACATAAACGGATGTAACGAGTTGGGAGACCTACAACTGTTTGTGGGGAGTCACAAATCTTTTGAGAGTTAGTAATAATTGTAATGAGTCAGGAGACCTACAATTGTTATTAATCAAATTGTTTATTCACTGCCCGGAAGGGAAAGTAGACTAACTTAGGAATTGAACCCATAGGATTGCATGAACTGATTTTTAAAACTTTATTCGCATTTAATATTAAAGAAGCATGTTGAGATTATGTGCCTAAGGTTGCTCCTAAAGATGTTGAAAATACTTGTGGGATTCACAAATTTATTTTATTTATTCTTCTTTATTTTCGATTTTTAGTTAGACAAAATATTCAATATTCAGTCGCTTCAATAAAATTGGAATACGATGTTATTATAGCCTAAGTGTTTCGAGATTCAATCCCTGAGGAATATGACCCTGCTTGACATTATTCTATAAACTACACTGTACACTTGTAGTTGTATGAACCAAAATATTTTTGGCGAACACTAAGTTAGGAGCCTCAGAAGACTCAATCAGCAGAGCCAAAGAAGAGTATTGAAAATCAACAAAGTTTCATTGTTCAGCCAAGTGAAACAGTCAAGACGCCTAGTTAGTTGTATCGAGTTAGTTGGGCGGCCGAGTGATCATTATGTGAAGAGAGAAGCAGAGTTAAGTCACTTTTGGAAGATATCTGAGTTATTTAAGAGTTAAGTGACAAAAACACAATCGTTTTCTATGAGCGGGAATGTTTTGGGCATGACTTAACAGTAATTATGGTGTCGCGATGGTAGTTCAACTTTCTATGAATTGAATTTGAGCGTAAACACTACCCATACACTTTTGAGAGTAGAGCGATACACCATTTACTTGTGAGTCGCGATGTCAAGTACCCAAAAGAGTATTAATTATGCTGAGTTTATGAATGATGACTTCCTGATGATGAATTACATGGTTTTCTTGAGTATGGAGTCAAATGCTATTTAATGTTCATAGTGTTCTTGTGTGTTCTTTATACCCCTTGATATTAATTTTCTTAATTTGCTCGAGGACGAGCAATGGTTTAATTTTGGGGGAATTTTATACGTGTAAAATATATGTGCATTTAAGGGCTTATTTTGATACATAATTGACGCATTTGCATGTATATTTAGTGTGTTTTACTTGGTTTCCCTTGTTGGGCGTGATACTGCGTATTCTTGTAACTTCTTACAGGAAATGGAGCTAAATTGGATAAAAAGAGATGTCACATTCCAAAGTATAGGTCAAGAGCTAAGCTACGAGCAAATATGTGAAGGAGAAAAGCACGGACGATCGAACAAAAGGAAATTTCCTTAAAAAACGTCCAAATGCGCTAACAGTTTCCAGCACTGACAGGGTTTAGTAGTTTGCCCATAACTTTCTCTACAAATTTTGTATTGAGGTTATTAAAGTGGCTATGGAAATCTAAGAGAAAGGGCTACAACTTTCATGAAGACCCAGGAGTAAATTCGGACTATACCATGGACAAAAATGCATCACACGGACGGACCGTGTGGTATCACACGACCGTGTGAAAATACCGGTGTGAAAGTGACACAACCGTGTGAAGAAGGGAAGAAAACAGGGGACGGAACCAGGCCCACATGGCCAGACCATGTGAAGCTTACACGGGCGTGTGGGAAAGGACTGTAAACCACACGGCCGTGTGGTGCCACACGGCCAAGCCGTGTGGGACTCTGCTGGACGCGTTTTTTGGAGTTTTTTTTCCATTCCAACTCTATAAGTGACCTCTCCAAGCACCTATATAAAGGGGACCAAGGCTTGAACGAATTTTCATCATCATACATCATCCAACATCACTTGATACAGCAAAAACACATCAAATAACACAGGAACGAAGGAATCAATGAGCTTCTCAGAGCAAAAGGCTAGGTTGCGAAGGACACCACAACGCTTTCGCATCTATGGGAGCACATGAGCTTCGGGGGCTTGGAAGGGGAATCCATCCTGACAAGAATGGGTCTTTCTATGTCTAAGAACTCTTTTATGTGCTTATATGATGTCATAATTTTGATTTGAATTTGTCTGTTTGTAATCAATGTTTGGCATATCTTTCGGATCTTAGGGGCATAATCAAAACTGTGGATTTATATTAAATATGATTATTTGTTTTCTTGATTAATTCATACATTCTATTTAATAAATTGAGTGCTTATTTATAATTGCTTTTATTTGCCGGGAATAAATTGCATGTCATATTTGTTAGTGCAAAATTCGGGAGATGAGTTCTAACAAAGATGGAAATCGAATTCAGACATAAACGGATGTAACGAGTTGGGAGACCTACAAATGTTTGTGGGTAGTCACAAATCTTTTGAGAGTTAGTAATAATTGTAATGAGTCAGGAGACCTACAATTGTTATTAATCAAATTGTTTATTCACTGCCCGGAAGGGGAAGTAGACTAACTTAGGAATTGAACCCATAGGATTGCATGAACTGATTTTTAAAAATTTATTCGCATTTAATATTAAAGAAGCATGTTGAGATTATGTGCCTAAGGTTGCTCCTAAAGATGTTGAAAATACTTGTGGGATTCACAAATTTATTTTATTTATTCTTCTTTATTTTCGATTTTTAGTTAGATAAAATATTCAATATTCGGTCGCTTCAATAAAATTGGAATACGATGTTATTATAGCCTAAGTGTTTCGAGATTCAATCCCTGAGGAATATGACCCTGCTTGCCATTATTCTATAAACTACATTGTACACACTTTAGTTGTTGAACCAAAATATTTTTGGCGAACACTAAGTTAGGAGCCTCAGAAGACTCAATCAGCAGAGCCAAAGAAGAGTATTGAAAATCAACAAAGTTTCATTGTTCAGCCAAGTGAAACAGTCAAGACGCCTAGTTAGTTGTATCGAGTTAGTTGGGCGGCCGAGTGATCATTATGTGAAGAGAGAAGCAGAGTTAAGTCACTTTTGGAAGATAGCTGAGTTATTTAAGAGTTAAGTGACAAAAACAAAATCGTTTTCTATGAGCGGGAATGTTTTGGGCATGACTTAACAGTAATTATGGTGTCAGTAAAAAGCATGTACCAATTTAGCCTAATGATTGGATATAAATGTTGCTGCATTTAATGTGGAGAAATTAATGCGGTTTCAAGACTTAATCTCAACCGTTGATCGTGATCAACCTTTAAATTCCAAAAATCATCCTCTCACATCACATATATACTCAAAATCATTTTCTCTCTCCTCACACTACATTCATCTCTCTCAAGCAAGACTAAAACTTTCTCTTCAAACCAAAGCAAAACCCTAATTCTATTTTCGTTCAAAGTTCAAAGTTCAAGTTTCAGGTTCTGATTTCAGAAATGGCACCCACATATGACTATGTGAAGATGCCTGAGAAGATCCACTCTGGTTCCACCATGGATTTCAAAGGGATGGTGAAGCAAGGTGTTGACAAGGCTCTTGCTAAGAAGATAGATGAAAAGTTGGAGAAATCCGTTCTGAAGGAGTTTCTCACGATGGAGTACTCGCACACCTACCTAGAAGAGGTGGCTATGTTTTATGTGAACGCCGAGGTTCACGATGGAGAAATTCGCTCTTCCGTCATCACAACATCAAGAAATCAAGATTCGCATCTGCGGCATGGAAGGAGAGATCGCTATCTCGATGTGGCATGGAAGAAGATCGCTAAGCTGAGTCGTTTGCTACGCTATCTCAAGAAGTCTCTAATCAAGGAGGATTACCATAAGCTCATGGACGTGGTGTCCAAATGCATTGACATGAAGTTTGGCAGTTTCAATCTGCTGTCAAGAACTAAGCTGACTGTGATGGCTGCGATTATGGAAGAGAAAAAGGTGAATTGGGCTGAGTTCATCTTCAGTAGAATCTGTCAGAACGTGGTTAACAAGACCATAAGTGATCTTTGGTCGCATTTTGCAAGCTCATTTGGGATATGGCCTTGTGATTGGCCATTTTATGGAAGTGAAGGGCATTCCTCTAAGGAATGGGAAACCCTTCCACGTGAACAAGAAAATGTTCAAGATAACCTCTCACCTGCTCAGAGGCAAGCCCATGAAAGAAGAGCTGACACCAGTGAAGGTGAGTCGGTGATCCTTTCCCGAGGACACTGCTTTGGGCGCTAAGGCTCCATCTCCAAAGCATGTGCGAGAAGAAGAAGAAAGCCCCTGCCCCTGCAGCAAAACATGTACCTGCCCCTACAGCCGAGGAAGACCCAGCTCCTACCCCAGCAGCCGAGACTAAGAAGGAATCCTCTACACATTCTCCAATCATTAAAAAGAAACGCTCAAGCTCACGCAATTGCGATGTGGCAAAGAAAATTTGAAAATAAGTGAATCATCTTTCACAACCGATGAACGAGAGGTTGTGGAACCTAAAGTTCGATTGTTTAAGACCAAGAGAAGGTGATTGGTGAGAAGATCATCCTTAGAAAAGCCAACTGAGTCTGGCATAGAAGTGGTGAATGAGACTGCTGAAGAACAACAACAGTCTATGCAAAAGAAAGGTGGTGAAGAAACCACAGGTGAGAAAGAAAAGAGAGAGGCTCAATTTTGATGGTGCGGATCAACGAGCATGGATGAGACAATATATTCGAGAGACAATCAATTATCCAAAAAGTAAAAAAGTGGACACAACTGATCAGGATGAGGAGTTACCTGTCCACTCTCCTCAAATAGATGCAAGAACAACTGAGGAGGAGAGAGCTTCCCTCGAGCCTATACAGGAGGAAGAGAATGACCTTGTGATGTTGTCCCCTGCCTACCCTGATGTTCAAGAAAGGCTGATGATCTGGAGACACTGGAAGCCAAGTTATGACAGACATCAATTCCAAAGCCCTGAATTTATAGAAGAAGAAGAAAAGCTTCTAAGCTTTCTCGGGAATATTTATGTTAGTTCGCACTCGACCTATATTTTTGCTCTACAATTCTGTATGAGAAGAGGGAGGAGGATAAAGCAAAAGAGAAGGCTAAGGCAAGGGCTATTGAGAAATCTCTAAAACCTCACACTTGTTTCCTTACATAATTCCCAGAACATGCCCAATGATCGGCCTACAAGGATGTGTGATGTGGAAGAAATAGACCTGCTCATGATGGTAAAGGCAACTAAGGCAAGATATTTAAGAATCCAAAGAGCTGCACGAGAAACAACTGTGAACGGGCCAATGAGAGTGTTCTTCAAGCATGATCTCTCCTAGCCCGGACATTATGGAAATGGTGAGGGCGATTGATGCCACCACTTCCCCAGTGCACTCAGAGGATGAAAATACCAGGAGAATTGGCGATGAAGCTAAAAATGGAGTAGAAGAGGGCACCTTAGCCAAGCCAATCCCTGAAGAAGGTGTTGAGACAGCTGCTCACTCAAAAGGAAAAGAAGTCGAGTCTCATGTTTCGAGTGACCTCACTGCTTGAGACTCAATTAGTGCGCCAGCTGAGGGGGAAACTCAAACCACCACATCCGGGTCGGAGGAGGCTGTGGGATACAACACCCAAGAGAAGTTTGGAGGCGAAGGTGAGACTATCAATGAATAACATAGCGGGGTTAACAATGCTCAGATGGTTCGACTGTCTCAGCTGAAATCCCAGCTGCCATGCAGCCAATGAAGTTGTTGATGTTGCCAAGGCAAAGGTTGGAAGTGAAGCCACGGGAGTTGAGTCTCTTGGCTCTGAAAGTGCAATCCTAGGAGTTGAGACTCCAACGGATGCCACTGAAGACCCCAAAGCAGCTCAGTCTACTGAAGGGATAAATGTAGAAAACCCTGCTGCGGTTGAGACTGCAAAAGGGATGGTTGAAGGCCCATCAGCGGTTAAGACTGCTGAGGGTAAAGAAGGCCCAGAGGAGGTTGAGACTTCCCTGGGTAAGCAAGGTGAAGAACAGGTGCCATCACCTTAGGAAGAATTTATGGAAGAAGAAGAGATATGTGCTCTTCATGATTCTCAAGAACACGTTGATATGGAGTTCTTGGGAACAGACGATGAAGTTGAGTCCAGTCCCATTGAATAATCATAAGAGGACAAAGCTTCTGAGGAGGCACTGGCAAAAAGGAGACAATCTAGTGACAAGGCTGCTCATATTAACTTTACACTAGTTTATGGCCCACCTCCCATGGTGCCATCACCTTCCCATGACGCCGACAAATCAGCTGAGGAACCGTCTACTCAACAGGAAGAATCTACTAATGCCAATGAAGCTGTTAAGATAGCTGAGGGTCAGTCAGCACATCAGGCTAACACAACTGCACAAGATGCCGATGACGCTGAGATAGCCGAGGCACAAATACAAAGAGCTATAGAACTTTTGAAGGAAAAGGGTAAGGCTCCAAAAGCAGAAGGAGTGGAGATACCTATTTTTCCAGAGGATTTATTTGCTAATTGTATACCTTTCGAGGCTCATGTACACTTGGAAGCAGAGTCAGCTGCTGAAAGTGCTATGTACCATGTCCAAGTCCCAACTGAAGAACTTAGAACTCTTGCTGACAACACAATGGTGCCGATTGGTTTCGATTTTGATGTTGTGTGGCCTGAAGAGCAATCCACTGATGCAACCAACTTTTGAAAAGCCTTCAAGACCATATGTAATGAAATAGAGAATATGGAAAGAGGATTCGCAGCACTCAACCAACGGCTAGACAACAGAGATGCCAACATCACAAGAGATATCCGAGGATTGGTCTTGAGAATCAGGGAATGGATAGGGCAGACAAAAGCACCAAGGCGTGAGCAGGTTACTTATTTCCCATCTTTATTCGCCAAGTTGGTGATCTGGAGCTCAGAGAATGTCAAATTTCAGCAGAGACAGAGGGATCACATTTTCAGGATGGATCAATCGCACAAGAGTGATATGGAGTTACTGAAGGCACAACACAAGGTAGAACTTCAAAAGATAGATGCCAACATGCGTACGGAGATTATGGTGCTCCAAACTGAAATGAAGATGATGGCAGTTGAAACAAAGGCAATGCAGTCTGAATTCAAAACAACATACTCCTTGAGTCATGATAAAATGAACATGACCAACAATAAGCTTGATCTACTCCTGGGAGGAGTATTCCCTCAGTTGGCTCTACCCCTTGGTGATGATGCCAAAAAGGGGGAAGATGAAAGTAATAAAGAAGGTGGAAGTAAAGGGGAAGCAAGCAGCAATGGGAAAGTTAGTGAAATAAAGAAACCACCCTTGAAGATCATGCTGGGGAAGGTAGTGAA
Organism: Rehmannia glutinosa; assembly: GCA_016081115.2. Taxonomy (NCBI): domain Eukaryota; kingdom Viridiplantae; phylum Streptophyta; class Magnoliopsida; order Lamiales; family Orobanchaceae; genus Rehmannia; species Rehmannia glutinosa. The sequence continues at coordinate 48,402,889 of CM071930.1, forward strand.
ATGAAGAAACCGCCCTTGAAGATCATGCTTGCTAAAACCCTTCATCAAGGACATGTGACTGCATATATCATTAGTCAACTACCACAAAAATCTGTTTGTGACGAGAAAGCTGATTTGGCCTTTAAGAAAACTCGAGAGGCCATTGAAGTAGAATTTGAAAAGGTTGTTGAAAGCGCAAAGCGGGATAGAGAATATAAAAGCAAAGTTTGATGGCCCCCATTTGGACTACTAAAAGATTCCAAAATTTGTGAAACTCCTTCGTGAATTAACTTTACCTAATGTAGGATCGAGCTAAGATCCTTAGAGGAATTTCAAACTCTAGCATCAAAGGGATATTTCAAGAATATGACTCTACCTCGGGCGTGTGATCCGTATTGGGAAAATGGATTGGATTTGTGCAAATCGGCTAAAAAGGCGACAAAGTTCAAGCGTAGTCGCAGACTACTAAGGCACCAGACTGATACACTCCAAGAGGAGGAGTCGAGTCACAAAGAGGAATGGGAAGGTTTGGCGGTGATGGAAAGAAGCGAAGTACACCACAACCAAGACCTAGGGATGTTCGATATGTTGATCCATGAGAATAAAGGGATAAACCATCTTGGGTGGCTGGATACTATAGATAACATTGAAGTAGAGAGAAGGAATGAAGAATCCAAAAGGAGAAATGAAGAAGAAAATGCTAGGCTTGATCGATAACGGAAACAAAGACAAAGACAAATGGAGGACCCCGCTGCGCAAAGAGAGCCTATGAGCAAAAGAAAAAGGGAGGAAGAGGATAGAAAAAGGAGGAGAGTCAAGAGGATCGAAGAAAGAGTCAAGAGGATGAGGGAAGAAGGAAGTAGCGAGGCGTTGAAGATGGTGAACCCCTTCATGTTGTATTTTACTTAGCTGTAAATATACATATTTGTAAGTATGCTGTGTATACTTCATTATACGAAATTGCTATGATATAAATCATAGATGCTCTGATACATGTTGTAATTTGATACATACATATAACTCTATTACATTGTATAGGATGATACATTGTAAAAATCATTGTAAAGTGCAAAGAATGATATGTTCAATAAAATGACATATCACACAATCATTCTTTATTTTCTGCACTATTTGCTTTATTATTTATTTAAGTTTTGGCATCATCAAAAAGGGGGAAATTGTTGGAAAAAATTATGTATAGATTTTGATGATACCATGTAAAACTTAGATTAGGAAGTTGGCACCCCATATTCTATGTAATTCAACTTGTAATAGATAAGGCTGTATAAGCTGAGTTGAAGTCAGCTAAGTTGAAGATTACAAGACTCGACTGAAGATTGAAGTGAAGACCCAACTGTGTGTCTGCTGAATGATGTGAAGTGAAGACTCAGTCAAGTGACGAAAAAGTTGTCTAAGTCAGCTGACTAACAGCTAAGTCATTCCAAAATGATTGGAATCGAATGTCAATAGGGTATGCAACAAACAAGACTTGAAGAAAGCTGAAAGAGATCCGTTGTCAAGACAAGTCAAGGTTTTGCTGGACATAGGCATGTGTCAGGCTGCCAGCAATAAAGTTGTTTTGCTAAAAGAGTGCAAAAAGCAAGGAACTAATAAGATGTACATGAAAACATGCAGAGATTAAGTAAAGGCTGCAGAGCAATTAATTCATGGTACGATCTACATCAATGATGCAAGACAAGACAAGCCAACAACCTATGAGTGTGATTTCAAAATAATGTCTATCTCTTCAACCAAGTCAAAGTTACTTAGTGGATTCCTCCAGGAGTTGGAGAAGAATGGACTAGAGGAATTACCTCATCCTCGAACCACTATAAAACTACTTGTGTCTATTTACTTTTTAGCATACTTTATCTCTTGTTTTATTCTATACCTGCTGATAAGTTAAACTTGCTAAAGTCTGCTGATAATAACCATTGCTATAACAAGTGTTGAAAAACGAACTTAAAACTCTGAGGGTGAAAAGTCTTTCACTGATAAAACCAAATCAACTGTATTTCTAAGTGTTAGCTGAAAACAACTAAGTTATACTATCAACAGCTCAGTCGAGTCTGTTGAGTGGGTAACTTTGCTGTGTAAGCCAACCTAGCTGTCCCTCAAGGACTTAGCTGATTTGAGTTAACTCTAAATATATTTTAAAAGGACTAAAATCGAAAAGTTGGTAAGGTTTATTCAACCCCCTTCTAAACCTTACACATCACCCCTGGGACCTACAACCAACCTCAGTTGGAGGGAGCTCCATAAATTCTCTATTCATTGGAGAGGTACACCACAACAAAGAAGGAGAGAGAAATGCTCAACTGTTTGGAGAAGATGAAGACTCCCAAGATGAAGAAAGCTGAACCATGAAGTAATCAACCCAAGAGACTCTACCATCGGGAATCAAGACTTCCAACCTCCTGAAGTACGACAGAACTAGAGATCCACAGGAAACCTTGGACAAATTCTATGCCAATGTGGGTCTCTATGACATGACGGATGTCTCTACATCAACAGAAAGTGCCCCAAGACTATCACTCACCTCTTTCGTGTGAAGCAAAATGAAGGAGAAACACTGTGGGAGTTTATGAAATGATTCATGGAAGTCGTCAATGAAGTTGACAACGCCCAAAGATAAGACTTTTTTGGGATCTCGTGGGCAAAATCTCGCCAGGGCATCTGAATAAATCCTAGCTGGGAAGCCTCCCTCCAACACGGAGGAGTTATTGAGCTAAGTAGAGCATATTCGAGTGGAAAAGTCCGCCAAGCCGAACTTGGTGCCAAGCGTAAGTCCCGGGAAGACGACAAGAATCAACCTCGGAAGGGTTCGAGAAAAGATCATGGGCCAAGATACACACCTCTCAATGCTACAATAACAGAGGTACTGATGGCCGCCCGGAAGAAGGGGATCATTAATCCACTGCAACCACTGAGGAGAACTCTAAACGGGCACACTCTAATTTGTACTGCAGATACCATAGAGATGTGGGGCACATTACTGAGGACTATTTTGTTTTAAAGAAGGAGATAAAGTGCCTTATCCAGAAGGACCACTTGTAATTCAGCTTGTAATATATAGGACTGCATGAGCTGAGTGGAGTCAGCTAAGTTGAAGAAATACAAGAGTCGATCAAGATCAAGAGAAGACCCAGTTGTGTGTTAGCTGTGTGAAGCCAAGTGAAGAATTAGTCAAGTGACAGAAAAGTTGTCTCACTCAACTGACTGACAGCTAAGTCATTCCATAATGATTGGAATTGATGTCAAAGGGGTTTGCAGCAGACAAGACTTGAAGAAAGTTGATAGAGATCCGTTGTCAACTCAAGTCAAGACTTTGCTGAAAATAGGCCTGTGTGTCGTCCCAAAGAATAAAGATGTTTTGTTGAAAGAGTGCAAAAAGCAAGGAACCAATAGGATGTACCTGAAAACCTGCAGAAACCAAGGAAAGGCGGCAGAGCATTAAACACATGGTACGATCCTCATTAATGCTGCAAGGACAAGACAAGCCAACAACCTACGAGTGGGATTTGAATTATATGTCTATCTCTTCAACGGACATATTTTCGAATCCTCATTATAAAAAGTTGAGAAAGCAAGTGAGAGAAGGTTACGAATTTTATGAGATAAATCAAGCATTCAAGCAAGCAAATCTGCAAAAACACTCTCAAACTTTCAAAGATATTCCTCAAGCCTAAAATCGAAGGAACTTAATCCAACACATTCAGTGAAGAAAAGAACACTTCATCCAGTTGAAGAGGAAACTGTTTGAAGATCAAAAGGAGTGTACTCTCCAAGGTTGAAGGAGTTGTAGTAAGGTTCAAGGTCGAACCAGAAGCTTTGAGCCCGTTGGTAGGCTGTGTGATCAATTCCAAGAGTTCGAGGGAGCTGAAGTAGCAAAACAGCTATTTTGTGAAGAAGATGAGTCAGGAGCAGCCAGTTGTGTGATCAAGGCTGGCTCGGACTTATAACTGCTTTGTAACCAGATCTGTTACTTAGTGGATTCCTCCAGGAGTTGGAGAAAAGTGGATTAGAGGAATTACCACATCCTCGAACCACTATGAAATTTGCTTTTGTCATTTTACTTACAGCACTTTACTTTCTTGCATATTATTGATATTTGTTGCTAAGTTAAAATTGCTTAACTCAACTGATAATAACCTTGCTAAAAACAAGTTTAAAACATCAAGGGTGAAAAGTCTTCATTTTGAACAAAACCAAATCAACTGTTAAGTTAAGTGTTAGCTGACCCAATTGAGTCATACTATTAACAGCTCAGTCAAGTCTGTTGAGTGGGTAACTTCGTTGAAGAAAGCCAACCTAGCTGTTCCTCAAGGACTTAGCTGATTTGAGTTAACTCTGTAAAAATTATTTAAAAGGACTAAGTTCGAAAATTTGGTAAGGTTTATTCAACCCCTCCTTCTAAACATTACAACTCACCCCTTGGGACCTACAGGGAGTACTCTTCTAGAGTCTTTAGTTCTTACTCCATCGCTTCGATCTCTTTCCTCGCGGTGTTTGAGCTTTTGCCTTCTTTTATCACTGGAGAATAATATGTTGCGGGGTGTCCTTCTGAAGCTCGGAGTGGGCGCCCTTATGGAGCTCATGGGGCGCCGTTTCAGAGTCTGGAGGAAGCACCCTTCTATAACTTCCTTCATAATTTTTGCTTTAGCACTTTTATCTCTTCTCCAAATGTGTTACTTTTTTTACCTTCTTTTCCTTGCACATTTTTTACCATGGAGAAGAATTTATGGGGACTCTTGCAAGGAGGCCCCTTCCTCATGGGTGTTAGCCGAAGGAGAAAGAACTTTTACTAGGGCCTCTTTGTGAGGAGGCTCTTCCTATCTGGGGTCTTAGCCAGAATGGGTCATCCCAGCCGGGGTCTTAGCTGGAATGGGTCATTCCACCCAGAGTCTTAACCGGAGGAGGTGAATTAATAGGACCTCCATGAGGAGGCTTGTCCTATCCAAGGTCTTAGCCGGAAGGGGTCATCCCACCAAGGGTCTTAGCCGGGTGAGGTCTTCCCCTTCGTGGTCTTAAGGAGGAGGAGGTGAATTACTACGACCTCCATGAGGAGGCCCCTCCCATCCAGGGTCTTAGCCGAAGGAGTCATCCCACCCAGGGCCTTAGCCGGTGAGGCCTTTCCCTCCAGGGTCTTAGCCGAATGAGGTGATTTATTAGGACCTCCATGAGGAGGCCCTTCCCATCCGTGGTCTTAGCCGGAAGGGGTCATCCCACCTGGGATTTTAGCCAGGTGAGGCTTTCCCCTCCGGGGTCATAGCCAGAGGAGGTGATTTATGAGGACCCCGTGAGGAGGCCCCTCCCATTTGGGGCTTTAACCGGAAAGATGGGGTTTGTTGAGGAGAGCGCCCAAATGGTCATTGAACTTGGCCATGTGTGGCCATTAACTGCATTCACAACATTAAAATAGAAACATGAAAGTATTCGTCATGATGATTAGGTTTTACACCACGTGGGCGGAAATAATACTGAAATGACAGTAAAAATATTTAATGCCTCTAGGGCGGAAACAAATCGGAAATAAATAAGAAATATTAAAGCGCGCAGAAAGCGGGGAAAAATAGGTGTTTGTGGAAGCCCATGAGATCTGTGACTCGCAAGACTGGGCGGCGCCCTCACTATCTGGTTGAGGAAGCTTGCTCATCTCTAGAGTGGCAACATAAAATTCCCGAGCGATCCTTTGGACATCCCCTCTGCTTCTTGATGCATTCTCGAATAGTGCTCCTGGCATCTTATGCTTCTGGTCCTCCAGAGTTTGTATTGATGACTCTGAGTATCACGCCTTTCCTTTCTGGAGGTGTCTGAGCGGCGCTGGTCCTGTCAAGATTCTCCTTCATGCGGTCTCAGATCTTGGAAAAACTTGCTTTGATCCACGTAGTCCTTGAGGTGTTCCTTCTGGATAAATCATTGTATCTCCTTCTTTAAAACATAATAGTCCTCGATAGTGTGCCCCATGTCTTTATGTATCTGCAGTACAAATTGGAGTGTGCCCGTGTAGAGTTTCTCCTCAGTGGTTGCAGTGGATGAATGATCTCGTTCTTCCGCGGCCATCGCACCTCCGCTATTGTAGCGTTGAGAGGTGTGTAGATTGGCCCATAATCTTTTCTCGAACCCTTCCGAGGTCGATTCTTGTCGTCTACCCCTGGACTTACGCTTTGACCGGGTTCGAGCTTGGCCGACTCTCCCACTTGAATATGCTTCTCTACTTAGCTCAATAACTCCTCCGTGTTGAATGGAGCTTCTGATCTGATTCTTTAGACACCCTGGCGGAAGAGAATTTGCCGCGAGATCGATGAAGGTCTTACAGTGGACGTTGGCAACTTCATTGATGGCTTCAATGAATCATTTCATAAACTCTCGCAATGTTTCCTCTTCCTTCTGCTTCACCCGAAAGAGGTGAGTAATAGTCTTGGGGCACTTTCTGTTGATGTAGAACTACTTGATGTAGGAGGCATCCGTCATGTTGTAGAGACCTGCCTTGGCATAGATTTTGTCCAAGTGTTCCTGTGGATCTCCAGTTCTGTCATACTCTGGCAGATTGGAAGTCTTGATTCTCGAAGGTAGAAACTCTTGGGTTGATTCCTTCATGGTTTAGCTTTCTTCATTTTGGGAGTCTTCGACTTCTCCAAAGAGTTGAGCATTTCTCTCTCTCTCTCTTTTTTTGTTGTGGTGTACTTCTCCAAAGAACAGAGAATTTATGGAGCTCCCTCCAGCTGAGGTTGGTTCATTGACAGGTTGTCCTGGGAGTTCTGTTTCTCTGTAAAGGGTTGCTTTCCAGTTCATTTTTCCTCTCTTCCGTTCTAGTCGAGTTAGGGTCATTCTTCATGCAGCTGCTGCTGCAGCCTACAATGGAAGGGTACCCTTACGAGGGGTCTTTATGCAGCTCGCGGAGCTCAGGAATATCCTCATGCAGCTCCAAGAGCATTGATGTCTTAGAGCATTCCGGGTAGTTTCATTGGGCTGGAGAGCTTCCCGGGTTCAGCGGACTTATCTAGTGAGCATAGCCCTTCAGGAGGAGGATTGTGGAATAGCGCCCTTTTGGTCAGGCTAGGGCATCCCCTTGAGCAGGCAAGGGTGCCCCCTTCAGCCGGGCAAGGGCACTTCCTTCAGCTCTTTGAGTTGTTGAATGGAGTCCCTTCTGGAAGGAGAGGTCTATCCTAATGTCTTCTTAATAATCCGTCTTCTTGCTTGGTGTTCCCAGCTTTGGAGCCTACGAGCTTCCACAAATCACTTCATGAGGTCTTGTAAAGAATCTCTCCTTCGGTTGAAAAGGATGAGCCATGGTCTCTAATATTTCCTTCGATGGAGAATGGTCATGAAGGCAAGAGTGAGTTTATCCCTCCCAATGATTGATCTAATTGGGAGCTTATCAACCACGTTAGTGGCAATTGGTCGATGTTGCTCATCTCCCAGTGGCAACATAACATTCCCGAGCGATCCTTGGACGCCCCTCTCGCTTCTTGATGTATTCTAGAAGAGTGCTCCTTGCATCTTTTGCTTCTAGTCTTCCGGAGATTGTATTGATGACTCTGGCTACGTAAGTAACATGCCTCTCCTTTCTGCAAGTGTCTGAGCGGTGCTGGTCTTATTGAGATTCTTCATTCATGCGGTCTCGGATCTCGGCAAAACTTGCTTTGATCCACGTAGTCCTTGAGGTGGTCCTTCTGGATAAGGCGCTTTATCTCCTTCTTTAAAACAAAAGCGGTCCTCAATAGTGTGCCCCACGTCTCTATGGTATCGGCAAAGTACAAATTAGAGTGTGCCCGTTTAGAGTTCTCCTCAGTGGTTGCAGTGGATTAATGATCCCCTTCTTCCAGGTGGCCATCAGTACCTCTGCTATTGTAGTGTTAAGAGGTGTGTATCTTGGCCCATGATCTTTTCTCGAACCCTTCCAAGGTTGATTCTTGTCGTCTTCCCGGGACTTGCGCTTGGCACCAAGTTCAGGTTTGGTGGACTCTTCCACTCGAATATGCTTTTCTACTTAGCTCAATAACTCCTCCGTGTTGGAGGGAGGCTTCCCAGCTAGGATTTATTCAGATGCCCTGGCAGAGATTTTGCCACAGTATCCCAGCGAAAGTCTTATGCTGGACGTTGGCAACTTCATTGATGACTTCCATGAATTATTTCATAAACTCCCGCAGTGTTTCTCCTTCATTTTGCTTCACACGAAAGAGGTTAGTGATAGTCTTGGGGCACTTTCTATTGATGTAGAGACATCCGTCATGTCATAGAGACCCGCCTTTGCATAGAATTTGTCCAAGGTTTCCTGTGGATCTCTAGTTACGTAATACTTCGGGAGGTTGGAAGTCTTGATTCGAAGATAGAGTCTCTTGGGTTGATTACTTCATGGTTGACTTTCGCTTTATCGCCTAACTCATCAATGTCTTCTCCATTCATATTTGGCTCATCAAATACCACATGGATTGACTCTTCTGTGACCATAGTCCCCTTGTTTAGCACTCTATAGGCTTTACTCTCAGCTAAGTATCCCAAAAAGATACATTCATCAGCTTTAGCATCAAAAGCTTTTAAGTTATCCTTGCCATTGTTGTGGATGAAGCACTTACATCCAAACATTTTGAAATATCCAACATTTGGCTTTCTCCATGTCCAAATCTCATAGGGAGTCTTGGTTAACTGTCTGTTTATCATGCATCTATTTTGAGTATAGCATGCTATATTTATAGCTTCATCCCAAAATCTCTTAGGCAATCCAGCTTCAGCTAACATTGTCCTTGCAGCTTCCTTGACAGTTATGTTCCTTCTTTCAGCTACTCATTCTACTATGGAGTCCTTGTTGCGGATAACTCGTGAGCAATACCATTTTCAACACAATATATCCCATTGACAAACTCAGTTCCCCTGTCAGATATTATCTTTATAATAGTTTGACTCTTCTCATTTTGATCTCTTCTCACCAGCTGAGGCAACTTCTGCAGTGTTTCCTTCTTTTTACACATGAAAATTGTCCATGTATATCTTGAAAAGTCATCCACCACCACTAAGGTGTATTTCTTTCCACTGATGCTAGTTGGTTCAACAGGATCAAATAAATCCATATGCAACAGATGCAACATCCTGGTTGAAGAAGGACTTGGCTTATCCTTGAATGATGATTTGATCATTTTCCCATCCGCATGCATCACGATACTTTCTTTCTTGTATATGAAGTCCGCAATCCTTCCACATGATGACTCCTTGCAATCATGTTGATTGTCTTGAAATTCGATGACTCGACTTCTTATGCCATGCCCAACTGGATTTATTTTGTACTCTTGCTAGCAAACATGTGCTTGTTGTAGCAAATGGACCAATCCACTACATACATATTCTTTTGTCTAGTTCCTTGTAGCAAAATCTCATTAGATTTAAAGATCTTTGATTTGGCTTATCCCCATGTTGAATCCCACATTATAGCCTTTGTCACGAGTTGGTCGATGCTTAACAGTTGAAGTTGAGGCCTTCAACATATGCAACATCTATGATCCCAGTCCATTCTTCTTGATGGATCATGTGCCTTTGATCTCCCCGAGCTTCATTTCCTCCAAATATGTCTTTTACACCTTTGATCTCCTTGAATCTTGACAGATTGTTTTTATTTCTGTCATATGTCCGGAATGATCACTATCCATGTACCAGGTTCATTGGGACTCAATTTGTTCCTTGAACCTACAATCAAGGAAATCGTTTTTAGGTACCCATACTTATGCGGGTCCGGGGGGGTTAGTGCTATAAGATGCTCCAACCAACTAATAGCCAGATGATCTGAATCTAAGAGGTTGCCATCTATCAGTACCATAATCATAATGTACATTAGCAAATTGTTTGGGGGTTTTAGGATCATACTATTGTCTCTTTTATCTGTATGCTTGTGTGGTTTTTTTAGCAACTGCTTTCTTGGGGTAGTTGTGGAATTTCTGAGTGTAGTGTTTGGGTGCATTATAGTGCTGATAATAGCTCTTTTGCCTTGGGAATGACCTTTGCTGAGGTTGAGGTCTTTGCCATTTTGGCTTGTATCCCATAGGTTTTTGCTGATATTTCACATGGTTATTCCAATCAGCTTGGTTTGGATAGTTTCTACCATTCCCATCATATGTATTACTTTGATGAAATTTTTGGGGCTTTTGGTAGCTCTGTTTGACTTTTTGAGTATTTTTACATTTGGGAGTATCTTTGATGGACTGTGTGAATTTCTTCTCAGTTGTCCTTTCAGCATACTCTACTGGCTTCTTTCCTTTTCCCTTATAACCAAGGCCAGTATGATTGTGATTGTGTTTTGGTGTGGATGTTGGTGCAACATATGATGTTTTGGGCTTTTGGATTCCTTCATTACTTGAAGATCCTTTTTCCAAAATAACTCTTGGAGCTTGACTATGCACAAAGGAATTGAATCATATTCTTGTCTTGTCTCTACACTCTTTTTGATTCATAGTTCATCCAATGATTTGGATGCTTTTGTAAATGAGGCAATCACATTTTTTCGATCTTGTTCTCTTATCTCAAAGAGCAACTAACCTACTAAGATCTTTGTATTTTCAAATTTCTTTGACTTAGTATTCTCATCACCTATGTGACTAAGTACTCACTCTTTTGTGTGTGAGTATTGGTTTTTATGCTGGTTGTTCTCCTCATTCAAAAGTGAGTGTGAGGTTTTAATGTGCTCAAAATCTTTCATCATTTTGCCTAATGAATCATAAAGGTCTATGGGTGATGAAGTGTGTGTATCACGACCACGTCACTTGAATTAGAATGAGATGAGTTAGAATGTACCTTATCTTCTTGATCTTGTTCTTTAGCCATGAGGCAGATCAAAGCCTCTTCCTCAGTATCACTTGAGTATTCAGCTTCACTGCTATCCGAGTTTGTTGCCTCTTCACACTTGGATGGCTCAAAGATCTCGGCTGACTAACATGGCTTTCTTCTTTTCTTGTCTTCTTTCCCTGAAGACTCTTCTTTCTTCCTCATTTCTATATTTGTTGACTGGTGGATAGGAACAGTCAACGGCAAAATATCCTGGTTGTCTGCAGTTCTAGCATAGGTTTTCAGCTCTCTGATTAGCTCTCTCGGTTCTCTGGTTATCAGCTCTCTGATAGTCAGCTATCTGATGTTCAGCTCTCTTGGGCGGTCTGTCTTCCCTTGATTTGGAAGGTGCTGAATGTCTCCTGGAGGTCTCACCCTTGTTTCTTTTATAGTTCTTGTTAATGATCTTGTTTAATCTCTTTACCATGAGGGCAATTTCCTCCTGGTCAATGGTCTCCTTTGGTTTAGCTTTCTTCCCTTCACTGGCCAGTAATGCCGCTGTTTTGGTACATTTGTTTCCTCTTGCTCTTTCCTTCTCAGCTCAAACTCATAGGCCTTGAGATCTGAGAATAGCACATGATTAGATGTTCTTAAGAGGTCCGATGAATGTCTCACGGCCATGACCTTCATTTCCCATTCAGCTTGGAGGGCTCTTTGTATCTTCATGCACATCTCCTTCTGAGTGTACTCTTTCCTAATAGCTGAAAGCTCATTTGTTATATCTGTGAATCTGGCATCTAGCTGATCCGAATTTCACCTGCAAGCATTTTAAATGTTTCAAATTTTTGAACAGCAACAGTTAATTTATTCTCTTTAATCTGTTATGATCCTTCACAAATCAGGGTTAGCTTATCTCAGATTTCTTTGGCTGATTTGCATGACTTGACCTTGTTGAACATCGCCTTGTCCAACGTCTTGTAAAGAATATCTTTGGCCACATTGTCCAGGTTATATCTCTTTCTATCTTCATTAGTCCATTCATCGTGTAAAGTGGATAGGGGAGTTGAATAAACCTTACAAAATTGGACAAGGGGTGTGGTGTAAGGTTTAGAGAGGGGGGGTTGAATAAACCTTACCAAATTTTCACTTTTAGTCTTTTTAAGATTTCAACAGAGTTGACTCAAATCAGATGTGTCCTTGGGGGACAACGGTGGTTGGCTTTCTTCAAATGGTTACCCACTCAACAGACTCGGATTGTTGATAGTATAAATTAGCCGCGTCGCCTAACACTTAACTTTTAGATGATTTAGTTTTTAACATCGGAAGACTTAACACCCTTTGTTAATTTAATGCTCGTTTTTAAAACTTGTTTTAGCACTTATTATTATCAGTTGATAGCAATATAACTTATCCAGATATGGAAATATAAGCAAGAAAGTAAATGATGAAAGTAAATGACACAAGTAAATTTATAGTGGTTCGAGGATGGGGTAATTTCTCTAATCCACTCTTCTCCAACTCCCGGAGGAATCCACTAGGTAATGAGATCAAGTTACAAAGTAGTTCTCTGTCTAGAGACAAAGCCTTGATCACACAGTGGCTATCCCCTGCGACTCAGTTTCTTCACAAGACAGTTGCCTTGCTACTTCAGCTCCCTTTAAGTCTTTGGAATTGATCACACAGCCTTCCAACAAACTTGAAACTCCTGGTTCGACCTCGAACCTTTCTACAACTCCTTCAACTTGGAGAGTAGACCCCTTTTCATTCTTTGAACTTTTCCTCTTCAACTGGTTGAAGTAATCTTTCCTTCACAGCGTGTGTTAGATCGAGTTCCTTCGAGTGTTAGGCTTGAGGAATTCTATGATAAGCTTTGACAATATTGCAGGTTATACTTTCTTGAATGTTCCTTGATTCGTTCGTGCTTGGTTCAGGTAACCTTTTCTCAAATGCTTCCTTAGCCTTTTATAGTGCTCATTTGAAAATTTGCTCGTTGAAGAGATAGGCTATTTTCAAATGACACTTCTTGTCTTTTCTTGGTCTCAGCATTTTTTATGTTGACCCTTCCTCGTATTAAATGGCTCTACAGCTTTATAGGGTATGACACATGCTCCAGTATTTCCCATTGGTTTATTCCTTTTGCATGTTTCTGGCCAAACACTTTAAGACCTAGCATCTTGGACTTATTACTATATTAAGTAATATCCTTGACTTCCTTCCGGCGGATCAATGTCGATTGTCTTGACTTTGCCGCCTTTACCCTTTGAGTTAGTCCGCTCCAATCATGGGAATGACTCAACTCGCTCACTTCAACTGTTAGACTTGGCTCCTTTTACTGACTTGACTGACACTTCCTCATACTTCACACAACTGTTCCTCAGCTGGCTCTCCCTCAATCGAGTCCTTATCTTCCATCTTGGCCATACTCAGCTGACATACAGCAGAGTCTTCACTCTAGTCTGCAGTTGACTTCTTGCATTCTTTGACATAGTGATTTTACTCAGCTCTTTTAGTCCTATCTATTACAACATAGAATTACAAGGAAAATGGGGTGCCAAATTCCTAGTCTAAGTTTTACATGGTATCATCAAAATCTTACAAATAAAGTTCTTAACACTTTCCTGAAGATCTATTTGCAGAATATTTTCTGTTTGAAGCCCAAATTCTTTTTGAAGCCGAGTCAGCCGCGGAACGTGCCAGGGTACAATGTCCAAGTCTCTCTAGAGGAAATCGGAACCTCTGCTGAGACTGCTATGGTGCCTATTGGTTTTGACTTTGATGTTGTTTGGCCTGAGGATCAGTCCGCTGAGACAACCGACTTTCGAAAGCCTTTAAAGCCATTTGTCCTAAGATAGAAAAGATGGAGCATGGCTTTGCAGCATTGGACCAAAGGCTAGACAAAAGGGATGCTACAATCACTGGAGACATCCGAGGGACTATACTGAGAATTAGCAGTCACCATCGTAAATCATTATTCCCGAAAATGGTGATCCGGAACTCGAGATAACCTCAAGTTCCAAAGAAAGGCAAAGGGACCACATATTCGAGGATGGATGGGTCACATAGGTCGATATGGAGTTGCTCAAGGCTCAACACAAACCGAAATTGCAAAAATGGAGACCTATGTTGAACATCGATTAAGGTGCTCCAGACAGATATGAAGCGATGGCGGTGAGTTAAAGGCATTAAGATCGTAATTGAGCAACGTACTCCAAGACCCATGACAAGCATGATTCCATGAACAACAAAATTGATCTCCTCCCGAGTCGTATTTTCCCAAACCTTGCTCTACCCCTTGGTGATGATGCCAAAAAGGGGAAGAGTAAGAATTGAAGGAAGGGCAAAGAAGTGATAAGGAAGGGAAGCAAAGGAGAAAGCGAGGCAATGGGAAAGGTAGTTATTTGAAGAAACCTCCCTTGAAAATAATGTTTGCTAAGACCCTCAAACAGAGTGAAGTCATAGTGTCGATTCTCGGCAGACTACCAAAGGAGATGATCGTAGAAATGAAAGTCGAAATGGCAGTCAAGCAATCGAGAACAGCCATGGAAGCTGAGTTTGATAAGGTAGATGAGAAACACTCCGAGCACATCAAAGATATCAAAGCAAGGTTTGAAGGCCCTCCAGCTGGATTAATAAGGAGTTCCAAACTCTAGAAGCTGAAGGTTATTTCAAGACATGACTCTACCACAGGCGTGGGACTTGTACTGGGAAAAATGACTTGAATTGTGCGATCAAAGAAAGCAGAGTTCCGTGAGTCACCGACCGAAAGACACTAGTACAATATACTCCCAGAGGAGGAGCTGAATCAAACAAGCGAGGGGGAAGGTTTGGAAGTGGTGGAAGAGGCAGAGTCACTCCACCACAGCCAAGACCTAAAGATATAGGATTCATTGACCCACAAAAAAAGGGATCAATTATTGGGTTGGGTACGACCATCTGGCTAACCTAGAAGTGGAGCGCAAGAATGAGGAGGCAAGGAGAAGACAAGAAGCTGAGAATGAAAGATTAGACATAGAGTGGGAAGAAAGGTAGCGAAGGGAAGACCCTGCTGCTAAGAGAGCTTATGAAACAAAGAGAAGGGAAAGAGTTGAAGAAGAAGAGAGAAGAAGGAAGCAACCAAGGCGTTGAAGATGGCTGAAACCCCTTTAGTGTATTTTACTTAACTGTAAATACATATTTTGTACGTTTTTCTTGTAATATCATTTTAATCTTGCTCTTGTTGTACTTTAGTACAATGAGAAGCATTGTTACAATGTAATAGATAGTATAGCTCAGATACAGTGTATAGAGTATACTATGTAACAGCTTTGTAAAGTGCATGTGTAAAGTACAAGAATGATATGATCAATAAAATTGACATATTCAACACATACATTCTTTATTCGCTTACTTATTTTATTGTAATTATTTAAGTTTTGGCATCATCAAAAGGGGGGAAATTGTTAGGAAAATTTATGTTTAGATTTTGATGATACCATGTAAAACTTCGAATAGGAAGTTGGCACCCCATTTTCCATGTAATTCAGCTTGTAATATATAGGACTGCATGAGCTGAGTGGAGTCAGCTAAGTTGAAGAAATACAAGAGTCGACTGAAGACTGAAGAGAAGACTCAGTTGTGTGTTAGATGTGTGAAGCCAAGTGGAGAATTAGTCAAGTGTGAGCTAAGTCATTCCATAATGTTTGGAATTGATGTCAAAGGGGTTTGCAGCAGACAAGACTTGAAAAAAGTTGATAGAGATCTGTTGTCAACTCAAGTCAAGACTTTGCTGAAAATAGGCCTGTGTCAGGCTGCCAGCAATAAAGATGTTTTGCTGAAAGAGTGCAAAAAGCAACAAACCAATAGGATGTACCTGAAAACCTGCAGAAACCATGGAAAGGCTGCAGAGCATTAAAAACATGGTACGATCCTCATTAATGCTGCAAGAACAAGACAAGCCAACAACCTACGAGTGGGATTTGAATTATATGTCTATCTCTTCAACGGACATATTTTCGAATACTCATTATAAAAAGCTGAGAAAGCAAGTGACAGAAGGTTACGAATTTTATGAGATAAATCAAACATTCAAGCAAGCAAATCTGCAAAAATACTCTCAAACTTTCAAAGATATTCCTCAAGCCTAAAATCGAAGGAACTTAATCCAACACATTCAGTGAAGGAAAGAACACTTCATCCAGTTGAAGAGGAAACTATTTGAAGAACAAAAGGGGTCTACTCTCCAAGGTTAAAGGAGTTGTAGTAAGGTTCAAGGTCGAACCAGAAGCTTTGAGCTCGTTGGAAGGCTGTGTGATCAATTCCAAGAGTTCGTGGGAGCTGAAGTAGCAAGACAACTATTTTGTGAAGAAGCTGAGTCCCAGGAGCAGCCAGCTGTGTTATCAAGGTTGGCTCGGACTTATAACTGCTTTGTAACCAGATCTGTTACTTAGTGGATTCCTCCAGGAGTTGGAGAAAGTTGGATTAGAGAAATTACCCCATCCTCGAACCACTATAAAATTTGCTTGTGTCATTTTACTTACAGCACTTTACTTTCTTGCATATTATTGATATTTGTTGCTAAGTTAAAATTGCTTAACTCAACTGATAATAACCTTGCTAAAAACAAGTTTAAAACATCAAGGGTGAAAAGTCTTCCGCTGAACAAAACCAAATCAACTGTTAAGTTAAGTGTTAGCTGACCCAATTGAGTCATACTATTAATGTACTCGGTCAAGTCTGTTGAGTGGGTAACTTCGCTCAAGAAAGCCAACCTAGCTGTCCCTCAAGGACTTAGCTGATTTGAGTTAACTCTGTAAAAATTATTTAAAAGGACTAAGTTCGAAAATTTGGTAAGGTTTATTCAACCCCTCCTTCTAAACCTTACAACTCACCCCTTGGGACCTATAGGGAGTACTCTTCTAGAGTCTTCTTTAATTCTTACTCCATTGCTTCGATGTCTTTCCTCGCGGTGTTTGAGCTTTTGCCTTCTTTTTCAGGAGAATAATATTTTGTGGGGTGTCCTTCAGAGCTCGGAGTGGGCGCCCTTATGGAGCTCAAGGGGCGTCGTTTCGGAGTCTGGACGAAGCACCCTTCTATAACTTCCTTCATAATTTTTGCTTTAGCACTTTTATCTCTTCTCCAAATGTGTTACTTTTTTTTGTCTTCTTTTCCTTGCACATTTTTTACCATGGAGAAGAATTTATGGGGACTTTTGCAAGGAGGCCCCTTCCTCATGGGTGTTAGCCGAAGGAGAAAGAACTTTTACTAGGGCCTCTTTGTGAGGAGGCCCCTCCTATCTGGGGTCTTAGCCAGAATGGGTCATCCCAGCCGGGGTCTTAGCCGGAATGGGTCATCCCACCCGGAGTCTTAACCGGAGGAGGTGAATTACTAGGACCTCCATGAGGAGGCTTGTCCTATCCAAGGTCTTAGCCGGAAGGGGTCATCCCACCAAGGGTTTTAGCCGGGTGAGGTCTTCCCCTTCGGGGTCTTAACCGGAGGAGGTGAATTACTAAGACCTCCATGAGGAGGCCCCTTCCATCCAGGGTCTTAGCCGAAAGCGATGAGTCCCCCGGGGCCTTAGCCAGGTGAGGCCTTTCCTCCGTGGTCTTAGCCGAATGAGGTGATTTATTAGGACCTCCATGAGGAGGCCATTCCCATCCGTGGTCTTAGCCCGGGGGGTCATCCCACCCGGGATTTTAGCCAGGTGAGGCTTTCTCCCGGGGTCTTAGCCGAGGAGGTGATTTATGAGGACCCCGTGAGGAGGCCCCTCCCATTTGGGGCTTTAGCTGGAAAGATGGGGTTTGTTGAGGAGAGCGCCCAAATGGCCATTGAACTTGGCCATGTGTGGCCATTAACTGCATTCACAACATTAAAATATAAACATGAAAGTACATTTATTCATCGTGATGATTAGGTTTTACACCACGTGGGCGGAAATAATACTGAAATGACAGTAAAAATATTTAATGCCTCTAGGCGGAAACAAATTGGAAATAAATGAGAAATACTAAAGCCGCCAGAGTCGGGGAAAAATAGGTGTTTGTGGAAGCTCACGAGATCCGCGACTCCCAAGTCGGGAAAAATAGGTGTTTGAGGAAGCTTGCTCATCTCAGAGTGGCAATATAAAATTCGAGCGATCCTTTGACATCCCCCTCGCTTCTTGATGCATTCTCGAAGACTGCTCCTCGCATCTTATGCTTCTGGTCCTCCAGAGATTGTATTGATGACTCTGGCTACGTGAGTATCACGCCTCTCCTTTCTGCAGTACAAATTGGAGTGTGCCCGTGTAGAGTTTCTCCTCAGTGGTTGTAGTGGATCAATGATCTCGTTCTTCCGCACGGCCATCGTGACCTCCGCTATTGTAGCATTGAGAGTGTGTAGTTTGGCCCATGATCTTTTCTCGAACCCTTCCGAGGTTGATTCTTGTCGTCTTCCCGGGACTTACGCTTTGCACTGGGTTCAGGCTTGGCTGACTCTCCCACTTGAATATGTTTCTCTACTTAGCTCAATAACTCATCCGTGTTGGAGGGAGGCTTCCTATACGGATTCTTTAGACACCCTGGCAGAGAATTTGCCGCAGCATCCCGGTGAAGGTCTTACAGTGGACGTTGGCAACTTCAATGATGGCTTTAATGAATCATTTCATAAACTCTCGCAATGTTTCTCCTTCCTTCTGCTTCACCCGAAAGAGGTGAGTGATAGTCTTGGGGCACTTTCTGTTGATGTAGAACTACTTGTTGTAGGAGGCATCCGTCATGTTGTAGAGACATGCATTGGCATAGATTTTGTCCAAGTGTTCCTGTGGATCTCCAGTTCTGTCATACTCTGGGAGATTGGAAGTCTTGATTCTCGAAGGTAGAGGCTCTTGGGTTGATTCCTTCATGGTTCAGCTTTCTTCATTTTGGGAGTCTTCGACTTCTCCAAAGAGTTGAGCATTTCTCTCTCTCTTTTTGTTGTGGTGTACTTCTCCAAAGAACAGAGAATTTATGGAGCTCCCTCCAGCTGAGGTTGGTTCATTGACAGGTTGTCCTGGGAGTTCTGTTTCTCTGTAAAAGGTTGCTTTCCAGTTCATTTTTCCTCTCTTCCGTTCTAGTCGAGTGAGAGTCATTCTTCATGCAGTTGTTGCTGCAGCCTGCAATGGAAGGGTACCCTTACGAGGGGTCTTTATGCAGCTCGCGGAGCTCAGAAATATCCTCATGCAGCTCTAGGAGCATTGATGTCTTAGAGCGTTCCGGGTAGTTTCATTGAAATGAGAGCTTCCGGGTTGATGGACTTATCTAGTGAGCATAGCCCTTTAGGAGGAGGAGATTGTGGAATGGCGCCCTTTTGGCCAGGCTAGGGCATTCCCTTGAGTAGGCAAGGGTGCCCCCTTCAGCTGGGCAAGGGCACTTCCTTCAGCTCTTTGAGTTGTTGAATGGAGTCCCTCAGGAAGGAGAGGTCGATCCTAATGTCTTCTTAATAATCCGACTTCTTGCTTGGTGTTCCCAGCTTTGGAGCCTACAGCTTCCACAAATCACTTCATGAGGTCTTGCAAGAACTATCCTTAGGTTGAAAAGGAAGAGCCATGGTCTCTAATACTTCCTTCTGATGGAGAATGGTCGTGTGAAGGTAGTAGTGAGTTTATCCCTCCCAATGATTGATCTAATTGGGAGCTTATCAACCACGTTAGTGGCACTTGGTCAGTGTTGCTCATCTCCGAGTGGCAACATAACATTCGAGCGATCCTTTCGACGTCCCCCTCCGCTTCTTGATGTATTCTAGAAGAGTGCTCTTTGCATCTTTTTGCTTCTCGGTCTTAGGAGATTGTATTGATGACTCTGGCTACGTGAGTAACATGTCTCTCCTTTTTGCAGGTGTCTGAGCGGTGCTGGTCTTATTGAGATTCTTCTTTCATGCGGTCTCGGATCTCGGCAAAACTTGCTATGATCCACGTAGTCCTTTGATGATGCCAAAACTTAAATAATTACATTAAAATAAGTAGCACAAGAATAAAGAATATATGTGTTGAAAAAGTACATTTTCTTGATCATATCATTCTTGTACTTTGCACATGCACTTTACAAAGTTGTTACACAAAGATACTCTATACACTGTATCTGAGATATACTATCTATTACATTGTAACAATGCTTCTCATTGTACTAAAGTAGTTGCTTCCTTCTTCTCTCTTCTTCTTCAACTCTTTCCATTCTCTTTGTTTCATAAGCTATCTTAGCAGCAGGGTCTTCCCTTCGCTACCTTTCTTCCCACTCTATGTCTAATATTTCATCTTCTTGTCTTCTCCTTACCTCCTCATTCTTGCGCTCCACTTCTAGGTTAGCAAGATGGTCGTACCCAACCCAATAATTGATCCCTTTTTTGTGGATCAATGAATCTTGTATCTTTAGGTTTTGTTTGTGGTGGAGTGACTCGCCTCTTCCACCACTTCCAAACCTTCCTCCTGCTCCTCCTGCGGGAGTATATTGTACTAGTGTCTTTCCATTCGGAACTAGAACTCGCTTCTCGGTGATATGCACAATTCAAGTCATTTTTCCAAAGACAAGTCCCACGCATGTGGTAGAGTCATGTTCTTGAAATAACCTACGAACTTCAGAGTTTAAAACTCCTTAGTAATCCAGCTGGAGGGCCTTCAAACCTTGCTTTGATATCTTTGATGCGCTCGGAGTGCTTCTCAAAGAACCTTATCAAACTCGGTTTCCATGGTTGTCCTCGATCGCTTGACCGCCATTTCAGCCTTTCTTTTCTATGGTCGCTCTTTTGGTGAGTCCGAGAATCGAGAATGTGACTTCACTCATTTGAGGGGTCTTAGCAAACATTATTTTCAAGGAGGTTTCTTCAAATAACTACCTTTCCCTTACCGCTTCTCCTTTGCTTCCTTCCTTATCACTTCTTTGCCCTTCCTTCAATTCCTTCAATTCTTACTCTTCCCCTTTTTGGCATCATCACCAAGGGGTAGAGAAAGGTTTGGGAAAATACCACTCGGGGAGGAGATCAATTTTGTTGTTCGTGGAATCATGTTTGTCATGGGTCTTGGAGTACGTTGCTCAATTATGATCTTAATGCCTTTAACTCACCGCCATCGCCTTCATCTCTGTCTGGAGCACCTTAATGTTGTTCAACGTTGGTCTCCATTCTTGCAATTTCGGGGATGTCTTGAGCCTTGAGCAACTCTATATCGACCTATGTGGTCATCCATCCACGAATATGTGGTCCCTTTGCCTTTTCTCGAACTTGAGGTTATCGAGTTCCGGATCACCATTTTCGTGAATAATGATTTACGATGGTGACCGCTAATTCTCATATAGTCCTCGGATGTCTCCGGTGATTGTAGCATCCCTTTGTCTTGCCTTTGGTCCAATCTTGCAAAGCCATGCTCTATATTTTCTATCTTAGGACAGATTGCTTTAAAGGCTTTTGAAAGTCGGTTGTCTCGGCGGATCGATCCTCGTGCCAAACAACATCAAAGTCAAAAACAATAGGCACCATAGCGATCTCGTGCAGAGGTTCCGATTTCCTCAGAGAGACTTGGATATTGTACTGGCACATTCCGGATCGACTCGGCTTCAAAAAGAATTTGGACTTCAAACGGAAAATATTCCCGCAAATAGATCTTCAAGAAAGTGTTAAGAACTTTATTTGTAAGATTTTGATGATACCATGTAAAACTTAGACTAGGAATTTGGCACCCCATTTTCCTTGTAATTCTATGTTGTAATAGATAGGACTGAAAGAGCTGAGTAAAATCAGATATGTCAAAGAATGCAAGAAGTCAACTGCAGACTAGAGTGAAGACTCTGCTTTGTGGCTGTGTGTCACCGAGTATGGCCAAGATGGAAGATAAGGACTCAATTGAGGAGAGCTAGCGAGGATTGTGTGAAGTATGAGGAAGTGTCGGTCAAGTCGTAAAAGGAGCCAAGTCTAATGATTGAGGTGATGGTTGAGTCATTTCCATGATTGAGCAAACTCAAGTCAAAGGGGTAAAGGCAAGAATCAAGTCAAGACAATCGACATTGATCCGTTGGAAGGAAGTCAAGGATATTACTTAATATAGTAATAAGTCCAAGTCCGCCGCTGTGTCTTAAAGTGTTTGGCCCCTAAACATGCAAAAGGAATAAACCAATGGGAAACATTTGGAGCATGTGTCATACCCTATAAAGTCAGAGCCATTTAATACGAGAAAGGGTCAACATAAAAAATGCTGCAGACCAAGAAAAGACAAGCCAACGAACAAGAAGTGTCATTTGAAAATAGCTTATCTCTTCAACGGGCAAATTTTTAAATGAGCACTATAAAAGGCTAAGGAAGCATTTGAGAAAAGGTTACCTGAACCAAGCACGAACGAATCAAGCAACATTCAAGAAAGTATAACTTGCAATATTCTCAAATCTTATCATAGAATTCCTCAAGCCTAACACTCGAAGGAACTCGATCTAACACACGCTGTGAAGGAAAGATTACTTCAACCAGTTGAAGAGGAAAAGTTCAAAGAATGAAAAGGGGTCTACTCTCCAAGTTGAAGGAGTTGTAGAAAGGTTCAAGGTCGAACCAGGAGTTTCAAGTTTGTTGGAAGGCTATGTGATCAATTCCAAAGACTTAAAGGGAGCTGAAGTAGCAAGGAAACTGTCTTGTGAAGAACTAAATTAACAAAGGGTGTTAAGTCTTCCGCTGTTAAAAACTAAATCATCTAAAAGTTAAGTGTTAGCTAACGCAACTAATTTATACTATCAACAGCTCAGTTGAGTCTGTTGAGTGGGTAACTTAGCTGAAGAAAGCCAACCAGCTGTCCCCCAAGGACATATCTGATTTGAGTCAACTCTGTTGAAATCTTAAAAAGACAAAAAGTGAAAATTTGGTAAGGTTTATTCAACCCCCCTCTCTAAACCTTACACCACAACCCTTGTCCAATTTTGTAAGGTTTATTCAACCCCCCTATCCACTTTACACGATGAATGGACTAATGAAGATAGAAAGAGATATAACCTGGACAATGTGGCCAAAGATATTTTTTATAAGACGTTGGACGGGCGATGTTCAACAAGGTCAAGTCATGCAGACCAGCCAAAGAAATCGGGATAAGCTAACCATGATTTGTGAAGGATCATAAGAGATTAAAGAGAATAAATTAATTGTTTGTTGTTCAAAAATTTGAAAAATTTAAAATGCTTGCAGTGAAATTCGGATCGTTGGATGCCGATTCACATATATAACAAATGAGCTTTCAGCTATTGGGAAAGAGTACACTCGAAGGAGATGTGCATGAAGATACAAAGAGCCCTCCCAACCGAATGGGAAATAAAGGTCATGGCCCCGAGACATTCAATGGACCTCTTAAGAACATCTAATCATGAGCTATTCTCGATCTCAAGGCCTACGAGTTTGAGCCGAGAAGGAAAGAGCAAGAGGAAACAAATGTACCAAAAACAATTTTGCATTATTCGTGAAGGGAAGAAAAGCCGAGCAAAAGGAGACCATTGACCAGGAGGAAATTGCCTTCATGGTAAAGAGATTCAACAAGATCCTTAACAAGAACTATAAAAGAAAAAACGGTGAGACCTCCAGGAGACATTCAGCACCTTCCAAATCAAGGGAAGACAGACCGCCCAAGAGAGTTGAACATCAGATAGCCGACTATCAGAGAGCTGATAACCAGAGAACCGAGAAAAATAATCAGAGATCTGAAAACCTATGCTAGAATTGCAGACAACCAAGACATTTTGCCGTTGACTGTTCCTATCCACCAGTCAACAAATATAGAAATGAGGAAGAAAGAAGAGTCTTCAGGGAAAGAAGACAAGAAAAGAAGAAAGCCATGTTAGGTGCTGAGACTGCTGAGCCATCCAAGTGTAAAGAGGAAACAAACTCGGATAACAGTGAAGCTGAATACTCAAGTGATACTGAGGAAGACGCTTTGATCTGCCTCATGGCTAAAGAACAAGATCAAGAAGATGAGGTACATTCTAACTCATCTCATTCTGATTCAAGTGATAGTGACTGTGATACACACACTTCATCACCCATAGATCTTTATGATTCATTAGACAAAATGATGAAAGATTTTGAGCACATTAAAACCTCACACACACTTTTGAATGAGGAGAACAACCATCATAAAAACCAAAACTCACAGCTGACAAAAGAGCTGAGTACTTAGTCACATAGCTGATGAGAACACTAGGCTGAAGGCTGAAAATACAAAGATCTTAGCAGAGTTGGTTGCTATTGAGAAAAGAGAAAAAGATCTAAAAAATGTGATTGTCTCATTTACAAAAGCATCCAAATCATTGGATGAACTTATTATGAGTCAAAAAGAGTGTAGAGACAAGACATGAATAGATTCAATTCCTTTGTGCATAGTCAAGCTCCAAGAGTTATTTTGGAAAATGGATCTTCAAGTAATGAAGGAATCCAAAAGCCCAAAACACCATATGTTGCACCAACATCCACACCAAAACACAATCATACTTGCCTTGGTTATAAGGGAAAATGAAAGAAGCCTTTGAGAGTATCTTTGAAAGGACAAGCGAGAAGAAATTCAGACAGTCCATCACAGACTCCCAACGAAAAATACTCGAAAGAGTCAAACAAAGCTACCAAAAGCCCTTAAATTTCATCAAAGAAATACATATGATGGGAATGGTAGAAACTATCCAAACCAAACGATTGGAATAACCATGTGAAATAACAGCAAAAACCTATGGGATACAAGCCAAAATGGCAAAGACCTCAACCTCAACAAAGGTCATTCCCAAGGCAAAAGAGCTATTATCAGCACTTTAATGCACCTAAACACTACACCAAGAAATTCCAAAACTACCCCAAGAAAGCAGTTGCTAAAAAACCACACAAGCATACAGATAAAAGAGACAATAGTATGATCCTAAAACCCCCAAACAATTTGCTAATGTACATTATGATTATGGTACTGATAGATGGCAACCTCTTAGAGTCAGATCATCTGGCTATTGGTTGGTTGGAGCATCTTATAGCACTAACCCCCAAGACCCAGAAAAGTATGAGTACCTAAAAACTGATTTCCTTGATTGTAGGTTCAAGGAAAAGCTGAGTGCCAAGGAACCTGGTACATGGATAGAAGTTGTTCCAGACATATGACAGGAAATAAAAAAAATTTGTCAAGATTCAAGGAGATCAAAGGTGCAAAGGTCATATTTGGAGGAAATGAAGCTCCAAGGGAGATCAAAGGCACATGATCCATCAAGAAGAATGGTGGGATCATAGATGTTGCATATGTTGAAGGCCTCAACTTCAACCTGTTAAGCATCAGCCAACTCTGTGACAAAGGCTATAATGTGGGATTCAACATGGGGATATGCCAAATCAAAGATGCTGAATCTAATGAGATTGTGCTACAAGGAACTAGACAAAAGAATATATATGTAGTGGATTGTCCATTGCTACAACAAGCACATGTTTGCTAGCAAGATGCAGTAGAATCCGGTTGGTCGTGGCATACGGTTTGAGTCATCCGAATTTCAAGACAATCAACAGGCTTGCAAGGAGTCATCATGTGGAAGGATTGCGACTCGAGTATACAAGAAAGAAAGTATACATGATGCATGCGGATGGGAAAATAGATCAAATCATCATTCAAGGATAAGCCAAGTCCTTCTTCAACTAGGATATTGCATACATTTGCATATGGATTTATTTGATCTGTTGAGCCGACAAGCATGGAAAGAAATACACCTTAGTGGTGGTGGATGACTATTCAAGATATACATGGACAATTTTCATGTGTAAAAAGAAGGAAACACTACGAAGTTGCCTCGGTGATGAGAAGAGTTCAAAATGAAAAGAGTCAAATTATTATAAAGATAATATCCGATAGGGGAACTAAGTTTGTCAATGGGATATATTGTGTTGAAAATGGTATTGCTCACGAGTTATCAGCAGTAAGGACTCCATAGTAGAATGAGTAGCTGAAAGAAGGAACATAACTCTCAAGGAAGGCTGCAAGGACAATGTTAAGTCGATGGATTGCCTAAGAGATTTTGGGTCAAGCTATAAATATAGCATGATATACTCAAAATAGATGCATGATAAAAGTGCGCTTAACAAAGACTCCCTATGAGATTTGGACATGGATAAAGCCAAATATTTGGATGTAAGTGCTTCATCCACAACAATGGCAAGGATAACTTAAGAGCTTTTGATGCTAAAGCTGATGAATGTATCTTTTTGGGATACTTAACTGAGAGTAAAGCCTATAGAGTGCTAAACAAGGGGACTATGGTCACAGAAGAGTCAATCCATGTGGTATTTGATGAGCCAAATATGAATGGAGAAGACATTGATGAGTTAGCCGACAGCGTAATCAACCAACTATATAGAAGAGTCCTTATGTTGAAGCGGTGAGAGCACTCAACCCCGATGATGATGAGATAGCTGAATCTCAAAGACAGCTGGAAGGTCTGCAACTGAATGACGATGAAGAAGCTGTTCAAGACAACTTAGCTGCAAGATGGTTGGATCCAACAGACTTACTCCAACCTGATGTGAGATGGCTGAGAGACCACCCACCTGAGTTAATCATTGGAGATGTTAGAGATGTCAAAAGAACCAGATCCAGAGCACAGCATGAAGCAATGTTCACTTGTTTTATTTCCCAAATAGAGCTTAAAGATGTTTCTCAAGCATTGGAAGACACACATTGGATTCAGGCCATGCAAGAAGAGCTGAATCAGTTTGAGAGAAACAAAGTATGGGAATTAGTTCAAAGGCCAACCCACCAAAATGTTATTGGTACTAAATGGGTATTCAGAAACAAGATGAATGAGGAAGGATCTATTGTCGAACAAAGCAAGATTGGTAGCCAAAGGGTATTGCCAAGAAGAAGGCATAGATTTTGATGAAACATTTGCTCTGTTGCCAAAACTGGAAGAAATAATGATGTTTCTTGCTTATGTTGCACATAAGAACTTCACTGTATATCAAATGGATGTGAAGAGTGCTTTTCTAAATGGACTGTTAGAGGAAGAAGTCTATGTTGAACAACCTCCAGGTTTTGAGCATAAAACTATTGGAGATAAAGTCTACAAGCTCAAGAAGGCATTGTATGGATTGAAACAATCACCAAGAGCATGGTATGATACATTGTCTCGTTTCTAATTGACAATAGATTCACCAAAGGCAAAGTTGACAGACACTCTTAGGATTCGAGATGGAGAGAATATACTTCTTGTTCAAATATATGTAAATGATATCATCTTTGGATCCACAAACAAAGAGTTGTGTGACAAGTTCCCAAACCTCATGCAAGGCAAATTTAAGATGCGCATGATGGGAGAGCTGACTTTCTTCTTAGGACTTCAAGTCACGCAATTGAAGGATGGAACCTTCATAAGCCAAACCAAGTATACCAAAGATTTAATGAAGAAATTTGGTATGGAAGAGAAGTGATCAGTGAAAATTCCTATGAATACATTAGTCAAGATGGACATGGATGCAGAGATAGCAAAGTTGTTGATCAAAAACGTCCAAATGCGCTAATAGTTTCAAAGATCGGGGTTTAGTAGTTTGGCCATAACTTTCTACAAATTTTCTATTGAGGTTATTAAAGTGGCTATGGAAATCTAAGAGAAAGGGCTACAACTTTTATGAAGACCCCAGAGCAAATTCGGACAATACCATGGACAAAAATGCAAAGACACTGCAGGAAGAAAACAGGGACGGGAACTAGACCCGCATGGCCCGGGCCGTGTGAAACCCACATAGGCATGTGGGAAAGGCTGTAAACCACATGGCCAGGCCGTGTGGAACTTTTCCGGACATGTTTTTGGATTTTTCTCCCATTCCAATTCTACAATGACCTCTCCAAGCACCTATATAAAGGGGACCAAGGCTTGAACGATTTTTCATCATCATACATCATCCAACATCACTTGATACAGCAAAAACACATCAAATAACACAGGAACAAAGGAATCGAAAAGCTTCTGAGAGTAAAAGGCTAGGTCGCAAAGGACACCACAAGGCTTTCGCATCTACGGGAGCATAAGAGCTTCGAGGGGCTTGGAAGGAGAATCCATCCCGACAAGAAGGGTTTTCTATCTATGTCTAAGAACTATTGCATGTGCTTATATGGTGTCATAATGTGGATTAGAATTTGTCTATGAGTTTGTAATCAATGTTTGGCATATCTTTCGGATCTTAGGGGCATAATCAAAACTGTGGATTTATATTAAATATGATTATTTATTTTCTTGATTAATTCATACATTCTATTTTATGAATTCGAGTGCTTATTTATAATTGCTTTTATTTGCCGGGAATAAATTGCATGTCATATTTGTTAGTGCAAAATTCGGGAGATGAGTTCTAACAAAGATGGAAATCGAATTCGGACATAAACGGATGTAACGAGTTGGGAGACCTACAATGTTTTGTGGGGAGTCACAAATCTTTTGAGAGTTAGTAATAATTGTAATGAGTCAGGAGACCTACAATTGTTATTAATCAAATTGTTTATTCACTGCCCGGAAGGGAAAGTAGACTAACTTAGGAATTGAACCCATAGGATTGCATGAACTGATTTTTAAAACTTTATTCGCATTTAATATTAAAGAAGCATGTTGAGATTATGTGCCTAATGTTGCTCCTAAAGATGTTGAAAATACTTGTGGGATTCACAAATTTATTTTATTTATTCTTCTTTATTTTCGATTTTTAGTTAGACAAAATATTCAATATTGATCGCTTCAATAAAATTGGAATACGATGTTATTATAGCCTAAGTGTTTTAATTCAATGAGGAATATGCTAAGACATTATTTATAAATGATGACTTGTAGTTGTATGAACCAAAATATTTTTGGCGAACATGGTTTTCTTGAGTATGGAGTCAAAGAAAAATGAAAATCAACAAAGTTTAATGTTCATAGTGTTCTTGTTAGTTGTTCGAGTTTTATGATCATTATGTGATATTAACTTTTGGAAGATTCGAGTTATTTAAGTTTGACAAAAATACAATCGTTTTCTATGAGCGGGAATGTTTTGGGCATGACTTAACATAAGCAATGGTTCGCGATGGTAGTTCAACTTTCTATGGGGAATTTTATATACACTTTTGAGAGTAGAGCGATAAAATTTACTTGTATGTGCATATTAATTATGTTGAGTTTATGAATGATGACTTTTTGATGATCAATTACATGGTTTTCTTGAGTATGGAGTCAAATGCTATTTAATGTTCATAGTGTTGTTCTTTATACCCCTTGATATTAATTTTTTAATTTGCTCGAGGACGAGCAATGGTTTAATTTTGGGGGAATTTTATAAGTGTAAAATATATGTGCATTTAAGGGCTTATTTTTGACACATGTATATTTAGTGTGTTTTATTCTTGTAATTCTTGTAACTTACAGAAATGGAGCTAAATTGGATAAAAAGAGATGTCACATTCCAAAGTATAGGTCAAGAGCTAAGCTACGAGCAAATATGTGAAGGAGAAAAGCACGGACGATCGAACAAAAGGAAATTTCCTTAAAAAACGTCCAAATGCGCTAACAGTTTCCAGCACTGACAGGGTTTAGTAGTTTGCCCATAACTTTCTCTACAAATTTTGTATTGAGGTTATTAAAGTGGCTATGGAAATCTAAGAGAAAGGGCTACAACTTTCATGAAGACCCCAGGAGTAAATTCGGACTATACCATGGACAAAAATGCATCACACGGACGGACCGTGTGAAAATACCGGTGTGAAAGTGACACAACCGTGTGAAGAATGGAAGAAAACAGGGGACGAAACTAGGCCCACATGGCCAGACCATGTGAAGCTTACACGGGCGTGTGGGAAAGGACTGTAAACCACACGGCCGTGTGGGACTCTGCTGGA
Source organism: Rehmannia glutinosa (assembly GCA_016081115.2). Taxonomy (NCBI): domain Eukaryota; kingdom Viridiplantae; phylum Streptophyta; class Magnoliopsida; order Lamiales; family Orobanchaceae; genus Rehmannia; species Rehmannia glutinosa. The sequence goes on from CM071930.1 coordinate 48,432,446, forward strand.
CGCGTTTTTTGGAGTTTTTTTTCCATTCCAACTCTATAAGTGACCTCTCCAAGCACCTATGTAAAGGGGACCAAGGCTTGAACGAATTTTCATCATCATACATCATCCAACATCACTTGATACAGCAAAAACACATCAAATAACACAGGAACGAAGGAATCAATGAGCTTCTCAGAGCAAAAGGCTAGGTTGCGAAGGACACCACAACGCTTTCGCATCTATGGGAGCACATGAGCTTCGGGGGCTTGGAAGGGGAATCCATCCTGACAAGAATGGGTCTTTCTATGTCTAAGAACTCTTTTATGTGCTTATATGATGTCATAATTTTGATTTGAATTTGTCTATGAGTTTGTAATCAATGTTTGGCATATCTTTCGGATCTTAGGGGCATAATCAAAACTGTGGATTTATATTAAATATGATTATTTGTTTTCTTGATTAATTCATACATTCTATTTTATGAATTCGAGTGCTTATTTATAATTGCTTTTATTTGTCGGGAATAAATTGCATGTCATATTTGTTAGTGCAAAATTCGGGAGATGAGTTCTAACAAAGATGGAAATCGAATTCAGACATAAACGGATGTAACGAGTTGGGAGACCTACAACTGTTTGTGGGGAGTCACAAATCTTTTGAGAGTTAGTAATAATTGTAATGAGTCAGGAGACCTACAATTGTTATTAATCAAATTGTTTATTCACTGCCCGGAAGGGAAAGTAGACTAACTTAGGAATTGAACCCATAGGATTGCATGAACTGATTTTTAAAACTTTATTCGCATTTAATATTAAAGAAGCATGTTGAGATTATGTGCCTAAGGTTGCTCCTAAAGATGTTGAAAATACATGTGGGATTCACAAATTTATTTTATTTATTCTTCTTTATTTTCGATTTTTAGTTAGATAAAATATTCAATATTCGGTCGCTTGAATAAAATTGGAATACGATGTTATTATAGCCTAAGTGTTTCGAGATTCAATCCCTGAGGAATATGACCCTGCTTGACATTATTCTATAAACTACACTGTACACTTGCAGTTGTATGAACCAAAATATTTTTGGCGAACACTAAGTTAGGAGCCTCAGAAGACTCAATCAGCAGAGCCAAAGAAGAGTATTGAAAATCAACAAAGTTTCATTGTTCAGCCAAGTGAAACAGTCAAGACGCCTAGTTAGTTGTATCGAGTTAGTTGGGCGGCCGAGTGATCATTATGTGAAGAAAGAAGCAGAGTTAAGTCACTTTTGGAAGATAGCTGAGTTATTTAAGAGTTAAGTGACAAAAACAAAATCGTTTTCTATGAGCGGGAATGTTTTGGGCATGACTTAACAGTAATTATGGTGTCAGTAAAAAGCATGTACCAATTTAGCCTAATGATTGGATATAAATGCTGTTGCATTTAATGTGGAGAAATTAATGCGATTTCAAGACTTAATCTCAACCGTTGATCGTGATCAACCTTTAAATTCCAAAAATCATCCTCTCACATCACATATATACTCAAAATCATTTTCTCTCTCCTCACACTACATTCATCTCTCTCAAGCAAGACTAAAACTTTCTCTTCAAACCAAAGCAAAACCCTAATTCTATTTTCGTTCAAAGTTCAAAGTTCAAGTTTCAAGTTCTGATTTCAGAAATGGCACCCACATATGACTATGTGAAGATGCCTGAGAAGATCCACTCTGGTTCCACCATGGATTTCAAAGGGATGGTGAAGCAAGGTGTTGACAAGGCTCTTGCTAAGAAGATAGATGAAAAGTTGGAGAAATCCGTTCTGAAGGAGTTTCTCACGATGGAGTACTCGCACACCTACCTAGAAGAGGTGGCTATGTTTTATGTGAACGTCGAGGTTCACGATGGAGAAATTCGCTCTTCTGTCCACAACACTAAAATCAAGATTACTGCTGTGGACTTGGCTGCTAACTGTCATCTTCCTTCTTCTGGGTTGAAGGAGATCACTGAAAAGGACGTAAACCTGGATGTGGCATGGAAGAAGATCGCTAAGCTAGAGTCTGCTGCTAAGGCTGTCTACACTGTCAAGAAGTCTCTAATCAAGGAGGATTACCATAAGCTCATGGACGTGGTGTCCAAATGCATTGACATGAAGTTTGGCAGTTTCAATCTGCTGTCAAGAACTAAGCTGACTGTGATGGCTACGATTATGGAAGAGAAAAAGGTGAACTGGGCTGAGTTCATCTTCAGTAGAATCTGTCAGAACGTGGTTAACAAGACCATAAGTGATGCTGGTCTATTTGCAAGCTCGCTGGGATATGGCCTTGTGATTGGCCATTTTATGGAAGTGAAGGGCATTCCTCTAAGGAATGGGAAACCCTTCCACGTGAACAAGAAAATGTTCAAGATAACCTCTCACCTGCTCAGAGGCAAGCCCATGAAAGAAGAGCTGACACCAGTGAAGGTGAGTCAGCTGATCCTTTCCCCGAGAACACTGCTGGAACTGCTAAGGCTCCATCTCCAAAGCCTGTGCGAAGAAGAAGAAGAAAGCCCCGCCCCCCGAAAAAACATGTACCGCCCTACAATGAGGAAGACCAGCTCCTACCCCAAAGAAATGAGACTAAGAAGGAATCCACTGCACATTCTCCAATCATGAAAAAGAAACGCTCACTCTGCTGCAATTGCGCAGCAGCAGTGAAGAAGCTGAAAATAAGTGAATCATCTTTCACAACTGATGAACCAGAGGTTGTGGAACCCAAAGTTCGACTGTTTAAGACCAAGAGAAGGTGATTGGTGAGAAGATCATCCTTAGAAAAGCCAACTGAGTCTGGCATAGAAGTGGTGAATGAGACTGCTGAAGAACAACAACAGTCTATGCAAAAGAAAGGTGGTGAAGAAACCACAGGTGAGAAAGAACAGGAGACTGCTGGTGCAGATCAACAGAGCATGGATGAGACAATTTGCTCGAGAGACAATCAAGAAAAAAAGTGGACACAAGGTAGAAAAAACAATCGGGATGAGGAGTTACTGTGGAACTACCCACTCTCCTCAAATAGATGCAAGAACAAGCGAGGAGGAGAGAGCTTCAAATAGATGCAAGAACAAGCGAGGAGGAGAGAGCTTCCCTCGAGCCTATACAGGAGGAAGAGAATGGCCTTGTGATGTTGTCCCCTGCCTACCCTGATGTTCAAGAAAGGCTGATGATCTGGAGACACTGGAAGCCAAGTTATGCCAGACATCAATTCCAAAGCCCTGAATTTATAGAAGAAGAAGAATAAAAGCTTCTAAGCTTTCTAGGGAATATTTATGTTAGTTCCGCACTCGACCTATATTTTTGCTCTACAATTCTGTATGAGAAGAGGGAGGAGGATAAAGCAAAAGAGAAGGCTAAGGCAAGGGCTATTGAGAAATCTCTAAAACCTCACACTTGTTTCCTTACATAATTCCCAGAACATGCCCAACAGTCAGCCTACAGTGACAGTGATGTGGAAGAAATAGACCCTGCTACTGCAGTGGTAAAGGCAACTAAGGCAAGATATTCAAGAATCCAAAGAGCTGCACGAGAAACAACTGTGAACGGGCCAATGAGAGTCTTCTTCAAGTATGATCTCTCCTAGCCCAGACATTATGGAAATGGTGAGGACGATTGATGCCACCACTTCCCCAGTGCACTCAGAGGATGAAAATACCAGGAGAATTGGCGATGAAGCTAAAAATGGAGTAGAAGAGGGCACCTTAGCCAAGCCAATCCCTTAAGAAGGTGTTGAGACAGTTGCTCACTCAAAAGGAAAAGAAGCCGAGTCTCATGTTTCGAGTGACCTCACTGCTTGAGACTCAATTAGTGCGCCAGCTGAGGGGGAAACTCAAACCACCACATCCGGGTCGGAGGAGGCTGTGGGATACAACACCCAAGAGAAGTTTGGAGGCGAAGGTGAGACTATCAATGAATAACATAGCGGGGTTAACAATGCTCAGATGGTTCGACTGTCTCAGTTGAAATCCCACCGTGCCATGCGACCCAATGAAGTTGTTGATGTTGCCAAGGCAAAGGTTGGAAGTGAAGCCACGGGAGTTGAGTCTCTTGGCTCGAAAGTGCAATCTTAGGAGTTGAGACTCCAACGGATGCCATCAAGACCCCAAAGCGACTCGATCCATGAAGGGATAAATGTAGAAAACCTGCTGCGGTTGAGGCGCAAAAGGGATGGTGAAGGCCCATCGATTAAGATCGCGAGGGTAAAGAAGGCCCGGAGGAGGTTGAGACTTCCTGGGTAAGCAAGGTGAAGAACAAGTGCCATCACCTTAGGAAGAATTTATGGAAGAAGAAGAGATATGTGCTCTTCATGATTCTCAAGAACACGTTGATATGGAGTTCTTGGGAACAGACGATGAAGTTGAGTCCAGTCCCATTGAATAATCATAAGAGGACAAAGCTTCTGAGGAGGCACTGGCAAAAAGGAGACAATCTAGTGACAAGGCTGCTCATATTAACTTTACACTAGTTTATGGCCCACCTCCCATGGTGCCATCACCTTCCCATGACGCCGACAAATCAGCTGAGGAACCGTCTACTCAATAGGAAGAATCTACTAATGCCAATGAAGCTGTTAAGATAGCTGAGGGTCAGTCAGCACATCAGGCTAACACAACTGCACAAGATGTCGATGACGCTGAGATAGTCGAGGCACAAATATAAAGAGCTATAGAACTTTTGAAGGAAAAGGGTAAGGCTCCAAAAGCGGAAGGAGTGGAGATACCTATTTTTCCGGAGGATTTATTTGCTAAATGTATACCTTTCGAGGCTCATGTACACTTGGGGCAGTCAGTCAGTCTTGAAAGTGCTATGTACCATGTCCAAGTCCCAATCGAAGAACTTAGAACTCTTTGCCGACAACACAATGGTGCCGATTGGTTTCGATTTTGATGTTGTGTGGCACGAAGAGCAATCCACTTATGCAACCAACTTTTGAAAAGCCTTCAAGACCATATGTAATGAAATAGAGAATATGGAAAGAGGATTCGCAGCACTCAACCAACGGCTAGACAACAGAGATGCCAACATCACAAGAGATATCCGAGGATTGGTCTTGAGAATCAGGGAATGGATAGGGCAGACAAAAGCACCAAGGCGTGAGCAGGTTACTTATTTCCCATCTTTATTTGCCAAGTTGGTGATCTGGAGCTCAGAGAATGTCAAATTTCAGCAGAGACAGAGGCATCACATTTTCAGGATGGATCAATCGCACAAGAGTGATATGGAGTTACTGAAGGCACAACACAAGGTAGAACTTCAAAAGATAGATGCCAACATGCGTACGGAGATTATGGTGCTCCAAACTGAAATGAAGATGATGGTAGTTGAAACAAAGGCAATGCAGTATGAATTCAAAACAACATACTCCTTGAGTCATGATAAAATGAACATGACCAACAATAAGCTTGATCTACTCCTGGGAGGAGTATTCCCTCAGTTGGCTCTACCCCTTGGTGATGATGCCAAAAAGGGGGAAGATGAAAGTAATAAAGAAGGTGGAAGTAAAGGGGAAACAAGCAGCAATGGGAAAGTTAGTGAAATAAAGAAACCACCCTTGAAGATCATGCTAGGGAAGGTAGTGAAATGAAGAAACCGCCCTTGAAGATCATGCTTGCTAAAACCCTTCATCAAGGACATGTGACTGCATATATCATTAGTCAACTACCACAAAATCTGTCTGTTGACGAGAAAGCTGATTTGGCCTTCAAGAAAACTCGAGAGGCCATTGAAGTAGAATTTGAAAAGGTTGTTGAAAGGCAGCAAGGCAGGATAGAGAATATAAAAGCAAAGTTTGATGGCCCCCCAGCTGGACTACTAAAAGATTCCAAAGCTGTGAAACTCCTTCGTGAATTAACTTTACCTAATGTAGGATCTGAGCTAAGATCCTTAGAGGAATTTCAAACTCTAGCATCAAACGGATATTTCAAGAATATGACTCTACCTCAGGCGTGTGATCTGTATTGGGAAAATGGATTAGATTTGTGCAAATCAGCTAAAAGGCAGCAAAGTTCAAGTAGTCAGCAGACTACTAAGGCACCCGTACAGTACACTCCAAGAGGAGGAGCTGAGTCACAAAGAGGAATGGGAAGGTTTGGCAGTGATGGAAGAGGCAGAAGTACACCACAACCAAGACCTAGGGATGTTCAGTATGTTGATCCGCAGAATAAAGGGATAAACTACTGGGCTGGCCTGGATACTATAGATAACATTGAAGTAGAGAGAAGGAATGAAGAATCCAAAAGGAGAAATGAAGAAGAAAATGCTAGGCTTGATCGATAACGGAAAGAAAGACAGCAAATGGAGGACCCTGCCTGCAAAGAGAGCCTATGAGCAAAAGAAAAGGGAGGAAGAGGATAGAAAAAGGAGGAGAGCTGAAGAGGATCGAAGAAGAGCTGAAGAGGATGAGGGAAGAAGGAAGTAGCTGAGGCGTTGAAGATGGCTGAACCCCTTCATGTTGTATTTTACTTAGCTGTAAATATACATATTTGTAAGTATGTTGTGTATACTTCATTATATGAAATTGCTATGATATAAATCATAGATGCTCTGATACATGTTGTAATTTGATACATACATATAACTCTATTACATTGTATAGGATGATACATTGTAAAAATCATTGTAAAGTGCAAAGAATGATATGTTCAATAAAATGACATATCACACAATCATTCTTTATTTTATGCACTATTTGCTTTATTATTTATTTAAGTTTTGGCATCATCAAAAAGGGGGAAATTGTTGGAAAAAATTATGTATAGATTTTGATGATACCATGTAAAACTTAGATTAGGAAGTTGGCACCCCATATTCTATGTAATTCAACTTGTAATAGATAAGGTTGTATAAGCTGAGTTGAAGTCAGCTAAGTTGAAGATTACAAGACTCGACTGAAGATTGAAGTGAAGACCCAACTGTGTGTCTAGCTGAATGATGTGAAGTGAAGACTCAGTCAAGTGACGAAAAAGTTGTCTAAGTCAGCTGACTAACAGCTAAGTCATTCCAAAATGATTGGAATCGAATGTCAATAGGGTATGCAACAAACAAGACTTGAAGAAAGCTGAAAGAGATCCGTTGTCAAGACAAGTCAAGGTTTTTTTTGGACATAGGCATATGTCAGCCCGACAAAGAATAAAGTTGTTTTGCTAAAAGAGTGCAAAAAGCAAGGAACTAATAAGATGTACATGAAAACATGCAGAGATTAAGTAAAGGCTGCAGAGCAATTAATTCATGGTACGATCTACATCAATGATGCAAGACAAGACAAGCCAACAACCTATGAGTGTGATTTCAAAATAATGTCTATCTCTTCAACCAAGTCAAAGTTACTTAGTGGATTCCTCCAGGAGTTGGAGAAGAATGGACTAGAGGAATTACCTCATCCTCGAACCACTATAAAACTACTTGTGTCTATTTACTTTTTAGCATACTTTATCTCTTGTTTTATTCTATACCTGCTGATAAGTTAAACTTCCTAAAGTCTGCTGATAATAACCATTGCTATAACAAGTGTTGAAAAACGAACTTAAAACTCTGAGGGTGAAAAGTCTTTCACTGATAAAACCAAATCAATTTGTATTTCTAAGTGTTAGAATGAAAACAACTAAGTTATACTATCAACAACTCGATCAGTATGTTGAGTGGGTAACTTTCTTTGTGTAAGCCAACCTAGTCCCTCAAGGACTTAGCTGATTTGAGTTAACTCTGAATATATTTTAAAAGGACTAAAATCGAAAAGTTGGTAAGGTTTATTCAACCCCCTTCTAAACCTTACACATCACCCCTGGGACCTACAACCAACCTCAGCTGGAGGGAGCTCCATAAATTCTCTATTCATTGGAGAGGTACACCACAACAAAGAAGGAGAGAGAAATGCTCAACTATTTGGAGAAGATGAAGACTCCCAAGATGAAGAAAGCTGAACCATGAAGTAATCAACCCAAGAGACTCTACCATCGGGAATCAAGACTTCCAACCTCCCGAAGTATGACAGAACTAGAGATCCACAGGAAACCTTGGACAAATTCTATGCCAATGTGGGTCTCTATGACATGACGGATGTCTCTACATCAACAGAAAGTGCCCCAAGACTATCACTCACCTCTTTCGTGTGAAGAAAAATGAAGGAGAAACACTGTGGGAGTTTATGAAATGATTCATGGAAGTCGTCAATGAAGTTGACAACGTCCAGCATAAGACTTTCGCTGGGATACTGTGGCAAAATCTCTGCCAGGGCATCTGAATAAATCCTAGCTGGGAAGCCTCCCTCCAACACGGAGGAGTTATTGAGCTAAGTAGAGCATATTCGAGTGGAAAAGTCCGCCAAGCCGAACTTGGTGCCAAGCGTAAGTCCCGGGAAGACGACAAGAATCAACCTCGGAAGGGTTCGAGAATAGATCATGGGCCAAGATACACACCTCTCAACGCTACAATAACAGAGGTACTGATGGCCGCCCGGAAGAAGGGGATCATTAATCCACTGCAACCACTGAGGAGAACTCTAAACGGGCACACTCTAATTTATACTGCAGATACCATAGAGATGTGGGGCACATTACTGAGGACTATTTTGTTTTAAAGAAGGAGATAAAGTGCCTTATCCAGAAGGACCACTTGTAATTCAGCTTGTAATATATAGGACTGCATGAGCTGAGTGGAGTCAGCTAAGTTGAAGAAATACAAGAGTCGACTGAAGACTGAAGAGAAGACCCAGTTGTGTGTTAGTTGTGTGAAGCCAAGTGAAGAATTAGTCAAGTGACAGAAAAGTTGTCTCACTCAACTGACTGACAGCTAAGTCATTCCATAATGATTGGAATTGATGTCAAAGGGGTTTGCAGCAGACAAAACTTGAAGAAAGTTGATAGAGATCCGTTGTCAACTCAAGTCAAGACTTTGCTGAAAATAGGCATGTGTCAGGCTGCCAGCAATAAAGATGTTTTGCTGAAAGAGTGCAAAAAGCAAGGAACCAATAGGATGTACCTGAAAACCTGCAGAAACCAAGGAAAGGCGGCAGAGCATTAAACACATGGTACGATCCTCATTAATGCTGCAAGGACAAGACAAGCCAACAACCTACGAGTGGGATTTGAATTATATGTCTATCTCTTCAACGGACATATTTTCGAATCCTCATTATAAAAAGTTGAGAAAGCAAGTGAGAGAAGGTTACGAATTTTATGAGATAAATCAAGCATTCAAGCAAGCAAATCTGCAAAAACACTCTCAAACTTTCAAAGATATTCCTCAAGCCTAAAATCGAAGGAACTTAATCCAACATATTCAGTGAAGAAAAGAACACTTCATCCAGTTGAAGAGGAAACTGTTTGAAGATCAAAAGGAGTGTACTCTCCAAGGTTGAAGGAGTTGTAGTAAGGTTCAAGGTCGAACCAGAAGCTTTGAGCCCGTTGGAAGGCTGTGTGATCAATTCCAAGAGTTCGAGGGAGCTGAAGTAGCAAAACAGCTATTTTGTGAAGAAGATGAGTCCCAGGAGCAGCCAGCTGTGTGATCAAGGCTGGCTCGGACTTATAACTGCTTTGTAACCAGATCTGTTACTTAGTGGATTCCTCCAGGAGTTGGAGAAAAGTGGATTAGAGGAATTACCCCATCCTCGAACCACTATGAAATTTGCTTTTGTCATTTTACTTACAGCACTTTACTTTCTTGCATATTATTGATATTTGTTGCTAAGTTAAAATTGCTTAACTCAACTGATAATAACCTTGCTAAAAACAAGTTTAAAACATCAAGGGTGAAAAGTCTTCCACTGAACAAAACCAAATCAACTGTTAAGTTAAGTGTTAGCTGACCCAATTGAGTCATACTATTAACAACTCAGTCAAGTCTGTTGAGTGGGTAACTTCGTTGAAGAAAGCCAACCTAGCTGTTCCTCAAGGACTTAGCTGATTTGAGTTAACTCTGTAAAAATTATTTAAAAGGACTAAGTTCGAAAATTTGGTAAGGTTTATTCAACCCCTCCTTCTAAACATTACAACTCACCCCTTGGGACCTACAGGGAGTACTCTTCTAGAGTCTTTAGTTCTTACTCCATCGCTTCGATCTCTTTCCTCGCGGTGTTTGAGCTTTTGCCTTCTTTTATCACTGGAGAATAATATGTTGCGGGGTGTCCTTCTGAAGCTCGGAGTGGGCGCCCTTATGGAGCTCATGGGCGCGTTTCAGTCCGGAGGAAGCACCCTTCTATAACTTCCTTCATAATTTTTGCTTTAGCACTTTTATCTCTTCTCCAAATGTGTTACTTTTTTTGCCTTCTTTTCCTTGCACATTTTTTACCATGGAGAAGAATTTATGGGGACTCTTGCAAGGAGGCCCCTTCCTCATGGGTGTCAGCCGAAGGAGAAAGAACTTTTACTAGGGCCTCTTTGTGAGGAGGCCCTTCCTATCTGGGGTCTTAGCCAGAATGGGTCATCCTAGTCGGGGTCTTAGCCGGAATGGGTCATTCCACCCGGAGTCTTAACCGGAGGAGGTGAATTAATAGGACCTCCATGAGGAGGCTTGTCCTATCCAAGGTCTTAGCCGGAAGGGGTCATCCCACCAAGGGTCTTAGCCGGGTGAGGTCTTCCCCTTCAGGGTCTTAACCGGAGGAGGTGAATTACTACGACCTCCATGAGGAGGCCCCTCCCATCCAGGGTCTTAGCCGAAAGGAGTCGTCCCACCCAGGGCCTTAGCCGGTGAGGCCTTTCCCTCCAGGGTCTTAGCCGAATGAGGTGATTTATTAGGACCTCCATGAGGAGGCCCTTCCCATCCGTGGTCTTAGCCGGAAGGGGTCATCCCACCTGGGATTTTAGCCAGGTGAGGCTTTCCCCTCCGGGGTCATAGCCAGAGGAGGTGATTTATGAGGACCCCGTGAGGAGGCCCCTCCCATTTGGGGCTTTAACCAGGAAAGATGGGGTTTGTTGAGGAGAGCGCCCAAATGGTCATTGAACTTGGCCATGTGTGGCCATTAACTGCATTCACAACATTAAAATAGAAACATGAAAGTACCTTTATTCATCATGATGATTAGGTTTTACACCACGTGGGCGGAAATAATACTGAAATGACAGTAAAAATATTTAATGCCTCTAGGGCGGAAACAAACTGGAAATAAATGAGAAATATTAAAGCCGCCAGAGGCGGGAAAAATAGGTGTTTGTGGAAGCCCATGAGATCTGTGACTCGCAAGACTGGGCGGCGCCCTCACTATCTGGTTGAGGAAGCTTGCTCATCTCTAGAGTGGCAACATAAAATTCCCGAGCGATCCTTTGGACATCCCCTCTGCTTCTTGATGCATTCTCGAATAGTGCTCCTGGCATCTTATGCTTCTGGTCCTCCAGAGTTTGTATTGATGACTCTGAGTATCACGCCTTTCCTTTCTGGAGGTGTCTGAGCGGCACTGGTCCTGTCAAGATTCTCCTTCATGCGGTCTCAGATCTTGGAAAAACTTGCTTTGATCCACGTAGTCCTTGAGGTGTTCTTCTGGATAAATCATTGTATCTCCTTCTTTAAAACATAATATTCCTCGATAGTGTGCCCCATGTCTTTATGTATCTGCAGTACAAATTGGAGTGTGCCCGTGTAGAGTTTCTCCTCAGTGGTTGCAGTGGATGAATGATCTCGTTCTTCCGCGCGGCCATTAGTACCTCCGCTATTGTAGCGTTGAGAGGTGTGTAGATTGGCCCATAATCTTTTCTCGAACCCTTCCGAGGTTGATTCTTGTCGTCTTCCCTGGACTTACGCTTTGCACTGGGTTCAGGCTTGGCTGACTCTCCCACTTGAATATGCTTCTCTACTTAGCTCAATAACTCCTCCGTGTTGAAGGGAGCTTCCTGGATACGGATTCTTTAGACACCCTGGCAGAGAATTTGCCGCAGTATCCCGGTGAAGGTCTTACAGTGGACGTTGGCAACTTCATTGATGGCTTCAATGAATCATTTTATAAACTCTCGCAATGTTTCCTCTTCCTTCTGCTTCACCCGAAAGAGGTGAGTAATAGTCTTGGGGCACTTTCTGTAATGTAGAACTACTTGACGTAGGAGGCATCCGTCATGTTGTAGAGACCTGCCTTGGCATAGATTTTGTCCAAGTGTTCATGTGGATCTCCAGTTCTGTCATACTCTGGGAGATTGGAAGTCTTGATTCTCGAAGGTAGAAGCTCTTGGGTTGATTCCTTCATGGTTTAGCTTTCTTCATTTTGGGAGTCTTCGACTTCTCCAGAAAATTGAGCATTTCTCTCTCTCTCTCTCTTTTTGTTGTGGTGTACTTCTCCAAAGAACAGAGAATTTATGGAGCTCCCTCCAGCTGAGGTTGGTTCATTGACAGGTTGTCCTGGGAGTTCTGTTTCTCTGTAAAGGGTTGCTTTCCAGTTCATTTTTCCTCTCTTCCGTTCTAGTCGAGTTAGGGTCATTCTTCATGCAGCTGCTGCTGCAGCCTACAATGGAAGGGTACCCTTACGAGGGGTCTTTATGCAGCTCGCGGAGCTCAGGAATATCCTCATGCAGCTCCAGGAGCATTGATGTCTTAGAGTGTTTCGGGTAGTTTCATTGAGCTGGAGAGCTTCCCGGGTTCAGCGGACTTATCTAGTGAGCATAGCCCTTCAGGAGGAGGATTGTGGAATAGCGCCCTTTTGGTCAGGCTAGGGCATCCCCTTGAGCAGGCAAGGGTGCCCCCTTCAGCCGGGCAAGGGCACTTTCTTCAGCTCTTTGAGTTGTTGAATGGAGTCCCTCTGGAAGGAGAGGTCTATCCTAATGTCTTCTTAATAATCCGTCTTCTTGCTTGGTGTTCCCAGCTTTGGAGCCTACAGCTTCCACAAATCACTTCATGAGGTCTTGCAGTAACTCTCCTTCCGGTTGAAAAGGATGAGCCATGGTCTCTAATATTTCTTTCTGATGGAGAATGGTCATGCGAAGGCAGTAGTGAGTTTATCCCTCCCAATGATTGATCTAATTGGGAGCTTATCAACCACGTTAGTGGCAATTGGTCAGTGTTGCTCATCTCCAGAGTGGCAACATAACATTCCCGAGCGATCCTTTGGACGTCCCCTCTACTTCTTGATGTATTCTAGAAGAGTGCTCCTTGCATCTTTTGCTTCTAGTCTTCCGGAGATTGTATTGATGATTCTGGCTACGTAAGTAACATGCCTCTCCTTTCTGCAGGTGTCTGAGCGGTGCTGGTCTTATTGAGATTCTTCATTCATGCGGTCTCGGATCTCGGCAAAACTTGCTTTGATCCACATAGTCCTTGAGGTGGTCCTTCTGGATAAGGCGCTTTATCTCCTTCTTTAAAACAAAACAGTCCTCAATAGTGTGCCCCACGTCTCTATGGTATCTGCAGTACAAATTAGAGTGTGCCCGTTTAGAGTTCTCCTCAGTGGTTGCAGTGGATTAATGATCCCCTTCTTCCAGGTGGCCATCAGTACCTCTGCTATTGTAGTGTTAAGAGGTGTGTATCTTGGCCCATGATCTTTTCTCGAACCCTTCCAAGGTTGATTCTTGTCGTCTTCCCGGGACTTGCGCTTGGCACCAAGTTCAGGTTTGGTGGACTCTCCACTCGAATATGCTTTTCTACTTAGCTCAATAACTCCTCCGTGTTGGAGGAGGTTTCCCAGCTAGGATTTATTCAGATGCCCTGGCAGAGATTTTGCCACAGTATCCCAGTGAAAGTCTTATCTTTGGGCGTTGGCAACTTCATTGATGACTTCCATGAATTATTTCATAAACTCATGATGTTTCTCCTTCATTTTGCTTCACACGAAAGAGGTTAGTGATAGTCTTGGGGCACTTTCTATTGATGTAGAGACATCCGTCATGTCATAGAGACCCGCTTTTGCATAGAATTTGTCCAAGGTTTCCTGTGGATCTCTAGTTCTGTCATACTTCGGGAGGTTGGAAGTCTTGATTCCCGAAGGTAGAGTCTCTTGGGTTGATTACTTCATGGTTCAGCTTTCTTCATCTTGGGATTCATCTTCTCCAAATAGTTGAGCATTTATCTCTCCTTCTTTGTTGTGGTGTACCTCTCCAATGAATAGAGAATTTATGGAGCTCCCTCCAGCTGAGGTTGGTTGTAGGTCCTAGGGGTGATGTGTAAGGTTTAGAAGGGGGGTTGAATAAACTTTACCAACTTTTCAATTTTAGTCCTTTTAAAATATATTCAGAGTTAACTCAAATCATCTAAGTCCTTGAGGGACAGCTAGGTTGGCTTACACAGCAAAGTTACCCACTCACGGACTCGATCGAATTTGTTGATAGTATAACTTAGTTGTTTTCAGCTAACACTTAGAAATACAATTGATTTGGTTTTATCAGTGGAAGACTTTTCACCCTCAGAGTTTTAAGTTCGTTTTTCAACACTTGTTATAGCAATAGTTATTATCAATAGATTTTAGCAAGTTTAACTTATCAGCAGATATTGAATAAAACAATAGATAAAGTATGCTGAAAAGTAAATAGACACAAGCAGTTTTATAGTGGTTCGAGGATGGGGTAATTCCTCTAGTTCATTCTTCTCCAACTCTTGGAGGAATCCACTAAGTAACTTTTACTTGGTTGAAGAGATAGACATTATTTTCAAATCACACTCATAGGTTGTTGGCTTGTCTTGTCTTGCATCATTGATGTAGATCGTACCATGAATTATTTGCTCTGCAGCTTTTCCTTATTCTCTGCATGTTTCCATGTACATCTTATTGGTTCCTTGCTTTTTGCACTCTTTTAGCAAAACAGCTTTATTGCTGGCAGACTGACACATGCCTATGTCCAGCAAAACCTTGACTTGTCTTGACAACGGATCTCTTTCAGCTTTCTTCAAGTCTTGTTTGCTGCATACCCTATTGACATTCGATTCCAATCATTTCGGAATGACTTAGCTGTTAGTCAGTTGACTTAGACAGCTTTTTCGTCACTTGACTGAGTCTTCACTTCACTTCACTCAGCTGACACACAGTTGGGTCTTCACTTCAATCTTCAGTCGAGTCTTGTAATCTTCAACTTAGCTGACTTTAACTCAGCTTATACAGCCCTATCTATTACAAGTTGAATTACATAGAATATAGGGTGCCAACTTCCTAATCTAAGTTTTACATGGTATCATCAAAATCTATACATAAATTTTCCCAACAATTTCCCCCTTCTTGATGATGCCAAAACTTAAATAAATAATAAAGCAAATAGTGCAGAAAATAAAGAATGATTGTGTGATATGTCATTTTATTGAACATATCATTCTTTGCACTTTACAATGCTTTTTACAATGTATCATCCTATACAATGTAATAGAGTTATATGTATGTATCAAATTACAACATGTATAGAGCATCT